>CM069448.1:55601335-55663577 GCA_035610835.1 Ophiura sarsii
TTTGCTATTTTTTCCAAGATGGCCGACAAGTTGAAAGTGACCAACTGACTGTGTCGGGGACCCTCCTAAACAGAGATTTTCCACTATACTTGACAGAGAAAAAAAATCCCATCTAAATTCAGTACATCTTGTTAATTATTTGTGGCAATAGACGTGTTGCCTGTAAAATAAAATACGTTAACATTGTAAAGATTTGTAACTATATGTTTGCATATATATTGTTTTCTCTTTCAATTTGGGTCAAATAAAATTATAAGTGATGTTTGATAGCCTATACCTGCCTGTGATCTGGTAAAGAAACATGTTTCATTCATGAATGATGGATAAAATGATAAATAGGTTTTGAATGCTATTCAACATAATGCATAACAACAGTTTTAATTTTTTTAAAACTCAATTTCAAAAATAAACAAAAAATGAAATAAATATATACAAACATTTACAAATCAGTGTTTTATTATATTACAGTCAACACCTCTCTTCCCCTATTTAAGTATTTTTCAAATGTTAAAAATAATTAAAAACTGTATGTGTCTTGATCGTTGTTTAAAATGAAAATGTACTTTGAATTAATGAAAGTATTTCTAAATTATTTCAACAAACCAAGATAATATTATTATACTTGGGCATGATATAGGTCACTCGAGGAGTCAGGTAGGGGTCAATCGGTGCTGTTTAGGCGATCAATTAAAGCTCTGAAAATTTAAAAATAAAAAAAAAACTTTAAAAAATCACTGTTAGCAAGTTAGCATCGAAATATACTAATCTGCGTGTGGTTCATATATTAGCTTAATTAATCGACCCTTTAAGTAAGTCATGTAGCTTTGATTGAAATGAGAGACCTACAACGCCGGACGAGGACGTACGAGGATACGTGCACAATAAGAGAGACGAGTGGCAATAAGTATAAATTGTCAAATAACGAAATCCGGAAATAAGTTAAAAATAAGTTTCAATTTTGAATTTAACATAACCAATGATAACACAATTTAACCAGATGGTGTATTGGTTTCTTTTTTAACATTTAGATTCAAAGTCAATTTCTAAGTTTCTATGATATTTACAATATTTTCATTTTGTTTGTTTGTATGGTTATTATTTTATAATTGATCGTTCAATGTAGAAACAAGTGGAGGACTTGGAGGAAAATGCTCAAGATAGTCGGAATTATATTTATTCTAGCAAATTAAAATTCAACAGACAACTCCCAACAAATCTAGTGAATAATTTCACTCTTTGGCTTCGGGTCAGCAGAAAACAAAATTCTTAATCTAGTCCCAACTGCCGTGACAAATGCAGTATGTTAGTTTTGTTGGTTCCAAACTGTATTGACATTATTGAACAAGCAAAAACACGAGTGGCTTTAATAACTTCATGCATAGGTGATTCCAATAATTTTTGATAAAAGAAAGAACACACTCGTTGTTACATTTAACCAGGATAGGTTCCTGATTTAACTAAGGGAAACTAGCATGACAAAGTACCGTTAATAAATTCTGTACGTTCAACTCATTGTTTAAAGTACGACGTGTCCCAAAGTATTAACCAAAGGTGTGTTAACTGTTTGATACATTGTACTGACATTTGAGATAGCGATATATTCACACAGATCGAAAGTAACTTTTATCAATTATATCAAAATGGCGCGGACAGAGACTTGGCAGTTTGCGTGTCTTATTCTGACAGCGGCCGTATTCATTGATATTAATGGTAAGTCAGTATTTTAATTTGAAGGATGCTTCAATAATAATAAATAATTAAGTAATGTGATCGGTAAGAATGCTCGGGACCACTCAGATATGAAGCTGTTGACATGCGTGATCAAGGTTTTGCCAAACACCCTTTAAACGCATTCTGCTCTTTGAAACAGAAATTCACCCTAAACAATGTTGGAGTCAATTGTGTGTTGTACTCAGTATGATCTTGCTATTCGACAAGGGCAGTCAGCACGAAACAGACAGTCGTAGCTACATATGGAAGTGTACTGAATTAACTGAATAATATAATTTACCTACCTCATGGTATCGAACACTCTGATCTATACTTGTGATCTACTTCTGTTTGTATTTATATTACACCCGTAACAAGTTTTTGCGTGCATGGCCCCTAACAGTAACAAATCACCCCTCTTTTCACGCATGTTTGTAGTGTTTACTCTACAAAACAACTTAGCTGGTTTTAAAAGTGCAACATTTTCTTCAAAAAACCACATACTTAAAGACTACTAAATATCCTTTAAAATGGGACCAGAATGGTGTTTGTTACATCAGGGGATGACTAGTTATTGTAAAAAGAACAAAGCATGGGATTATCCCCATTGAGTTTGTACAGGCGGTCCCTTCCGGCGGCACTCCTGGTCCCCAAACATATGTATCTCCCCCTCTAAGCTATACCAATGCCATTTTGCAGACAGATAGCTCGTTATTGGAGCTTTAAAATGATACCAAATTTTTGTGGTTTTAAAAATATCCAAGGAATATGACAGCATGAAACTAAAAAGTGTAACAGCACCACACTATTGGGAGGCGAGCTCATAATTATACGCGTGACCATATGCATTTTACATACTATTTGTAACATCTTGTATTTGCTTATTTCTTAACAAGGTCAATGTGAGATATCTCCTATAAGATTTTATGATTTGGTTTCCACATTACGTCTAACCTGGAAATGTAGTGGACCTACTAGTGAGTTCCAAGTCATTTATCAACTAATTCGAGCGTGCGAGCATGACGCAGACAACTTGGAAGGAAGGATGCCACCGTTTAATGGAGAGACGTCCTGGACTTTAAGCAAAGCACTTTCCCTACACAAGATTCTAGACAACATACAAACGAACTCAACCTATTTATTTAGTGTACATGCAAGAGTTTGGCAGGGGGATCGATTCCTTTATGGATCAAATCATGAGGGTATCAACATTACTACTTCTGAAGGTATGTTTGAAGTTACCTTTTTTTTATCTTGTTTGTTTTAGTACTTTAAAGATTCTCTTTGTTAAGAATGTTTTACAAACTTCATAACATCACGAGAAAACACCCTTACCATGCTTAGGGAGTGTTCATAAATGCCACCGTTTACACTTTTGGAAAAGTGTTGTATATAACCTGCCAGTTGGCGTTTACAAATTTGTTGTCAATTCCTTATGTGACACCCTTAACAACAAAGTCAATCTGAATGACAAATGTAACCTTTGCAAGAACAGGGCTACCCTCCATCACATTCTCAATCATTGTTCTGTCTCTCCTGACCAGGGCAGGTTTTCGTGGCGCCACAATAACGTTCTACATATGTAAGACGATGATGACCGGTTTCCCATCTCCAAAAGACCCTCAGATTTTGTGTGACCTCCCAGAATTAAAAAAGGGTCTCCACCATTCCATCGGTTTGCACTGTCACGAACCTGATCCCCGATCTCTGCGTGCGTGTTCTGGGAGATTTCACGGAAACTGGTCATCATCGAACTCACAGTGCCCTTTGAACTCAATCTTGAGAAAGCGCACACAAGAAATCTGACAAATACGCCGCTCTGGTTGCTGATATTCAGAACAATGATTTTGAGTGTGAGTTGGTCGCCCTCGAAATTGGTTACCTATTTCCTCACAATCTTGGTAGACTTAAATATACTCAAACTGTGCAATAGCCCCACTACTTTTAAAATATTCCGGGACAACATCACCAAACTATCTATTCTTTCATCTTTCTCAATTTTCCATGCTCACAAGGAACCCACATGTGACAATTTTCCAACTCTCAACGTGCAATCATAATGGTTTACTGCAGGGCAGGTCCCTTTTATATGGATATCTATTTTTAATGTTTTAACATGTCTGTTTTGTTCAGTATGTCCCCATTATCCCTGCGTTCGTCCACCTAAATGGAGAACTGATCTGGGAATTACATGTTTTTCCTTTATTGTGTACCAATTCTGTATGTGTTATATGATGCTAATAAAGTGATGTGAAATTTAAAAAAAAATTGGTGGGGGGAGGGGGAGGTTGGAAATTTTTGAGCATCGGACATTTTTTTTTTTTTAACCCCTTTTATGGTAATTTTTTTTCTTGATCCCCCCTGTGTGTCTAAGTTACCGAGCATTATTAGAATCGACCGCGCACGAAGCGTTTGTACAAATGTGGGTTCTTTTTTGCGCTAGTGCGGACATATGTGAATTTTATTGTATGCGCGAATCGCCAAAAAAAAATGGACTTTTTGTTTGATCCCCCCTGTGGTGAGATCGTCTATTTTATGTATAGGCGAAGAATATGCGTAGTTGCACGTTGATAGAATTTGACCGTGCGCTGAAGTTAATCTAATAGAATGTCTTTCTTCAAATGTCTTTAATATTCAACAACTGTGCTTGTATACCTGAAACAATAATACAGACAAACAAACAATACTAAATGCATGCACAAATGTGAAACATTCATATCTTATAATGATTGTTAAAACAAGTTATGACAAGGCGCCACTATTCCAACACTTTCCTAAGCCAAATGAATGATAATGAAGCGGTAATGGAATTAAGTACAACGTGTGCCCTTAAGACCGCTTAACATTAAAATCTTTATAATATCACTCCGCTGGAAACGACCGAATGCGTACACACGTGTGGAATGCGTAACGTTGTTAAACCAATGCGCGTAATAAAATAGTACCACCCAATTTATAAGTCTAAATGTAGGCCTACGCTTTTACACCTCTTTTTAAACCAATTACGAAGGCAAAAACGGCTGATATAATGTAAACATTCTCAAACTGAACATCTAAATACTATTTGTGGCGATTCTGTCTGTCCGTCCAATGACTTCGGGTGCAGATCCCTGCCCATGTAATCGCTATGCACAGGGATCTTTGCCTCAAGTGTGACGCGAACTTCGTCGTCAGGCACTCCCGCACTTCGTCGTCAAGGACGGCGTATTTTGCGTATGCGTATTTGTGCGTCTCATCCATGGCGCAAATCTTTCTGCGCGCGGTATGCGTTTGTGCGAGTTGTTTTCGCGCGGTGCGCACAGGCTTGCGTTGGTTTATTTTTCAGTGGAATGCATAGATTTAAAATTCTGTGGAATGTCACAATTTGATTTAGCGTGGAGTGGAATGTCACACTAACCGTCCACGATTATTGGTTGAAGGCTATGCTATCTACTATCGATCGGATGAAGGCTATACTATCTACTATTCCCCGTTTTTGACTCTGATGCACAAAGTGTAAGTACTTAACATCGATAATACTGATTCACAATACTATTGGAAAATCTGAAAAATCCGGTCATGTACACTGTGACAATTGATGACATCGGAACATTTAAAATCCGGTTAAGGAAGGATTAGTTATAGTATAATAGGCCTACACACAGGCCTACACATTTTTATGTCAAATGATGCATAAAGTGTAAGTAGGCCTACATAACATCGATACTGATTCACAATACTATTGGAAAATCTGGAAAATCCGGTCATGTACACAATTGATGACATCGGAACATTTAAAATCCGGTTAAGGAAGGATTAATAATAGTATAATAGGCCTAGCCTACACACAGGCCTACACATTTTTATGTCAAATGATCTACTATTCTCCGTTAGCCCTACACACAGGCCTACACATTTGTATGTCAAATGATCTACTATTCTCCGTTTTTGAATATGATGACTAGCAGGACAAGAAGGGAGAGGGGGGGGGGGGGGGGGGGGGGTAGCGACCACTCGCCGCCCTTGGAATTAATTAAAGGGATATTTTATGATTGAAAAAAGTCTCACCGTTTTGCCCTCTTTTCGAATGTTCAAAACAAATCAATCATAGGCCCTCCCTTGGAATTAATTAAAGGGATATTTTATGATTGAAAAAAGTCTCACCGTTTTGCCCTCTTTTCGAATGTTCAAAACAAATCAATCATAGGCCCTAGCCTGTGTCTTTTGCTTTCATCCATTTACAGTATTATGAATGAATCACCCGCAAACAATAAACGGAATTACCTAAACACGTTAACTCCAGCGGAGTATAAAGCAAAGAAACAACGAGACGCCACAGCAAAGCGGAAATCCCGAGGTGCCCAAACATCAGCACAGAGCGAGTCATACAAACAGAAGGATGCGGCAGCGAGGCGAGAATTCCGAGGTGCGCAAACATCAGCACAACGGAGGGCAGATAATGATAAAGATGCCGCATCTAAAAAGAACAAACAAACGGTTATCAAACTGAAACAGTGTGCCCGCGTAGATAGAAACACTTTCGATGAACACCATATTGTTCAGCTCAATGTTGGCTCCACAACGATATGCACTTCATGCAAAGCAATCATGTTTACGGCTGAAACCCATAAAGGGCCCGGAATAAATGCCACATTTTCCTTATGTTGTTCATATGGAGAAATTCACATACCAGCAATCAAACCTCCGCCAGAAGCATTATGTAATTTGTTCCTTAACACTGATCAGTCTGCAAGACATTTCAAGCAACACATCAGAAAGTACAATGCTGCCTTAGCACTTTCATCAATTGGCGTGGATCTAGGAAAGACTTTTCAATTTTCCACGAAAGGACCCTGGGTTTACAAGATTAAGTGTACCATGCAGCAGGTCCTATTATGCCAGGCAGCAACACCAATCCGCAATTCAGTCAATTGTATGTCTACGACACAGAACATGAGTTAGACAACCGACATGATAGAAACAAGGACATGAACCGAGATACCCTCAAGCTTCTGCAAGACATCATGCATGACATCAATCCATTTGTCCACAAATATCTCCAGGTAATTACTCCACAACTATGTCCAGGTAATTACTTACCCGGGATGCGACCTCTAGGTTATTATATACATCTTCCCAATATTACATTGGCCGACCAATTTTGGTTTATGCGAAACCCTCAAAATCAACTATATACGTCTTATGAAATTGGTCCCATATTGTCAACCCGAAATGTCATGGCCTGGAACCCTAACCATGCTAAACCCTGATACGCCGTGGATCATTATTCACATTTTAATGTTTACTTTTAATGTATAAACCACAGGCAGCACAGATCATACAGCAGCAGCCTACTCAAAATGTCTGCTTAGTTCTCAAAGGTACCGGCACACCAGACCCCCGAAGATACAATCTTCCAACAGGCAATGATATTGCAATCATCATTCCGCAACTTCCTCAAATGCACCCAGGACATCGCAGAGACGTAGTTTTGTATAAGACAGCTGCAGACCATCCACGTGGCATGACTACAGTGCGCATCCACGAAATGCACCCTATGTATGATCCTACTGCTTATCCTCTTTTCTTCATATATGGTATGTATTGTATAACTATAACTTTCAAAACCACTATTCCACCAAGAACCATTATTGTTTGGTTTAAACCCAAATTAACAACCAGACATATTAGATGATATAGATAACAGGCTTTTCCGCATAATATAGTAAATAGTATGAATTTCCTAAGTTTCATAATCATGATAATAGCCAGTGCCATGCCAACACGCTATCACAATAATTCATTTTTATGTGTTTCTTTTTTCTCCCAGGAGACAAAGGCTACGATATACAAACTTACACAAGACAGTCATCTAAGGGACAAAAGAAGTTGACAACGCGGAAGTACTACAGGTAATGTTTCACCGAAAGCGAACTACTTCAACTATTGCACATCATTATTTCAATATGATCCACATTTCATCTTGAATTTTATTAATTTCACTCTGTTATACATTATCACATCTCGCAGATATCGTTTTATGCAGCATGATGGTGAATGTAACATTCTACACAACGGTGGTCGCCTGTTCCAGCAATATTTAGCTGACATGTGGTGCAAAACGGAAAAGGAAACACTTAATTTCCTACGGTACAACCAAAGTCAACTGAGAGCAGAACTCTACCAAGGTCTTGCTGATGCTGTGCACAATCAGGATAATCAACAACGAATTGGTACACGCGTAGTCCTTCCATCAACTTTCCATGGCTCACCTCGACAAATGCATGAGCTATACCATGTAATTCATACTTGATGACCATTCACATTCTAACTTAATGTAATTCGTATGACCATAATTATATAGTCGTCACCATTTATTTACCTATACGCTTTCCAAGTCAATATGGTGTTGACACACCACCGTGCACATCTTCATTCGTTTTTCAATCACTTATTCTGCAGGATGCTATGGCCTTAGTTCGATGGTTTGGAAAACCAGAGTTGTTCATTACTTTCACGTGTAACCCCAGATGGCCAGAAATAACGGACAAACTACAACCAGGTCAGGCAGCAACAGATAGACCGGACATAGTCAATCGAGTCTTCAATCTTAAACTTAAACAATTCTTGAAAGATCTCTTCACCAATGATGTCTTAGGAAGCATCAAAGCATACTGCTGGACCCTAGAGGAACAAAAACGATCACTCAAACATGTCCACCTGCTTGCCATACTACAGCAACCATTGACGCCAAAATGGGTAGATAACACTGTATGGGCATTCATACCAGATCGCAACACTATGCCCAGATTACACCAGATAGTAACCACGTCTATGCTACACGGTCCGTGTGGAACATGCAACCCTCATTCTCCGTGCATGATCAATGGACAATGTAAGGCCAACTACCCCAAGGATTTCCGCGATACTACTGTCCTGTCGGAAGATGGATTTGCACTGTATGCCAGACCAAATGATGGCACGTTCCACGAGAAAAATGGCTTCTGCTTTGATAATCGCTGGGTAGTACCTTATAACCCATGGTTACTTCTCAAATACAACGCACACATCAACACTGAAGTCTGCGGTAGTGTCAAGAATGTGAAATATTTATACAAGTATATCACAAAGGGTGAAGACATGGCTTCTGTAGGCGTTGAAGGTGTAGGTCAAGAGAACACAGATGAAATCACCAACTACATTTCATCCCGGTATGTTTTTGCGTTTGTAAATACTGCTCTTCACACATTGGGCCTACTAACTACCAACACTTTAGATAATTCCTTATCCTATAACAATATTATGCAAAGCGTTATACACCTTAAATGTTTGCTACAAACATGACAATACTAGCACTTCTTTGAAATTTATTGTTCACAAATTTATAAATGTTACACATAATATGCTATAAAACTTACCAGCCTATTCACTGTTTCATTCTACCAATAAAGGTGGATTACAGCATCTACAGCAACATGGAATATGTTCGAATTCCAAACACATGCTAGACACCCCCCCCCCCCCCCCCCCCCCCAATTGTCCGTCTGGCAGTGCATGAACAAAACCAGCAAACCGTAACCTTCAAAGAAGGGGATGAAGAAATAGCCCTTGCTAAGAACACGGAGACCACCCTCACATCTTGGATGCACTTTAATAAAGATAATCCAGACTCCAGAATGCATACATATGATCAATTCCCTGTACACTATCGTTGGGATCCAGCAAAGAAACAGTGGCTACCTCGAAAAACGTTCAACTACTGCATCGGAAGATTGTACTCCACCACTCCTGCACAAGGAGAGCGCCACTACCTCCGCATGCTGCTACATCACTTCCCAGGAGCCACTTGCTACACAGATCTAAAGACGATTCACGGAACAACACACGCTACATTCAAACAAACTGCTATAGCAATGGGTCTCCTCGACAACGACGATGAATGGGAGCAATGTTTGAATGAAAGCGTACTGAAGGATATGTCATACCAAATTCGCCGCTTATTTGCCATGATCTTAGTACACTGTTCACCAGCAAATCCTCTCCATCTGTGGCACACCTTCAGAGATAGCATGTGCGAAGACCTCCAGCATGATCGACTAACACCTGCACAAGTCACAAATGAGTGTCTCATCTCCATCGACACATTTCTTAAAGGTATGAACAGTAGTTTACAAGACTTCTCAGATATGCCTTTCCCCAATTACTCTGACCGTGTCCAACTTCAACCTCCTCTCATTCAAGATGAACTTTATGATGTTGCTGCACAAGAAGCGGTCCTCACTCGCACAACGTCACAGCTGAACGCACAACAGCAGCATATATGTGACACGGTCATGTCCGCTGTAGCAGGGACATCCCACGCCAAATTATACATGATCAACGCACCAGGTGGTTATGGGAAGACCTTCCTGCTAGCCACTATCTTAGCTGCAGTCAGAGCAAAGGCTAAAATAGCTTTAGCTGTAGCCCCAACAGGACTAGCAGCTGAAAACTTGGAAGGAGGCCGGACAGCACACAGCCGCTTCAAAATTCCCATACCCATAACGGAGTCCTCCATGTGTCGCATTCCAGCTCAAAGCCACCTTGCAGACCTCATGCGACGCACTTCCCTCATAATTTGGGATGAGATAATGGCAACCCACCGTCATGCTGTGGAATGTGTTGATCGCACATTGCAAGACCTGCGTCATAGTGAAGAACCTTTTGGGGGTTGCATCGTTCTTTTTGCAGGTGATACTCGCCAAATTCTTCCAGTAGTTCGCCACGGAAGTGAAGCAGCCATTATGGATAGTTCCATCACAAGGAGCCAATTATGGACACATTGTATCCAACTTCCATTGACCACTAATATGCGTGTCAACCCCGACGAAGTAGACTTCTCCCATTTCCTCCTGCAGATAGGTAATGGAAAACATAACATCGTCGATCCAACGAATCCACAGATCATGCAAATTCCCTCAGAATTTGTAGAACCGAACTTGACATCACTCATCAACAACATCTTTCCCAACATGCAGGAAGGCTACCAAGATCCATATTTCATGGCACACCACTCAATTCTTACTCCACTTAATGATCACATGGACAAAATCAATGCATTATGCGTTCAGACCTTTCCAGGAACATCCCACACATATCTAAGTGCTGACAAAGTACAGGACGATAATAGCAATCTGTCAATTCCACTGGAATACCTCAATTCCTTGACACCTTCTGGCATGCCACCACACCTACTAACACTCAAGCTCAACATGGTTGTAATGCTATTGCGCAACCTTCAAGCTGGACCATCAGAAGGTTTACGTAATGGCACTAGACTTCTCATTAAATCACTTGGAAAACGCATGATTGAAGCTGAAGTTCTCACTGGCACTAGCAAAAGTACCACTGTTTTTCTTCCACGAATTCCATTCTACCTACGTGACTCGGAGTTCCCTTTCACCATGGTCCGCAAACAGTTTCCCATTCGTCCATGCTTCAGCATGACCATCAACAAGGCACAAGGCCAAACCCTAGATCAAGTGGGTATTTACCTCCCCAATCCAGTATTCACCCATGGACAGCTGTATGTCGCATTCAGTAGAGTACGGACAAAAGATGCAGTCGCTGTGTGCCTGGACCATCCACAGCTTTTACAGGATACAAACCAACACGACAACCACTACACATTAAATGTTGTCTTCCATTCCATCCTCTAATCTCCAGGTAAGCCTCCTCCTGTATATCCTACATTAGTCAGGAAGTTGATATGAACTTTTTAACCAAATTTTCGATAGAGACCTTCCGGTTTTGTATTAGCTGCCAACATAAAAGTAATGCTTACAACACGGTTTGGACCCATGATCCTCCTCATTCAATACAACTGACTGCCCTTCAAATTAGTATAACCCGTTGCTTGAAATATTAAGATTGCTTGCAAAAATAATATGCATTTTAGCCAAGAGTTATTTGAATAGAGGTAAGTGTTACCCCCAAGATGGCCGCTAATTTCTATCATTTTATTTTTACAGAAACAAAACACGATCAACACTATAATGACAGAGCTGAGGGCTGATACGGTTCAGCAGGGAAATAGTACCATCGCCATTTACCAACCGCTTAATCCGAGAACCGCGAAATCTAGTATTATAATATCACTGTGATGCGTTATTTCGCCAAAATGAAGAAAGCTTACTTTACAACAACAAGTTGACTAGCGTGTGAATGACAACCTAAAATGGCGTATTTTAACCACAAATACTCTGATCAATGAACATAGCACGCTAACCGGGATGACTCTGCAACTCCTGCAATCTCTAGATAAACACATACACGATTACAAGAAAACGAGCAAAAGACAGAGATGGAATGACCTACCTGTGGATTTATTCACCCAATTCAGGGAAATAATGTGACAACAGGAATGCCCAGATTGGTGAGGTGCGCTATTTACATCGAAATACGAAAGACCTAGAACGCACCTCCCCCTGCCCCCTTAGAAGACCTCTGTCCCAAAAAAGAGGCCTCATGATTGAACTGCAATATTAAGCTGCTATCTTTTG
Source organism: Ophiura sarsii (assembly GCA_035610835.1). Lineage (NCBI taxonomy): Eukaryota > Metazoa > Echinodermata > Ophiuroidea > Amphilepidida > Ophiuridae > Ophiura > Ophiura sarsii. Next base: position 55,613,566 of record CM069448.1, read on the forward strand.
TAGCTTTGTAGCATTAAATGTCCTAACAACATATTTAGATAATCATAGATGATATCCGTCCACCAACTGTAAATCGCGAAATCTGTATTTACAGAGCACCATTCCCCTCGTGAATATAACGGGAAGGAGGCAAGCCAAGCATTTCGGCTGCTGGCTGGCTACTATAAGTATTTGATTTGTCGACCGACTGCCAATCGCGAAATGTGTATTGTCAGCGCTCCATCGCCCTGTATTATAAGGCGGGGCTGTATATGACAAGCATAGAGCCTGCGGGCTATGCATGAAATAAATCATAATCAACATATATATCTGCAAGGTGCGAAAATGTCCCGACAGGATAATTCCCCCGTGGCATGAAGGAAATGTACAAGAATTTATTTTAAAGCAGTTTATAATACTGACACCCCCAAACCAAACACTACATCCAAAACGTCGCACAGAATTTGGTAGAGGGTGGGTGGGGATAAAATTTAACAAGATGGACCAGATTAGCTGGACAAAAAATAACCTGATGTTGTCAACATAAATCCACACAGACAAGAATCATGTAGTGATGGAAACAAACAGATGAACTTTGACCTCATGAATAAATTAGCATAACAGAAAGTAGATCATTACATAAAACCTGTATGCTGCCCCTCACTTGGCAAAATAGATACAATCCTGATACCTGAATCAGAGAAATAAATCCAGAGGAGCAATCGCGATGAATTTAATATCAGATTAAATATGGATTGTGTCCTATTTAACTGTATTTAAACACATACATGATTACAAGAAAACGAGCAAAAGACAGAGATGGAATAACTGTGGATTTATTCACCCAATTCAGGAAAATAATGTGACAACAGGAATGCCCAGATTGATGAGGTGCGCTATTTACATCGAAATACGAAAGACCTAGAACGCACCTCCCCCTGCCCCCTTAGAAGACCTCTGTCCCCAAAAAAGAGGCCTCATGATTGAACTGCAATAATAAGCTGCTATCTTTTGTATCATTAAATGTCCTAACAACATATTTAGATCATCATAGATGATATACGTCCACCAACTGTAAATCGCGAAATCTGTATTTACAGAGCACAATTCCCCTCGTGAATATAACGAGAAGGAGGCAAGCCAAGCATTTCGGCTGCTGGCTGGCTACTAAGTATTTGATTTGTCGACCGACTGCCAATCGCGAAATGCGTATTGTCAGCGCTCCATCGCCCTGTTTAATAAGGCGAGGCTGTATAATTATGACAAGCATAGAGCCTGCGGGATATTTATGAAATAAATCATAATCAACATATATATCTGCAAGGTGCGAAAATGTCCCGACAGGACAATTCCCCCCCCCCCCCCCCCCCCCCCCCCCCCCCCCCCCGTGGCATGAAGGAAATGTACAAGAATTTATTTTTAAAGCAGTTTATAATACCATGATAATACTGACACCCAACGGAACCCTAGCAAGGGTTACGCCCACCAACACCAACCTCTGATGCGTGGTCAAGGCGAAAAAGAAAAAGCAAATATGAACAGCATCGATGGCTGGGTAGGACAACGTGATATGAAACCAGAAAGCCTATCATAGTGAAAATGAATGATCAGCACTGCAATTTCAGGGAAATCAAAAACATACCTCCCGCACTGTGAAAACTGCCCCCTTGCTATAGAGACAGGTCAAATGATAGACCAAATGAGTGTCACACATGGCACATTATAAAAACCATGCGGCCATGGCCCATACAATCATGCAAACCCCTCAAAACGCCCACAGATGAAGTACACAGGGTATCTATGGATACCCAAATTCAAGCAGCGATGATTGAAAATTGAATCGCAATATTGGTCTAAGGCTATGCAAGATTGTAGTGAATAATATTAGCTTCCTAAACATGTATTATAAGAAACAAATAACGGATGATCATTTAAAGATAAACAGTTCACAAAAATTCAAATTCAAATGCAAAGTTAAATCCCATAGACATCACACGGAGCTGGCGTAAACACATGCCCAACATCCTAGCGCTCAACTCTAGTCTATCCAGGATAAACATGATAGGGACTGAAATAAATTAAATGATAGGAGAGGAGACGAGGTAGACATCATATTAGATGGTTGCCCAAATATGAGCAAATTTGATGCAAAATACACGATTGGATACCTATTGTTAATCATAGCTCGGATAAGAAAATTGACGCAAAAAAGACCACGGATACCTATTGGTATTCAAAGCCGGATAATAACCTGATGGGCGGTACGCCTATTGGCTGTCCCGATGATCCCTACATTCTGAGTCAGATCTCTGGAATTAAAATTTTCCACCAAGTGGGGTGCTAGAAAAAGCCCAGTCTAGTCCTGGTAGCCCGCTGGTGTGCGAATGAAATTTCCAGCATTGAACAAAAAGAAAAGAAAAACAATTTGAGTGCCATGATGAATAAACGATCCAATGCAACAAAAAATTGCACAATACTGAAAGATAAATGATAAACCATGGAAATCCAAGAACATCCAAGACCAATACGCATATGAATAGGGGAGGATGGGGCAACTGGTCCGGTTAAGCATATTTCATGATCGTCGTCGTCGTCGTTCTATGGATCATGGCTGATTCTTTGTGACCCTATTGATGATGGAGCGCCACCGTTGTCTATTTTGTGACATGCGATGCGAAGAGATAAGAGATAGACCAGTTGCTTCTTTAATGCCATCAGTCCAACGTAGCTTTGGTCTGCCACGTTTACGTCTTCCTTGGATAGCTCCTTGTATTATCACCTTTTCTAGATTGTCACCCTCTCGTCTAGCAATATGTCCAAAGTATTGTAGCTTGTTGCGCATGATCTTTGTATACAGAGAAGTTTGGTTCCCAATCTGGCTTCTGACAAATTAATTTGTCTTATGCTCTTTCCATGATATTCCTAGCATCTTGCGCCAACACCACATTTCAAAAGCTGATATTTTCTTTGAATCTGCTATTCCGACTGACCATGTTTCAGCTCCATATGTTGCGACCGGAAAGATTAGTGCCTTCATAATACGTATTTTTGTGGCCTTTGTGATTCCTCTATCTTTCCAAATGGTTGACAGGGCATTTGCTGATGTTTTAGCCATTGCCAGACGTCTTTTAATTTCTCCGGAGCTTCCACCATCTTTAAGAATTAGTGATCCAAGAAAATTGAAGTTATCTACACAATCTACTGTGTCATTATCGACCTTCACTTGTTGGTTGCTGTTTCCTCCACAAATCATGACTTTAGTCTTCTTAACATTTAGGAAGAATCATTTCATGATATAATAGATTAAAGCTCGTGTAAATATTTATGGAATTGCTATGAAAATATCACCCATGTAACTGTTTACATATAACATATAATCAATGTTAAAAAATATCTAAAGAAAAGGCCAATTACCACTAACGGAAAACTTTACTTGGCACGGACCAGTTACCCCATCATTGGGGCAACTGGTCCTATATGTTCCAACGGTTAGAATACACAGAAATCAGTGAATGACAACACGGAAACTAGGCAGTATTTTCTTTACAAACACATTTCCATATTATTTAACATGTAAAAAGGATACATGTCTTATGAAACCCATGTTTTATACAGTTTTCGTGATTAACGTGTAAATAGCAGTATACTAATGGTGTGCAAAGCAAGCGAAATTTCCGACTGCACATTTATTAGATAAAACGGTATGAACCTAGTTAAATGGTTACATGGTTGTGATATTCAGATGCCCCATACATTTGTCTATATATACCCCTTTCTTTATTGATTTTATTTACTTCATATAATCATCATTTAGTACTTATAATAAACCATCTTGATATTTAGCCAGCTTTTCATGTTACAGGGGAAGTTAGGCAATATGACAATGATGACCCAACGGTTAATATACACAAAAATCAGTGGATAAAATACATAAATCATGATATTTTGTCATTGCAAATACCTTTACAGACACCATTCAAAATATAATAAAGATGTATATAATTCATAATACCGAGGTTTTAAACCATTCTAAAGCAATTTCATGTCATATTGTAATCCTTCAATAGCAGAAATAGTGGTATTAGACCCAAAATGCCCCAAAATGTCTAAGAACTAGAAAGAATGTGAATTATTTCATATTCTATTCACATTTCAATACCGAGTCATGTTTTATTGACACTATCAACTATTTGTCAAAATTAATTTTACAAATTTGACAAGTTTTTTGCAGGCGGACCAGTTGCCCCATACCCCTTCGGACCACTTGCCCCAACAAATGACTTAGCACTTCGTCGAGATGAAACATTATTCAAACACGCCTGTGACGTAATAAATTTTACGCTGAAATGTTTTAAAACATAATACCATTTGTCATAATAATCAATAACTCCAATACATTTCAGAAAAAAGGCAAAACTGCATTTTTGTTTTTAGCCATTACAAAGATTTCTGTAGCCAGCGAGTATCTTTGAATTCGCAAATATTACGGCGTTCGGGTCCTACAAGTAGACGAGTGTCTTTAGATAAAATAAGAAATGGTGTACTTTGTTATTTGCAAATTCATAAACTAATAACTCTACCAAATGAATACCCGTGATAATTATTTAAGTTGAAGCATTCTTTAAATGATGAAATTTATCGCACATTCAAACCACCAATGTCCCAAGTTAGCAATATGCGCCATTTTACCGTCATTTCAACCACAACATATGGTTTTAATCATATTTCGGAAAGTCCCTAAGCACACTAAAATATAGCACCCATCAAATGCAATATGCACCTAGCATCTTAAGACGACTGTACTATATATATTTATTGCCTTGTGTATATTTACTGCCTTGTGTATAAATTTCCGAAGACTGTGTCTATCTTGTATGATTAACATACTGATGTGACTCTTCTTGGGAAGCAGGTACGGATGTCTCATATCGTAAGATACTGGTGCACGCCCTAGTCGTCCTCCAACACGGTAGACCTGTTCCTCCTCGTCGAAGTACGGATCGAGCTTCATGACATGAGGATCTTGGAAATTAATCTCCCTTTGGGCTTGTCGGATCCAATATAACTCCGCTTCTTTAATCAACTTAGCAGATGGCCACTCGGATATTTGGGACGTCAGATTCTACAGTAGCTTGTGTTTGGGCAGTTCCCTCATTGACAAGACTCGAGCCGTAACCATCTTTAGCTTTGGCCAACTGGAGAACTTGGTGCTATCCATTAGTGGTGGCGACTTTGGTACAGTGTCTACTTTGAGAGCCAAAGTCTTGGCGTTCCGAACGTGGAAATTCTTCTGTTCCTCGTCTTCTCGATTTACAGGGAAGTTTACAGGTGTCTTAGGCCATGACATAGGCGGTAATCTCAAGTACGCAGGTCCTTCAAGTACTTGTCTCATAGCAGTAGCTGTTCCTCCTCTAGACACTAGGTCGATCGCGTTCTTATCCGTTGGTACTTATGCAACATCAGTGATTAGGTTGAACTGTGTCGTGATGTCACCTACGCGATGGGCAACATAGGAGCGGAAAGACTTAGATTGACCTCTCAACCAGCTGATGGCAGTCATGCTATCATATCTTTGAATACGAAATGTTGAATTGCAGGGCACTCTTTACTGTGAGCATCAGGCGAGACAGTAGTAGGATTGCCTGCAGTTCCTTCATGGGCATGCTGGACTGCTTCAGAGGAGTAAGCCTGGCACGCGCACATACAAAGGAAAGATCAGCTTCGCTGTCCTCCGAATCTGACCATCTTAACCATTCGCCAATGCCCATAGCATCTTCAGATGCATCACTAGCGCCATGGAGTGAGATTTCTGGCAGGGGTCTATGGCCTCTGTATCGCTCTGGAATCAGGCATCTCGGGATCTCTATGGTGGTTAGATCCTCTAAAGTATCGATTAATGTCCTTTAAGATGGCACAGAGATCACCATTTGGGTTGAGAGGAGTGTCCCAATCTACGTCAAGTTGCCAAAGCTTCTGAAGTAGTATCTTTGGTCGGACGAGGACTCCAGATAACATGCCAAATACATCATAGTAGGAAGCTGTTTGTCGTAAGATATTGCGTTTAGTTGGGACATCGTTCTAGATCTTTACTTTTTTACTTTCAAGGTGTCTTTCTGGAGGTCCCACTTTGTGCCCAGAACAGTAGCAGCTCTGCTGTCTTCAGTCTTATCACACACCTCTTTAGCATTTGACTGCCACTTTCTGATGGAGAATTTCCCATTTGCAAGAGTCTAAGTAAGAGTGGTCTTCAGATCAAGTGCTTCTTTGACATCGACGACAGACGCATTTAGGTCATCCTTGTAGAACTGTACAGTGATGATTTGCTGGAGCATTCTCAGCTACCACATGTCTCAGAGTGACAATAGCAGCAGTTGGGGATAGCTTATCTCCGAAGGTCGCTGTAGTCAACTCATAAACCTGGATTGGATGAGTTGGATTTTCCCGAAACAAGAAACGATGAAAACGGGCGTCTTCTGGCTTGATCTTAATAGCCTGGAACATCTTGCTGATGTCTGCAATTACTCCGACTTCATTCTCTCTGAATCGCAAAGCTACCTCAAACAGGTCAGAGTTGATGTTGTCTCCCTTCACAAGAAAGTCGTTGAGTGAATTACCTTGGTATCTTGCTTTGGCATCATACCACTCTAACTGGCGTCGACTTCGAGTCTTTAACAACAGCAAAGTGCGGTAAGAACCACATCTTCTTACCACTTTCACGGTCTTGTTTCAGCTCCTCTTCTGTCACGCGACGAGACCCGCCTCTATCCATCTGGTCTCGCATCTGTTTGCAGTAGACCTTCCATTCATCCTGCCGATTAGCGAACTGCTTTTTAAGACCTTTAAGCCTCTTAACAGCGTAAGGATAGTTGTCTGGAAGATCATTTGGTGGTTTTTCCAAGCTAGTTGTATTTCATAAGAACCATCTGTCAGTTGTGTTATGCTGTCTTGCATCGCTTCTGTTGCTACTCTATTCAGTGAATCTGTAATGCAGCTACACTCCCTTGGTTCCAAGCCAATTCTTTCGAGGCCGATGAAGTCTTCTATCGGGCCAATCGCTGAGATATTGACATAGTTAGATAGCAAAGAACGGCAGTTGGTGCGTCCTCCTTGTACAAACCAACCAAATGGGCATCTGACAGCAATAGGATCGTCGGCCTTTTCTCCTAGAATGTATTCCTGCCAGACCATCAAGTGTGTGTTGTTCACTCCTAATAGAACATCGATAGTCTCTGAGGGAGCGACCTGGATGTCAACATCACTGAGGTGACTAAACTGCTGAAGTTGATCTGAGCATACAATTGGAGTATTCCCACACGGTTGGTCAATTTCGGTGACGGTCAATGGGTAGGACCAGGTACGTCCGATGTCTTCAATGTAACAGTCTAGAAGTCTTAACCTCTTTGTGACTGTGTCCTCCGACTAGGGTTAGACTATGATCTTGAAATATATCTTGACCTGCCCGAAGGAAAATCCCTTTCCTGAGGAGTGTGGTCTGGCTGCCACCATCTAACAAAATGTGCACTGCAGATCGCTGATTGCCACATCTAAAATAACCCATGACAGTAGGCAGTGTTCCTTGTAGCTTATCGTCAAAATTGGTGGTGCCTGTCATTGGTCATATGGACTGCAGCATTTGTGTTTAGTTGTCCTGAGGTACCTCGTACTGGTTTTCCATAGACAACCGGGCAAACTGAGGCTAAGTGTGTATCAGCGCCACATGTTGGAATACGACATGGTGCCACAAACTGACATGAGTTGGTGTTGTAAGGTGGCTTCCCTGCTAAACAATTGTTGTGTCCACAACGAAAGCACATGTTATCTTTTCTTATGATCTTGAACTTTTCTTCAAGCTGAAGGTTTCTGAACTTGTTGCATGTCTTTAAATAATGCGTCTTGGCATCAGGATGTAGTGCACCAATGGCGGGTGGTCGTTGAATCGCTGACTCGTCCTGTTGTTTTGAACAATTGCTGCGTTAGCGGACTTAGAGACCTTGGTTGGTGAAGAATCAGGAATTGGTGACTTAGTCTTCTCCAGCAGCATCAGTTGGGCATGCAACCATTTGAAAAGACCTGTGAGGGAGTCTTCGGTGTTATCATCTCTGATACTTTTGTACTAACCTATACGATGATCTTCTGGAAGCTTATGTTTGATTTGGCTTAACATGATCTTGTTGTTCAACTCCCCCAATCAACCCTACTGTTGAAGTGTCTGGACAAATTGGTTCATTGCAGGAAGGTTGGTTTTGCCCTTGCTTTCATACGTTTTTCAGTTTTTCCAACTCTTTCAACAAGCTGTCTACCAGTTTACCCGATCACCATAACATTCGTCAAGTACCTGCCAAGCACGCGACACGCTGACACAACCATTGTTTTTACCTTTTTCTGCTTTATTCATTCACCATGGACTCTGTAATTTGATAGAAGCATTCTATCTCTGACATACCTGTTGTGCAGTGATGAAACAGCTCTTTATATCTCTCGTAATCTTTGATGTCTCCGTTGAAGGACGGAAATTTCATTCTGATCATCCTTGGTGCGTTGAGGTACTGTGGACTGAGATGGTGCTGACATATGATTTGACGATGAGGGCGGTTGCGACTGCGACACAGAATGGTGGTTATCTGTGTGCGGCGAAGTCATGGGTGACTGGGCGTGAGCGATGATTTTTTTTTTTGCGCATAGCATCGCCTGGACATATTCCATTTCACAATCCGACATCTATCCTTCCTCATCCTCAAACTCGTGTTCATCGTCTATGACTTCCATTAGTTCCCCGTGTCTCTCTTCAACTTGCGTAAACTGTTGCTCAGCTCTTCTCATATAGTCTTTAACTATTTCTATGTCACCTTCTCCTAGTAGTGTTTTTAGTGTACCAAGTGTTCTGGTGAGCTGACCCTTTGTGTTTCTTCTAGATAACTTCAACTAATTGCTAACCTTACTGTTATTGTCGCTGTCCGGCATCTTGAGTCAGTTGTTTTCTTTTTACAAAGTTGTTGAAGCTGTGGTGAGATCGTCTATTTTATGTATAGGCGAAGAATATGCGTAGTTGCACGTTGATAGAATTTGACGCTGAAGTTAATCTATTAGAATGTCTTTTTTCAAATGTCTTTAATATTCAACAACTGTGCTTGTATACCTGAAACAATAATACAGATAAACAATACTAAATGTATGAACAAATGTGAAACATTCATATCTATCTTATAGTTATGACAAGACGCCACTATTCCAACACTTTCCTAAGCCAAATGAATGATAATGAAGCTGGAATGGAATTAAGTATAACGTGTGCCCTTAAGACCGCTTAACATTAAAATCTTTATATCACTCCGCTGGAAACGACCGAATGCGTAACGTTGTTAAACCAATGCGCGTAATAAGATAGTACCACCCAGTTTATAAGTCTAAATGTACGATTTTACACCTCTTTTTGAACCAATTACGAAGGCAAAAACGGCTGATATAATGTAAACATTCTCAAACTGAACATATAATATCACTGTGATGCGTTATTTCGCCAAATGAAGGAAGCTTACTTTACAACAACAAGTTGACTAGCGTGTGAATGACAACCTAAAATGGCGTATTTTAACCACAAATACTCTGATCAATGAACATAGCACGCTAGGGCCAATGGAAATGAATTCATAGTTTCCTGTTCAAAATCTTGAAAAGTTGACGAGGTCAGATTTCATTATTCATTATTGGACAATATTTCATTATTTTTCATGAATTCATTATTTATTGTTGAAGAGTAGTAGGGACAAGAAATATCCGTACTTAAGTCTTGTAATTGTAGTGGCCTTCAAGAGAAAAGACTTATAACATATCAGGCACCATCACATAGCTTCTACTTTTTCCCTTGTACAAAGTATAGTTATAAATAAATACATTTTTATGTATCAGGAAGAGTCACCATCTTGAACAAAGAAACAAACAGACAAAAACAAACAATTTACAAAAAAGCAAGGCCTACAACTTGTACAATCAAATCAAATGTTAAATCAAGGCCCCCGTGAAGAAGAAAAAATCCCCAAATAGCTGCCATCTTTAATAAATTCAAAGACAACTGCATGTTGAAGCCATGCCATTCCCTGGATCAGCAACGTTCCTTAAAAGTGTCAACATCCACCAACCAACCTGTCATCAAGTAAGCTCATGAGCTTTTACGGGCTATTAAAATCGAATCCCTTTTAAAATACACCAGTTGAATTTTGCACCGTCGATCAGTGTCTCAATCACGATATAAATTCATGATTTATCATCATTGTCAAAATATTTGTTCCTCAAATATCGTCTACAAGTTAAAAATATTTAAATAAATAAATGTTTTACGTTGAAATTTATTCTATACTTTTAACATATCAGAAAGAAATGTACTTTCATACTGGATGGAATGCGGCACAACAAATTAAAATTCTGCTGCTGCTGCTTAGAATTGTTTCGTAGTTTTTCGGCCCCCAGTCTCCTAATATTTACGTACACCGTTACGCTTATGTATATAGCCTGCCAAGATACATGTAGCGACGTGTGAGGGCGTTATGAGAGTCTCAGTCTAGTTATTTCTAAAATTCATAAAGTCTCTGACGGAATAAAGCACGTCATTCAAAAGGTATGGTACGCTACATTTTACCGTACACTCTATGACAGACACTAGTCTCTGACACTTATTAACACTTTACGCTTTCTGTTACCTACGTTCTCATATACCTTCGTGTAGTAGAAAGTCGCGCGGAGTCTATTGTGATTCGTGTTTCCGATTTCTTCGAGTGTTTTGCGATGTTTCATGTGGTTTCATATACTTTATTTATGAAATAATGAATTGAAGTGAAATAATGAAATATTTGACGCGGCGTCAGATCTGACGCGGGCGGTCAACAGGAAACTATGAATTCATTTCCATTGGTCTAACCGGGATGACTCTGCAACTCCTGCAATATCTAGATATCATTTTAAACGTACCTTGTGTATAAATTTCCGAAGAAATTAAGATATTTTATCTGGATATTTTATATTAGTCTCAGATTTTATCGCGGCATTACACGATAGCCTGCAGTGCAACAGAGCATAAATTTCCAAAAGTGCATGTTATTGAACTTACGCTCTAATTCAAAAAGTAACATATATGTAAGACAAAGAGACAATATCATATTATAGAATACAGCTTGGTGATTTAATGTCATAGGAAAAAAAATGGTTTGACCTTATTTGCATATGATTAGCATATTATAAAGAAATACATTAACATTTTGCTTTTTGGAATTTCCAGCAAAATCTATAAATGCTATTAACACCAAAGTTACAGGAAATGAAGTTCCATCATTGCCAACAATACTGTCTGAGAAAAAGTTCACATTTATTTTTGCTTTTAACAAAAAACCAAAATCTGTCTTAATTAAGCTTAAAATGACACATGTAACCACTATTTCATACAACTGTACACAGACTTGGCAAAAGTCTATTAATACTTGTGCAGCCATGCACGAAAACAATGGAAGGAATATTCAAGGACATGCCCATGCTAAGGGACCAGTGGTTTGAAATTCGCGCTACAAGAAATTTGAAATGCAATTCGCCAGTGTGCAGTCATAATGGTGTATGTTACTTTAGGTGACCGTGTGCTGACATGCATGGGTGTACAGACAGGTATCGTGTTAAAGGCCTGCACTAAGTCTAAATAAAAAAGAAATGTTTAAATAGTCAAGGCCATGAAAGGAAGTAGGCAGTAGCTGGTTAGATTAGCGTGTATGGATAATCAAGTATTGGCCAATCCGAAATCAGGTTTAATAAGAAATGTAACAATGCTGATATTTTATACAAGGACACGAAATAGTACTTTAAAACCAAGCGGTTTTAATTATATATGATACACATACTTAGGATTGAAATGTTCATTGTTGTACAACAATCAGGAGGTACTATATTTATAATTCAATATTTTGAAATTCATGCTCTGTTGCACTGTAGCTGATTTTACGATCTACCGTTTAAGGGCACCTGATACCAAAAAGATCGTCAACATAAAAATATAAATGTCATTCCATGACAGATTCTATGATCTTGCCAATGCTTAGCTTGGGCCTTCAGTGTTGTAGGTAGATGAGCAGGGTGTCTGAGTCCACGTGACACGTCTTGACTTAGTACACCCCACCAACCTAATCCCATGTTTTGTCGGCCATCAGGAGAGCCAATATTGTGCAAAAGCTGTTGAAACGGTGAAACTCTGTATAGAGTCACAACTAACCATAGGCAATTTTTTCAGATATGATATTGTGCCTTTTTCAAGATGGTCGCCATTGACTTTTATAGACATAAATGGGGCAAAATATGAAACAGGCTTCAATTTCTCTAACAGTAGTATCAAAATGTCTGATTCTAATGAAACATACCTCAAATTGTTCGTATCAAACCTGATAGTTCTCTTATAATTATTTCAGATGCTTACGTTTTGACCTATTAAGTACATTTACCCTTTTAAGAAATTGTGTACATGAATTGTATATAAATAGACTTACATGGTCATAGGTCAACACCTACGCATCTGAGGTATAGCAACTATTCTTTTTCTGAATGTCTGTGTTGAAACAAATAATTTAAAGTATATTTCATTAAAATCAGAGCAGTTTTAGAATTTTTTAGACGCATTTTCCAAAACATTTATTGTATCATTCAGTTGTACATATTTGTATATATTTCGCTCTATTTCTATACATCGTGAAATGGCTTATTTTTCTCATTAACCGCCCTCCAAGTCATCGTTTTCCAAACGGCTTAGAATTTTGAAATGCAGTAAATATCAGTAAAAGATGACAGTCAAATGCAAATTTTGCTCCTTATTTTTCATTTGTTCGATGCTCACTCGAACGTAACTTAGTTTGGTGTGAGTTCTGGCTTTTACAACTTCTGTTTAGGGATCACGTCAAAACTCGACCGCCCGTTGACCGCCGGTTACGGCCGGTTCCGTCCGGTTCTCACAAAACGTGTCGTCTGCTATAATATACACGCATCACAGTGCTCATTTGACAAAAAGTTGTCTGGATGGAGTTCATCACTTTTGCGTAGTGTCTGATGGATTTCGTCGTATAGTTTATCCCCATTTTTCATTATATTTTGTATGTGATGTGGCAATAATTGTCGCACATTGTCAGATGGTTCACAAAGCATAACAATACAGATACATGATCCTTGGCACCTTGCAATTGGATCATTACCAGTGTCGTCTGAAACATCTAGTGGTTCTACATTTGAATTAATTTGATTTAATTTGGCAAAATGTGCCGACTTCGCACGTGACTTTCGTGACTTTTGTGGCATTTTTTTTTAAAACTTGACAATATTGAAAGAACGATATAAATATAAAACTTGTATAACAACACAAATGGAATTAAATACAAAACAGTATTGATAGTATCGTGAAATTTTAATGATAGCAAGATAATAATGAAACTACACTGTTTAGTTAACACACAATAAGATAAAGGTTTGGAAATATAACTGATTTGAAGAGTTTGAGAAATCAATCACTTCTATTTTTTAAATTCAACTTGGTTTCAACTGGTGGAGAGAGAGTATCAATTCGTAGTTTGATGGCTTTAACGGGACTCAAACTTGGAGTCTATCCGTTAATTTGCTTTTTTCTTTTGATACTTGTTGACTAATTGCAGTATCGGGACTTTCAAGTTAAAACGTAGTCTATCCGTTACACTCACAGTTGTCTGGGAAGAGTTTGAGAAATCATGAATTACTATTCTTAAATTAAACTGGGTTTTTAACTGGTAGAAAGTATATATCTATTCGTAGTTTGATGGCTTTAAACGGGACTCAACTTGGAGTCTATCCGTTAATTAGCTTTCTTTTGGTACTTGCTGGAGAATTGTATTAACGGGACTTAACGTAAAGTCTATCCGTTTCACTCGTATCTTTAACTATGTAGAATTTAGCGTTACCCGGGACAGGTTGTATGCGCAATGAACATTTAAATTCTTTACCATACGGAACCATCTACATATAAACATTTGTTTGGTGCCCCATAGAAATACGATTGTAGGAGTAGTTACACAATTCAAACTGATTGATAGTATCAATTCCTAGTTTAACGATATTTCGGTCGTGTTCGATCGCTTTTATAATATCTAAACCAAGTGTTGTGCATAACTTTCAAGACTTGTAACATTTCTTATTTTTGTATTAGGCATTTGCATTGATGTAAAATTAGCATTTAAATTGTTCAATTGTATAGGTCGGCATTTATCTCGTGTAAAGTTCGGCATTTATTGTTCCAAGTGTCGTTTGGCATTTCCATTGTATTGTTTTTGCATTGACTCTCGTGCAAAGTTAGGAATTAGCATCGGATGTCTATATTTTGGGTTGAGAGGAGTGTCCCAATCTACGTCAAGTTGCCAAAGCTTCTGAAGTAGTATCTTTGGTCGGACGAGGACTCCAGATAACATGCCAAATACATCATAGTAGGAAGCTGTTTGTCGTAAGATATTGCGTTTAGTTGGGACATCGTTCTAGATCTTTACTTTTTTACTTTCAAGGTGTCTTTCTGGAGGTCCCACTTTGTGCCCAGAACAGTAGCAGCTCTGCTGTCTTCAGTCTTATCACACACCTCTTTAGCATTTGACTGCCACTTTCTGATGGAGAATTTCCCATTTGCAAGAGTCTAAGTAAGAGTGGTCTTCAGATCAAGTGCTTCGTTGACATCGACGACAGACGCATTTAGGTCATCCTTGTAGAACTGTACAGTGATGATTTGCTGGAGCATTCTCAGCTACCACATGTCTCAGAGTGACAATAGCAGCAGTTGGGGATAGCTTATCTCCGAAGGTCGCTGTAGTCAACTCATAAACCTGGATTGGATGAGTTGGATTTTCCCGAAACAAGAAACGATGAAAACGGGCGTCTTCTGGCTTGATCTTAATAGCCTGGAACATCTTGCTGATGTCTGCAATTACTCCGACTTCATTCTCTCTGAATCGCAAAGCTACCTCAAACAGGTCAGAGTTGATGTTGTCTCCCTTCACAAGAAAGTCGTTGAGTGAATTACCTTGGTATCTTGCTTTGGCATCATACCACTCTAACTGGCGTCGACTTCGAGTCTTTAACAACAGCAAAGTGCGGTAAGAACCACATCTTCTTACCACTTTCACGGTCTTGTTTCAGCTCCTCTTCTGTCACGCGACGAGACCCGCCTCTATCCATCTGGTCTCGCATCTGTTTGCAGTAGACCTTCCATTCATCCTGCCGATTAGCGAACTGCTTTTTAAGACCTTTAAGCCTCTTAACAGCGTAAGGATAGTTGTCTGGAAGATCATTTGGTGGTTTTTCCAAGCTAGTTGTATTTCATAAGAACCATCTGTCAGTTGTGTTATGCTGTCTTGCATCGCTTCTGTTGCTACTCTGTTCAGTGAATCTGTAATGCAGCTACACTCCCTTGGTTCCAAGCCAATTCTTTCGAGGCCGATGAAGTCTTCTATCGGGCCAATCGCTGAGATATTGACATAGTTAGATAGCAAAGAACGGCAGTTGGTGCGTCCTCCTTGTACAAACCAACCAAATGGGCATCTGACAGCAATAGGATCGTCGGCCTTTTCTCCTAGAATGTATTCCTGCCAGACCATCAAGTGTGTGTTGTTCACTCCTAATAGAACATCGATAGTCTCTGAGGGAGCGACCTGGATGTCAACATCACTGAGGTGACTAAACTGCTGAAGTTGATCTGAGCATACAATTGGAGTATTCCCACACGGTTGGTCAATTTCGGTGACGGTCAATGGGTAGGACCAGGTACGTCCGATGTCTTCAATGTAACAGTCTAGAAGTCTTAACCTCTTTGTGACTGTGTCCTCCGACTAGGGTTAGACTATGATCTTGAAATATATCTTGACCTGCCCGAAGGAAAATCCCTTTCCTGAGGAGTGTGGTCTGGCTGCCACCATCTAACAAAATGTGCACTGCAGATCGCTGATTGCCACATCTAAAATAACCCATGACAGTAGGCAGTGTTCCTTGTAGCTTATCGTCAAAATTGGTGGTGCCTGTCATTGGTCATATGGACTGCAGCATTTGTGTTTAGTTGTCCTGAGGTACCTCGTACTGGTTTTCCATAGACAACCGGGCAAACTGAGGCTAAGTGTGTATCAGCGCCACATGTTGGAATACGACATGGTGCCACAAACTGACATGAGTTGGTGTTGTAAGGTGGCTTCCCTGCTAAACAATTGTTGTGTCCACAACGAAAGCACATGTTATCTTTTCTTATGATCTTGAACTTTTCTTCAAGCTGAAGGTTTCTGAACTTGTTGCATGTCTTTAAATAATGCGTCTTGGCATCAGGATGTAGTGCACCAATGGCGGGTGGTCGTTGAATCGCTGACTCGTCCTGTTGTTTTGAACAATTGCTGCGTTAGCGGACTTAGAGACCTTGGTTGGTGAAGAATCAGGAATTGGTGACTTAGTCTTCTCCAGCAGCATCAGTTGGGCATGCAACCATTTGAAAAGACCTGTGAGGGAGTCTTCGGTGTTATCATCTCTGATACTTTTGTACTAACCTATACGATGATCTTCTGGAAGCTTATGTTTGATTTGGCTTAACATGATCTTGTTGTTCAACTCCCCCAATCAACCCTACTGTTGAAGTGTCTGGACAAATTGGTTCATTGCAGGAAGGTTGGTTTTGCCCTTGCTTTCATACGTTTTTCAGTTTTTCCAACTCTTTCAACAAGCTGTCTACCAGTTTACCCGATCACCATAACATTCGTCAAGTACCTGCCAAGCACGCGACACGCTGACACAACCATTGTTTTTACCTTTTTCTGCTTTATTCATTCACCATGGACTCTGTAATTTGATAGAAGCATTCTATCTCTGACATACCTGTTGTGCAGTGATGAAACAGCTCTTTATATCTCTCGTAATCTTTGATGTCTCCGTTGAAGGACGGAAATTTCATTCTGATCATCCTTGGTGCGTTGAGGTACTGTGGACTGAGATGGTGCTGACATATGATTTGACGATGAGGGCGGTTGCGACTGCGACACAGAATGGTGGTTATCTGTGTGCGGCGAAGTCATGGGTGACTGGGCGTGAGCGATGATTTTTTTTTTTGCGCATAGCATCGCCTGGACATATTCCATTTCACAATCCGACATCTATCCTTCCTCATCCTCAAACTCGTGTTCATCGTCTATGACTTCCATTAGTTCCCCGTGTCTCTCTTCAACTTGCGTAAACTGTTGCTCAGCTCTTCTCATATAGTCTTTAACTATTTCTATGTCACCTTCTCCTAGTAGTGTTTTTAGTGTACCAAGTGTTCTGGTGAGCTGACCCTTTGTGTTTCTTCTAGATAACTTCAACTAATTGCTAACCTTACTGTTATTGTCGCTGTCCGGCATCTTGAGTCAGTTGTTTTCTTTTTACAAAGTTGTTGAAGCTGTGGTGAGATCGTCTATTTTATGTATAGGCGAAGAATATGCGTAGTTGCACGTTGATAGAATTTGACGCTGAAGTTAATCTATTAGAATGTCTTTTTTCAAATGTCTTTAATATTCAACAACTGTGCTTGTATACCTGAAACAATAATACAGATAAACAATACTAAATGTATGAACAAATGTGAAACATTCATATCTATCTTATAGTTATGACAAGACGCCACTATTCCAACACTTTCCTAAGCCAAATGAATGATAATGAAGCTGGAATGGAATTAAGTATAACGTGTGCCCTTAAGACCGCTTAACATTAAAATCTTTATATCACTCCGCTGGAAACGACCGAATGCGTAACGTTGTTAAACCAATGCGCGTAATAAGATAGTACCACCCAGTTTATAAGTCTAAATGTACGATTTTACACCTCTTTTTGAACCAATTACGAAGGCAAAAACGGCTGATATAATGTAAACATTCTCAAACTGAACATATAATATCACTGTGATGCGTTATTTCGCCAAATGAAGGAAGCTTACTTTACAACAACAAGTTGACTAGCGTGTGAATGACAACCTAAAATGGCGTATTTTAACCACAAATACTCTGATCAATGAACATAGCACGCTAGGGCCAATGGAAATGAATTCATAGTTTCCTGTTCAAAATCTTGAAAAGTTGACGAGGTCAGATTTCATTATTCATTATTGGACAATATTTCATTATTTTTCATGAATTCATTATTTATTGTTGAAGAGTAGTAGGGACAAGAAATATCCGTACTTAAGTCTTGTAATTGTAGTGGCCTTCAAGAGAAAAGACTTATAACATATCAGGCACCATCACATAGCTTCTACTTTTTCCATTGTACAAAGTATAGTTATAAATAAATACATTTTTATGTATCAGGAAGAGTCACCATCTTGAACAAAGAAACAAACAGACAAAAACAAACAATTTACAAAAAAGCAAGGCCTACAACTTGTACAATCAAATCAAATGTTAAATCAAGGCCCCCGTGAAGAAGAAAAAATCCCCAAATAGCTGCCATCTTTAATAAATTCAAAGACAACTGCATGTTGAAGCCATGCCATTCCCTGGATCAGCAACGTTCCTTAAAAGTGTCAACATCCACCAACCAACCTGTCATCAAGTAAGCTCATGAGCTTTTACGGGCTATTAAAATCGAATCCCTTTTAAAATACACCAGTTGAATTTTGCACCGTCGATCAGTGTCTCAATCACGATATAAATTCATGATTTATCATCATTGTCAAAATATTTGTTCCTCAAATATCGTCTACAAGTTAAAAATATTTAAATAAATAAATGTTTTACGTTGAAATTTATTCTATACTTTTAACATATCAGAAAGAAATGTACTTTCATACTGGATGGAATGCGGCACAACAAATTAAAATTCTGCTGCTGCTGCTTAGAATTGTTTCGTAGTTTTTCGGCCCCCAGTCTCCTAATATTTACGTACACCGTTACGCTTATGTATATAGCCTGCCAAGATACATGTAGCGACGTGTGAGGGCGTTATGAGAGTCTCAGTCTAGTTATTTCTAAAATTCATAAAGTCTCTGACGGAATAAAGCACGTCATTCAAAAGGTATGGTACGCTACATTTTACCGTACACTCTATGACAGACACTAGTCTCTGACACTTATTAACACTTTACGCTTTCTGTTACCTACGTTCTCATATACCTTCGTGTAGTAGAAAGTCGCGCGGAGTCTATTGTGATTCGTGTTTCCGATTTCTTCGAGTGTTTTGCGATGTTTCATGTGGTTTCATATACTTTATTTATGAAATAATGAATTGAAGTGAAATAATGAAATATTTGACGCGGCGTCAGATCTGACGCGGGCGGTCAACAGGAAACTATGAATTCATTTCCATTGGTCTAACCGGGATGACTCTGCAACTCCTGCAATATCTAGATATCATTTTAAACGTACCTTGTGTATAAATTTCCGAAGAAATTAAGATATTTTATCTGGATATTTTATATTAGTCTCAGATTTTATCGCGGCATTACACGATAGCCTGCAGTGCAACAGAGCATAAATTTCCAAAAGTGCATGTTATTGAACTTACGCTCTAATTCAAAAAGTAACATATATGTAAGACAAAGAGACAATATCATATTATAGAATACAGCTTGGTGATTTAATGTCATAGGAAAAAAAATGGTTTGACCTTATTTGCATATGATTAGCATATTATAAAGAAATACATTAACATTTTGCTTTTTGGAATTTCCAGCAAAATCTATAAATGCTATTAACACCAAAGTTACAGGAAATGAAGTTCCATCATTGCCAACAATACTGTCTGAGAAAAAGTTCACATTTATTTTTGCTTTTAACAAAAAACCAAAATCTGTCTTAATTAAGCTTAAAATGACACATGTAACCACTATTTCATACAACTGTACACAGACTTGGCAAAAGTCTATTAATACTTGTGCAGCCATGCACGAAAACAATGGAAGGAATATTCAAGGACATGCCCATGCTAAGGGACCAGTGGTTTGAAATTCGCGCTACAAGAAATTTGAAATGCAATTCGCCAGTGTGCAGTCATAATGGTGTATGTTACTTTAGGTGACCGTGTGCTGACATGCATGGGTGTACAGACAGGTATCGTGTTAAAGGCCTGCACTAAGTCTAAATAAAAAAGAAATGTTTAAATAGTCAAGGCCATGAAAGGAAGTAGGCAGTAGCTGGTTAGATTAGCGTGTATGGATAATCAAGTATTGGCCAATCCGAAATCAGGTTTAATAAGAAATGTAACAATGCTGATATTTTATACAAGGACACGAAATAGTACTTTAAAACCAAGCGGTTTTAATTATATATGATACACATACTTAGGATTGAAATGTTCATTGTTGTACAACAATCAGGAGGTACTATATTTATAATTCAATATTTTGAAATTCATGCTCTGTTGCACTGTAGCTGATTTTACGATCTACCGTTTAAGGGCACC
Source organism: Ophiura sarsii (assembly GCA_035610835.1). NCBI lineage: Eukaryota > Metazoa > Echinodermata > Ophiuroidea > Amphilepidida > Ophiuridae > Ophiura > Ophiura sarsii. Next base: position 55,633,978 of record CM069448.1, read on the forward strand.
TGATACCAAAAAGATCGTCAACATAAAAATATAAATGTCATTCCATGACAGATTCTATGATCTTGCCAATGCTTAGCTTGGGCCTTCAGTGTTGTAGGTAGATGAGCAGGGTGTCTGAGTCCACGTGACACGTCTTGACTTAGTACACCCCACCAACCTAATCCCATGTTTTGTCGGCCATCAGGAGAGCCAATATTGTGCAAAAGCTGTTGAAACGGTGAAACTCTGTATAGAGTCACAACTAACCATAGGCAATTTTTTCAGATATGATATTGTGCCTTTTTCAAGATGGTCGCCATTGACTTTTATAGACATAAATGGGGCAAAATATGAAACAGGCTTCAATTTCTCTAACAGTAGTATCAAAATGTCTGATTCTAATGAAACATACCTCAAATTGTTCGTATCAAACCTGATAGTTCTCTTATAATTATTTCAGATGCTTACGTTTTGACCTATTAAGTACATTTACCCTTTTAAGAAATTGTGTACATGAATTGTATATAAATAGACTTACATGGTCATAGGTCAACACCTACGCATCTGAGGTATAGCAACTATTCTTTTTCTGAATGTCTGTGTTGAAACAAATAATTTAAAGTATATTTCATTAAAATCAGAGCAGTTTTAGAATTTTTTAGACGCATTTTCCAAAACATTTATTGTATCATTCAGTTGTACATATTTGTATATATTTCGCTCTATTTCTATACATCGTGAAATGGCTTATTTTTCTCATTAACCGCCCTCCAAGTCATCGTTTTCCAAACGGCTTAGAATTTTGAAATGCAGTAAATATCAGTAAAAGATGACAGTCAAATGCAAATTTTGCTCCTTATTTTTCATTTGTTCGATGCTCACTCGAACGTAACTTAGTTTGGTGTGAGTTCTGGCTTTTACAACTTCTGTTTAGGGATCACGTCAAAACTCGACCGCCCGTTGACCGCCGGTTACGGCCGGTTCCGTCCGGTTCTCACAAAACGTGTCGTCTGCTATAATATACACGCATCACAGTGTAACTAGTCAATAAAAAAATCATTTTGTACAGGCAAAGGTTTGTCCAATCAACTTGCAATAAAATGACACACCTCTACTGACTGCTTTGTCTAAATGTTCATGACCTCAATTGACCCCAATTTTCAACCAATTTTTGTGAGCTAACTGGTCGTACGATTTTAAAACTGAGTCAGTCAAAATTTAGTTTAATATCTCCTCTTTATGATTATGCTACTCATATAGGTCGACTTTTTTTAGATTCAGTCGACTTTAAGCTCAGAATTGTGTGTTTTAAATGTTGAAAATGAACCCTCACTATACTCCCCACCATGGCAGTTAGTATTGATCCACTCAAGTGTCTATTCACAACCCAATTAGCACCTATTGATGGAGGGATTAAGAGCATGGTCGTAAAATTGATTTGACTTCACCGCTGCTGTGAGGTCAAGATTGGTTGACCTTCTGTTCACTATTTTTAAAATTATAACAACATTTATTTTAATATTTTGATAATTGTTATGACTCTATATTGTTTATTCTTGTGAATTATATATGCCTATAAATAATCATTTTTTACTTTATACTTGTACAAGTTATGAACATTTTTTTGCTGTATTTAAATTGTCAAGTAATGAATATTGGTGTATGAGCCTAGTAGATTTTTTTACTGATAGTATACTAACTAGTTATAGTGTGCGCATAATGAGGTCAAATAGTTACACTCTGGTGAACACGACCGGTTGATAGTGCCTCGTCACACGCGTGAGCAATAAAATCTTGAAGTAATGGGCTCTTAAGTCTCAGTTGACAACCAGTACAATGCAGCTATTGATTTTCGCTGGGGTTGGCTTTTTCAATCTGTTTATAGCTCAATTAACTTTTTAAAATCAATACCGAAAGTCTATGAATGGTTTTTTTATAGAACGATTATAGAGAGAGCTATTATGACCGCAAAGTAACAGATTGATAGTGTAAATTGGTCCGGTTACAGCATTAAGTCAACCGGCGGTTGTTCAGTGTTGCATGCGTGAATATTCATATACCAGTAAAACATTTGACCTGAAAGAACCGGGCGGAACCGTACGTAACCGGCGGTCAACGGGCGGTCGAGTTTTGACGTCTTCCCTTACGCCCGGGTGAACATTGAATGAATGAATGTAAAAATGGTGAACAAAATTTGCATTATACATTCACTACAACTCAAAATTCTATGCCGTTGAAAAGCGTTCAACGGCTTAGAATTTTCTGAAGACGTCATTCTGTGCTTTCACCAACAAACTATTTCGATAAAAAAACCACTTTTATGATGTATATTAATACCGAGAAAATATTATTAGGGTTCATACTAAAATAAAGAATGCAAAACCAGCGTTCGGTATTTACGGAAAAAATAATTAAACTACGGTGACCCCTTAAATAAATCTATTTATTATAATATTAAAATAAAGTTTCTGATGTACAGATCCAGAAAATTCAGTAGTACTTAAAAAACCTTGTTCACTCGCAAATGGTGTGATGATTATAGAGTCTGTCAACTCTTGTTAACTGTTGTGACGTTACCAACTCGGAAGGTTGCCTTTTTGAGGATCTACTCATATATTTTGTCCAATTTGTATGCCCCTCGTCCTTGCCCATTGAGTCCGTGCCCCAACTCCTGACGCAATCTATTTTTATTTATCTATCAATTATTGCAGATCTTTACGTGATACTAAGAGGGACATCATCAGACACAGTGTATATTTCTTGGAACCCGTACCCTAACCAATGCATCAGCAATAGTAATAACACAGAGTATGAATATCAACTATTTCGGAGTACAGACGGACACGTGGCTATAAGTAACGTAACAACAGAAACAGCCGTAACACTTTATGGTTTGGAATGTGACACAGAGTATAGATTCCGCGTAACATATATGAGGGAGACCGGGACAGGACCGGGAAGCTTCATCACAGCGAAAACGAGAATTGAAAGTAATCAAACTTCAATCAAAAGTCCAATCAAATTGGTACATCTGGCAGGCATACCAATCTTGCGATATCTGCTGTGTTCAACATCATTTAATGACATTCCGTGTTGCTTTATACCACCATTAAAAATTATATCAGCAGATTCAATCAAGTTCTTTCATATTTTTACCTCCATTTCAAGGGCGTTACCAGGGGTGGCAGACCACCAAGTCAGAAGCTAGGTCAAAGCACCCTATAACGGCCCGCTAATAATTATGTCAGGCCTGCTAACAATGATTTTGTACCCTCGGTTCTCTCGTCTCTGAAAGGTGTTCTAGTGAGCCCCAGTTGGAAGCTTAGCCCTCTTTCCCCCATCAACCATGACAAGCCTGGTACCATGATTAAAAAGGTCTTTATTAGTTTATCTGAATCTGTCCCTTGTAATGGTGTTGTCAGATGTTGGAATTTGCGCAGACTGATGATGTTCTTAAAATGAGTGGTGCATTGAAAATTAGCACTTTCATCTGTCTTGAGCCACTTTAAACAATCATTTGTTACTAGCCATTTATGTAACTAAAACAATTATAGTTCCTTGCTTTAGAATTATAAAAAGTGGATAATAAGTTAAACACAATTTAAACACAATTTTCCGTAATAAATGAGGACAACATTGAATGTTTGCTTTCATTTCTATATACAAAGCAATCACACTACCTGACAGGCTGTTAGGCTCCGTGCGACACCACTGTTTCATTATCATATACTACGGGATAGAAGGTATATTTTCAAAACCTTGAATATTTATTAATTTACGCTATGAATGTAATGAATGTAAAGGAAACCGTTATTTTATCTGAATATATATCCACCTATATTACAGTATATTCAATGAAAGATGTATCAAACATCATTAACGCTCTTGTCTTTTGAATTAAGATGATAATTACAGTCAGTTTGTTAATTATTTTCGTGTGTTTTAATTTTTTACTTTGCTAGCACGGCCACCCACCCCTATAGTGAGGTTGAATTCTTCATCAGCGACCAGTATCTCCTTCGTATGGGATGAATACAAACAGTGTAACACAAAAGGCGATGTCCAGGTATCTTACGACTTCGAACTGAGACGTGCTTCGCCGTCTGAAATACTTCAGAGTGGCAGTGGAGAAAACCCATGGATATCATTTAACAACCTCGATGAAGATACAGATTACATATTTGGAGTGCGTGTTTCTTCAGTGTTTTCCACAGGAGGCTCCCGATTCAGCCGGTATAGCTTTGCTTCCGGATCTACGACAATTCTAAAACTCTCAACAACATCGTCTGCCTTCTCTACGACAACTGTTAAACTTGTAAAACCCTTAACAACATCGTCTACCTTCTCTACGACACTTGTTAAGCAACCACCTCATACACCTACCATATCACTTGGTATGTCTACGACACCTGTTAAGCAACCACCTCATACACCTACCATATCACTTGGTATGTCTACGACACCTGTTAAGCAACCACCTCATACACCTACCATATCACTTGGTATGTCTACGACACCTGTTAAGCAACCACCTCATACACCTACCATATCACTTGGTATGTCTACGACACCTGTTAAGCAACCACCTCATACACCTACCATATCACTTGGTATGTCTACGACACCTGTTAAGCAACCACCTCATACACCTACCATATCACTTGGTATGTCTACGACACCTGTTAAGCAACCACCTCATACACCTACTATATCACTTGGTATGTCATGGTCTCATTCACATAATTGGTTGGCGTGTTAAGCAAATAATGAATGCCATTATAAATAATTATGATATATAGAATTATGATAACTATTAGATACATGAGAACTTCTCTACCAGTTTTTAAGCCTATTTTCGCACGAGGTAATCAATATTTAGCGAAGTTCTGTTCAATACAGAGCAAACGTCGAAAAACGAATTATCTACAGAGAAGTTCTCTCGGAGAAGCGAATGCCTATGGACGCGTCGCCTTATACAGTCTTATTATGACCCCGTCCGTTTCAATGACTCAAGGTCAAGTCTCGCAACGAATGCTTTAAAATATTCAGAATTTTTAAATATCAATAACTTTACATCATCATTTGAAAGTGTATTGCTCCTTAAACCATGACATTACTAGAGAGTAAATTCATGCTTGAACTTACATGCGGTTTTTTTTAACAGGAAACATAGAAAACGGGAGTGACGGGAATAGTGACACGGATATTGGCCTAGTAGTAGCTGGAATTGCTTTGGGTGGCTTCCTTCTCTCAATTATAGTAATCATCGCACTAGTGGGTGCACTAGCAGTGTATATTAGGTAATTATAAACTATTTTAATGTATGAACTTAGCTTTATGCTTATTTCATATGTATGACCTGAAGAGCGGAGAGCAGAAAAGAAGGTTTTTTTAACGATGTCTTGATATTTGCAAAGCGACGTACCCAAAGAAGCTATTATCAAAAGTAATATTTAAAATTCAACATGGTTTATCTAATTCCAAACAAACTTGGTCAGAATGTTGCCTTGGTGAATGGCTATCCAGCTTGTGCCCGGTGGGTAGTTTTCCGTTTTGCTTTCGATGGTTCCCGGTGTTTTTGGCTCCATTCGCAATTTCAAAAGTTTCTCATGTGGAAAGACCAGCACCGCCATTGACCTCTGGTCAATCATTTTAAATTGTTCACGGTGGCCTCTACGTTTGACCTACGGGTTTAAGGGTTAAATCACAAAATGTACACATTTTAAACAACCTAAAAGGACAAAAGTAACAGTGTTGGCTTTGGACAAACATCTAAAAGTGACCACTGTGACCTCTTCGTGTGACCTACTCCTCTAAGGGGTCAAACGTCAAAGAGTTACAGACCAAAAAGTGTGATTTTTCCCCAAAAATGTGATTTTCATGATTTTGGAGGTAAAAAATAAATAAGATATTAAAAATAAAAAAATCACCCTGGGGAATGTTATCAGGATTATCATAAAACTAGTATGACAACATTTGACAAAATATATTTTGAGTTATCTTTGCAGAACCTAAAATGGGTCAACAAACGTGTTTTTTATAATTTTCTCCCAAATGGTCAATTTCATTATCATGGTTGGATTCATTGAACCCTTTTCTGCAAAAAACTGAACTCTTATATACAGATTAAATGAATATTGAAGGAGTTATGACGGCAGTTTTACGGAGGCTGTACATGAGAGTCCACACCACCCTTAAAAGAGAAACAAATATTATTTGACATAAATTACACCAAAAATTCACCTTGCAGTACAATGGGCTATTCCAGAAATGAATGGTACACCCCCCGTAAAGAAAACATGGGATTCCCACATTTTTTACCCATATTTTTCAGTGGGAAATCCCAAAAATGTCCTGCTTTTAACCCAAAAAGTAAAGAAGACATAGGAATTCCAAAATGTTTCAATGAAAACGTACTAACCCCTAAAGAAGACATGGGAACTCAAAGTCTGGGAATTCCCAAAAATGTCAGCAAAAAAAAAAAAAAAGATAATATTTAGTAGTACAACAATAGGCCTACTATAGTAAATGGATCGAAATACAAGACACTTGACATGTTTGTAGGGGACAACTGCCTGGGGGTTAATTGTGTTTTCAAAGTGACCCCATAGGTAAACGGTCGCAGATAGGTGCATTTACTTTATGACTACAATTTTGGTCAAAAGATTCGTTGCCCAGATAAAAATACATTACTGGGATCAAATGACACCCAAGGGCTACCTGAGGTAAACTAGAGGTCAATTTGCTTGGGAAACTTCTATTGAGTACCGAAATAGGTCAGAAGAATTGTTGACCAGATTGAATTATATTGCTAGTGTCAAAGATCACACGAGAGTCACATGGGAGCAGTAAAAGGTCAGTTTTTATGGCTACCCAAACGTGGTCAGAAGAACTATCGAGCAGATTGCAATGCATTGTTAAAGGTCTTCCATGCCACCCATGTGTCATGGTAACTTAAGTATTAAAGGCATATTATGTGATCTTTTCCAGATAGCGCCCTCTATTCAATTTTTTTTTTAGAAAGTAGATTTTCTTGCAGATTTACATTTCTGATCATAAATCATACATACATTCCAAGTTACAGAGCGATACGATTCCTAATTACCTCAAAATCATGGTTTTAGAGTGAATTTAGAGTAAAAATATAAACTGTCTGAGTTATCCGACAGTTTATTTTCACTCTAAAATCATGATTTTGAAGTAATTAAGAATCGTATCGCCCTGTAACTTGGAATGAAAGTACGATTTATGATCAGAAATTTAAATCTGCAAGAAAATCTTCTTTTAATTTTTTTTTCGATGTTGAGGGCGTTCCCTGAAAAGATCACATAATATACCTTTAAACAATAAATATGTTGAACAGTGCTACATGTGCTCTAATGTATGCAACAATTCAATATGCAACGCTTCCATCCCCGATTTGATGATGGCTAATGTTTTTAAAAAAAAATTTCTTCCATTCAGGAGTCGTTTACGAAAATTGAAGCAACGAATTGCAGACACCAACAGACCTAATATGGCTGCAGCAGGCCATGTGGTTCCTTTGGTTGGTATTGACAACCCAGCACTAAACCGTACAGAGACGGTACCGCAACATCGTGTGGAAGAGACCGATTATGCATATGCATCTGTGGGTGGTCCGGATATAGCAGACCAGAGTGGTTATGAAGGAATCAATTTAGCTGAGGTGGAAAGGGAACGCGAGTACCAAGGTCTTGGTGCAAACCCTTAAGGGATCACGCACAGGTTGAATAATGTCTACCGTAAATGACCGAATGCAAATGTTGCATTCTTTATTTTATCATGTACCCGCATAAAATGTTCTTGATATTATAAACATCATGAAGGTTTACTTCTTACGTCATCATACATGACTTTTCAAGTGAAGCATTACTTTGTGAAAGCGAAAGTAAAACTGGCGTCTTCAAAGAAACTGTGTTTTGGCGTATTTTGAGGTACACTACTGCCACAAAAGTCGTCGTTTGTCCATACGGCTAGTAATTTAAGAGTTGCAGTAAATGTATATTAGTAGTTAAGATTCCAAGGTTAATTTTGCTCACAATTTTTCTACTTATTTGATGTTCACTAGGGCATGAATTGAAATTTAAAAATCAGGACTCAGACTAAACTCTATTTCACGCCAGAGTGATCATCGAACGAATAAAAAAGAGTGAGCAAAAGTTGCATACGAATGTCATCTACACATAAACATTTACTTTATAATAAAATTCAAAGCTCTTGGGAAAAACGACGACTTCGAAAATGTGAACAAAGAGAATCCGTGCCAAAAACATTATGTTCATCCAAGACGCCAGTTGTGATTTCATCAAAACAATACGTCAACAAAGGAACATTTCTGCGGTTTTTAAAAGCGACCTTTCAAAATGTTTACAAATATTAAGACAATTTGATAAATATCATTCTGAAATAAAGATTGCAAATTACGGCTTTCGGTAGAGATTTTTCAACTCATGCTACCGCCTTTTGTTTATCAGTAGTTTACGTGCTTTTTTACTAGATAAGTAAATATTCTTAGCGTGAAAGTTCATCTGTGTTGGTAGACAATAATTTGAAAATTAAGCTTATGATCTCAACACAATGGTTTGACATACCTTGCATTTTCGACCGATCACATCGGTCTTCATCTGGAGACTGGCAAGTGGCAACTCAGATTTGGGGTCAGTGACCTTTTGGACACATGATCCCAAAATCGGGTCGAACACTCGTCTCAACACTCAACACTCGAGTAAACCAGCCGTCATTCAACAAGAACGGGGGCCGATACGAGCTTCCAAGAGTGTTCAACCCGATTTTGGGATCACGTGTCCGTAAGGTCACTGACCCTAAATCTGAGTTGCCAGTGATGAAGATTGATGTGATCGGTCGAAAATTCGAGGTATGTCAAACCATTGTGTTGAGATCATATGCTTAATTTTCAAATTAAGTAAATATTCATTAGCTTGAAAATCGTCAGCAATGTGGTCAGTCTTTCTCTTTAGTATTATATCATATCACAAATATAAAAAGTATGTACATTTACATAATGGAAATCAACAGTTTGTATTTTTACGGCTAATTATAAATGTCGAATGTTTATGATATGTACTAATTTTGTAAAAACTATAAGCCCTTGTACATTTGGTGATAGCAGCTCATGAGCATGATTGATTTTAAGACAATAGGGGTTCGGTAACTTTTAAACTTTTACATTGTAACTTGTTATAAGGTATAAAGGCATACTTAAAATGCATAAACAAAACATGTATGTATGTACAAACTACTATGTATGTATATATGTTAAAACTACATGGAGGTAAGACGCAGAAGATTTTGAAGGTTAATTTTTATGTTTGGAAATATTTTAAACTTACAACTTTTTGCCTTTAATTGACTACTAGTTATGTAAATTAATTCGGAAAGTTTTGTCTGAAAACATTTAGACCAGCCAATACGAAGAGCTGACATGTTCGTTACACAGAATTCCATGGAGGTATTTTTTTTATTATTCTGCAGCACGTGTTTTCTATTGGTTCAAGGTATTTGTATAAATATTATACAAATTATACAAAACAAATTGTTCAGAGACCTTTCCCAACTTTCAGTCTATCCCAAAAATGACTGAACCAGTACTTAGGGGTGTATCCTTGGTGTAAGATATTTATAAGTTAGACTAGTGTCCAGACCAACGACGGAATAAATCTGTATAATCTTTTAATCCCTCAATAGAGGATTAGGTGCTAGGTTAGTTTCGTGCTGTCTTACACCAAGGATAAACCAGTACTGGGCATGTTTGTACTTATTTTCATGCATTTTGTCATGGTGATTCCAAATATGGTGATGACATTCAATAATTTTGAAATTTAAAAAACATTTTCTGACATTTTGGAACTGTCATTTGCAGACGACTGCCGCATGGAAAGTGATAAATGTATTATTTCATACCCTCACCTGACCATGATGACCTGACCATCCTCAGTAATAAATGATCATGATACATGTACTGTATAGTAACTGACCATTGTGTAATTGTCATAAGCATGGATTTGGTCTAGCTAAGTTAGCAGGCGTATCATACTAAACAATTTGAAGGCTGCAATTCAAAGCAACTGTTTCAAAAAGTCAACAAATTGTGCACACCAAAGGTATCCAAAACGTTACCATCTGATACTTCCGATCTTTCCCTTGCAGAACACTTTTCTGACTTTTTTGCAAACAAAATTCAACGTATCAAGGATATTCTTAAAAACTCATCAAACACTGATGTTTCTATTCCAATTTTTGATTCTTGTAATTCTTCATTTTCGGAATTTTCACAGGTTTCAGAGGATTCAGTTAGAGATATTATCATGAAATCTTCTTCGACTTCCTGTAGTCTTGATCCAATTCCTACATGGTTGCTTAAGAAATGTTTGGATGAGCTATTACCAGTCATCACTAAAATTATTAACATGTCTTTTCAAAGTGGTCAATTTCCTGATGTTTTGAAATCTGCTCAGATCACTCCTCTTTTGAAGAAACAAAATTTGGATTGTGAGATTTTGAAAAATTATCGGCCTGTTGCCAATCTTAAGTTTCTTGCAAAAACCATTGAGCATGCTTGTGCATCTCAAATCCACGACTACTTATCATTGAACCAACTTTGTGGTAAAACGCAATCTGCATATAGATCTTGTCATAGTATAGAAACTGCTCTTTTACGTGTATATAATGATTTATTGTTAGCCGTTGATCAAGGCAATGAAGCTGTCTTAATACTTTTAGATTATTCCGCAGCTTTTGATACTATTAGTCACACTGTTTTTCTAGATCGATTATTTCATAGATATGGTGTTAACGGTACTACCTTGAATTGGTTTAAAACTTATTTTATGAATCGTACACAATCTGTTATCAAAAATGACTCTCTATCTAAACCTCATGTACCACTTGAAGGTGTTCCTCAGGGATCGGTCATCGGCCCTTTATTTTTTACATTGTATACCGCGCCACTTGAAGATCTTATTGAAGCTCATGGTTGCGGAAAAATGATATATGCCGATGATACGCAAGTTTATGTCATTTTGAAAAACTCTGACCATTCAATGATCACCAAACTTGAAAGATGTATTAATGATATCAAGGCCTGGTCTAATGCTAATGATTTAAAATTAAATGAGGACAAAACTGAAGTTATTCACATTACTTCTCGTTTCAGAAACTCTTCTCATTTATCACCTGTTGAAATTGCCAATGTTCCCATACACCCTGTAAAAAGTGCACGTAACCTCGGAGTAATTTTCGAGAGTGATCTTAAAATGAATGCCTATGTAAATAATATTTGTCGTTCAGCTTCGTTTGCTTTATACAAGATAGGTCGTATTCGGAATTTTCTCAATCAAAAATCTACGGAAATACTTGTTCATGCTTTTATCACGAGTCGCCTTGATCAATGTAACAGCCTCCTTTATGGTCTTCCGAACTCACACATTGCAAAATTACAGAGAATACAAAACTCTGCTGCGAGGCTTGTTACACGCACTCGTTATTATGATCACCTTGGTATTCATCACATTACACCAGTACTTCAGAAGCTTCATTGGTTGCCGGTATCATACCGTATTATGTACAAAATCAATGTTTTAACATACAAATGCATCCATAATTTGGCACCGGTTTATCTTCAAGAACTCATACATGAATACGAACCATCTCGAAATTTACGATCGGCTTCAAAACAACAACTTATCAGTGCCTCTGTGTCAACTTTAACCTATGGTCATCGTTCATTTCGTTATGCTTCAGCTGAACTTTGGAATCAACTTCCGCTTCACATCAAGAACTGTAAAACTCTTAGTCATTTCAAATCGTCTCTTAAGACACACTTTTTCACAATTGCTTTTGATGATTGATTACCCTGTTTACAATGTTTTTTGCATGTTCATCCACATATTGTATTATTCTTATATTGTAATGTAATTTCAATGTTGTTATGTTATCTGTTAAGCGCTTTGAGACTTCGGTGGGAGGCGCTTTAGAAGCACCGTTTTATTATTATTATTATTATTATTATTATTATATTATTATTATTATTTAGCTGGACTGATGGGGACGGGACACCTCAGTCTTCTGAGGCCTTGTAACATACATTGTATAACTTGAGCTGATCACAAGTTGGTCACATAACACACAATATCATAATATTGTTCAACTTACAGGATAGTAGTCTTTGTCAAAGACACCTCGCAAAATCGACCTGTCGACCACTGAAATTATACTTTTCCTATAGAGGGCGCTCACACTGTTTTACCGCCACAAATCCTTGATGAAAGGCTAGCAGGAAAGCAGCTGTAAACAGGCAATGTGCAAATCCCAAGGAAATGACACTCCCAAAAGGTTTTGTTTTGGTCTATTGTAATTGATGTACATTGTTTAAAGGGACATTAAGCGGTGTTGAAAAAAATGTTTAAAAATTTACTTCAGAATTCAAGATGAACATTAAAAATGGCCATTGCTATAGTTTCTACTAACAAAAACACAGCAAAACTTGATTAAAACAATATCATCGCTATTTATTGAAAAACACCCTCTATGCAAATATGGTTCGCGTTATGTATCACACATACTGCAGGGGGATACTGTCGGACGTAAAACGAGCATTTTTGAATCAACGTTTTCTTGTACAAAGAGGGCTGATTTTTCTTAATCCTTATAGGTGTAAGTTCATACATGTAATACAATTATAAAAATATACAAATCCCAGTTTTTATCATAATTGAGGGCGCATCCTCCAACATATCTCTTAGTCCCCTTTAAAGTTCTGAATAAGGATTGTTTTAATCTGAATTTGCAACAAATCAAGATGGAAACTTTCACACTGTCTTTTGATTCCTTTAATTCATTACATCAGCACATTACAGGGTGTCCCAAAAGTTTTAAAAACCTTTTTAAAACTTCATATCTCCAGTCAAATAATTCACAGCTTAAAGGTAGATGTATGTTCCGATTTTCAACTTGAAGTTTTCTATTCTACATGAAAGGTCATCCTTAAAAAAGTCGTGTTCCAAAGTTTGAGTTGCATAGCTCTAATGGTTCTTATTTTAGACGCACAAGATGCTGTGAACTGTACCCATTGAGTAGTACACAAACTATATCGGTGGTTACCACCATTCGCGGTAATTCGACGTTATTTCATCGATTTCTCCGTAATTGTACCGATTTAGGCCGTCAAATTTCAGTATGATGATGAGAAAAATACAAGCTTTCATATGATATGAAAATCTTCGTATGTTTGAAATAATTCTGTGTTACGAAAATGTGATCGGGTCATCTACCTTTAAATCTAAAATCATATTTGGATAGAGAAGACTTGTAAAATTATTTTGGTACCATAAACATACCATAGCAGCTATATTGTTGCAAAAGAACAGATGAAAGTTGGTCTGAGCTGTAAACCTGTACTTTCATTAAACGCGTATAATTTATGAGTTAAATAAAGTAAAGGTAACGACAGAGGGAAAGTGGTAGTGTCGAAAGAAAAGGTTGTCCACAATGATTCCTTTGAATTTTTGATCGAAATAATCTGTAATATGAACAATATGTTATGCACAAAATATAATGAGTGAAAGCCTTTAGGCCAAATTAAAAAAATCATTTGTCTCAAAGCTCCCGCGCGCGTTCGTTTATTGATGCGCATTAGAAAAACAAAAATCTGAAAAAAACTTTTTTTTTAATTTAATTTTTTTTTTTCAAAAAAAAAAAAAAAAAAATCCCAAAATTTCACTGATTTTTCAGATTTTCATTGATCACATCATCTTAAATACAAAAGTTCACTTTTACAAGAATTTCAATATTTTATATTTAAAAAAAAAAAAAAAAACTTGAAAAAAAACCCGCATTCCGCATTAGTTTTACAACAGGAGAGGAGCTTTGAGACAAACAATTAATTTAATTTGGCCTTATGGAAAACCATCAACATGAATAGGACTTAAACATATTGCATGTAATTACAGGGTTTACAGTGACGTACACCATGAGTCCTGCAAAATTAACACATTTATGGTTTTGTGAGTTTCGTGTCCAAACATTTTAGCGAGTGTTTTATTTTAAGGGGTCCTCGAAAAGGGGTCACAATTAGTAACAAAATAATTCGACAAGTTTTTTAATCTAAATACGTTTCTTTTTTGGTATTGCAAAATATCTAAAGAAAAATACAAAGCTTTAAAAAGGTTCCGAAACTTTTGGGACACCCTGTACTTATAGCATTATAAGTGAAAGTGTTGTTTTACAGTCATTTGGCAAAATGGAGAGCTGTAATTGTAATATTGGTAATAATTCTACATATTTTTTCAGTTAGGCCTAATATAATAACATTATTGATACCGCTCTTTTATTAGTCTAGAGGCTGGGACCCCTAAAAAAGTGATCGTTCAACCGGTGTACCTTCTCAAATCTGATCACATAGGTAGTTAGTATAGACCCTCTAGATAAGTGCCAGGTAGTGAGTCAATCCAAATTGTGGTGTCACATTTTTTTACAGGCCTTTTTATAAAGTGTCTCATTCGATAGTAAAATAGCACGATTTCAGGGTAGGGGAAACATAAATCATCATATATATATACTTATTTTTAACCGAATTGCGTCATATTTGCATTTAAATATGCCAAATGGTTACCTCTCTTAAGTTAATATTTTCATGAAGCTGTGTATCACAAAAATAATTCGAAATACTAATATAACATATCTATTTGACAAAATATTAACATGTTTATTGCATACTATTTTCAACATTCAGCAACGTTTATTCAGACATATTTCTAATATTGGTAGGATTCTAGAAATATTGAGAATCGGTATGATATTCATTCAATTTAAACACAACACCAAAAGTAAGTCCCCCCTAAACAATTCGTCATAACATCGTAAGATAAAACATTTTATCAATCAAATTTAGCTAGAAATAATCCTATGAGTGTTTCCTAAGTGATGTTTGAAAATGAAAGATTTCCATTACTTCATGGCTGAATGAGCTCAAATGGAAGACAAAACTGCCCTTCTCAAAATTCACAAAAGTGTATGAATTGCTTCTCACTAATGGAAAAGTACCGTGGCTGAGCAAAATTTACTGTAATGTGTAATCAATTCATGATCATTCAGCCATGTAAATCCCATTCTTGGCTCAGATAATAGCATAGTGAGTTGTGACTTTTGAGAAGGGCCGTTTTGTCTTATTTTTGAGCTTATTCAGCCATGAAGTCATGGACATCTTTCATTTTCAAACACCGCTTAGGAAACAGTCATAGGATTATTTCTAACTAAGTTTTATTGGTATTATGTTTTATCTTACGATGTTATGACGAATTGTTTAGGGGGGACTTACTTTTGGCGTTGTGTGTAGTTGCTTTGGTTTGATAAATGTCAAATGTCTGTTTAGCAATGCTTCTATAGTTTAATCAGTTCCAAATTGGTGAGAAATATTCGGTTTTGATTTCTCCGCACGCAAAGGTAATCCAAGTGAACACTCATCATCGCACATATCTCCCAAAAGAGTCCAGTGTATTTGTCTGAAAACTTAAAATGTACGCACCTTTGCAAGGTTTTCACCAGTTTCATTGATATAGTGGCAGCTCTCAATCAGCCATGTCAATATGTTATTGCCATCCTGTGGATTAGCTTTAAAATACCAGGCTCTGCTAAAATTGATGTAAACATTAAGACGCAATGGTAAAATTAAAATCCTTTTTGGATGAAAGACAAATATGTGGTCTTTTTAACACTATCATTGGTTTCAATACTTAGGGCTGACATTTAAGTGGTTTTTTAAAATTTAAATAAGTGCCTGTTCTTTCTGACCCCCCCCCCCCCCCCAACCTATAAGATCAGAAGTAGTCTGTACACTTTTCTCTTTTACAACTTCACAAAAGTGTCACCTTGTTGAAGGCAATCTGACTTTTGATTAACAACATAACATTTCAAGAAGCACAATTTTCTACTGAATTCTTAAAGTTTCATCAACTTTGAAGGTTTAAATGTTGAATTTTATTTGCTCAAAACATGTCCTTTTTGAGGCCACACTGGTCACTATCAGCTTAATTGGATACCCTGCAAAAACCTTATTTACATACACCGTGTCCACAAGAAAAGGGTCTCACATTGGACGCACGAATCAATTTATTAAGAATTAATAGCAGCTCCAAGATGAAAGGAAATAATTGATTGCTGATACTTTGGAACCCGGTAGTTTATTTTAACGGAATAAATTGTATTGAAAACTGGCAACCATCGCTGGTGACGTCACAGCATGGAGCTGCTATTACCGGGTTTTGTTATTTAATAATGTCAGCTACATCTTTTTAAGATATATCAATGTTAAGGAAGCCTTAACAGTGTGTTATGACCAGGCCTTCCGACACAAGCAAGCCAATGGCCAGCTGTGTTGGAGGGATGACAACCAGCATCTGAAGCCTTAACAGTGTGTTATGACCAGGCCTTCCGACACAAGCAAGCAAATAGCCAGCTGTGTTGGAGGGATGACAACCAGCATCTGAAGCCTTAACAGTGTGTTATGACCAGGCCTTCCGACACAAGCAAGCAAATAGCCAGCTGTGTTGGAGGGATGACAACCAGCATCTGAAGCCTTAACAGTGTGTTATGACCAGGCCTTCCGACACAAGCAAGCAAATAGCCAGCTGTATTGGAGGGATGACAACCAGCATCTGAAGCCTTTTAAGGCCTGGTCATAACACACTGTTAAAACAGTGTGTTATGACCAGGCCTTCTGACACAAGCAAGCATATAGCCAGTGTGTTGGAGGGATGACAACCAGCATCTGAAGCCTTAACAGTGTATTATGACGAGGCCTTCCGACACAAGCAAGCAAATAGCCAGCTGTATTGGAGGGATGACAACCAGCATCTGAAGCCTTTTAAGGCCTGGTCATAACACACTGTTAAAACAGTGTGTTATGACCAGGCCTTCTGACACAAGCAAGCAAATAGCCAGCTGTGTTGGAGGGATGACAACCAGCATCTGAAGCCTTTTAAGGCCTGGTCATAACACACTGTTAAAACAGTGTGTTATGACCAGGCCTTCTGACACAAGCAAGCAAATAGCCAGTGTGTTGGAGGGATGACAACCAGCATCTGAAGCCTTAACAGTGTGTTATGACGAGGCCTTCCGACACAAGCAAGCCAATAGCCAGCTGTGATGACAACCAGCATCTGAAGCCTTAACAGTGTGTTATGACCAGGCCTTCCGACACAAGCAAGCCAATAGCCAGCTGTGTTGGAGGGATGACAACCAGCATCTGAAGCCTTAACAGTGTGTTATGACCAGGCCTTCCGACACAAGCAAGCCAATAGCCAGCTGTGTTGGAGGGATGACAACCAGCATCTGAAGCCTTAACAGTGTGTTATGACCAGGCCTTCCGACACAAGCAAGCCAATAGCCAGCTGTGTTGGAGGGATGACAACCAGCATCTGAAGCCTTAACAGTGTGTTATGACCAGGCCTTCCGACACAAGCAAGCAAATAGCCAGCTGTATTGGAGGGATGACAACCAGCATCTGAAGCCTTTTAAGGCCTGGTCATAACACACTGTTAAAACAGTGTGTTATGACCAGGCCTTCCGACACAAGCAAGCAAATAGCCAGCTGTGTTGGAGGGATGACAACCAGCATCTGAAGCCTTTTAAGGCCTGGTCATAACACACTGTTAAAACAGTGTGTTATGACCAGGCCTTCTGACACAAGCAAGCAAATAGCCAGTGTGTTGGAGGGATGACAACCAGCATCTGAAGCCTTAACAGTGTGTTATGACAACCAGCATCTGGTCATGGTACATCTACATCTACCTCTGGACAGTGACGCAACTGTATAGGCGCACCATTTATGCAAGCGTATGTGTCGTCTGTATTTCTACGCTTGTGTGTATACGCCAGCGCCTTGAGTAGTCGCGTGCGTTTATGTGCTGCAATTGGTAAAATATGCAATTACGTCACTGTCTCCTGATAGATAAATAGACTATAGTGTCCTCAATGCTTAGTGCATGTATCTGTCATTTTTACTGTGTAAGTTTCATACAAACCCAACTCCAGCATGAAACGTTACGCGTAAAATATAAGTATAAGCCTATTATTATAAACCCAATGCCACTTATTTGAAATACGGTGTTGAAGTCAAGCATGTCAGAATCTATTTCACCCTATTTATTATTAGAAAATCCGCCCATGCAATGCATTTGAGGTTCGGGCTTAACACTTTCCATGTTGCTGTTAGTTTTACCATATATAACTCAGATTTGTCAGAAACCTTTCCCAACTGTCAAAGTCTTATCTCAAGAATTACTGAACTAATACTAGGCATGTTTGTACATATTTTAGAGCATTTCTCATGGTGATTCCAACTGTGATAATGAAATTCAATAATTTTGATATTTTTGAAACATTTTGTAACATTTTGGAATGTCGTCTGCAGACGCCTGCTGCATGGAAAGTGTTAAGGCAGGGAGTGTATCCTAATAAAGGATTCTAAAATTATTTGAGAACCAGTATGATATTCATTCAATTAAATGGCTTTGGTTTGATAAATGTCAAATGTCCGTTTAGCAATGCTTTTATAGTTTAATCAGTTCCAAATTGGTGAGAAATATTTGGTTTTGATCTCTCCACACGCAAAAGTAATAAATACAAGCGACAACAAATCATCGCATATATCTCCCAAAAGATTCCAGTGTATTTGTCTGAAAACTTTGCAGATTAAAGTCCGGTATAGGCTTATATCCTTTCTGTTTCATACAGAAAAGGTTTGATTTACTACGGAAAGTTATCAGCTTCCATTTTTGGACCCATTTTTTGTTGGGACACGCTGTACTAACAATAAATATTGTTATCATAAAACTTGATCTGTTACGAAAGATCTGTAATAAACAAGATAAGAGTACATCACTATGTATCCGGGTTCCGATTTCGGATCAGGATCTCCGCCTTTGTACCAGCCAAAATAGGTGACGCTGTTAGTCACACCGCCCTCTTGTGATACTTGCGATGTGATGTCTATGACCCAGGGGTCAACCTCACGACCGTTGCACCATCCATTACGTCCGTAGAGCCACGTCCCGTGTTCGTTTGGCTCAACACCTGTTATTGGAGTGCCGTCTGCGCATCCTTCCAGAGTTCCTGCATGGATGAAATGAACCAAAAATGAGCAATCAATATAATGGCAGTGTAACTAAAACAACCCAATAAAATGACAAATAATCCTATATGAGACTGAACCCACGTCTATAATTGACTGATTCAACAAATCCCCCATACATTAGCAAAAGCGTTGTTAATTTGAGATCAACCACGTTGCTATGAAAACCAGCACAACGATCGAACAACACCACACGGATAATGTATTTTCAGTGAAGCCAAATTGGTGTCAGTGATGTCAAATTGGTGATAGTTAAACATGGTAGCCATTTTTAAACATGGCAGCCATTTTTAAACTTGGCAGTCATTTTGAAACTTGGCAGCCATTTTAAAACTTGGCAGCCATTTTGAAACTTGGAAGCCATTTTTAAATTTGGCAGCCATTTTTAAACTTGGAAGCCATTTTTAAACTTGGAAGCCATTTTTAAACTTGGCAGCCATTTTTAAACTTGGAAGCCATTTTTAAACATGCAGAAAGGTTTAAAGTCTAGAGCGGAGGCAGGGAGCATTTGGCCCCCTGCCAGAAGGCTTTCCCCACCCTGATACCCCAAATGACATGACAAACTCTATGTACAGGGTGAGTCAAAAAGAAGTTGTACGGATTTGAATATTTTTTCCTGGGAAAGAAAAACAAAATTGACCTAAAACTCGAGTGATATTTTGACGAGAATATTCTTTCGATCATCTGAAGAAAAAATGACTGAAATTGATCATTCCTATCCAGAGTTATAGCTATTTTTACTAAAAGAACCCATTTGTTTAGCTGTCTACCGATACTTAAAACAGAACAAAGTAAAGAGAATGTTTAAAACTCATCATTATTATATCAGGAAGTAATTGTTTTATTCCTCATAATGCAAAATCATAGAATCCGTCAAAAAGAGAAGGTTAAAGTCTTATTGTAGTCACTGATTATTAATTTTAGGCACACCATTCCCACCTGTGTTTGAAACTCACGGGCTTTAATCTTATTTGAATATGAATGACCGTGTGTATATTTTGCTGCCCACTTAGAGTTGGTAGATATCAAGAGAATTAAGCATTCTGTGGACAGCTAAAAAAAGGGGTTATTTTATTAAAACAGGCATAGCTCCTGATGTAATTGACCAATTTTAATGATTTCATTTGTCATACGAGCGGAATAAGTCGCTCTTTGAATATGTGTCTCATTGGTTTGTCAAATCTGTTTGGTCTATTTTTAAACAAATATTCATTCCCGTACAACTTCTTTTCGACTCACCCTGTATATATACAACAAATAGTCGGTTGTGCCCACCACTGATCACAGCCCTGCTCCCCCTCCCCAAATTGAAGACCCTAGTTACGCTACTGTCTATGGATCCTAATAGTAAACTGTACAACTAACTATGCCAACTTTGGATTGATCCATTTTCACATAAGATGATTCAATTTAAAGTTATGGCCTCTCTGTTGAATGTGTACTTCTTTTCGTGATGAAAGTAGAAAGTATTCCCATCATGCAGTCTGTTTCATTTCTGACATATAAACGCGGTCATCAGTACTGTAGTCAAAGAAGTTTTTAACGTCATAGCCTCAATGCATTGTGGTTCTGTCTTTAAAATCTTTTTTGGTCATTAACATTATTTTAAAGAGGGTATTAACTCTTGTCTATTTTGAACTATTAATGTGATGAACAGTCAACACAATAAGTAAATGACCCGGTAATAAATGTGCTGATAACTGTAAAAGTGTAACTCCTACATAATCATATTAAAATATAAAGTTGTTGAGAAATTTCTCCTCTTTAATTTGAGATATTGCACGCTAGGAATGGTTAATTATTGAGCAAGTTACAATCCCAAATGTAAGGTTTAAACAGCAATAAGTGTAGTTTAGAGTTTTGACAAAATGGGGTCAGGTCAAAGGTCATGTAGGGGCATTAGAGCTCAACCTGCATACACCCCATGAGCATCTCAAGTCCCCCTTATGGAAAGATTTTCACCAAGCAGGGTTTAGATTGAAGTCTGACTTTTCATATGAGAGCACTGAACAGGCCGAACCTAACCAAAAGGGAACATACACACACAAACACCTTAAAGGCATATTATGTGATCTTTTCCAGAGAGTGCCCTCTATTCATGATTTTTTTTAGAAAGTAGATTTTCTTGCAGATTTACATTTCTGATCATAAATCGTACATACATATTTTAAGTTACAGAGCGATACGATTCCTAATTACCTCAAAATCATGGATTTAGAGTGAAAATATAAACTGTTGTGTTATCCCAACAGTTTTTCATTCTTAAACCATGATTTTGAAGTAATTAAGAATCGTATCGCCCTGTAACTTGGAATGTATGTACGATTTATGATCAGAAATGTAAATCTGCAAGAAAATCTGCTTTCAATTTTTGTTTTTGATGTTGAGGGCGTTCCCTGGAAAGATCACATAATATACCTTCAAGCCCCCCCCCCCCCCCCCCTCATGTGACATGACAACAATATCCCCTGTGGCTTTTAGCCAGGGGGATAAAAAGAAGTAGAACGATACTGTAAACATGGACATTTTCGTGCTACATTAATGTTCGCGCTTTTCAAACTCCAACCAGCTATTGCATATAAATATAAAGACACAAACATATTTATTTTGTGTATAGGTCTATGGAATGAACTTTCCAGTCGCGAATTTAAAAACAAGCAAAATGGCTGAAAGTCAGCAAAGCGCGAAAATTTAATCGCGCAAAAATTATCACTTTTACAGTATTCTTCTTCTCTTACCTGCTTTGCTAAATGTTCTGACATTCTTGCGGTCGCCGTTGACGACAAAATGATGAGATGTCACACAAAATTCACCGCATCCATTTTCATCGCTACCATGACCAGTGATGACAGCAACTATTTCAACCTGTAAAGCGTGAACAGGCATAAACATCATCATGAATCTTCTGAATCAAAATTATGTATTTTAGTTGAGCAAAATTGACCATATGTGTGACCACCAGCGATCAAATTTGAAAACATCACCTCGTTGGTTTTATGTGATAGTTTATACCTTTTACTTCAAGAAAAGTGATGATGATAAAACATTTTTAGCATCATCACTTTTCTTGGTATTGCCATATCGAAAACTAGAGGACTTTTACCCTCAATAATGAAAGATTCAATAAAATAATAATAATGAATGGCCAATTTTACTCCACTATTTATCAGAGTAAGTCTCAATGTTGCAAAAACAAAGTTCATGGTCATCGGCGATGAGGGTAACACTGCATCTCCTCTTCTAGTTGATGGCCAAGTGTGGACTAGACTATCCTTTATGTCTTCACTATTTTCACACGTCCCTTACGAGGGTGCTCAAACATGCTTGGTGGATTGTTTGCATATTCATGTATGATAATTACTCGTTGAATTCCGCACACACTTTTCCCTCGAGTCCCTCGATTTGGTCCACCATTTTTAAAGATGGCGCCTATATAGAAGGAGTACGCGGGACCCAGTCTAGTTGTGGACCAGATCCAACAAGTGCCCATTCCCCCGGATCTCTCATCATTGCCAAAAGAAGGATGTAGTACAGAAATCAGGCATCGGTTGGATATACAGGGTGGTCCAAAAAAAACTATACCCAACTTTGGAGGCCATTTTCTCCTAGATGATAAAATATTTTAGTAATTTGGTTTGCATATTATTAAAGCATATATCGTTGAGCATTATTGGTGAAAATAGGGAAGATATTACATTAATATTTTTTGAGATATTGCTATTTTTAGCGAGTATGTGTAAAAATGGCTTTTCCACGGGAGCTGTCAATGCATCAACATGTTTGAATATTATTAAACTTAATCCTTAACTGCTTATAATGGGTCTTGGGTCATTACATTATTGTGTCATATCATATTGTCATAAAAGTGCATTATCATGTTGATGCATTGACAGCTCCCAATATCTCAAAAAATATTAATGTAATATCTTCCCTATTTTCACCAATAATGCTCAACGATATATGCTTTAATAATATGCAAACCAAATTACTAAAATATTTTATCATCTAGGAGAAAATGGCCTCCAAAGTTGGGTATAGTTTTTTTTGGACCACCCTGTATATAGCAATAACTGCAATGATAGCTCTCCAAAGTATGGGCTGATAGAGGCATAACCATATCAACCAAGGTACGTTCGGTTCAGGCATTCATTTTCCCTATCTCAACCTACGACTGTATGAGTCTTGGACACTGACAAATCTGCAAACTGCAACAAGATCAATGCTTTTGAACTGTGGTGTTAGCGCAGGATGTTAAGAATCAACTAAACCCGATTGCAAGTGTGCTTCACGAGGTTGGTGTGAAGACAAGACTACTATAGGGCTGATAAACTCCCAAACACTCTCATACTTTGTTCGTATTGCTAGATGCCAAGGAAACTGCCTGGGTATATCCATTGCGGCATATATATATATCTATATGCAGCATATATATATCTATATGCAGCAATGGAAATACCCACATGACTTTCCACCCGGGGTAGACAGTCCCGGGGTAGACCAACCCTAAGTCGACCAACACTAAGTCGACCAACCCTGGGTGGACTAGGGTTAGGGTAAGGGTTAGGTTTAGGGTTAGAAACAGTCCCTGGGTGGACAGTCCCGGGGGTGGACAGTCCCGGGGCTGGACAGTCCCGGGACTGTGCTGGACAGTCCCGGGGTTGTTTTAGAATGATCCGTCCTTATATACCCGGTACTGAACTTTTTTTTAATTTTTGATTCTTACCTTCGTTGTACCAGTAGGTACGGTAAAGTTGACAGGTTTATAATGAGAGTTGTACGACTTATTAAATGTGCCACCTTGGAATAGTGGAATTATCCGGTATGGATGGATATCCTTTGGACCTGTAGAGACAGATAAGAATAGTAGGTGAGGTGGCAAGGTGGCCCAGCGGTTAAGATATTTGTCGTAGTTCAATTGGGGGATCGTTTAATCATGGGCTCAATCCCAGTGAGTTTCTCAAAATTGTGATACTGTTCATCATTGGTAAAACCGCAATATGTGTGTTTGTTGATTTCAATTTGATACTGTATACGAATTGCGATTTTCAAATAACCTCCCCCACGCCTCCTTCAGACCGTACAGATTGAAGTAAGCATGATCATCCCGGATCTGTATTTGTACATTGCCCTACAGGGATCCTGGTGTGATAACAATTCTGAAATTGTTCTACCAAGTAATTACATAGATCTAGATAGACAGTAGTGCATTTTGTTTGCCAAATTGACAGCTTGATTTTTCAAGAAATGTTTATAGTGACTTGTTTTTTCATTCATTGCTCATAGATGAAAGGTCATGATTATTCTATATGATTATTGTTCCCCTCTCCCCAAAAGTTATGAATTTATGACTCTACAAAGTAATGAAAATTATATAGTACACTCCGATGTTGTTATACAAAATCACTCATACAGGGTGTCCAATAATACACCTTTCAAAGTAAAGTATAACATAAAATGAACATCAATGTTGGTACTTTTATATTTGAAGTTGTGACATTTGAATAAGATGACAAAACTAACCCTGTT
Source organism: Ophiura sarsii (assembly GCA_035610835.1). Classification (NCBI taxonomy): domain Eukaryota; kingdom Metazoa; phylum Echinodermata; class Ophiuroidea; order Amphilepidida; family Ophiuridae; genus Ophiura; species Ophiura sarsii. Next base: position 55,658,651 of record CM069448.1, read on the forward strand.
TTAGGGTGAATGGATTTTTCAGGTTAAGTCTGTCTTGGTCGAATACTTTTCTGTAGTATTTTTCAAAGAATACCGGGGTTGGAACATTTGGTGGCCCTAACGTAAGTGACCCTGACCCTATCCAGTTAAGTGACCCTGACCCTATCAAGTGAAGTGACCCTGACCTATCTACAATCTTGGAAAAAAGTCCTTGGAACGCAAACGCTGAGCTGAGCACACGTGCTGGGTATTGCGTGCATGTATTGATACTTAGTGTCTTCTGTTATAAATGGAAATTGTTCAAATGAGATTTTTCCTTCCCCACCCCTCATCGATCAATGTTGGGACACTCTGGCAAGCTGCAGGAGCCACTGGCCTTGGTCAACATTGTACGGGGGAGTGGGGTGACACTTTTCCGTTAATCACACGCAGGTGTTCCAAGACTTTTTTCCAGGATTGTATAAGAGGAATGCAAAATATTTGATCTAAATTTCGTTTTTCTATCATAAATCAAAAACCGAATGTCGTATGAATCTCATATTACACACGATTTGAGCAAACAATAGGGGCATCACAAATATTATAAAAATGATGATAGGGAATTAATTTTATTTAGGGAGTGGGCACTGAAAACAATTATTTATGTCATATTTAACTACAATTTGACCCGTTTCTTGATCCCGCGCGCAATAATCTAATGTTTATAAATCAATAAAGCAAAAGTATAAAGTTCTTGCTGAGAAATTAACATTTTTATACTTTTAATAATGTAATCACATTGCCTATTTGTTTGTTATTTGAAATATGAAACTATACATTTACACTTTCCACGCGACAAGCGTCTGCAGACGACAATCCAAAATTGCACAAAATGTTTCAAAAATGTCAAAATTATTGAATGTCATTTTACCAATATTTGGAATCACCTTGTGAAATGCATTCAAATAAGTACAAAAACGTGCCTATTATTTGTTCAGTTATCCTTGAGATAGACATAAAAGTTAGACAAATCTGTTTTGTACCGTGGTTAAACCAATAGCCGCGTTGAAAGTGTTAACATTTGCCGAGCATTAAACGTTTATTTGCAATACTATTCCTATCTATTGAAGATAGCTCATAACAGAAAAAAGGACAAAAAGTCACGCCATGAGAGCGACTCGAACCGACGCCAAGCAGGCTATATAAAGGGTGCCAACGAACGCTCCTATCCACTGGGCCAAGCGGTCAGTGCTTACACAAGCGTGGATTTGTTTTATTATACATGTTATAGTAAAGCATTATTGCAAAGTATCACACACTTTACACACACTTTACCATCAGTTTACCATTGGGACATTTTGCTTAAAATAGGCAATTAAACGTTTTTTCATACTGCCTTTGAGTTATCAAGATATGCATATGTGTTAGCTATACTAATCATGCATGTTGTAACTCCGAAATATAAGCCGCATGGGTCACATCTACGCATTTTGATAACAGTTTACCATTTAAAATGAAAACAAAATATGTATACTAATATTATACTATAGAAACGACGGTAAAGTGCTCAATGAACACGTGTTTCAAGGCAACACTTTACCATACACTTTACCATACACTTTACCATTACCGTCCCAACTCGTCTGATGATAACTTTGTGAATAAAGCTAAATTCATTTATCGCAGTGCTATTTTAATCAATAAATAAAATAAAATATACTACTTAAATGGTTTATTTATGTATTCACGTATATTATATATTACTTAAATGGTTTATGTATTCACTTATTTAGTTGTTTGGGTTGTTTTTGAGGATGAGATTGAACTGAAGGCCTATAGATGATATTATCGTCGTGCTTACTCATCTGACTCATTAGCTCAGTTGATAAGAGCGCTAGTCTATAACCATCCGGAGGTCCCGGGTTCAAATCCTTGATGTGCAATTTCTTTTACTGACTATCATTTATAATTTGTGGAGTAAGAAGAAACATTTACTCATCATCCAACCATGTCCAACTATTGTTTTTCCAATTATTTTCAAATATTTCCAAAAAATAAATACCAACAGTTTTGAAAAAAAGGAGTAAGAAAAAAGTAATATTTGAAAAAATCCATAAAATAAGGGTTTGTGAATAACATGTCGGGACAAAATACCAGCAATTTCAAAATGTTCAAAATAAATTCCAAAAACTGTAGGCAAAAACGCCCTCTGACAATTTGAGCCAAACATGTTGGTTGATAATAATATGTGGAAATGTAGAATTAAATCCAAATGTAGTTTTTTCACAAATTCTTTTTAATAAAACAGCCAACAAAGTGTACGTATAGGCTTATGAACATTCGAGCAGAAAAAAAGTGTTTTGAAAAAAGGTGTTTTTCTTGCATTTTTTCTTGGTGACTATTGGGCCGGGGGATTCATCGTCCCTTTGCAACACAAGTGATGCAAAACAACGACCGAAAATCAGAAAATACATAATAACAGATGGGCATATGAATAATGAGCATCTATTATTATATTACAACCCGTTAATGCAATACAAAAGATAGCTGTCGAATCTGTCAATCAGAAGTTACTGCTATCTACTGAAGATAGTTATTTACAAGTAGGCCTAAATTGTTTTACAATTAGTTGTGTTACTTTCAACCCCATATATAGATTCCGTTACTTTTACTTTTAGACACTCTTTTGCATATCTGACAATACATCAATAAATCTCGTAGGAGTATCTGAAAACGCCACATTATGCATTGCAATAATAGGCAATTATTATACATCTTCGAAATGCATTAGTTAGTATAGGGAATTGTTTTCACTGAACGTTCCAGTATTAAATGAATGTCTTTATAAAAAAAAATATTGGGGTTGCCAAGCCTATGGTCCACTGCCAAATACTGTGCAATTTGAGATACATGTGACATTTAGTTTTCGAGATATGATAGAAAAACCAAATTTAGATGATTTTTTTTGCAATCTGCGTATACAATCTTGGAAAAAAGTCCTTGGAACGCAAACGCTGAGCTGAGCACACGTGCTGGGTATTGCGTGCATGTATTGATACTTAGTGTCTTCTGTTATAAATGGAAATTGTTCAAATGAGATTTTTCCTTCCCCACCCCCCATCGATCAATGTTGGGACACTCTGGCAAGCTGCAGGAGCCACTGGCCTTGGTCAACATTGTACGGGGGAGTGGGGGTGACACTTTACCGTTAATCACACGCAGGTGTTCCAAGACTTTTTCCAGGATTGTAGTTAAGTGGCCCTGTTTCTATCCAGTCAAGTGACCCTGACCCTATCTTTTATCTATATTTCGCTTCACCTCATTTCACTTACTAGGCTTCTTGACATAATCCGAGAATCTGAGATTCAGCGAAGGTTTCCACGGTTGCGCCCAGAATGCATCTAACTTCATTGTAAACGTACATGTTTCACTCGTAAACAATGGAAGGAGCGGCGTGATGTCTGTGAGCCAACGACCTATACGTCTGCGAATGAACAAAGGATAAAACAGGTGTTTATTTTGATAGATAAACAACCTTTGCTGTGCATGTTGGTATTAAAAAAAGGTGTCCGGCAAGCACAACATTGCCCATTTTATGTTAGAAAAGTAATTATCGAGCCTAAATCATTTTATTTATCATAAAAATGAATAAACACTGCTATTTTTTTAGTTTACTACAGCAAACTCATAGGGCCGTACTCTTGTACATATTTAAACGTGGTTTTAAGCTAAACACGCGTTTAACTTTGGCCTTAAACATATCCGTTTACCTAAACGCAATTCTCAAAAATTTGTTTAACTTAAACACGCGTCTAACTCACTGAAAAGTGTGTAAGTCTTTAAACATATTGGGTAGTTTAACGCCTGTTTAACTAAAGTCGTGCACCATTTGTATGCCTTGAATGATTACTCAATCATGTCGGTGCAAACTGACGCGTTAATCGTATAGTCTTAAAAATTACACAGGCTTTTGAGGAATTCTGTCTATATTTTATTGTAACTCATTTGGGCCACACTTAATTGACAGGCCCGTCAGATGGGGGGGGGGCGACGGTTGCGAACGCCCCCCCTTTTAAAACTTTTTTTTAAAGGTAAAAATTGCGTTTTTCTTAGTTTCAAATATCAATGATAGTAAAACTATTCATATAACATTGACTACAGTGCTTTTTGGACTGCGAAATTGTGTGTCCGTGCGAATTTTTTTGACTTCTACCCCCCCCCCCCCCCGCCCCCCCCCCCCCCCCCACTTACGTGAAATTCACGAGGTGACTGACTTGGAAAAAATTTGGGGCAACCTTTTACGAAAATTTTAGGTGAAAACGCCCCCCCTTGGGCAAAAGTGTCTTACGGGGATGATTAAATACCTGTATACATTGAACCACAACCACTCTGGGGACTAGATATGCGGCGTTTAAAATCAGGTTTTGTTAAACACATCCTTTATCTAGATTTGCAGCGTTTAAAATCAGATTTTGTTAAACACGTCCTTTAATAGATAAACTCATGTTGAATTTTGACACAAGTTTAGTTAGACATGTTTTTAAGCTAAAACCGTGTTTAGTACGAGAATACGGCCCATAGTATTTGTTACACCTTATGATCACATACCTTCTAAATGGGGTTATCCATCGTCCTATCTCCATCCCACAGAGTGTAGAAGTGTTCTCCCCACAGCAGACATAGAGGGACATGATGTGATCCCACGGGGGACATGTCTTGTCTCGTGTCCCAGGACAAGACAAGGACGCATCAAGCTCCATGTTTAATTTAAGCTAAAACCGTGTTTAGTACGAGAATACGGCCCATAGTATTTGTTACACCTTATGATCACATACCTTCTAAATGGGGTAATCCATCGTCCTATCTCCATCCCACATAGTGTAGACGTGTTGTCACAGCAGACATAGAGGGACATGATGTGATCCCATGGTGGACATGTCTTGTCTCGTGTCCCAGGACAAGACAAGGA
>CM069448.1:55663677-55873778 GCA_035610835.1 Ophiura sarsii
CATAGGCATTAAATCTTGTATACCACCATCCGAAAAGAGGCGAAAAATTAGTAACAAAAAGAGAATTTCGATAAATAAACCTACTGAAATAATCGAATAAAGGAACCGACAATTTGGAAAAAACGGAATAAATCGTATTGTAAATCTGGAAACCAATGCTTAGCACCAGGCTGCCGCCAGTGGCGTAACCAGCAGGGTGAGGGGTGGGGGGGGGGGGGGGGGGGGGGGGGGGGGGGGGGGGGGGGGGGGGGGGGGGGGGGGGGGGGGGCACGGGGGGCACTTGGAACCCTTTCCCCCCGCTTGCCCCCCCCAAATGAAATCAAGTAAAGCTGTAAATGAAATTTACAAAAATAGTACACACCAAATCCCCCCCAATAATGACGTCGTGTCGGTTGAGATTGGCACTGTCGGTTCATTTGACGAAGAATCATGGAATTATGATTGTCAAAAGTACACATAATATGAAAAATGTTCGCGCGCTACGCGCCCATATGTCTTCCCAAAACGAAATATTATTTGGTACAAGCTTGTTTAGAGCCAAAATGTAGCTCAATCGTGCAAAAAAATAGCTGTAAAGTCGAAAATGTTCGCGCGGTACGCGCGCATCTCTTCACTCAAAAAATCTTGTCGGTTCATTTACATTCCTCGCCCCCCCCCCCCCAATATGAATAACCTAGTTACGCCACTGGGGCACATCCCCCCCCCCCCCATACACCCTCCCTCTCCGCGCAAGCGCGGATGGTGCCGCTGGCGCGGCACTTGGATTGTCTTAGGAGCCCCCCCCCCCCCCCCCCCATTTCAAGTCACTGCCCCTTCTTGCCACCCCAAATGAAAAGTCTAGTTACGCCACTGGGCTGCGGCGAAAACGGGATTCGAAATAATCCGAACTCCGATATTTACCGATATTTAAATTTTTACTCCTAAGCCCCCTGCGATTGTCGTGTTAACTTTGTCGGAAAACTTCAGAGTAACGTTGTATTTAGTACCGTGTGGACAACTGTCCGGAGTAGAGGGAATAATTGTGGAATTTTAATTGCTCTAGGGTCTAAATTTACGCCGATCATTTATGCCCGTCTGAACATGCCTATTGAGTCGTGGCAAACTGGTGATCAAAGAGACAATCATGCTATTGCTGATGTTATGGCAACACGACCGGGATACGAGATATATTGTGCGCCCAGAATTGGCAGAAAAGGTGGTGGTATATGCATTATCCATCGTAAGGAATTTGAAATAAAGGTCAACGAAGCGCCCAACTGTGATTCATTCGAATCTGTAGATGTTTTCTTGACATCATCAAAACAGTCTTCCTTTAGACTTGTGATCATATACCGCCCTCCTCGTTCTAAGAAGAACCCTGTTAAAATGTCAAAGTTCTTCACTGATTTTTCATCATTGACCGAATCTCTTACTGTATACTCTGGGAGATGTCTGATATCAGGTGACTTTAACATTCACATGGACGATGCCAAGGATTACGATACTCGCAAGATGCAGGACACTCTTTCTTCAGCTGGTCTGAAACAACACATTTCCGGCAGCACCCACAAAGATGGTCACACATTAGACTTGGTTATCTCACGATTATGTGAAGATCTAGTTGTCAACCCGTCAATTCTGCGTGGACTAAAATCTGACCACTATGCTGTTAAATGTGATCTCAATGTCTCGCGCCCTAAGCTCTTCAAGCAGTCTGTCACATTTCGTAAAATTCGCGATATCAATCTCAAAGACCTTAAAAACGACATTCTTTCCTCTAAGCTCAATGAAGATACGGGTGATCTTGATTGCCTAACCGAGAAGTAAGATCTCACTTCGCCCACATGCCCCATGGTATTGTGACAGCCTTTGCAATGAAAAGAGAAAGAAACGCCAATTAGAACGGAAGATGGTCAAATCGGGTCTGCAGATCGACAAAGACATTTTTCATGAGCATTGTGACAATTATCACAAGGCACTACAGACGTCTAAGACAGAGCATTACAAGTCAGAAATCACTGGATACAGCCAAAAGCAGCTGTTTCGTGTGGCAGAGAAACTTACCTCTGTTAAGGCTACACAATCACTCCCAACGCATGACTCACTAAAAACATTGACCGTAGATTTTCATAACTTCTTTGATTCAAAGATTGAAAAGATTCGCAACGAGCTTGATGATTCTGAAGTACCACCAATGTCTGTTATGATCAACAAATCCTGCGACTCTACATTCAGCACATTTGATCAAGTCGACAGCGAATGTGTACGCAAGATCATTACAAATTCTCCAAAGACATCATGTGCTCTGGACCCTATTCCAACATCGATCCTCGGGAAGAAACAAATCCTTGATGCACTTCTACCCGTGATAACCAAGATCATCAACACATCCCTCTCTGAAGGAACTATTCCATCAAGTCTAAAATGTGCTCTTGTTTCCCCGCTTATCAAAAAACCAAACGCTGATCCTGATGAGCTCAAGAACTATCGGCCGATCTCCAACTTGCCTTTCCTATTCAAGACAATTGAACGCGTCGCAAGCAATCAGATCCAGGACTATGTCAGTAACAACAACCTCAATGCAAGTCATCAGTCGGCATATCGAAAGTACCACAGCACTGAGACAGCCCTCGTCCGTGTTACCAACGACATTTTACGTGCTGTCGATACTCGCCGCCGTGTCATTGTCGTACTACTAGATTTATCGGCGGCATTTGATACCCTGAATCATAAAGTGCTGCTCGAACGCCTTCAGAATCGTTTTGGCATTACCGGTATCGCTGTAAAATGGATGACGTCATACTTCCATGGACGCGAACAATGCGTTATCATCAAAGGACTGAAATCCAACTGGAAGTGTGTTGACTGCGGTGCTCCTCAAGGATTGGTCTTTGGGCCTTTGGCCTTTTCTTACTACTCCGCACCAATTCAGGACATAATATGCGCACACGGTCTAGAATGTATGATCTACGCGGATGATAGCCAAATATACTGCTGCTTCGATGACAATGATAAAGACACCGCTATTTCTTGCATTGAGAATTGTATCTCAGACATACGGAGTTGGATGATCTCTAATAAATTAAAACTGAATGATAGTAAGACAGAGATCTTAAATCTTACTTCGCGGTTCACATCTCCAACTGAAGCTACATCTCTCCGCGTGGGTGCTGATGACATCTTGCCGTCACCATCTGCTCGCAATCTAGGCGTCATCATCGATGAACACATCACTATGAAACAGCATGTGAGCAGTGTCTGCAAAAGCGCGTCTTTTGCTCTATACAACATAGGTAAATTAAGACTGTATCATGACCGAGGATCTGCAGAAACGTTGGTTCACGCATTTGTAAGCTCCAGGTTGGACTCTTGTAACAGTGTGCTATATGGACTTCCCCAGACAGAACTTGACAGGTTACAAAGGATCCAAAACGCGGCTGCAAGGCTTATTACCGGTGTAAAGGGTCGTGTACACATCAAACCCATTCTTCGGAATCTGCATTGGTTACCCATCCGCAAGAGAATTATGTTTAAGATTATGCTTCTAACGTTCAAAGCCATCAATGGACTAGCACCTAGCTATATAGAGCATATGTTGACAATATATCGTCCTGTCAGAAGCTTAAGGTCATCGACGGCGGACAGTGTCTTATTGAAGCATCCTTCTACAAAAGCCATCAAAACTGCCACCTATGGTGATCGATCATTTTCAGCAGCAGCACCCAAGTTGTGGAACTCTCTGCCCTCAGACATTCGAGCTGCTAAATCTGTTCAAAGCTTCAAGAGAATGCTGAAGACACACTTTTTTAACCTGCCTGACATTGCCTGAATACTGTAATTTGCTTGCGCTGTATTATATCATGCAGGCTTTTATCATGTTTCACTGATGGCATCTCTTCTGAAATACTGTAATTTGCTTGCGCTGTATTATATTCTGCAGGCTTTTATCATGTTTTTCACTTGTTTTTTCATTTTATTATCTATTGATTTCATATTGGTATTTTAACTGTTTTTATGATAGGCTTTCTATAAGTACCGTAAGTTTTTATCATATTATTCTATGTACAGCGCCTTAAGGCGCTATAAAATATGGTTTTATTATTATTATATTAAAAGGTTCCATGATTGTAGGCTTTCTTAAATAAATGTGTTTTAAGCACCCTCTTGAACTGGGTAACAGATGTACTAGCAGTGGCGTAGCCAGGTTTTTCATATTGGGGGGCGAGAACTGAAAATGAACCGACAAGATTGTTCTTAGTCAAGAAATGCGAGCGTACCGCGCGATTTTTTTTGACTTTACACCTATTTTTGGCACGATTGAGGTACATTTTGGCTTTAAACAAGCTTGTACCAACGAATATTGCATTAAGGTGACTGTTATGCGCGCGTAGCGCGCGAAAATTTTTCATATGTGTACTTTTGACCATCATAATTCCATGATTCCTCTGGTCAAATGAACCGACAGTGCCAATCTCAACCGACACGACGTCAATATTGGGGGGGGGGGCGATCGCCCCCCCCCCCTCGCCACCCTCGCCCCCCTCTGGCTACGCCACTGAGATGTAGCAGACTTGATAATGATCCGGAAGTTTGTTCCACAAGAGGGGAGCGGCGGCGCAAAAAGCCCTATCACTATAAAACATAGTGTTTCCTCTAGAAGAGGGACAAAGAAGGTTTTTTGATGATGAACGGAGAGAACGACCGGGTTGATATGAGCAGATGAGTTCTTTAATGTATGTTGGGGCTATCGTGCAGAGCTTTAAAGGTCAGTAGCAGTATCTTGTACTCGATCCGATAGTGCACTGGTAACCAATGCAATGTTTCTGGGACTGGCGTCATGTGGTCGCGATATTTAGTCCGTGAAACCAATCTTGCTGCTGAATTCTGAATACACTGCAACTTGGCAATATCGTACTTCGGAAGGCCGAAAAGCAGGCTATTACAGCAATCCAAACGCGATGATACAAACGCGTGCACGAGACGCTCGGTTGCATTTGAGTCAAGATACTTGCATATCTGTCCGATTTTGTAAATTGCAAATGACGCAGATTTGGTGACGCTTTTGAGATGCTTTTTCATATCAAGTCTGCTATCAAAGATGACGCCAAGATCACGGGCGGACCCAGATGGATCAATGAGAGAATCTCCGAGTTTCAAGGGTGGAAGTGGCGATGTCTTAACAAATCGTGAGCTTATATGAATGACTTCTGTTTTGGAATCATTTAGCATAAGCTTGTTACCAACAGCCCACGATTTGACATCTTGAACGCATTTTCAAGCCTACTTACACCCTGAGACCTATTTGATTGATCGAGAATAATGTACAACTGGGTATCGTCCGCGTATGTTATGTAATTTAAACCGTGGGAATTAATGATTTCACCCAGGGGAGCCGTATACATGGTGAATATAGCGGGACCAAACACCGAACCTTGTGGAACTCCCTCTTCAAGCAAACGTTCATCAGACAGCACACCGCCAATATCAATGCACTGAGTGCGACCTCGCAGGTGCGTGGTGAACCATTTCAAGGCAGTTTGGGTGATGCCATAGCGTTGACACAGCGTTGAAGGAGGATATCATGATCGATGGTGTCAAACGCTGCCGAGAAATCAAGTAAAATCAGCACGGCTTCTTGATGCTGATCAACAGCCCGGAGGAGATCATTTTGAACACGCAACAGTGCCGTCTCAGTGCTATGATATTTGCGGTATGCTGACTGCATAGGTGCAAACAAATCATTTTCTTGCATATAGTCATTGAGCTGTGATGACGCAATCCTTTCGATGGTCTTGAACAAGAACTTAAGATTTGATATTGGTCTGTAATTTTTCAGTTCTTCCCGATCAATACCAGGTTTTTTCAGCAATGGAACTACCCGAGCAACTTTCAACTCAGGGGGCATTTGCCCTGTTGTCAATGATTTATTGACTACGCGAGTAATACATGGAAAATGACATCCAGAGAGTTCTTGAGCAATGCGGATGGAATTGGATCAAGAGGACATGATTTCATAGCTGATGCGAGAATGGTTTCCGTACCGTGTCTTCAGAAACCACGTTGAATGCACTAAACTCACTGTCACAGGTATCGCAAATGTCAACGGAGATTTCGGGGCAAGTAGATTTGTCCAGATCTTTCCGGAGCTCCTTGACTTTTGTGTGGAGGAATCTGTCAGCGAATCTGTCAGCGAGAGATTTAGCATCGTCATGTGATGGAAGAGTAGGCGCAGACGCAGCTGCTGGACGACTCATCCTATCCACAACGCGAAAAAGTTGACGGTCGTCACACTTAGATATTTCTGAGCGATGGTGTGCGCATTTCGCTTGTTCCAACATGCGAGTGTAGGTTTTACTTTGTTCAGCATAAATTTGTCTATCAATTTCAAGTTGAGACTTCTTCCACTTCCTCTCATCACGGCGCTTGGTCTGTTTTGCAGCACGCAGCTCATCATTGTACCACGGTGCGTGTGGGCGCAGTGTCATTGATTTTGACTTGAAAGGAGCATGCTGGTCTAACAATTCACGAAGAACGTGCTCATATTGTTTGACAATATGCGAGAGATCATCAGCCGGGTTTTTGAACAACACAGATGTCTTGATGTCTTGATTAAAACGATCCACTATTGATCTTTTTAAGTTCACGGTAATTGACCAACTGCTTTACTGGTTTTGGGCGGGAAATGTCAACTTTACACTTCACCACGTGATGATCAGATGGCATGCCTGTGACGACGTCAACATTTGAGACAAGCTTTTCAGCCTTCCTTGAGATAAGGAGGTCAAGAGTATGTCCACGACGATGAGTGGCACCCGTGACGTGCTGTTGGAGCCCAGCAGAGTCCAGCATATCCCTCAAGATGTTGGCATGGCGATCACCGTCGACATCGAGATGGAAATTGAAATCCCCTACAAGAATTAGTCTGGCCGGATCAATGGATACAACCTCAAGAAGAGTGGAGAATTCCTTGAAGAATGCGGACACATTAAGCTTGTTTTCCCTTGAAGGAGGTGGTCGATAGATTGCGACAAGTCTTAGGAGGTGACTTTGTTTCAGTCACATAAAAATCCAGTTCTTATACGACACGAAACATTCAGAATTGGTTATTTGAAATTAATTTACGTATATAGAACAAAATACGTATTTTAAATTGTGGATGGCTTCGTCTGGCAGTGACAGAGGGGGCATGGCGTTATTTGCATTTTATTAATATTGTAATCAGAGCAGTTGGGAAGGACGCCGGATCGCGCCGATCACATCGTGTGAGGTCATGAATAGTCATGGCTGAATATTCATTCACAACGAATAATTGACAGTTTACGCTTAACTTCCGGGTGAAGCACTGACAAGAGTGCGCTATACTGTGAACCAAATCTCAACCATGGGCAGATATGGTAGTCATAGGCCTGGTATCGAGCACTCTGATATATTGTGATCTACTTCTGTTTGTATTTATATTACATCCGTAACAAAGTTTTGCGTGCATGGCCCCTAACAAATCACCCCTCTTTTCGCGCATGTTTGTAGTGTGTACTCTACAAAACAATTTAGCTGGTTATAAAAGTACCATTTTTTCTTCAAAAAAATGTCTTTTTTGATACCCTAAACGCGTCACTGGCGTGACTCGTTCTTTTTACGCGTTTTCTTGGTCAGGTATATGTACAGGGTCGATCCAAGTGACCTCCCTGGATAAAAATGAGAAGATGCTATGTTTTTGTTGGTGCTTTAAATCGGCACTGTAACAAAAACCACCATCAATGTATGTAATTTCGTATATTTTCTAGAACTTCCCTTTAAAATTTGTATTGTGAGTATGATCAAAACAATTTTCAGAAAGAGGAAGTTCAGCTGCAATTTTGTTTAATGAATAGTAAATCATGAATAGGGAATATGGGGCAACTGGTCCGCGGGGCAAGTGGTCCGAAATGAAGGATTTTGTAATTATATGGGCATACTGCTTTCTTTTGAACAGTACGAATTTTGTTGAAACTTGACATATATCCTTACCTTCTACAATCCAAAACATTTGGAACTTTAGGGTATCTACACATGTGATATTCTCCAGATCTTTGAAGCCACCTCCTTGAGTGACTGATTGAAAATTCACAGATAGTATCGGCGATATATGAAGATGGGTTTAGATCATGTTTAATGTACTTTATATGATTGACAGATATGCAACAGAAAACATATACATGCAGTACAGTCGTCTTAAGATGCTAGGTGCATATTGCATTTGATGGGTGCTATATTGTAGTGTGCTTAGGGACTTTCCGAAATGTGATTAAGGGAGCACATCAAAACTCGACCGCGCGGCAACCGCCGGTTCCGCTCGGTTGGACCGCATATCATTGTTTAGAACAATAGAAACCGGCTGCAACCGCACGGAACCCCACGGAACCGGCGGTTGCCGGGCGGTCGAGTTTTGATGTGCTCCCTAAGACCATAGCTTGTGGTTGACATGACCGTAAAATGGCGCATATTGCTAATTTGGGACATTGGTGGTTTGGATTTGCGATCAATATTATCATTTCAAGAATGCTTCAACTTAAATCATTATCACGGGTGTGAATTTGGTAGAGTTATTAGTTTATGAATTTGCAAATAACAAAGTTCAACATTTCTTATTTTATCTAAAGACACTCGTCTACTTGTAGGACCCGAACGCCGTAATATTTGCGAATTCAAAGATACTCGCTGGCTACAGAAATCTGTGTAATGGATAAAAACAAAAATGCAGTTTTGCCTTTTTTCTGAAATTTATTGGAGTTATTGATTATTATGACAAATGGTGGTATGTTTTAAAACATTTTGGCGTAACATTTATTACGTCACAGGCGTGTTTGAATGATGTTTCATCTCGGCAAAGTGCTAAGTCATTTGTTGGAGCAAGTGGTCCGAAGGGGTATGGGGCAACTGGTCCGCCTGCAAAAACTGTAAAATTCATTTGGAAAATTAGTTGTTATAGTGTCAATAAAACATGACTCGGTAGAATTTGAATAGAATATGAAATAATTCACATTCTTTCTAGTTCTTAGACATTTTGGGGCATTTTGGGTCTAATACCACTATTTCTGCTATTGAAGGATTATAATATGACATGAAATTGCTTTAGAATGGTTTAAAACCTCGGTATTATGAATTTCATCTTTATTATATTTTGAGTGGTGTCTGTTAAGGTATTTGCAATGACAAAATATCATGATTTATGTATTTTATCCACTGCTTTTGTGTATATTAACCGTTGGGTCATCATTGTCATATTGACTAACTTCCCCTGTAACATGAAAAGCTGGCTAAATATCAAGATGGTTTATCAAGAGTACTAAATGATGATTATATGAAGTAAATAAAATCATTAACGAAAGGGGTATATAGACAAATGTATGGGGCGTCTGAATATCACAACCATGTAACCATTTAACTAGGTTCATACCGTTTTACCTATATAAATGTGCAGTCGAACATTTCGCTTGCTTTGTACACCATTAGTATACTGCTATTTACACGTCAACTACGAAAGCTATATAAAACATGGGTTTTATAACTTTTATGAGACATGTATCCTTTTTACATGTTAAATAATATGAAAATGTGTTTGTAAAGAAAATACTGCCTAGTTTGCGTGTTGTCATTCACTGATTTCTGTGTATTCTAACCGTTGGAACACATAGGACCAGTTGCCCCAATGATGGGGTAACTGGTCCGTGCCAAGTAAAGTTTTCACTTAGTAGTAATTGGCCTTTTCTTTAGATCTTTTTTAACATTGATTACATGTTATATGTAAACAGTTACATGGGTGATATTTTCATAGCAATTCCATAAATATGTACACGAGCTTTAATCTTTTATATCATGAAATATGCTTAACCGGACCAGTTGCCCCATCCTCCCCTATATGGATACGGCTAGTTTACGAAATTAAAAATCATTCGCCCTTGTGAGGTAACGTTAACGACATAATTAATACTTTCTGACAGGAGCGTCCTTAACTTTTCTCAAAGAACTAATTGTTTGTGATTGCATTACTTTTTGATGCAGATTTTGACTGAGCCTAAAGTTGTCAAATTGCTTTTCAAATGGCGATTTTGTTTGACTCTTTTTTAGTGCATAAGGTTTTTGTTACCGTTAGTGCATACAGATTTGTGGGGTGTCCAAACGGACCCTGTACTTTTCCGAATATATTTTGCAGTGAAACTCGGGTCACTGACTACTCCAAGACAACCACAAAACCGGAACAAAAATGAAAATTACTTTCCCGTTTCCAAATGGCGGCCAAAATATTGATTTTCATTTCGCGAAGAAAAAAAATCGTCGGCAAAAACGAAAAACCACTTTCCCGAGAAAAAAGATGTCAATAAAATTTGGCTCATTTACACTGCTAAAATAAAATTTAAAGAAACAAATTCCATTGAGAGATTAGGGGCAAAATTCTTTTTTCAAAACCCCCCAAATTCCTAATAAATGGCGGCCATTTTGGAAATGACAGGGGCGATCTATTTTTAAACCAAAAGTTGCGGAATGAAAAGTGAGGCAATTACAAACAAAATTGGCTTAAAATATATTTGCGTTTTCCCGGGAGACGTGAAAAACGAAATGTTGGGTCCAAATGCACTTTTAAAAGCCCTAATACAACTTACCAATATCGCTCAGGTCAAAGAGGCAAGTATGATTGAAGTGATTTGCACAGGATCACAACCCATTGGCTGTATAAGTGGCTAGTGGAACTCAAACTCACAACCTCACAATTTTGACTCCTTTAATAACCCCGTACATGCGGCAGCTAGCACTCTTTTGATCAATGGAACGAGGTACCAACATCTGTCCACAGGATCAGTATAATGTAACCTACTTTATCATGTTTATGTAGATATGGATGCGACCCCTAGGGACCCAGAAAGGGCGTTTGATCAATGGAACGAGGTACCATCCCAAACCACTTTCAAATGAACAAGTACATCACACAAAGTATAGACTGACCCCTGCAAGACAAATTATCTGCTGCAAAGGACCCGACAGACGCCTCGATAGGGCGGGGCACCTAAAATTGGGGAAAATGAATGTGTAATTTGTTTTTCCCATATCTTTCATGGTGTCACAATTCTGTCACAGAAATTTCTTGAGACAATTTTTCTTAAAAATGTTGCTATAATTCAGTTGTAAAGGGGTACGGTCAGCAAGAAACATACCGATACAGTCAAAGAGATTTACTTAAAAGCTTTACTGGAAGGAGAATCGGGAAATGGTATTAACCGTGGGTTCCGTATGAAGGACGGCGTAATGCACACCTATTCACAAACCAAGGATGGGTTTACTTTCTTTTACCCAAAACGGAAAGTTTTTGATGACCGCGTATCGACGACCTATTTAGATATATAAAACCGTCTAGATAAAGCCTTTACAAGACCACAGCGTCTGTTTTTCCATAATAAATACTACTAGTATACAAAACGTATATAAAATCTCTATCATGAAACTACTGTAATTATATATATATAAAATATTGTCAAAATTATGCAGTCGAGTTCGATGAAGAAATAAATACCGTGATTTAAGGGGGCTGTGGACTCTCAGGTACAGCCTCCGTAAAACGGCTGTAACTTCTTCAATATTCATTTAATCTTTATAAATGTGTACAGTTTTTTGCAGAAAAGGGTTCAATGAATCCAACCATGATAATGAAATTGACCATTTTGGAAAAAATTATAAAAAAACATGTTTTTTGACCCATTTTAGGTTTGGAAAAGATAACTCAAAATATATTTTGTTAAATTTTGTCATACTAGTTTTATGATAATCCTGATAACATTCCCCAGGAGCGATTTTTTTTTTTTAATATCTTATTTTTTATTTTTTGACTTACACACCAAAAAGTGCCAAAAAATGTGGTTTTTTTGGTCTGTAACTCAAAAAATAAAAAATAGGATATTAAAAAAAAAACGCTCCTGGGGAATGTTATCAGGATTATCATAAAACTAGTATGACAAAATTTAACAAAATATATTTTGAGTTATCTTTTCCAAACCTAAAATGGGTCAAAAAAGCTGTTTTTTATAATTTTTTCCCAAAATGGTCAATTTCATTATCATGTTGGATTCATTAGGGCCTAAATTGGTATCCTGTGGTTCTCTCTCTTAAACTGGAACGTAATCAGACACAGCGTCATTATTAAAACCTGACACATTGTTGACGGTTGTGGAGAAAGTCATACATTCCTAAATAAAATATATTTGTATTTTGCATACTATTTGTAACATCTTGTGTTTGCTTATTTCTTAACTAGGTCAATGTGAGATATCTAATATAAGATGCAGGGATTTGGGTAACACATTATATCCAACCTGGGGTTGTAGTGGACCTAGTAATGAGTTCCAAGTCAATTATCAACTAATTCGAGCGTGCGAGCATGACACAGACAACTTGGAAGGAAGGATGCCACCGTTTAATGGAGAGACGTCCTGGACGTTAAGCAAATCACTTTCCCTAGACAAGATGTCCCCTACTATTTGTAACATCTTGTATTTGCTTATTTCTTAACAAGGTCAATGTGAGATATCTAATGTAAGATGCGGCGAATTTGGTGGTTACGCATTACGTTCAAGCTGGGAATGTAGTGGGCCTAATAATGAGTTTCAAGTCATTTATCAACTAATTCGAGCGTGCGAGCATGACGCAGACAACTTGGAAGGAAGGATGCCACCGTTTAATGGAGAAACGCCCTGGACTTTAAACAAAGCTTTTCTCCTATACAAGATTCCATACAACATACAAACGAACTCAACTTATTTGCTTAGTGTACGTGCAAGAGTTTGGCAGGGGGATAGATTCCTTTACGGATCAAATCATGAGGGTATCAACTTTACTACTTCTGAAGGTATGTTTGAAGTTACCTTTCTTTTATCTTGTTTGTTTTAGTACTTTAGAGATTCTCTTTGTTTTACAAACTTCAAAACATCACAAGAAAACACCCTTACCATGCTTAGGGACGCACCATTTGATTTTCAGGGGGGAGGGGCATGGAAGAAATGTTTTTTGTTTTTTTCGCCGAAGGCGGAAAAGTTTTTTTGTTTAGGTTTTAACTGTTTTTCTGTACATTAAGTTGGGTGTGTCGGGTGAGTCATTTTATTATTTTTTTACTCGGCAGTGGGTCATCTTTTTTTTTTTTTCCTGGTTGGTGGGCAAAGTATTTTTTCTTTTCCTGGAAAGTAGGAAAAGTTTTTTTTTTTTAACTTCCATGCCCCCCCCCCCCCCCCCCCCTCCCCCTGAGTATCTAATGGTGCGTCCCTTACGAACTTTCAGTTGCATGCGAAAGATT
This sequence comes from Ophiura sarsii, assembly GCA_035610835.1. NCBI lineage: Eukaryota > Metazoa > Echinodermata > Ophiuroidea > Amphilepidida > Ophiuridae > Ophiura > Ophiura sarsii. Next base: position 55,676,972 of record CM069448.1, read on the forward strand.
ACTCACCGACTTTTTTGAAAAGATAAACAAACAATCGTTTCAAGCTGGAGATAATTTCTAACAATGAATTATTATCATTTTCGAACTTATAATTATTCAATTATGAGGGACGACAAGGGAACCTGTTGCTGTGCCTTGTCTCGCAAACTTGTAAGGTGTTGTATATGTATGTCTGTAGCTGAGTGCTCTGTCAACTTTCTCTCCAAGGTATGTTGGGCACGGTTCAAACCTCAACCGGTCAGAATGGTGTCATTAAATTCTCGCTTAGCCTCCCTGTTGTTTAGGTAAAAAGCAACATAGACGGTCTTGCCACCGAGTATGTAATTATAAAATACTCTATGATCTTGCCAACGGTTAGCTTGAGCCTTCAGTGTTGTAGATAGATGAGCAGGGTGTCCGAGTCCACGTGACACGTCTTGACTTAGTACACTCTCACCAAACTAATCCCATGTTTTGTCGGTCATCAGGAGAGCCAATGTTGTGCAAAAGCTGTTGGAACGGTGAAACTCACAACTAACTATAGGCAATTTTTCAGATATACCTGATATTGTGCCTTTTCAAGATGGCCGCCATTGACTTTTGGAGACATAAATGGGGCAAAAACTGAAACAGGCTTCAATATCTCTAAAAGTAGTATCAAAATGTCTGATTCTAATGAAACACATACCTCAAATTGTTCGTTTCAAAACCTGATAGTTTTCTTTCAGATGCTTACGTTGTGACCTATGACCCTTTAAGTACATTTACCCTTTTAAGGAATTGTGTATACATGCTTTGTATATATAAATAGACTTGCATGGTCATAGGTCACCACCTACGCATCTGAGGTATAGCAACTATTCTTTTTCTGAATCTATGTGTTGAAACAAATAATTTAAAGTATATTTCATTAAAATCAGAGCAGTTTTAGAGTTTTTAAAGGCATTTTCCAAATCATTTATTGTATCATTCAGTTGTACATATTTGCATATACATGTATATCGCTCTATTTCTATACATCGTGAAATGTTGCTTCTTACTTTCGTGTAAGTACAACAATTACATTTTGGGCTTATTTTTCTCATTAACCGCCCTCCAAGTCATCGTTTCAACGGCTTTAGAATTTTGAAATGACAGTCCAATGCAAATTTTGCTTCTTATTTTTCATTCGTTCGATGCTCACTCGAACTTAGTTTGGTGTGAGTTCTGGCTTTTACAACTTCTGTTTACCATTGCTTACGCCCGGGTGAACATTGAATGAATGGAAAATGGTGAACAAAATTTGCATTATACATCCACTACAACTCAAAATTCTAAGCCGTTGAAAAACGATGAACTTTCTGAAGACGTCATTCTGTGCTTTCAGCAACGAACTATTTCAATAAAAAAAAACCTTTTACGGAAAAAATAATTAAACTACGGTGAGGCAACAAAACAAAGTTGACTTGCTCTTTCCGACCGACCCGAATTTTCGGAAATCTAGGGTCGCTATTTTATTTATTTTTTATTTTATTTTTTACAAAATTGAAAGAAGCACATAACAATAAAGAAAGATGAAAACGTGTTTTTGAGTAGTATCTGCTTGTTTAAAAATAAAATTAAAAATAAAAAAATAAAAATCTTTAAAACTTGTTTTTGTGTAGTATCTCCCTGTTTACATTTTTTTATACAAAACTGGACCTGAAAGGGCAAGTCAACTTTTTTGTTTGGCCTGACCCCTTAAATAACTCTATTTATATTGAAATAAAGTTTCTGATGTACAGATCCAGAAAATTAGTAGGCCTACTTAAAAAACCTTGTTCACTCGCAAATGGTGTGATGATTTAGAGTCTGGCAACTCTTGTTGACTGTTGTGACGTTACCAACTCGGAATGTTGCCTTTTTTGAGGATCTGCTCATATAATTATTTTGTCCAATTTGTATGCCCCTCCTCCTTGACCAATTGTCCGTGCCCAACTCCTGACGCAATCTATATTTATTTATCTACCTAATATTTCAATTATTGCAGATCTTTACGTGCAACGAACGAAAAGTACATCAGACACAATGTCAATTTCTTGGAACCCGTACCCTAGCCAATGCATCAGCAATAGTAATAACACAGAGTATGAGTATCAACTATTTCGGAGTACAGACGGATATGTGGCTAAAAGTAACGTAACAACAGAAACAGCCGTAACACTTTATGGTTTGGAATGTGACACAGAGTATAGATTCCGCGTAACATATAGGAGGGAGATCGGGACAGGACCGGAAAGCTTCATCATAGTGAAAACGCCTAATGAAAGTTAGTAATCAAACTTCAATCAAAAGTCCAATCAAATTGGTACATCTGGCAAGCATACCAATCTTGCGATTTCTGCTGTGTTCAACATCATTTAATGAAATTATTCCGTGTTGTTTTATACTACAATTAAAAATTCAGCAGATTCAAGTTCTGTTTTATTTTTAGCCCCATTTCAAGGGCGTTACCAGGGGGTGGCAGACCACCAAGTCAGAAACTAGGTCAAAGCACCCTATAACGGCCCGCTAATAAATATATCAGGCCTGCAAAAATTGATTTTGTACCCTCGGTTCTCTCGTCTCTGAAAGGTGTTGAAAACTCTGGTGAGCCCCAGTCGGAAACTGAGCCCTCCTTACCCTTGATTAAAAAGGTCTTTATCAGTTTATCTGAATCTGTCCCTTGTAATGGTGTTGTCAGATGTTGCAATTTGCGCGGACTGATGATGTTCTTAAAATGAGTGGTGCATTGAAAATTAGCACTTTCATCTGTCTTGAGCCACTTTAAACAATCATTTGTTACTAGCCATTTATGTAACTAAAACAATTATAGTTCCTTACTTTAGAATTATAAAAAGTGGATAAGTTAAACACAATTTTCCGTAATAAATGAGGGTAACATTGATTGTTTGCTTTCATTTCTATAAACAAAGCAATGACACACCACTGTTTCATTATACTACGGGATAGAAGGTATATTTTCAAAACCTTGAATATTTATTTATTTACGCTATGAATGTCAAGAAAACCGTTATTTTCTTAATTCTATCTGAATATATATCCACCTATATTTAATGAAAGATGTATCAAACATCATTTACGCTCTCTTCTTTTGAATTAAGATGATAATTACAGTCAGTTTGTTAATTGTTTTCGTGTGTTTTGATTTTTTACTTTGTTAGGACCACCCACCCCTATAGTGAGGTTGAATTCTTCATCAGAGACCAGTCTCTCCTTCTTATGGGATGAATACAAAAACTGTAACACAAGAGACGATGTCCAGGTATCTTACGACTTTGAACTGAAACGTGCTTCATATGAACTACTTCAGAGTGGCAGTGGAGAAAACCCGTGGATATCATTTAACAACCTCGATGAAGATACAGATTACAGATTTCGAGTGCGTGTTTCTACGGTGTCTTCCACAGGAGTCTCCCGATCGAGCGGGAGGAGTAGCTATGCTTACGGATCTACGACAATTCTAAAACTCTCAACAACATCGTCTGCCTTCTCTACGACAACTGTTAAACTTGAAAAACCCTCAACAACATCGACTACCTTCTCTACGACAGCTGGTAATCTTAAAACACTATCAGCAACATCGTCTACCTTCTCTACGACAACTGTTAAACGTGTAAAACCCTTAACAACATCGTCTACCTTCTCTACGACACCTGTTAAGCAACCACATCATACACCTACCAAATCACTTGGTATGTCATGGTCTCATTCACATAATTGGTTGGGCGTGTTAAGCAAATATGAATGCCATTATAAATAATTATGATATATAGAATTATGATAACTATTAGATACATGAGAACTTCTCTACCAACTTTTTAGCCTATTTTCGCACGAGGTAATCAATATTTAGCGAAGTTCTCTCCAATACAGAGCAAACGTCGAAAACGAATATCTAGAGAGAAGTTCTCTCGGAGAAGCGAATGCTTATGGACGCGTCGCCTTACCGTTTCATTGACTCAAGGAACGAATGCTTTAGAATATTCAGAATTTTTAAATATCAATAACTTTACATCATCATTTCAATGTGTATTACTCCTTGAACCATGACATACTAGATTGTAAACTTCATGCTTGAAATTACATGCGTTTTTTTAACAGGAAACATAGAAAACGGGAGTGAAGGGAATAGTGACACGGATATTGGCCTAGTAGTAGCTGGAATTGCTTTGGGTGGCTTCCTTCTCTCAATTATAGTATTCATTGCACAAGCAGTGTATATTAGGTAATTATAAACTGTTTAAATGTATAAACTTAGCTTTATGCTTATTTCATATGTACGACCTGAAGAGCGGAGAGCGGAAAACAAGCATTAATGTGTTTTTTAACGATGACTTGATATTTGCAAAGCAACGCGTACCCAAAGAAGCTATTATCAAAAGTAATATTTAAAATGCAACATTGTGTATCTAATTCCAAACAAACTTGGTCAGAATGTTGCCTTGGTGAATGGCTATCTAGCTTGTGCCCGGTGGGTGGTTCCCGGCGTTTTTGGCTCCATTTGCAATTTCAAAAGTTGTTTATGTTGGAAAATCAGCACCGCCAACATGTTGACTTTGGTCAATCATCTTAAATTCACAGTGACAGTCTACATTTGACCTACGGGTTTAGGGGTTAAATCACAAAATTGACACATTTAAAAAAAAACATCTAAAAGGACAAAAGTAACAGTGGCAAGGTGTTGGTTTTGGACAAATCTCTAAAAGTGCCCACTGTGACCTCTCCGTCTGACCTACACCTAAGGGGTCAAACGTCCAAGTCAAGCTTCGAACAACATTAGTTAACAAAAGTAATGGTATCAAAGTGTTGGCCTTGGAAACACATCCAAAAATGTTCATTGTGACCTCTTTGTCTGACTTACGGCTAAGGGGTCAAAGGTCTGAGAAAGCTCAAATTTCAAACTTCCTGTGGATGCCATCAAAGCCGCTAGGCGTGAAAGCTGATGGCACCCCAACCCGCCTCCCACCTCGCTGTATAGTTTCTACCTCGGCAGCAAACTTTCAAAAATGCCCTTGAAAAGAAAGCCATTAGTCATGCATTATATAAGCGCCATCAACATGGCGGCCTCATATGAATTTGGGAATTCCAAATACATTAAACCGATTTCAAGAAAATTCTAAAAACATTTCCTGCTTTTAGCAAAAAAAGTAAAGAAGACATAGGAATTCCCAAACTTTTTCAATAAAAACGTACTAACCCCTAAAGAAGACATGGGAATAGCCCAATATTTTTAGATAATAATTAGTAGCACAACAATACTATAGTAAATGGATTGAAATGCAAAACACTTGACATGTTGGTAGGGGACAACTGCCTGAGGGTTAATTGTGTTCAAGTGTTCACCCCATAGGTAAACGGCCGCAGATAGGTCCATTTACTGTATGACTACAATTTTGGTCAAAAGATTCGTTGCCCAGATAAGAATACATTACTGGGATCAAATGACACCCAAGGGCTACCTGAGGTAAACTAGAGATCAATTTGCTTTGGAAACTTCTATGTGAACCGAAATAGGTCTGAAGAATTGTTGACCAAATTGATATTATATTGCTACATGTAGTGTCAAAGATCACACGAGAGTCACATGGGAGCAGTAAGAGGTAAGTTTTCTTAGGAAAGCTTTTATGACTACCCAAATGTGGTCAGAAGAACTATTGCAATCCCGATTGCAATGCATTGTCAAAGGTCTTCCATGCCACCCAGGTACATGGTAACTTAAGTAAATAAACAATAAATATGTTGAACAGTGCTACATGTGCTCTAATGTATGCAACAGTTCAATATGCAACGCTTCCATCCCCGATTTGATGATGGCTAATGTTTTTAAAAATAATTTTCTTCCGTTCAGGAGTCGTTTACGAAAATTGAAGCAACGATGCGCAGCAAGCCATGTGGTTCCTTTGGTTGGTATTGTCAACCCAGCACTAAACCGTACAGAGACGGTACCGCAACATCGTGTGGGAGAGACCGATTATGCATATGCATCTGTGGGCGGTCCGGATATAGCATACCAGAGTGGTTATGAAGGAATCAATTTAGCTGAGGTGGAAAGGGAACACGAGTACCAAGGTCTTGGTACAAACCATTAAAGAAAACCTTTAAGGGGTCACGCACAGGTTGAATCATGTTTACCGTAAATGACCGAATGCAAATGTTGCATTCTTTATTTCAGCATGTACCCGTATAAAATGTTCTTGGCATTAAACTAGCATGATGGTTTTAACTTCTTACGTCATCATACATGACTTTTCAATGAAGAATTAATTTGTGAAAGCGAAAGCATAACATGGCGTCTTCAAAGAAACTGGGGTTTTTTTTGAATATTTTGAGGTACACTATAACTGCCACAAAAGTCGTCGTTTCTCTATACGGCTAGTAATTTAAGAGATGCAGTAAATGTATATTAGCAGTTAAGATTCCACGGTTAATAATTTTGCTCACAATTTTTCTACTTATTTGATGTTCACTAGGCCATGAATTGAAATTTAAAAATCAGGACTCAAACTCTATTTCACGCCATGTGAGCATCGAACGAATAAAAAAGAGTGAGCAAAAGTTGCATACGAATGTCATCTACACATATACATTTACGTTATAATAAAATGATAAGCTCTTTTGAAAAACGACGACTTCGAAAACGTTAATAAAGAGAATCCGTGCCAAAAACTCTATTTTCATTAAAGACGCCAGTTGTGATTTCCACAAAACAATATGTCAACAAAGGGACATTTCTGCGGGTTTTTTAAAAGCGACCTTTCAAGATGTTTACAAATATACTAAGACAATTTGATAAAGTATCATTCTGAAATAAAGATTGCAAATCACGGTTTGGTTATTTTCGGTAGAGATTTTTCAACCCATGCTACCGCTTTTAATAGCTCTTGCTTATCAGTAGTTTACGTGTTTTTTACTAGACAAGTAAACATTAATTAGCTTCAAAATCATCAGCAATGTGGTCGGGGTCTACCCGCTAGTCATAAGGGTCGCTAGTCATAACGTGTATTTTCCTATACCACGAGTGCGCTAGTCATAAAGGTATCTTAGGGTTAGGGTTAGGGTAGGTTTAGAGTATGGTTTAGGGTTAGGTTTAGGGTTAGGGTGGGTTAGGGTAAGGTTAGGGTTAGGGTTAGGGTTAGGGTTAGGGTTTATGACTAGCGACCTTTATGACTAGTGACCCTTATGACTAGCGACCCTTATGACTAGCGACCCTTATGACTAGCGAGTTTGACCCGTCAGTCTTTCACTTTAGTATCATATCACAAATATTAAAAGTGTGTCAACATTTACATCATGGATATCAACAGTTTGTATTTGTATGGCTAATTATAAATGAATGTTTATAATATGTACTAATCTTGTAAAAACTATAAGCCCTTGTGAATTTGGAGATAGCAACTCATGAGCATGATTGATTTTAAGACAATAGGGGTTCGGTAACTTTTAAACTATTACATTGTAACTTGTTATAAGGTTTAAAGGCATACTTAAAATGCATAAACAAAACATGTATGTACAAACTACTGTGTTTGTATGTTAAAACTATATGGAGGTAACAATGCAGAAGATTTTGAAGGTTAATTTTTATGTTTGGAAATATTCTAAACTTACAACTTTTTGCCTTTAATTGACTACTAGTTATGTAAATTAATTCGGAAGGTTTTGTCTGAAAACATTTAGACCAGCCAATACGAAGAGCTGACGTGCTCGTTACACAGAATTCCATGGAGGTAATGATTTTATTCTTCTGCAGCACGCGTTTTCTATTGGTTCAAGGTATTTGTAAATAAAATTAAAAAAATTGCAAGGTAATAAAGCCACTTTAAGGTGTTCAACTTTAATGCAATACAGACTGTAACAAAAAAAGTTATACAATCGCAATTTTATTTTTTATCCATTGTCAAAATCATGCAATTTAAAAAAAATTGCACTCTGTGTTAAGCTCCGTTTTGGCTACCAGAATCATTTTATTTGGTCTTTTTAACTACTTGCGTTTAACATTTATGACTAATCTACTAAGTCGTCTAGAAATCGGGTTGGGCCACTTTCACAATATCATACAATCTTATATCTTGTATTAATTAAATGGTTAGGGTATCATGCAAGGAACATTAAAGAGAATAATATAATTTTGTTTTCAATTTTTTTTATTTCATTTGAATAAATAAATTCATAAAATAAATAAAGTGTATTTGTAAAGACCTAACCTTCTTTGTAATACTTTTAACCACTTGAAATGAACCATTGTTGTCTAACAAGAGCGCTCTTCTGCCATGTTCCTGGTTCGATTCCATTCATATTCATCCCAGTGGTTTTACCATTGATTACACCAAAGTGGCCCAGGTGATTTTATGACTACTTTAGACAATTGATCATATCTCTGCTTACCGACCATCGATTGTCATGAAACAAAGCTTATTCGAAAGCTGAGAAAATTCCCGTTGCACGCCATAAACACTCGAAACAAAAATTATACGGGAGATATTTTTAATATCTTTTTCAAAACTGTATAACTTTTTTTTGTTACAGCCTGTATATATTTCAAATAATTACTTATCTTATAGAAATCAATGAGTAATGTCAAATTCGTCTGTATCATGTATATACATGTCAAATGTATCTCACATTAGGCTTACATTTTAATTGTTTATTATGAATAAGGCAAAGTAAAATAAATAACTAGTTTCTCGTCCAGATATTTTTAAACATTGGTGAGGGAGGACCTTACTATTTGTTATTTTTCTTAAATGTATTATTCATTTAATGAAATATTCCTACTGCTGAAGGTTGGTCTGATTTGGTCTCCTCCTGCATTTAAAAATGGGGGGGGGGGGAGGCCCCTTATTATTTTTATTATTTCCCCACAACTCTTCCCCTAATAGCAGGGGCGTCATATAGGGGGCAGGGGGACACGCCCCCCCCCCTTTCAAAGTGGTGTGGGGGGGGGGGGGGGGCATAATAGCAGATGTCCCACTTTTTTTGAATAACCCTGAGGCTGAAAAGTGTCTAATTATGATGATGATGATGATGATGAGTGATGATGATTCCCCCTTAAAGAAGTAATGTTTTGCGCGAATTAGTTTCAATGTTTAATTATTCAAGCTTAAAGGTTTATTATGTGATCTTTTCCAGGGGACGCCTTCAATCCTCGAGAAAAAAAATGGAAGCAGATTTTCTTGCAGAGATACTTTTCTGATCATAAATCATACATATATTCCAAGTTACAGAGCGATACGATTCCTAATTACCTCAAAATCATGGTTTTAGAGTGAATTTATAGTAAAATTTGAAAAAAAGATAGTCAACCTCTTAAAACCATGATTTTGAAGCAATTAGGAATCATATCGATTTGTAACTTAGAGGATCTTTATGATTTATGATCAAAAATGTAAATCTGCTAGAAAATCTGCTTTCATAGTAAAAATCAATGATAGAGGGCGCTACTTGGAAAAGACATAATATGCCTTTAACAACATGGTTTCAGGAACGGTTGCTGGACCATTTTAGTGAAGAAAAAAAGACATTTTTGCGCGCTTCACGCGAGTTAGATTCAATGTTTCTTTATTCAAGTGATCAAAAGATGGCTTAAGGAACGTTTATTTCTGAACCATTTTAGTTGACAATTTAGACATGAGGGCTCCGGAAAAAAATTCTGGAGCTTTTTAGTATTAAAATAGCATATTTTGTTCGCGCTTCGCGCGAATTGGTTTCAATGTTTATTCAAGCTTTATATAGAAATTCCGTTAAAAAGGAAAAGAGGCGGTCATATAAATTTAAAGAAACAGATAGCAGAGTGTGATATAGGTAACACAAAGTGTGGTTATGTCATAAGTTTTATTTATCAATGAAATCACTCATTCCTAAAAAAAAGTCAGGACGATGTTAACGAGTAAGAACATTAAAGAGTTTTAGAATTCAAGTATGTTACAACTTAAAGCTTGCCTACTACGTTGGCAGTTTACCGCAGACGAACTGGTCACACACCAGTCACTTGGAGACTGATAGTACAGAGTTAACATCATGAACATGGAGAAAAAATTGTAACCTTGTCAAATCCCCAAGAGAACTAACTGGGTATGGCTAGAAACTGAAAGTGGTAACATGCCTTTAAAAGGTTACTTTGTTTTTGATATGCTTAAAGGCATAGTATGTGATCTGATATGCATACTTTGTTTTTAAAGAAAGTAGATTTTCTTGCAGATTTACATTTCTGATCGTACATCGTGAATATATTCTAGACAAGTTTATATAGCTATACGTTTCTTTTTACTAGAAAATACGTCTTTTTATAGTTTTTAAGGGTTGAAAACAGATTGGTTGCGCGAACAGTTTAAATGTTGTCTAAAAATATGATTTTGATTATGATTGTTTCGCTCTGTAACTTGGAACATATTAATGATATGAATAAAATGTAAATCTGCAAGAAAGTCTAGTTAAAAAATATTCAAAAAATTAGAGTGAATCCCCTGGAAAAGATTCTGTAATATTATTACATACTGTATTATATTAGAAAAGTCCAAGCCCCCGAATCAGTGGGATCCCAGGAGTTGGTTACCCTTTATTGTCATATTTTAAAGATTGTTACATCTTGCACAGTATGAGTATAAAACTACCAGCTATTATTTTGAAAAAGTAAAAATAGCTGCTGGGCCTAGGATATTTATGTGAAGGTTTTGAAAAGCAGCAATATATAGAACTGATACATATTAAAAAATGAGTGTATAAATGTATATACGGTAGAAGATACCACCAATTTTGTTGATTAGCCTATGAGTGAAAATATTAGGCAGAGTAATAGGTATCTTGACACAGGTTTATTGAATAATATATAGTGTACAAGAGCAATATACAAAATAAGAGTCATAATGGACAAGCATTGAAATATGGATATAGTTTTCATATGGTATCATGTATATGAAAGCTCTGAAAGTTGGCAAGTACTGCGTGAAGAGTACAATTGTAAGAAATGTATTGTAGTGGCTAAACTAGTTAACTCAAAGAGCAGGCATGAGAATGCATTTTGTTGAAAAAATAGGGAAAATGTATAATGTACAAAAAATAGACCAAACATACCCAAAGGCTATGTCCCGAACCGAACATGAAATTTGCAGGGTCGCGGGAGAGTTTAATGGGGCAGCGCCCCCTTTAGATTTTTTTTTTTTGATTTTAAATTGGATTTAAAGAGTGTAAAAAATGGGAAATTCTCATGCCTGAAAGAGGTACAAATAGCAAAGTCAATGGAAAAGTAATATTCAGAAAATAGAATGTACTACGCTAAATAAAGAACCATAAGAATTTGATGGTTGTTGACATGTACATAGTAAATATTTTGATACTTAATTGAGTTAAAAAATACGAATAAAGGAATTGGCTTGAAAATCAAGTGATGTTTTGGGGCTGTTGTTGTGATATTACATTTGTTTGCTTGTTTTTGTGAACGCTATGCTATGGTATTTATTAAAAGATGGTGGTAGGAGATGAGAAAATTATAAGGTCTTCTCACAATGCATTGCGTGAATGCCAGTCGACTGAAGCTGCCTATTATCGATCACATGTTTCTGCCTATTATCGATCACATGTTTGGCACAGTATCCACCTGCGTGAAATTGATTCTACATCGTGTACATAATAGAGGAAACATTTTGATGAGTTTTTAATTCAGTAATTTATTAATATACGCTCTATTGACTATATAGACAGCATGGCAATTTAACCTCAAAATATTTAAGCCATACAATTTTTAGATTCAAATGACTATTTGAATACAGTCAAATGAATATTTGATACACAGTGAAGTAATTCGTTAAACAATATTTCCTTGGGACAAAATCGTGAACGTCGCAAAATATACCCTTTGCACGTTATTCCAATTCGATATCTTTTTAAATCAGTATTCGGTAACTTTAGTAATACCTAACCGATTTCCACCGTTCAAAGGGGTAACTATATCAATAAAGCCACGTTCTTTTCATATTTTGCCTTTAAACTTTCCTAAAACAATAAAAAGCGTTTCATTTTATAAAGCATTTTGTCTTAGGCACAGTCAATCATGATGTGATTATTGATGGTTGCTACAGTTCATGAATTGACCGCAGCTGTGTAAACAACTGTTATTTGATCAGATATGCAGTGTTGCCAAACCGCATCCCAAATTTCACCTAAAAACCTCGGCCCACGCCAAAAGTAGCCCAATTCCAAGAATATCTGTACCTTTGATACAAAAACCTGTTTAAACAGCCGTTGAACAGGCTTGAATTGAAAAAGGTCAGGAAACACTCGTTGGTCACATGTATGCGCTAAAGAAAGGATCTACTTTTATGTATTGTGACATACGTGAGACGTAAGGGATTTATTGTCGCATGTAAACCGTACGTAATATGTCGTTTTCCCAAAGGTCAATATCGGTTTCATTGTTTTATTACTCAAGCTTAAACAAAATGGCTTCATGAATGTTTTTCAGGACCATTTTAGTGTAAAAAAACCAAATTTTAGGTTTGTCAGGTAACTTTTCATGATTTAAATTTTTTAGAAAACTAATAATGTGAGGCAATAGCCTATTGAGAAAAAAAATTCAATTATCTTCAAGGTCACAAAAATGTATAACATTTTGCATTTTTTGGTATAAAGAATTCTAGGACACCCTGAAGACGTAGACAAAACTGGCAACAAATTATTAAAATGTATTTGGGACAATAAATAAGTATCTGAACATGACTCGAATGGAGTCAAAAGCTAATGCCGAATTTATGAAAGGCAAGTCTTAGACAGATTTCTAAAAAACCTGTTTGTTATATGCAATCACTGTTAAGCATCGAAATATACTAATCTGCGTGTGGTTCATATATTATCTTCATTAATCGTCCCTTTAAGTAGGTCATATAGCTTTGATAGAAATGACAGACCTGCAACGTCGGATGAGGACGTCCAAGGATACATGCACAATAAGGGAGACGAGTTGCAACAAGTATAAATTGTCAAATAACGAAATCCGGAAATAAGTTAAAAATAAGTTTCAATTTTGAATTTAAAATAACCAATTGATAACACAATTTAACCAGATTGTGTATTGATTTCTTTTTTAATTTTTAGTTCTAAAATCAATTTCTAAGTTTCTATAATATTTACAATATTTACAATATTTTCATTTTGTTTGTTTGTATGGTTATTATTTTATAATTGATCATTCAATGTAGAAACAAGTGGAGGACCAACTCAGGCAAATGCTCAAGATAGTCGGAATTATATTATTCTGGCACATTAAAATTCAACAGACAACTCCCAACAAATCTAGTGAATAATTTCACTCTTTGGCTTCGGGTCAGGAGAAAACAAAATTCTTAATCTAGTCCCAACTGCCGTTGACATTTTATTGAACAAACAAAAACACGAGTGGCCTCAATAACTTCATGCATAGGTGATTCCGATAGTTTTTGATAAAAAGGGGAAATGTCATGAGGAAGTACCGTTAGTAAATTATGTACGCATCCCAAAATATTAACAAAAGGTGTTGATCCATTGTACTGACATTTGAGATAGCGATATATTCACACAAGTAACTTTTATCAATTATATCAAAATGGCGCGGACAGAGACTTGGCAGTTTGCGTGTCTTATTCTGACAGCGGCCGTATTCATTGATATTAATGGTAAGTCAGTATTTTAATTTGAAGGATGCTTCAATAATAATTAATAATTAAGTAATGTGATCGGTAAGAATGCGCGGGACCACTCAGATATGAAACTGTAGACATGTGTGATCAAGGTTTTGCCAAACACCCTTTAAACGCGTTTTGCTCTTTGAAACCAAAGTCCCCCTAAACAATTTGGTATCCATTGTGTGTTGTACTCAGTGTGATCTTGCCATTCGACGAGTGCAGTCAGCACGAAACAGACTGTCGTAGCTACATATCGTCAGCCTGCTTCGATAATTGCCTTACTCATTTTTTCTAGTTCTTAAAAAAAAAAAAGTATGAAAAATTAGTTTATTTAGGCAATTATCGAAGCAGGCCGCCGATGTTGAATAGCAACATATATAGTGCAGGTGAATTCCAACAGGAGCAGTAACTGTTGGATAGAACTAGGTTGAGGATACAGGGTGTATCAGAAAGAACTGTACCGTGTTTCTAAAATACATCAAAAATACAAAATGATTATTGTTTTAAATTGAAACACCTGCAATATAAAGGTGAACATGTTTTCTATATTATATGTTAATTTCATTGAGATATCTCTTTTTGTTCTCGTGTGGCAAGACATAATCAAAAATCGATGAAAAACGTATTTTCAATTTCAATCAATCCTCTCTACCACTTACCCAACATCTCAAACAATGTAGCCCACACCACATAAGCAATATTCAAAACTCCCGCCAAAGAAAAGAAAGTTAAAACCACTCAAGCAGAACAAATCCTGGTTTATATTCGGATTAAAAATCAGAATTTATCTCCAAATTTCACCCACAAAAGTATGCAAATAATAAATAGTTACAAGTGATGTGAAAAGTTAAGATATGGCAACTAAAAATAAACCCTGTCCTATGGACAGATGGATATCTCAGGTAGGGTTAGTAATTTCACAGATTTTTAAATTGATCATTTCGACCAAAATTGAAATCTACCATCTTTACCAGAAAGTCTGTATTTTCCATCAGAAATGTCCGATTTTCAAAATTTAAAATTCTTATGAAAGCTAGGCGTTTGCGCAAGATAAATATGAAAACGGTTTGAACAATATCAATCGAATTCATACCGTAATAAATCATATTGCCTCGGTACAGTTCTTTCTGATACACCTAGTGTATACCTTTAAGTGAAATGTGGCTTGTTATATGCGACCCATTTTAAACAATTTTCATCATTAGTACAATCTGCCTAACTCACAATGCTGACTTAGGCAGAATTGCAATTGTGCATTTATCAACACTTTTAATTGGTCAATGACTTAGGTATTATAACAGCATGTGCATAATGTAATGAAGTTATGATTTATGCAAAAAACTAAATTTCGCTGAAAAGTGAGTTAGGCAATTATCGAAGCAGGCTGACGAATGGGAGTGTACTGAATTAACTGAATAATATAATTTACCTATACCTCATGGTATCGAGCACTCTGATCTATTGTGATCTACTTCTGTTAGTGTATTTATATTACACCCGTAACAAGTTTTTGCGTGCATGGCCCCTAACAAATCACCCCTCTTTTTGTGCATGTCTGTAGTGTTTACTCTACATAACAATTTAGCTGGTTTTAAAAGTACAATTTTTTCTTCCAAAAAATGTCTTTTTGGATACCCTAAACGCGTCACTGGCGTGACTCGTTCTTTTCACGCGTTTTCTTGGTCAGATATTCAAATATGAAAATGCAATGTGTGCCATTTCAAATGAAAATCACTGTGCTCGTGGACAAACAGGTAAATTTGGTTGTGCAGCAAAGAGGTCACCAAAGACAAACGAAAAATGCGATTGACTTCATTTTTTCACACAAAGTTAGGATTAAATACATCATTCTTGCAACGTTTAAACAGTTTTAAAATTCATTTTGGTTTTGAAAACAAAATGGCTTCTTTCCACTATTGCAGTCTTTTTGACTCACCCTGTATGTTACTCATTTTGCATTATTGAATTTGCATTGACAAATCCATGGAATGAATCAAATTATTGTATGGTTGTGTTCATCTGTTTCTATATATGACTTGGATTAGTGCATCCATGCACGCCAATTGAGGCATCAACAATACAAGCCTCATTCCACACAATGAATATCCATCCATCAATAATGCAAAATGAGTAACAGGTACACAGGTAACAGGTTTCATACTTTTGTTGTTTTCTAAGAACTAGAACAAATGAGTTAGGCAATTATCGAAGCAGGCTGACGAAATACCGTTTAAAATATATCAACATTAAAAGATAACAATACCGTTTAAAATAGACGACTACAATAATTAGAGTTCAAAATCAAAATTCCCGTCAAATCAGACACATCGTAAAAAGGTTTATGACAGAGTTGAAAGTAATACAAATGCACAGCATCATTGTTCAAAATGATGGTTTTTATACATAACTTTAAAAGAATTTACATCATGAGAATTGTTGACAGTATGATTAATACGATTCCATAATTTTACTCCACTGCAAATAAAATAATTCTTAAAACATTCGATATCATTGCCATGTTGGGTGATACTGGCTGTCCAATGGCAGCAACTTTAATTTGTGAGTATAACTCGCCATTATACTGAAAGGAGTTGGACGTAAGTAAATATCGAAACAAGTCAATAATGTGAGAGATTGTCATATCGGTACGTTGGGCTAACGATGGATCACGTTTACCCGTGTTTCAACAATGGCAATTGTTTTATGTACCAGAGTACAACTAGGGCCTAAATTGGTATCCTGTGGTTCTCTCTCTTAAACTGGAACATAATCAGACACAGCGTCATTAAACCTGACACATTGGTGACGGTTGTGGAGGAAGTCATACATTCCTAAACAAAATACGCCTATATACTCGTATGTCCCCTACTATTTGTAACATCTTGTATTTGCTTATTTCTTAACAAGGTCAATGTGAGATATCTAATGTAAGATGCGGCGAATTTGGTGGTTACGCATTACGTTCAAGCTGGGAATGTAGTGGGCCTAATAATGAGTTTCAAGTCATTTATCAACTAATTCGAGCGTGCGAGCATGACGCAGACAACTTGGAAGGAAGGATGCCACCGTTTAATGGAGAAACGCCCTGGACTTTAAACAAAGCTTTTCTCCTATACAAGATTCCATACAACATACAAACGAACTCAACTTATTTGCTTAGTGTACGTGCAAGAGTTTGGCAGGGGGATCGATTCATTTATGGATCAAATCATGAAGGTATCAACTTTACTACTTCTGAAGGTATGTTTGAAGTTACCTTTCTTTTATCTTGTTTGTTTTAGTACTTTAAAGATTCACTTTGATAAGAATGTTTTACAAACTTCAAACCATCACGAGAAAACACCCTAATACCATGTTTACGAACTTTCAGTTGCATGCGAAAGATTACTCACCGAATTTTGTAAAAAGATAAACAAACAATCGTTTCAAATTGGAGATAATTTCTAACAATGAATTATTATCATTTTCGAACTAATAATTATTTAATTATGAGGGACGACAAGGGAACCTGTTGCTGAGCCTTGTCTCGCAAGCTTGTAAGGTGTTGTATACCGTATGTATGTCTGTAGCTGAGAGCTCTGTCAATTTTCACTCCAAGGTATGTTGGGCACGGGTCAAACCTCAACTGTTCAGAATGGTGTCATTAAATTCTCGCTTAGCCTCCCTGTTGTTTAGGTAAAAAGCAACATAGACGGTCTTGCCACCGAGTATGTAATTATAAAATACTCTATAATCTTGCCAACGGTTAGCTTGAGCCTTCAGTGTTGTAGATAGATGAGCAGAGTGTCCGAGTCCACGTGACACGTCTTGACTTAGTACACTCTCACCAAACTAATCCCATGTTTTGTCGGTCATCAGGAGAGCCAATATTGTGCAAAAGCTGTTGGAACGGTGAAACTCTGTATAGAGTCACAATTAACTATAGGCAATTTTTCAGATATACCTGATATTGTGCTATTTCAAGATGGCCGCCATTGACTTTTGGAGACATATGGGGCAAAAACTGAAACAGGCTTCAATATCTCTAAAAGTAGTATCAAAATGTCTGGTTCTAATGAAACACATACCTCAAATTGTTCGTTTCAAAACCTGATAGTTTTCTTTCAGATGCTTACCTTGTGACCTATGACCCTTTAAGTACATTTACTTAGTGGCGTAACAGCCGGGGGGACAGGGGGGCACAGTGCCCCCCCCCCCCCCCCGAAGGTGCTCAGCAGGAAATTCAAACCTACCCACCAGGAAAAATGGGGGAAGGGAAAAGAGGAAAAGAAGGGGGAAAGGGAAAGAAAAGTGAGAGAGAAAGGAAAAAGGGAGGAAAAAGAAAAAGGAAAAGGAGAAAAAAAGGTGAAAGAAAGAAAAGAAGAAAGGGAAAGAAAGAAAGAAAGAAAATTTCGCTGTACAAAAAGCACAAAAGTCAACAAATTGTTGACTGTTGTGTATTTTGTACTGCGAAATTTTGTGACCGTGCGAAATGTTGTAACTTTGCTAAATTTTGTGACCGTGCGAAATTTGTGACCATGCGTAATTTTGTTACCCTGCGAAATGTTGTGACCGTGTGAATTTTTTTACCCTACCCCCCCCCCCCCCCCAACCCCCCCCCCCCCAACCCCCCCCCCCCCCCCCCCCCCCCCCCCCCCCACACACACTTACGTGAAATTCACGAGGTGACTGACTGGGAAAAAAATTTGGGCAACCTTTTACGAAAAATTCCAGGACGGAATTATTCTAACCAGGAATCTTTTTGGCTGTGCCCCCCTGACAACCAACCTCTGTTACGCCCCTGCATTTACCCTTTTAAATTTTAACGTGTTTTTGAGTAGTATCTGCTTGTTTAAAAAAAATTAAAAATCAAAAAAAAAAAAATCTTTAAAACTTGTTTTTGTGTAGTATCTCCCTGTTGACATTTTTTTTAACAAAACTGGACCTGAAAGGGCAAGTCAACTTTTTTGTTTGGCCTGACCCCTTAAATAAATCTATTTATATTGAAATAAAGTTTCTGATGTACAGATCCAGAAAATTAGTAGGCCTACTTAAACAACCTTGTTCACTCGCAAATGGTGTGATGATTTAGAGTCTGGCAACTCTTGTTGACTGTTGTGACGTTACCAATTCGGAATGTTGCCTTTTTGAGGATCTGCTCATATAATTATTTTGTCCAATTTGTATGCCCCTCCTCCTTGACCATGTGTCCGTGCCCCAACTCCTGACGCAATCTATATTTATTTATCTACCTAAGTTTCAATTATTGCAGATCTTTACGTGCAACGAACGAAAAGTACATCAGACACAATGTCAATTTCTTGGAACCCGTACCCTAGCCAATGCATCAGCAATAGTAATAACACAGAGTATGAGTATCAACTATTTCGGAGTACAGACGGATATGTGGCTAAAAGTAACGTAACAACAGAAACAGCCGTAACACTTTATGGTTTGGAATGTGACACAGAGTATAGATTCCGCGTAACATATAGGAGGGAGATCGGGACAGGACCGGAAAGCTTCATCATAGTGAAAACGCCTAGTGAAAGTTAGTAATCAAACTTCAATCAAAAGTCCAATCAAATTGGTACATCTGGCAGGCATACCAATCTTGCGATTTCTGCTGTGTTCAACATCATTTAATGAAATTATTCCGTGTTGTTTTATACAACAATTAAAAATTAAGCAGATTCAAGTTCTGTTTTATTTTTAGCCCCATTTTAAGGGCGTTACCAGGGGGTGGCAGACCACCAAGTCAGAAACTAGGTCAAAGCACCCTATAACGGCCCGCTAATAATTATATCAGGCCTGCAAAAATTGATTTTGTACCCTCGGTTCTCTCGTCTCTGAAAGGTGATGAAAACTCTGGTGAGCCCCAGTCGGAAACTGAGCCCTCCTTCCCCTTGATTAAAAAGGTCTTTATCAGTTTATCTGAATCTGTCCCTTGTAATGGTGTTGTCCGAGTGTTGCAATTTGCGCGGACTGATGATGTTCTTAAAATGAGTGGTGCATTGAAAATTAGTACACACAAAATGTTTAGCGTGTAAAATGACACAAAAAATGTGTTTTCATTCCGTCACTCCAGCGGCACACTGCATCTGGAAAGTAACTCATTTGACACACTTCAGATGTGTCACTTGACTCATTTAATCATTTAATTGAGTCACTGTGACACACCACAGTAGGTCACATGACATATTTTATACAGCAAGTGAGTCAGTTTAAAATTTGTAAATGAGTCATGTGCATTACTGTGACTCACCTCAAGTGTGTCAAATGAATTACTTTCCTAGTGCAGTGTGCCGCTGGAGGGACGGAATGAAAACACATTCAAGTGAGTCAAGTTGACCTACTTAGTCGAGTCACTTGACTGGTCTAAACATGTCAAAACGAGCAATAATCACATGAAAATTTTTTATATGATTATGCATTTCTTCAGAAATATTTAGAAATAGATTGTTTCAAGCACCATTTTATTTTGCTGTTTGCATACTTTTCTAATTTACTTCATTAATACAATGCATGTATCTGGTTTGTGAACAATCACTAAGTGAGTGACGTCTTGAATTAATCATGTTAATAAAATGGATATATAAATCCTTACGAAATCTACTTTCCATGGTGTTAATTTTAAAGAAGCCGATGCACACCCCAGCCAACATCGACCATGGGCCCACAGTGGGCCCTCATGGGACCCTTAATATTTTGTCTGCTTTGGCCAAAGTGGACAAAATATTAAGGGTCCCATGAGGGCCCACTGTGGGCCCACGATCGATGTTGGCTGGGACCCATCCCATAATACCATTCGGGCTACTGCGCCCGCTATCGATATTGACCTACTTGTAAATGCAAGTGGGTCAGATATCGATCTTGACCTACTTGCAAAATACAAGTGGGTCAGATGTCGATCTTGACCAGTGACTATACGGAACTGAGTCAGTTTACCTGTTTACGTTCATGGTTGGAATGACCCAGCACAAGAGCAAGTAAGTCAAATTACTCATATTGACTCGATCTTTACACACTTGCACATAATCAAGTGAGTCACATAAGCAAGAATGTTAGTTGACCCATTGTCATATCTCAGATGAGTCACTGTACTTCATGATCTGGGTCATTTCACCCATCTAGGTAAGTTACATAGAAGTGACTCACGTCAAATATGTCAAGTGACCCGCTTGTGACCCAGAAAATGTTTCTGTGTACTTTCATCTGTCTTGAGCCACTTTAAACAATCATTTTTACTAGCCATTTATGTAACTAAAACAATTATAGTTCCTTCCTTTAGAATTATATAAAGTTGATAATAAGTTAAGCACAATTTTCCGTAATAAATCAGAGGGCGACATTGAATGTTTGCTTTCATTTCTATAAACATGATAAACCAAGCAATCACACTGTCTGCGACACCACTGTTTCACTATACTACGGGATAGAAGGTATATTTTCAAAACCTTGAATATTTATTTACTTGCGCTATGAATGTCAAGGAACAAGGAAACCGTTATTTTCTTAATTTTATCAGTATATTCAATGAAAGATGTATCAAACATCATTAACGCTCTTTTCTTTTGAATTAAGATGATAATTACAGTCAGTTTGTTAATTAATTTCGTGTGTTTTGATTTTTTACTTTGCTACTACCACCCAACCCTATAGTGAGGTTGAATTCTTCATCAGAGACCAGTCTCTCCTTCTTATGGGATGAATACAAAAGTCAGTGTAACCCAAGACACGATGTCCAGGTATCTTACGACTTTGAACTGAGACGTGCTTCGTCGTCTGAAATACTTCAGAGCGGCAGTGGAGAAAACCCGTGGATATCATTTAAAAACCTCGATGAAGATATAGATTACAGATTTCAAGTGCGTGTTTCTACGGTGTTTTCCACAGGCTCCCGATTGAGTGGGTGGAGTAGCTTTGCTTCCGGATCTATGGCAATTCTAAAACTCTCAACAACATCGTCTGCCTTCTCTACGACATCTGTTAAGCAAGCACCTCACACACCTACCATATCACTTGGTATGTCATGGTCTCATTCACATAATTGGTTGGGCGTGTTAAGCAAATATGAATGCCATTATAAATAATTATGATAATATATAGAATTATGATAACTATTAGATACATGAAAACTTCTCTACCAACTTTTTGGCCTATTTTCGCACGAGGTAATCAATATTTAGCGAAGTTCTCTCCAATACAGAGCAAAACGAATAACTACAGAGAAGTTCTCTCGGAGAAGCGAATGCCTATGGACGCGTCGCCTTACCGTCTTATGATGACCGTCTTATGATGACCCCGTCCGTTTCAATGTCTCAAAGTCAAGTCTCGCAACGAACGCTTTAAAATATTCAGAATTTTAAAATATCAATAACTTTACATCATCATTTGAATGTGTATTGCTCCTTAAACCATGACATTACTAGAGAGTAACTTTATGCTTGAACTTACATGCGTTTTTTAACAGGAAACATAGAAATCAACGGGAGTGACGGGAATAGTGACACGGATATTGGCCTAGTAGTAGCTGGAATTGCTTTGGGTGGCTTCCTTCTCTCAATTATAGTAATCATCGCACTAGCAGTGTATATGAGGTAACTAAAACTGTTTAAATCTATACACTTAGCTTTATGCTTATTTCATATGTATGACCTAAAGAGCGAAGAGCAGAAAACAAGCATTAAGGGGTTTTTTAACGATGACTTGAACGTACCCAAAGAAGCTATATATCAAAAGTGATATTTAAAATTCAACATTGTTTATCTAATTTCAAACAAACTTGGTCAGAATGTTGCCTTGGTGAATGGCTATCCAGCTTGTGCCCGGTAGGTGGTTTCACGTTTTGCTTTCGATGGTTCCCGGTGTTTTTGGCTCCATTTGCAATTTCAACAGTTTCTCATGTGAAAAAACCAACACCGCCAACATGTTGACCTTGGTCAATCATTTTAAATTGTCCACAGTGTATGGCACGCCCCAAGCGTCAAAACACGGCGAGTTTTGTTGAAACACGGTGAGATTTATTGAAACACGGTGAGATTTATTGACACACGGTGAGATTGTTTGACACACGGTGAGGTTTTTTGACACACGGTGAGATTTGTTGACACACGGTGAGATTTTTTGAAACACGGTAAGAATTATTAACACACGGTGAGTTTTATTGACACACGGTGAGGTTTTTTTAAACACGATGAGAAGTATTTTGAAACACGGAGAATTGTAACACAATGAGTTTTTTTAAAACACGGTGAGTTTTTTTGAAACACGGTGAGATTTTTTTGAAACACGGTGAGATTTTTTGAAACACGGTGAGATTTTTTGAAACACGGTGAGATTTTTTGAAACACGGTGAGTTTTTTTGAAACACGGTGAGATTTTTTGAGACACGGTGAGTTTTTTTGAAACACGGTAAGTTTTTTTGAAACACGGTGAGATTTTTTGAAACACGGTGAGTTTTTTTGAAACTCGGTGAGAATTTATTTGAACACGGCGAGTTGTTTTGGTACATGGTGAGATTTAAGACACATTTTTAATTGTTCATTTTGAGTTTTTGAGAAGTGCCACCAAGAGTATAGGATTGTCTTTCTTCTGGTCAGAATCTTACTTCAAGTAATAGTCAATAGAGGGCAGTCACGGCCATACCTTCAGCGCCCTCCAGCGCTACTAGAGCACAGTATACAAATGGCATCAGACGGCCATCAGACTAACTCAGTACGAACAAACTCGTCCACGCCTGATGTATTACTAACTTTGGAAAGGTTCCGATGACTTTATTGACATATTATTTGAAGAAAAAAATTACCGAAATTATGTTGTGAAACCAATTGAAATATGTTTCAGTCTATAATGTTTCAAATTGTACGAAACCACTGGTACAGGCCGATATAATTATATTGTGTCGATTTAATCTAACTTATCCCCTAATAATAAAGGGCTGGGTACAAGCCCAAATGAAAATGTCGGGAACTAACTTATTATATGAACTAAAATGGTCCTGACATATCTAAAACCAAAAGGCTTTGAAATCGTCACCTGTGATTTCGACTTATCACTGCTTAAGAAGGAGAACCACAAAGCATAAACCGATCCAAAGTAATCATTTACCATTTAACGCAGGGGGCCCCATTTAATTTTTATTTTGCTATATTTCCCACAATACGGTAATAAAAGGTAAAATTGTTGTAAAATTATATTAAGTATCCTTGTGCCTATTTTCTGTTTATATAAATCAACCAAATGTCATTGTTAAGCATTGACGACAAGGGCGCAGATCCCGGGGGACGGGGGACACGTCCCGTCCCCCCCCCCCACCCCCCCCCCCCACCCCAATTCCTGAAGGGCGGGGGACACAATATCAAATGTCCCCCCACTTTTGTGGTGATACATCAATCAAGGTTGGCGATCTAGTGAAAAAAATCACTATGTCCCCCCCACTTTCAAGATTGGATCTGCGCCCTTGATTGACGACCCCCCCCCCCCCCCCCCCTTCCCCTAACGCTTACAAAGTAATATGACTAGCGGAACTCTCCCGCTAGGGAGTAGGGCATACCACATAATATAGAACACCTACAAAATGAAACAACACATAAGTGTTAGAAATTTTATAACGATACACATAGGAATAGAACACTATTTAAAACATTTTTGTTTTAAATCAAAAGGTTTTGTGTTAGGGCCTAATTCAAAAGTGTTCATATTTCAATTTTTTTTAAATTTTAAATCCCCGCCCGGCCACGCCCCGTGGCATATTTCACAAGGCCTAAACCTTAACCATCTCCCGTACCCCATCCCCATCCGTCACCCCCCCCCTGCCCTGCCCCGCCCCGCCGCCCGTGGCATATCCGTTGGCAATTTAGCATCAAATTTCTTCATTAACCCCCTGCCTGCCAAACCACATCATATCACTACACGAACCCCATTCGTCACCGCCCACGCCCGTGGCATATCTCAACCCCAAGGCCTATAACAGTTCCGTCACTTGGCCTAAATTCACCAACTCCCGTAGCGTTCTTCAGTAACCGCCTGCCTCCCAAACCTCAACTTCATGGTCGCCCTCTCCCCCGCCCGCCATCCTTCGTCCACCGTCCCCGCCCCTACCGCCGTCACCCCGCCCACCCAGTGGCGTAGCTCGGGGGGGGGGGGGGCAAATGCCCCCCCTGACAGAAAAAACCCATTTGTGCCCCCGCCCCCAACCCTCTAAAAAAAATAAAAAGGAGGAAAAAAATGAAAAATCGGAAAATAATGATAAAAGACCGAGATGGCGGGCGCTTATATATGGGTATATTCAGCCCAAATAGTCCAAAAAGGCAAAATAGTACATGTAGTACATGTACTGTGCGATTTTTTTTTGACCGTGCGAAATTTTTTGAACCTCAACCCCCCCCCCCCCCCCCCCCCCCCACTTACGTGAAATTCACGAGTTGGTGACCTTTTACGAAAATTTCAGAAATCTTGCCCCCCCCCTGAAAATAAATCCCAGCTACGCCACTGCGCCCACCCCGTGCTTATATACACCTTCAAGGCCTAAATTAATCAACTCCCGTAATGTAGCGCAGCGTATTTCTCCAATATTTGTCCGCCCGCGCGTGTGTTTACATGGCGCACTACGCCGCGTTATGTGTTACGCGCTCGACTGCATGGTTGCAGTACGCACCTAAAAATAAACAAACATGGCCCGTAGAAACAGTCTCAACAGGCCCTGGATTTGGCTCCTTTTTGCTCATATCTCGGTCAATTCTGTACGGTTTTCAGCCATTTATAGCTTAGGCCTATAACACTTGCATTATAATCATCTTTTATCAGTGCAACGTTCACGGCGTTTAGACGTAAAACGAGGGAGCTTTTTATGGATACATACATACATACAACATAAGACAAATTATAGTAAGACTAGCGGTATCCTACTATAAATCTGGAAACGGTGTATGTTTGTTTGTTTGTGTGTTTGTGTGTTTGTTTATTTGTTATCCTTATTTCTCCGTTGCTTTTAATCAAAGTGGCGCCTAATTTGCATGAAAGATAGAGGAAATGACGGGAAGGGTGTTAAAGTTTATTCCACTGAAATTGGTTAACAATTGGCTCTAAAAACAGCAAAAAACCTCTCAGATTTGGCTCATAAATACCACTAGAATTGAACAACATTGTGCGTTGCGCGTACTACTACAGCGTAATCTTACCGTGGTAACGCGTCGCGTGCATGTTTGCGCAAGGTCTCACTGCCGCGGCACACGCACCCCTACACATGGCGCAGAAGCCACACGGGAAATGGTTACAGGCCTGTGTACAGTGTCATGTTGGGGAGGGGGGGCGGGAGGGGGGGAGGGGCGGTGTAAGCCTAGGGTTATGATGGGCCTAGGGTTATGATGGTACAATTAGCGTTTTGCGGGGGTTAATGAAGCAACCTGATTTCTTTACTTTAACAACAATCTAAGGGATTATAAATCAAACTGGTTTGGGTGTGTGCATGGGAGGGGGGAAAAACCACGGGAAATGTTTTAGGATAGGGTTAAGAGTTAATGAAGTAGCCGCGGGAAATGGTTGGTTGGTGTAGTTGCAGTGGGGGTGGGGGCGATTGTAGGGGGTTTATGTGGTTTTAAATGTATACCGAGGGTTATCTTGATGCGGTTTGAGAGGTTTTATATAGGGGTTAATAAAGTAGCTACGGTAAATGGTTTAGGAGGGATATGGTTATAAATCAACCTGATTGGGGGTGGGGGGTTGCGGGTTTATAATGCCGTTGGAAACCGTACAGAATTGACCGAGATATGAGCAAAATGATGTCCAATTTAGGCCTTTTCAGCCCGGCTTTTGAGACTAATTTCTACGGGCCATGTTTGTTTTTCTCTGCGTACACTGTAACCATGCAGTCGGCGCGCGTTACACATAGCGCGCAGCAGTGCGCCATGCAAAATAAACGCGCACACGCACTACACCCACGCACCCCTACACACGCGGGCGGGCAAATATTGGAGAAATACGCTGCGCCACGGGAGTTGGTTTCGGTTTAGGCCTTGGGGTTGCATAAGACACAGGGCGGGGCGGGGCGGTTAGGGGTTGTGTGTAATGATCCCTTTAGGGCCTAGGTTATGCTATGGTTATGTAGTTTGGGATGGGGTTAATAAAGAAATGTATTATTAAATTGCGTAATGATGGTGTCAGATGTGGGATTTGATACTGTATGTGACACGCGGGCGGACAAATATTGGAGAAGTACGCCGCGACGGGAGATAGTTAAGGTTAGGCCTTGGCGTTGAGATAAATTGCGGGCGGGGAACTTTGGGCTTTGGGCTTGAGGTATGCCACGGGGAGGGGCGGGGGGGGGGGGGGCGGTGACGAATGGGGGTTGTGTGTAATGATGTAATGTGGTTTGGGAGACAGGGGGTTAATGAAAAAATGTTATGCTAAATTGCGTAACGGATATGCCACTGGACGGGGGCGGGCCGGGAGGGGACAGGGAGGGGGAGGGACGGGTGGGGTACGGGAGATGGTTAAGGTTTAGGCCTTGGTGTTGAAATATGCCACGGGGCGTGTGCGGGCGGGGGGTAATTTTCAACAACAAAAAAAATTGAAATTTAAAAACTTTTGAATTAGGCTATAAGCCTTTTGATTTAAAACAAAAATGTTTTAAATATTGTTCTATTCCTATGTGTTTCGTTATAAATTTTCAACACTTTATTTTTGTAGGTGTCTATCTGATATGCCCTACTCCCTAGCGGGAGAGCCCGTCCGCAGGACGGGCGTGCCGCTAGTCATACTATAATTTGCCGTATGGTGTATGTATGTATGTATGTATGTATGTATGTATGTATGAATGCATGTATGTATCCATAAAAGGCTCCCTCATTTTAGGTCTAAACGCCGTGAACGTTGCACTGAAAAAAGATGATTATAATGTGATTGTTATAAGCTATAAATGACTGAAAACCGTACAGAATTGACCGAGATATGGGCAAAACCAGGAAATCCAGGGCCTTTTCAGCCCGGCTTTTGAGACTATTTCTACGGGGCCATGTTTGTTTTTCACTGCGTACGCTGTAACCATGCAGTCGGCGCGCGTAACACAAAACGCGTCGCAGTGCGCCATGCAAAATAAACGCGCACGCACTACACCCACGCAGGCGGGCGGGCAAATATTGGAGAAATACGCTGCGTCACGATTTTGGGGTTGAGATAAGCCAAGGGGCGAGGGCGGAGACGGGGACGGCAGGGCGGGTGGCGGTGGGTCGGGGGCGGGGGAAGGCTGGGGTCAGCGGGCTGGGGCGAGGGGGTCTAATGAAGAAATGTGGTTTGGGAGGCAGGAGGTAAATGAAGAAATGCGATACTAAATTACATAACACTAACAGGGAGGATCACGAGGTGGAAAGAAATACTGTGGTTCCTTACGGTATAAGCCATATGGGATGGGGAGATGGTTAAGGTTTAAGGGTTGAGATAAGCACGGGGCGGGTTGGGGGCAGTCCGGGCGAGGGGATTTAATGAAGTAATGTGTTTGGGTGGCAGGGGGTTAATGAAGAAATTTGATACTAAATTGCGTAACAGGGAGTGTCATGAGGTGGAATGAAATAGTATGGCTCCTTAAAAGTATAAACCATAGGATATAGCTGGGGTAAGCATTCAATTTCAGGTATACGGAAACAGGCCTATAGGCCTACATTATATTTTAACTCATAAATGTATTCTTACCAATTTCGCGATAAATGTTCGTAAAGCTACTTATGTGTTATTTCATTTTGTAGGTGTTCTTTCTGGTAGGCGCTACATACTAGCGGGAGCCCGTTCGAAGAACGGGCGTCCCGCTAGTAAGACAAATTATAGTATGATTTCAATGTGCTAGGTAAGATTTTAAAGAGTAGGTTTTTACATAATTATTTTCTTTGTGGCCTTTTTCACTTAACTCTGACGCATCAGGCTTCTACAGATTCAATTGATATTTAAGTCAGTAAATAGCCTCCTCTTACAGCCAGTGGAACGGATTGGTCACGTGTCTGGAAGATCGGTCTTGGATGGATTTACTGTTTTTATAGTATAGGGGTATCATGGGTATTACGGTTCAGTTTGTAGGCTTTTTTCCTCCCTTTAATTTAATGTAACATTCATTTTGATTGGCTCTACCGCAGGCGCGTACGCAGGATTTTGTGAAGGGGGAGTGTTTGAGAAAATATTGAAATAATGATTTCACTATCCATGCCTGCGCGCATCGCTGGCCGGGACACGCTTGCGTGTCCCGGGGGAAGTTCGAGGGGGACATCCACCCTCGACACCAGAAGTTTTTTGAAATTCACGGTTGAAAAGAACGCATTTCCTTGCATATTTTTGAACACTTATTGCAGGTTTATTCTTAATTCAACGTTGCAATTTCTCACCAGTATTAACTCATGTGTTAACACCAAATCCTAATACTGACTGAGTTTCAACCCTAAAACATATATACAGTAATCCGCAGACAAGTTGGTTTTACCGGCGATCTCATTGGTTCAATGTGTGTCACATGACACGTGTTATTCCCCTTTCAAGTTTAACAGACGGACAGAAAAAGCATCGACGCCTAATACTCATTTAAATTCAGTTTCTTTTAGTATATCTATTTTTCTCTCTTTTCATTTTTATCTTGTCTTTTCCCTTCCTATTCTCTTATTTTTCTTTTCACCCCGGCGTGGAGGGGGTGTTTAATATGTGGTTAACCCTTTGAACCCTAGCTGTCCCCGCCTAGCTGTTTGTAACCCTCACTGATTTTGATGTGGGGGCCAACAAAAACCCTGAAGCCATCTTGTTGATCTTAAATATTTAAAAGTTGAACCTTATAAGCGCGAAGCGCGCAAAAATTGTGATTTTAACATTAAAAAGTAACGTATGACGTTTTTAACGTCCCCCACATAATATTTAATATAGAAAATTTGGTGTGGTTTGAGGGCCATTATAATATAAAAATCTCTAGTAAACATGCGCGCGGGGCGCGGTGCGCGCAAAATTTGGAGTTTTTGAACTAAAAGGGTAATGAAAAAACTGTCCTGAAGCCATCTTGTTAAGCTTGAAAAATGAAATATTGAAACCAATACGCGCGCGGAGCTCGCAAAAAAAAAAGCATTTCTAACACTAATGGTCCAGTATGATAATAACGTCCCCCACATAATATTTAGAATTTTTGGTGTGGTTTGAGGGTCATAATAATGTTAAAACCTTTATTTGCGCGGAGCGCACAATTTGTTTGAGTTTTTGAATTAAAATTGGTCATGGAAAACTGTCCTGAAGCCATCTTGCTTAATTCGGGTCGTGTCCCCGATCTACGATGTTTCTCCACACTCTTCTGTCGTTCATTGCTGTCTTTATGTTACTCGTCTCCAGTCCAGTATCTTGCTTGAGTAGATCGATATATGTCAGGGCAGGTCGTCCCGGCTTTCTTTTGCCATGTTTGGGGATCCAGTGCACCAGTTTGGATACTGGCTCCTCACTTCTGTAACAGTGGCCAGCAAACCTTGTTCTTCTCTTCCGGATCTTCTGGCTTATTTTGGGGAGGTCACCATACAGTTGGGTGTTTGGTATATGTTGTTTCCAGTTGACATTGAGTACTACTCGCAGCATTCTGGTGTAGCAGCCATCTAGCTCTTTCTGTAGCTTGGGGGTAATGGTCCAAGCTTCGCATCCATATAGCAGAACTGACTCCACCGTTGAGGCAAACAGGCGAAGTTTGAATTTCCGAGATAGAGTTGACTTCCATATTTTGTTCATTTTGCCGCACGCTCTCCATGCTGCTGCTTTGCGTTGCTTAATGTCTTTTACCGTACTCTCCATCCAGGCACCAAGATATTTAAAATCTTGAACTTCCTCCAGCTTGTTGCCATCATTTGTCTGTATGGATCCCTTCTGGCTCTGGTTATATGACATAAACTTGTTCTTCTTAGCATTCATTTTGAGACCGACCTTTGCTACTGATGTCTCAACTCTTTGCAGCAGATCTTGTGCTTGATGAAATTTCTCTGACAACAATGCAATGTCATCGGCGAAGTCAAAGTCTGTCACCACCTCTGGCCCGATCCGCCTACTTCTACGCCTGTCAAGATGAAAACCAAGCTCTTCTTCTCTCCCCTCTATGGCTATCCTCAGGGCAAAGTCCAGCACAATCACAAACAGATATGGGGCGAGTGTGTCTCCCTGTAGAACTCCAGCCAATATTTCAAACTGTGCAGTCTCTCCGTCAGGTGATATTACCTTAGCCATGGTATTCTCGTACATTCCTCCTATTGCTTCAACGACTTGTTTTGGTATTCCATAAGCTCGCAGAATTTTCAGCATTTTGCCACGGTGGATTGTGTCGAATGCCTTTCTGAAATCAATGTAGGTGATTACTGCTGCTAGGTTATTGGCTTTAACTCCTTCTATGAGCCTCCTCAGTGCCAGTATGTGGCCCGCTGTCGTCCTTCCAACCCTGAAGCCGTTTTGATTGGTTCTCAAATGCTGATCCAGCTCTGGTCTGATTCTGTTCAGGATCATTCTGTTGTATGTTTTGGCAACGATAGAACTTAGGCTGATACCTCGGTAGTTGCCTCCTAGGCTAAGATTCCCTGATTTTGGAATTGGAACAATGTTGAGCACAGACCATTGGCTTGGTTTTTTCCCTTTCAGTAATGCTTCATTACAGAAGTTCAACACAATGTCGTCAAGGTCGCATCTTTTCAGAACTTCAGGTGGGATATTGTCTTCACCACTGCTTTTTCCTTCTACCAGTGACTTTTTAGCTTTGTCATATTCTTCCTGGTCGAAAGGCCCGGTTTTAATTTCCAGATCTTCTAGGATTGGTGTGATTTCCTCATCCTCATCACTGATGTCTGGTGGGCTCCCCAGAAGGTTTTTGAAGTGGTTATACCAGTTTGTGACCCGATCTTTCTGAGTTTCTCCCTCCAGCTGTCCTTTGGTGGATGCTTTTCTACCAGTGATCTCATTGATAAGCCTCCAGCTTAAAGCATGCTTGCAATTGGAATGTGCTGCTTCTACTTCCTTGATCTTGCTGTTCAGGTCTTCTACTATGGCTAGATTGTAGGCTTCATCAAGTCCTTGCTTTGCCTTCCTGTACTCAACTCTCTTCCCCTCAGTGATGTCCTGTTGATAGAGATTATATGTGTCTTTGATTTGATCTCTTGCCGCAACTACCCTTGGATCGTTGGAGAAACGTGTTTTATGAGACCTTTTCCTGACTGGTATGATCTTCTCTGCTGCTTCATTATTTGCTTTGATAAATCTGTCATACTTGTCAGTGGCTGTTTCTTCCTCATCCTCTAGGACTTTAAACCTATTGCGTACTTCAACTGCATATTTCACTTGTAAGCTCCCGTCAGAACTCAGGGTTTTCCAGTCATATGGCTTCTTTCTTGGCGTTGTATTACTTTTCCTCAGGCTCAGCCTCATCTTAGCTGACACAATTCTGTGATCAGAGCCCACACTGGCAAAGGTGTTGTATGCTTCGGCATTCATGACACTATTCCTCCACTTACTCCTTACAAGAATATAGTCTAGCTGGTACTGATTTCCACCTGGGCTTGTATATGTCCACAGTTTTCCTTTTCTCTTTTGAAACTGTGTGTTTGCAATGATAAGGTTTTTCTCAGTGGCTAGATCCTTCAAGTGCTTTCCATTTCTATTGGTTTCCTCGTGGTAAGTAAACTTGGCGTCCTCTGCTCCTATCCGGCCATTAAAGTCGCCAACTACTATCAGGACGTTGTGCGCTGGGATAGAGTCAATTGCCCTCCTCAGGTGGTCAAAGTGGCTCTCAATGATATCATCGTCTGCTACATTTGTGGGACAGTAGTTAACTATTATTGATGTTGCATCTTGTTGCGCTTAAATAATAAAATATTGAAATTAATACGCGCAAAGCGCACAACAATTGCATTTTTAACTTCATTATTGTCCAGTATGATAATAACGTCCCCCACCTAGTATTTAGCATTTTTGGTGTGGTTTCTGCATTAAAACTTTGGTCCAGTATGATGTTATATTAACGTCCCCCACATATTTAGAATATTTGGTGGGTCTGAGGGCCAATATAATGTTAAAACCTGCATAAAATATCCGCGCGGAGCGCGCAAATTTTTTAACTTCTTGTACTACCATGGTCATGGAAAACTGTTCTGAAGCCATCTTGTCAAGCTTGTATAATGAAACATTGAAACTAATGCGTGCGATGTACGCACAAATTGATATTTTTAACACTTAAATTGGTCCAACATAATATCTAGAATATTTGGCATGGTTTGAGGGCCATTATACTTTTAAAACCTGTAGAAAACACCCCCCATCGGTACTTAGTCTTTTTTCTTACTCTTTCCCTTCTCCCTTTTTGGGACATATATGTGCGCGTAGCGCGCGAAAATGTTGCCAAAGATGTTGCAAATGACAATCTCAACCGACATACAGTCATTACTGGAGGGGCGATCGCCCCCTCGACCCCCTCTGGTTACGCCACTGCCTCTCCCCTATCTCCGCTGTCCCCTCTCTCTTTTTCCTTCTCCTTTTCCTTCTCTTTTCCTCTCCTTTCCCCTTTTTATTTTTAGGACAGACCCAAGGGGGGTGTTTCACACCCAAAACACCCCCCCCCCTGCGTACGCGCTTGCTCTACCGTATATTAAAATAGGGGCTCCTAATGGGGGGGGGGGGGGGGGTGTTCCATTTCTTACCCACACCGATTGATTTCATTTGGGGCAAGCGGGGGGGGGGGCAAGGGTTCCAAGTGGGGGCTGGGGGTTACGCCACTCCACGACACCCATCATCCCCAACTTTTACACTAAACCTTCCGCCACCATCGTTGTACAACCCCTACCCTCCTGGCAACGCTCTGTCAGTCCAAGCCCTGGGAAGGGGGGGGGCGGTGCTGAGGTGCTGCAGCACCCCATGGTCCTCAGACTCCCCCTTGTTCGCGTTACTGCGGATAGCGTTGCGAACCAATGAACATTATTTTTAAGCCCCCCCCCCCCCCCCCCCCGGGTAAAAAAATACTGCGCACGCTTATGCAGTTGGTATTTAAATTACATGCCAAATATTACTTTGGTAAAAAAAACACTTTTTATCTCTCAATGCCCCTTTAAACTCAAATGATTTCGGAAAAAATAGCATGTAACTGTTTAAAATGGCCGAGTTGTCTCGTGGCCGAGTTGCCTTAGTGCCGAGTCGTCATTTGGCCGAGTTGTCTCAGAGGCTGAGTAGTAAGTTTGATCACCCATCTTTGTACATTTACACACGATCTTTAAACTTTAATAGTTTTAATAGGGGGCGCTTCTCATCTCACTGGAAAACAAACTCATCGTGTCACCATTGTTATCTTGTTATCAGCGTGTGTCAAAAAATCTCACCGTGTGTCAACAAATCTCATCGTGTTTCAAAAAATCTCACCGTGTGTCAATAATTCTCACCGTGTGTCAATAATTCTTACCGTGTTTCAAAAAATCTCACCGTGTGTCAATAAATCTCACCGTGTTTTAATAATTCTCACCGTGTTTGAATAAATCTCACCGTGTTTCGAAAAAAATCTCACCGTGTGTCAATAAATCTCACCGTGTGTCAATAATTCTCATCGTGTTTCAAAAAATCTCACCGTGTGTCAATAATTCTCACCGTGTGTCAATAATTCTCACCGTGTTTCAAAAAATCTCACCGTGTGTCAATAAATCTCACCGTGTTTGAATAATTCTCACCGTGTTTGAATAAATCTCACCGTGTTTCGAAAAAAATCTCACCGTGTGTCAATAAATCTCACCGTGTGTCAAAAAATCTCACCGTGTTTCAAAAAAACTCACCGTGTGTCAAAAAATCTCACCGTGTTTCAACAAAACTCACCGTGTGTCAAAAAATCTCACCGTGTTTCAACAAAACTCGCCGTGTTTTGACGCTTGGGGCGTGCCATAACAGTGACCTCTACGTTTGACCTACGGGCTTAGCGTTAAATCACAAAATGGACCCATTTAAACAACCTGAAAGGACAAAAGTAACAGTAGCAAGGTGTTGCCTTTGGAAAAACATCTAAAAGTGCCCACTGTTACCTCTTCGTCTGACCTACACCTAAGGGGTCAAACGTCAAACTTCGAACAACGTTAGTTGACAAAAGTAATGGTGTCAAAGTGTTGGCCTTGGAAACACATGCAAAAAAATTCATTGTGACCTCTTTGTCTGACCTACGGCTAAGGGGTCAAAGGTCTGAGAAAGATCAAATTTCAAAATTCCTGTGGATGCCATCAAATCCGCTAGGCTTGAAGCTGATGGCACCCATAGGTTACAAAATACATAACTTAGAAATATTAATAGGCACAATTTTTTCTTAGTCTAAAAAATTATTCTTAGAAGAGAAACCAATATTATTTGACATACATTACACCAGAAATTCATGTTGTTGTACAATGGGCTATTCCAGAAATGAATGGTACACCCATATATTTCAGTGGGAAATCCCAAAATAAATCAACCTTTTTAGTAGTCGCAGGGGTAAAGAAGACATGGGAATTTGGGAATTCCCCAAAAAATTAAACCGATTTCAGGAAAATTCTAAAAACATGGCCTGCTTTTAGCCAAAGAAGTAAAGAAGACATAGGAAGTCCCAAACTTTGTCAATAAAAACGTACTAACCCCTAAAGAAGACATGGGAATAGCCCAATATTTTTAGATAATATTTAGTAGTACAACAATACTATAGTAAATGGATCGAAATACAAGACACTTGACATGTTGGTAGGGGACAACTGCCTGAGGGTTAATTGTGTTCAAGTTTTTAAAGTGACCCCATAGGTAAACGGTCGCAGATAGGTGCATTTACTTAGAAATGCTTCATGACTACAATTTTGGTCAAA
The DNA here is from genome assembly GCA_035610835.1 of Ophiura sarsii. NCBI lineage: Eukaryota > Metazoa > Echinodermata > Ophiuroidea > Amphilepidida > Ophiuridae > Ophiura > Ophiura sarsii. Next base: position 55,712,436 of record CM069448.1, read on the forward strand.
AGATTCGTTGTCCAGATAAAAATACATTACTGGGATCAATGACACTCAAGGGTCAATTTGCTTTGGAAACTTCTATGAGTACCGAAATAGGTCAGAAGAATTGTTGACCAGATTGAATTATATTGCTAGTGTCAAAGATCACACGAGAGTCACATGGGAGCTGTAAGACTAAGAGGTCAGTTTTCTTAGGAAAGCTTTTATGACTACCCAAACGTGGTCAGAAAAACTATCGAGCAGATTGCAATGCATTGTCAAAGGTCTTCCATACCACCCAGGTGTCATGGTAACTTAAGTGAATAAACAATAAATATGTTAAACAGTGCTACATGTGCTCTAATGTATGCAACAATTCAATATGCTACGCTTCCATCCCCGATTTTATGATGGCTAATGTTTTTAAAATTAATTTTCTTTCGTTCAGGAGTCGTTTACGAAAATTGACGCAACAATTTGCAGGCACCAACAGACCTAATATGGCCGCAGCAAGCCATGTGGTTCCTTCGGTTGGTATTGACAACCCAGCACTAAACCGTACAGAGACGGTACCGCAACTTCGTGTGGAAGAGACCGATTATGCATATGTATCTGTAGGTGGTCCGGATATAGCAGACCAGAGTGGTTATGAAGGAATCAATTTAGCTGAGGTGGAAAGGGAACTCGGGTACCAAGGTCTTGGTGTAAACCCTTAAGGGGTCACGCACAGGTTGAATAATGTCTACCGTAATGACCGAATGCAAATTTTGCATTCTTTATTTTAGTGTGCACCCGCATAAAATGTGCTTGGTATTATAAACATCATGAAGGTTTACTTCTTACGTCATCATGCATCACTTTTCAATGAAGTATTTGTGAAAGCGAAGCACAACATGGCGTCTTCAAAGAAACTGTGTTTTTGGCGTATTTTGAGGTACACTAACTGCCACAAAAGTCGTCGTTAATCCATACGGCTTGTAATTTAAGAGTTGCAGTAAATGTATAGTAGTTAAGATTCCAAGGTTAATTATTTGCTCATAATCTTTCTTCTATTTGATGTTCACTAGGACATGAATTGAAATTTAAAAAGCGTTTTTTAAAAGCGACCTTTCAAGATGTTTACAAATATTAAGACAATTTGATAAGTATCATTCTGAAATAAAGATTGCAAATCACGGTTGGGTTATTTTTGGTAGAGATTTTTCAACCCATGCTACCGCCTTTAATATCTCTTGTTTATCAGTAGTGTACGTGCTTTGTTACTAGACAAGTAAATATTCATTAGCTTCAAAATCGTCAGCAATGTGGTCAGTCTTTCTCGTTAGTATCATATCACAAATATAACAAGTATGTCAACATTTACATAATGGAAATCAGCAGTTTGTATTGTTATGGCTAATTATAAATGAATGTTTATGATATGTACTAATCTTGTAAAAACTATAAGCCCTTGTGAATTTGGAGATGGCAGCTCATGAGCATGATTGATTTTAAGACAATAGGGGTTCGGTAACTTTTAAACTATTACATTTAATTGTAACTTCTTATAAGGTATAAATGCATACTATAAACAAAACATATATACAAACTACTGTGTTTGTATGTTAAAACTACGAGGGGCATTCAATAAATACCTGCAACCATTGAAAATTTCTGAACCGTGACACGTGTCAGTAAAATAAACTTATGATACTTAAACAGTAAGTCTTACTCTTTTCTCACAGAAAATTTCGAACACGTAGGCAAGGGCGTCCCCAGACCCTTTTCATCAGTCAGTAAGATCGAATTAAAATATGCGAATTTTTAAATTCGTGTCCGACTATGGGGGCCGCCATTTTGTTTTGAAAGTATATTAGTGTCCCGGATGTACACAGTTAAGTATATAGCAATTAAAGTGTTTTTTGGCTGCGGGGAAATTCTATTAATTTGGGGTATGTTTAAACTTGTGAATCCGATAGTTCAATGTATTTACAAACTTTTCACCTACGGCAAGCAAAATCTATCGAAGGAAAAAGGAGTAAAAAGTGATTTTAAACCCCCCAAAAGTAACAAAATCGTTCGTGTAAGAGGTGGTTTTGTCATTAAAAATAACGTCATTTGTTTTTCGGGGTCAATTGAACGTACAAAATATCATCTGGAATCGAGTTTAAGTCAAATTTAGTTTATTTAATGATAAACTGGGCACTCCATTCAAGAAAAGGCGTTATTAGCAGCAACTATAATGACGTAATTTTAAAAATGGCGGCCTCCATGAATTTGCCGCACGAATTTAAATATTCGTATTTTTTTATTCGATCTTACTAACTGTTCATTGGGGGGTGTAAAGGTCATCAATTGCCGACAGAGCCATTTGTGCCGACAAAAAAAGATTTCGGCAATAAAGCAGCGCGTAGTGCTGATTGAATAGTTCTGGGGAGCCGAGGGCGTTTCCAGGACTGTTTTGATAGGGGGGCACACAACCTCAAGCCATCTTGTTTATCTTAAATATTGAAACGTTGAAACTAATACAAAGCAGAAAATATGCGCACTGAGTGCACAAAAATGTTCAGTTTTTGAACTAAAATGGTCATGGAAAACTGTCCTAAAGCTTTCTTGAAGCGCGCAAAAATTGGCATTTCTAACACTTAAGGGCAGTGTCAACCCGGCACTTGTTACAAAAATTGAATTTCATATTTCTCTATTATTTTATACTTTTATATGTATTCTATCATTACCATCATAAGGTACTAATCGGAAGCGATTATTTCCCGTTCTTTTGGGTGATTTTAAATTGTTGTTTTGGTAAGTTTGAGCCAGTAAAAGGCGCATGGTTATTTGGCGGGAATTTAAGCGGAGTTCGCTTTTCAAATGCTGCGACAGCTGTTCGATCATTGCGTCGCGCGCTGAAGCTTCCCGTGCGTAATACTAGACGCGCCGCTTAATATCCGCGACGTAGACGCGAAAAACAAAAGAGCGCAAAACAATGTCTAAAAATGTAAACAAAGGCCAATCTTACGATCATTTAAATTTCAGTTTTCTTCCAATTTCTTCACATTATGACAATATAAATTGAATCTGTGATAGTTTATTTTGATTGATCATAATAGTATACTCGCTTTTTAGGTCACACGCTCGTGTATTCCGTGAACATTTAGCATTAAATGGTGGAAAATGTCAATATTTTTACTAAATCGATGTTTTCTAGAAGTTCAAATTTGAATGAATTTTACAAATTTTCAGACAACATAACAAAAAAAATATCAAACTATCAGGTAAGCTTTTACTACCTTTGTGTAGAGGACTTTCAGCGCTAGGAGGCAATTTTTTATTTTTTCGATTATGAATTTTAAACTCGAGATATGCATCCATTTCTAGCGAAATGTATGAAAAAAACACGACTTTTACACTTTTCCGATGTTTTTAACAATATTTCCAAAACTAAGCCTTATTTTGGAAAAAGAAAAATTTGCTTCCTAGACAAAATTGTCTTGTTTACAAAAATGTATATTAGAACAAATTACCAATTTTTAATTTATAGTTATGCTGTCTGAAAAATTTGGGGTAAAAAAATTGGGGGCTTTTTGGTTTATTTCTCAAAATTTAGTTTATTTGGTATCACATTGATATCACCATCAGATTCCTTATCAAAATTCCTTTCTATAAATGTATACTTTTATGTACTTTTATTCAATATTCTCAAACTTAGAAGCAAAAGTTGATCATCAAAATAATAGGGTTGACACTTCCCTTAAATAGTCAAGTATGACGTTTTTGACGGTTTGATATTGCATAGTTACACATATCAAGTCCTGATCCAAGTCGTATGGTATGATGGCCATTATTGTTAAAACCTGTAGAAAATATGCGCGCCGAGCGCGCAAAAATGTTCAGTTTTTAAACTAAAATGGTCATTGAAAACTGTTTGGAAGCCTTCTGATACTATAAATTAAGCTTAAATAATGAAACATTGAAACTAATACGCGCGAAGCGCGCAAAATTTTGCATTTCTAACACTTAAAGGGTCCGTATAACGATTTTAACGTCACCCATATAATATTTGGTTTGGTTCGAGACCATTATAATGTTGATACCTGTAGAAAGAATGCGCGCAAAGCACAAAAAGATTTTCAGTTTTTAAGCTAAAATGGTCATGGAAAACTTTCCTGAAGCCATCTTGTTCAGCTTGAATAATGAAACATTGAAACTAATACGCGCAAAGCGCGCAACATTTGGCATTTCTAAAACGTAAAGGTTTTTAACGTACCCCATATAATATTTAATTTGGTTCGAGATCCATTATAATGTTGGAACAGGCCTGTAGAAAGAATGCGCGCGAAGCGCACAAAGATTATCAGTTTTTAAACTAAAATGGATTGGTATGGAACACTTTCCTGAAGCCATCTTGTTATTGTTGAATAATGCTAACAAAACATGGCCAAATGTTCAGTATAGGCATGATAGGCCTACAGCCTGTATGTCCGACATCGACATAGACCTATACCATTGTGTGATGAGATATCGATTGTGCCCCTGGTGCACAAACAAATCCTGGTCTCACTCAAATAACGACAGTTGTGCTTATTGTCTTAATTATAATGATAATTGTTCAAGTCGAAGTTAGGACAGAGTCTACTTAAACCTAAATGTTGGAGTTGGACTTACTTTTGCGATAGACTGGTAGTGGGCTTGCATACGGTCTACAATCAGTACAATGAGAGCAATTGGCCTACATCAACTTAAATAATTATAGGCGAATTATTTAATATTTCGTAACCTATGTGCCAACATGATTGGCCATTGGCGACATTATTGACTTGGGTTTGCATTGACAACGACAATGGAATAGGCCTAGTTAGTATAATTAAAGAGCAATACAGGTCCCACACATTGCCCGTTAGGCCTAGCCTATACTATTCCGACACAATTTTTTTGCGTGTCTTGACATTGAGCAAAACAAAGACTTGGGCCTAGGCTGTTCATGTGCGCCGACCGTCAAAATCTCATAAAAATGGGCTCGTTCACAGTGCCAACAAATTCATATGCCTATATTGCCTTTGTTCATTTTTGATTTGATTTGTGTTAACATAACATATATGCCGACACAACATTATCATTTGTGCAAACGATAATTGTTATAGGGCTTTTTTTCTTTCCCTTTTCCTTTCTTTCTTTCCTCTTTCCTTTCTCTTTCTTTCTTCTTTCTTTCTTTCCTCTTTCCTTTCCCTTTTCCTTTCTCTTTCTTTCTTCCCTTCTTTCTTTCCCTTTTCCTTTCTCTTTCCTTTTTTTCTTTCTCCCTTTTCTTCCTCCTTCCTTTGATTTGCCCACAGCACCATAATTTTGCCGACAGATTTGATGAATGGGGGGGGTGTGACACCCCCCCCCCCCCCACACACACACCCCCTCTGGGGACGCCCTTGCACGTAGGTCATTTTTATCATAACATTTCAGCACTGTGAATACCATGATCTCAGGGCACTGGTTAGGAAATTAAATGTTACAATGGCGGGAAATTTGAAAGACAAGTATATGGCATGCATTAAGATACGTGCGTTAACAGTGTTAATATTGGCGCTTGATTTATAATGCTGATTCTTGTCAATTTTCAGTGTCCAGAGACCATGATGTTTATAGTACTGAAATTACATGATAAATATGACTCACATGTTTGAAATTTTGAGTAAGAAAGGGGTAAGACTTACAGTTTAAGTATCATAATTTTATTTTATTCTCACATGTCACGGTTCAGAGATTTTCAATGGTTGCAGGTATTTATTGAATGCCCCTCGTACATGGAGGTAAGAATGCAGAAGATTTTGAAGGTTAGTTTTATGTTTAGAAATATTCTAAACTTACAACTTTTTACCTTTAATTGACTACTAGTTATGTAAAGTAATTCGGAAAGTTTTGCCTGAAAACATTTAGACCAGCCAATACGAAGAGCTGACGTGTTCGTTACACAGAATTCCATGGAGGTAAATGAATTTTTCTTCTGCAGCAAATGTTTTTCTATTAATTCAAGGTATTTGTAAATAAAATAAAAAAGCATTTTGTTGAAAAAATAGGAAAAATGTATAATGTACAAAAAATAGACCAAACATACCCAAAGGCTATGTCCCGAACCGAACATGAGTTTTGCAGGGGGTCGCGGTAGAGGTTAATGGGGCAGCGCCCCCTTTAGATTAATTTTGTTTTGTTTTTAAATTGGATTTAAAGAGTGTAAACAAAGGGAAATTCTCATGCCTGAAAGAGGTACAAATAGCAAAGTCAATGGAAAAGTAATATTCAGAAAATAGAATGTACTACGCTAAATAAAGAACCATAAGAATTTGGTGACTGTGAACATGTACATAGTAAATATGTTGATACTTAATTGAGTTAAAAATACGAATAAAGGAATTGGTTTGAAAATCAAGTGATGTTTTAGGGCTGTTGTTGTGATATTACATTTGTTTGCTTGTTTTTGTGAACGCTATGCTATGATATTTATTAAAAGATGGTGGTAGGAGATGAGAACATTATAAGGTCTTCTCACAATGCATTGCGTGAATGCCAGTCAACCGAAGCTGCCTATTATCGATCACATGTTTGGCCCAGTATCCACCTGCGTGAAATTGATACTACATCGTGTACATAATACTAATAGAGGAAACATTTTGATGAGTTTTTATTTCAGTAATTTATTAATATACGCTCTGTTGACTTTATAGACAGCATGGCAATTCAACCTCAAAAATATTTAAGCCATACATTTTTTAGATTCAAATGACTATTTGAATACAGTCAAAAGAATATTTGATACACAGTGAAGTAATTCGTAGGTCATGTACCTTTGATAGAAATGAGAGACCTACAACGTCGGACGAGGACTTACGAGGATACATGCGCAATAAGGGAGACGAGTCGCAACAAGTATAAATTGTCAAATAACGAAATCCGGAAATAAGTTAAAAATAAGTTTCAATTTTGAATTTAACATAACCAATTGATAACACAATTTAACCAGATGGTGTATTGATTTCTTTTTTAATTTTTAGTTCTAAAATCAATTTCTAAGTTTCTATAATATTTACAATATTTACAATATTTTCATTTTGTTTGTTTGTATGGTTATTATTTTATAACTGATAATTCAATGTAGAAACAAGTGGAGGACCAATTCAGGCAAATGCTGAAGATAGTCGGAATTATTTTATTCTGGCAAATTAAAATTCAACTCCCAACAAATCTAGTGAATAATTTCACCCTTTGACTTCGGGTCAGGAGAAAACAAAAAATGTAATATAGTTCAAACTGCCGTGACAAATGCAGTATGTTAGTTTTGTTGGTTCCAAACTGTATTGACAGTTTATTGAAAAAACAAAAACACGAGTGGCCTCGATAACTTCATGCATAGGTGATTCCAATAATTGTTGATAAAAGAAAGAACACACTCATTGTTGTTATATTTAACATGTTTTAACATATTTAACTAAGGGAAAATGTCACGAGGAAGTACCGTTAGTACATCTGTACGTTCAACTCAAAGTATTAACCAAAGGTGTGTTAACTGTTTAATACATTGTACTGACATTTGAGATAACGATATATAACAGATCAAAGTAACTTTTATCAATTATATCAAAATGGCGCGGACAGAGACTTGGCAGTTTGCGTGTCTTATTCTGACAGCGGTCGTATTCATTGATATTAATGGTAAGTCAGTATTTTAATTGGAAGGATCCTTCAATAATAATTAATAATTAAGTAATGAGATCGTGTGATGGACCATAGGGTTAATGTTAATTAGTTACATCTATCTATCTATCTATATCATATACTCTGCAAAGTTGCAAAATGCAATATCTAACAGAGGAATATACATAATGGCGACAATTGAAAATAGACAATAGAATACATCATAATCTTAATCTACAACTACAACTACACATGTTATGAGCAATATATTATAATTTTTGAATACAGTGCTTGAAAATTTCCAGAGATTTGGCATTGTACATTGAGGGTGTCAGTGAATTCCAGTCCTTAATTGTGCGGGGATAGAAGCTGAACTTATATGAGTCGGTGTGAGTTGGAACGATACTAAATCTCTGTGGATGGAATTGCCTGGTTTGAACAGCCTGTCTACACAGGTAGTGCGGGATAGGAATGGCAATTTGTTCATTTTGAATTTTATATAGGATTGCTAATCTGTTATTTTTTCGTCTTTGCTCTAAGGAGGGCCACTGCAGGTCTTGTAAGATATTTGTTACCGTGCCCTCTGTTCTTTTGTGGTTATTTGTTACAAATCGGGCTGCTCTGCGCTGTACTGCTTCTAGACGTGATATGTCGCATGCATTATGGGGGTCCCATACAGCGCAGGCAAACTCAAGGTGCGGTCTCACAAGTGCGAAGTACATTTGTTGTTTCACGTACTTCGCGCACCTCCAAAGATTCCTGCGGATAAACCAAAGGGAGTTATTAGCTTTTACAGTGACATTATGAATGTGATGTGACCATTTCAGATTATTGCTGAGTTCGACTCCCAGATATGGATAATGGGATACATTTTCAAGGATATCATTATGCATTTTATAAACATTCTCAGTAGGAGCTCTCTTGGTGGTGATACGTAGGGTTTTGCATTTACGGGTATTAAATGACATCTGCCATTTAGAAGACCATTCTACTAGAGAGTTAAGATCTTTCTGTAATGATTGTGAATCCTCCTGAGATGCAATTGATCTGTATAATAGACAGTCGTCTGCAAACAAACGTATTTTAGTTGAACTATCTAGATTATCTGATAATCACCTGGTTTCCAGACATTGAAATTGGGTGGTATTCTTTAGAGTTAATAATTAGGGGTTTTATTGTCATGTTGAGGGAGGTTGGGATTATTGTTAAGAGGGAGAGTCTTCTTTGTGGATATTATTGGTGATGGGTTTTATTTTACTTTTACATATTTTACATATGTATGTATAATTCTTATTTTACTGCGGGTTTTTGTTCAACATATTTTTATCTAATGTATACATATTGTATAGCGCATTGGTCTTTTGGAAATGCGCTATATAAATCCTTATAATAATAATAATTAACAATAGGTGGTGGCACTTTAAAGCTCTTACCAGATAACCTTTACTCATCTATGCACCTGCAAAAGTAATAATCTGACAGATGCCCATCAAACCGACAATCATGTCACTTGCATTTAAATATTAGGACTTCACTTACTGTTTAGAACTCGGCAGAGGAACGCCTTTAGTTCCTCGGTGCACTATCGAGTATATACTAATAAAAGTAATCTACGGTCAAGTCCGGATCCTGTTGTCTATTAATTATAGTTTTACAACGCCTTATATTTAAGGACTTCGTCACATATGGTGGCAGCGATTTGGGATATATTAAGCTATTAGCACCCAAGCATTTTTATATTTTTCTTGTGTTGGATTTTACCTGTTGTTTGCACAGTGTGCCCGGGAGTTTATGGAATCAACCAAGTTGAACACAGACTGGTGAGTTTTGCAATATTATAATTAAGGATAGTGTTATTTTGTTCCTACATTGTTAAGGCACATTTGTCAATTCTATGAATGCATTGTTTAGGATACACCCTTTTTATATTCGCTCACATTTGTATAGTTTGTTTTTTATGTTAGAAATGATCATTTTTCTTCTCTGATTATATTTATATATTTATATACCATAAAATATGGGTCCAAAGTTTATAGTTGGAAAAATATCGCACAGTCCAAAAAAAATCGCACAGTCAAAGAAAAACGCACAGTAAATGTACTACATGTACAATTTTGCCTTCTATTTGGCTAATAACATCGGTCTTTTTTCTAATTTTTTTTTAAAGAGGGGTGGGGGGGGGGGGGGGCGGGGGCCCAAATTGTTGTTTTTTCGGTCAGTGGGGGGCATTTGCCCCCCCCCCCTGCCCCCCCCCCCCCCCCCCCCCCCTGAGCTACGCCACTGGATGACATCTTCTCATGTATCAAATAGAAATGTTAGCAAAACTTGTTCCCAAGGTAGTCCGTGGTATAAGTCACAAGGTATGGTAAATGGTAAGACTGGCCGTATATTGCGTCGCACAGGTTGTGGTCCTAGTTTCATTAGGTCAGAGTTTGTAACCCAGAGCGACTATATTCCTGATGGTAAAATGACGATCAAAGATTTGGGGATGAGGGTAACATTGCCCCTAGCCAAGGTTTATGTGGAATGTCGATATTTTGTTGGTTGGATTGTGGTGGCTGTAACTGACGGTCTGGACGATGATATGGTTATTGGAAATGAGGTAGTTGAGAACACCCCACGTGAGGTTTCTGTGCAGGTTACATATATGATAGTGACTTGTGTGTTGTGGACTATACAGCCTTAGATCCTCCGATGGATATCCCAATGTGTGATAGAGAGGAAGTAGTATTTGTGTCTACACAGTCTCAAAAGGCTAGGGAACCGAAGGAGATGGATCATCGGGCTTGCAATATTCAAAATGCAAATTCAAAGCATATAGGTTCACTTATTACTGATCCAAGTTCTCAGGTAGATGAACCAGCAGAGCAGATCTTAAGTAACAGCAGTAAGACTGTTTCACAATTACCCTTTTGTGATGGTGGAGAGGATGGTTCTCAAGGGCTTGTTGAGGATAATGACCTGTCTGAGAGGGTTGAAGTATTTGTTGAGGAGTTGAGGGATGAAACCAAGTCTATTGGAGTTGATCATTGGAGTAATGTCAGGGATACTATTAATTTTGGGATATGAAAGTCGTATACTAACACACGTAGCGAAAACGGTTCCGTTTGCATAAATTACATAAATTATGGTACAGACCGATCATCAGCCATTGCGCTGGATTGAAGGATGAAGTTGGTTAACAATCGAGTTGCCAGATGGAGTCTGATTCTCCAACCATATGATTTCACCATACAATATCGTAATGGAAGTCATAATGCTAATGCTGATACGCTTTAAAGAATATGAGAAGTTTACGGTTAGGTTTGAGTTCTAATTCATCGGCAGGCCATGGCCTTATCTTTTATCATAGGGATTTAGGTATAGACTTAGTGAGACCGATATGTATGGTATTTAATTTTGTGTAACACATGTGCATAGTAATTGTGCACTATCTAAATTTCATAGATGTACATATTAAGTGAGTCATATTTGGATCGATTCACGTAGTGCCTTATTGTGGCATATTTGATTTCTTTATTATTATTTTTTTAATCTTTTAAGTAACAATTGGGAACATAACACTATTCTTGTATTATATTTGTAAGCTCAACATGTCTTGTTTTCATCGAGGTGGATGACGTTCTGCTGTGGTATTATGTGTGACACAGTTTGATACTCACATGATATATATGCCGGTGCGGTGGTCATGGAACAATGACAACATTTAAAATCATCATATCCCACATGGACTTATCATCTACTGACAACAATCCATATAATATTATTATATGTGAACCACAAGATCAACTCTTCGTCGATCCTAAGATGACTACTAGTTACGAACATTATGGTCGCCGTGGTCAGGTTGCTGTGTTTTTATGCAACTGTCAAAGAACATTTGCGGTATCGCCAGTGGATACTTAAGAAATTCATTATTATTCTTAAGCTCATCTAGTATTACTCTACATTGTAGCTGATGAATTACAACATTTCCGTGTGTGAAGTTCATTCTAGGAGTTGTGTTTATATGCAGATTACTGAACCATGACTTGATAAACACAAATATGACCTGGTGATGGTGTACATTTATGGATGATATTGGATTGTACTAGTACTTCAAACATTTGCATACAACGGTCATTGGCACTGAGTGACAATATGGTACATCTTTTGATGTAGGATATATGTGACCCCAGTTATAGTTGGTCATTGCTCTTGAGCACTTCGGTGATTGCTTGGACAATACATTATGGATGGATCATTTCTTTAGATGTGATAACAAGGATAACTAGAGCGGTTCTCGGCTTTCGCGGTTCTCGGTTTTTGCGGTTCTCGGGGTTTGTGGTTTGAGATTTTGAACAAAACCTGACTGGGTCCTGTTAGTGAATAGAGTTGGTCTCATCCTTTGTATATTTGTAAGGGGAACAGTCTTTATCAGATTTCAGACGAACTGATATAATGAGATGAGTGACAATGTCCCCATTGAAATATTAAGGTTACCGTGGGGTATGCTGTTTTACTGAATTGGTGCATAAACATGGTTATTAAAAAATTGAGTTGATGGACATGACATATTTACAAAGCTAATCATATTATTTTCAATTTTGTATATATTTTTAATTGGCGCATTTACGTGGATGTGGGTTATGTAAAGTGAAAGTGGAAGCAGCGATTTAGCCAAGAAGGGGGTGCTATCTAGTTTGATTGGACTCAAAATAATGGGACAAGTGTATGATTTTTTTGCCGAACAATGTTTATTATGCACACATACAACATCTTTACTATAAAAATAGTTGTAGTTTGTTCATTAAAAACGAAATTTCTAGGATATATTCCTTCTGCGATTATGTTTAGTGCTATAGTTTACTTAGTTCCAAATTGGCGGAAACTGTTTACATATGATTTAATTTGTGGAAGAGTAGGCAATTAAAACACTTGCATTTTTGTTTTGTTTGCAAAAATCGTTCTTATAGGCTTGGATAAATTGTGTGCGCGGATTGATAATAGCTGAATATACAGGGTGAGTCAAAAAGACTGCAATAGTGGAAAGAAGCCATTTTGTTTTCAAAACCAAAATTAATTTGAACCTTTTAATCAGTGCACCCATTTCACACGTTTGTCCACGAGATACCCAAAATATGCATCAGATCGCAAAATGTGTCACTCAGTCAAATTTGGAAACTTAAGTTCATTTGTGATGTTATTGGAATTTGATGGCATCCTTTCTTGTTTACATGTAACTTAGCATAATCAATTATAATCATACCTATGCTATGAAAGCGTATAATATTCTAAATTTTAATAAAAAAGTGACATTTTCCTTTTTTTGTTGGCGGGATATTCAAATATGAAAATGCAATGTGTGCCATTTCAAATGAAAATCCCTGTGCTCGTGGACAAACAGGTATATTTGGTTGTGCAGCAAAGAGGGTCACTGCCAAAGACAAACGAAAATGCGATCGACTTCATTTTTTCACACAAAGTTAGGATTAAATACATCATTCTTGCAACGTTTAAAGAAATTTAAAATTCATTTTGGTTTTGGAAACAAAATGGCTTCTTTCCACTATTGCAGTTTTTTGACTCACCCTGTATCTTGCTATGATGGAACTAATTAAACTATATAGCTTATAACTATATTCTAAATCTGTTTACAAGAACAATATTGCAATTTAAGGAATTTGTGTGCTACAAGTAAAGCAAATGTTTATATTTTAGTCTAATTGTCACGATGGACCACAGTCATATGCATAACACCGTTTGAAAGGTAAGTACTGTTTAGATGGAATGTTGGTTTGTATTTGTAAATGGTCATCTTTTATTACTTCAGTTTCCATAAAGGAGGTTTTGTTACATTGTAATAAAATGCCAGAACCGGTACTTAACCACGTAGAATTGACACTAATGATCTTTACAAAATAGTTAAGGTTGAATTAAATTCTGCATACTTCAGCCCCCACCCCTCTCGGTACGGCACGGGGTCTACAATGTTCTAAAATGTCATTAGTAAAGATGCATCTTCACGTGGAATTGATACAATGTCCTTTTTAGACATTTTGTGAACTTTTGGAATGTCGTCTACAGACGCATGCCGCGTGGAAAGTGTTAATGACACTAATGATCTTTACTAAATATTTAACGTTGAATTAAGTTCTGCATACTTCCACCCCACCCCCCCTCCCTCTCGGTAGGACACGGGGTCTGAAATGTTCTAACATGTCATTAGTAAAGATACATCTCCACGTGGAATCGATACTACAATATGTCATTTTTTAGAAATTTTGTGAACTTTTGAAATGTCGTCTACAGACGCATGCCGCGTGGAAAGTGTTAATGACACTAATGATCTTTACTAAATATTTAACGTTGAATTAAATTCTGCATACTTCAGCCCCCACCCCTCTCGGTACGGCACGGGGTCTACAATGTTCTAAAATGTCATTAGTAAAGATGCATCTTCACGTGGAATTGATACAATATGTCCTTTTTAGACATTTTGTGAACTTTTGGAATGTCGTCTACAGACGCATGCCGCGTGGAAAGTGTTAATGACACTAATGATCTTTACTAAATATTTAACGTTGAATTAAGTTCTGCATACTTCCGCCCCTCCCCCCCCCCCTCCCCCCTCCCTCTCGGTACGACACGGGGTCTGAAATGTTCTAACATGTCATTAGTAAAGATACATCTCCACGTGGAATTGATACTACAATATGTCATTTTTAGAAATTTTGTGAACTTTTGAAATGTCGTCTACAGACGCATGCCGCGTGGAAAGTGTTAATGACACTAATGATCTTTACTAAATATTTAACGTTGAATTAAGTTCTGCATACTTCCCCCCCCCCCCCCCCCCCCCCCCCTCTCGGTACGGCACGGGGTCTACAATGTTCTAAAATGTCATTAGTACGTGGAATTGCTACAATATGTCATGTGTTTAGACATTTTGTGAACTTTTGGAATGTCGTCTACAGACGCATGCCGCGTGGAAAGTTTCAATCGGACACTAATGATCTTTACTGAATATTTACGGTTGAATTAAGTTCTGCATACTCCCCCCTTCTCGGTACGGCACGGGGTCTAAAGTGTTCTAAAATGTCACTAAAGATATATCTCCGGTTCTATAAACCACGTGGAATTGACACAAATGATCTTTACCAAATAGTTAAGATATAATTCAGTTCTGCATACTCCCGTCTGCCTCTCCGTGCTCAGGCTCATGCCAGAACCGGTACACACAAACTTGATTCATCTAATTTGGAGCATTTTGATCCATATACAGCTTAATAGACAACAAAATTGAATTGGATTTTGTTACTCAAAATTATTAATGCACTTATCAATTGCATCCCCTGCCCCGGGGGACCCGGGTATAGCGGGGATTAGGGCCGGGACGTACAAATTGCCCATGTGACGTACGTCCCGGGTTTACGGTCCCCGCATGGCCGGGCACCATTTCTTGTACACGTCCCCGCTACAGTCCCGGCCCCTTGTCTGGGACAAAGTTTACACGGCCACCCATTTCCCAGGACAACGTATTCACTACAGTCCCAAGGTCGCTTACTTCTTTCTGCAACCATAACGGAATGCATTTCTATGTCTTCAATATGGCTTATTCCGTCAAGCGCATCGCATCTCTAGCTTATTCATAGCAAACGTCCGGGGTGTACATTTGTTACCTTAGCGTACGTCCCCGCTACACGCCTCGGCTAGCGGGGGCACAGTTTGTACGTCCGCGTACACTCCCCCGGCCGCACTTTAGGCCTAGCCGGGCACCATTTTGTGTACACTCGTGTACGGTCCCCGCCATGCCCGGCTTGCAATTGCATAAATAACAACTAATGCAATAATGGAAATATTTATGCTTGACGTATTGAGATTGTTTTAATAATCATGTTTGGTGTTTAGACTAACCCTAACTAACATTATATGCTCTACATATTGTTAGGGTTTGGCAGATTTTTTGTGTCTTTAAGGCAAAATTGATGGGTAGGATATTTAAAATTTGGGCTGGTAGTTCCCCCCCCCCCCCCCCCCGACAGAATTTGTTGTGTGCCCCCGCCTCCCTTTGTGCCCCGCCCCACTCTCTGGAGATAGTGCTTTAATGCGTCTTAACGTTTTAAAAATAACATTTTCCCTTTTTAAAAATAAATAAATGCCATTTTTTTTGAAAAATTGATTAAAATCCTGCGGATTGGCCATTATTTGTTGACTGTGCTGCTTTTGGACTGCGAAATGTTTGGACCGTGCGAAATTTGTGGACCTTATTTACGAAGGTTTTTGAAATCTTGCCTCCCCCCCCCCCCCCCCCCCCCCCCCCGAAAAAAATCCTAGCTACGCCACTGACGTGTACGGTGTACCCCGGGCGGTGTACACACATTTATTGGAAAGCAGTAGGCCTTGACAACAATGAATGACTGGATTTGAGGAGGAAAAAACACATTTCTTGAGACCTATTTTTTTCTTGAGAAAATCAATTCTTTATCGAGAAAAACAGTTTTTAACCAGTATTTTTGCTATTCAGTTGGGACTGGTTTCGTATATTGTATTATTTTTTTGCCAATCAATAAAAAATACCAGTTAAGTTTCGAATTTCTAAGACTATTCTTATAGGCCTTCAAATATTTGCTGTGCTAACATACATTGTATATAAGCCTACGTAGATACGGCATATGAGTGCCCCCCCCCCCCCCCCCCCCGGCAAGAATGGCTGTAGCTTCCCGTGCGCGATGACAATCTAGTCATTAATTTCAAGTACCGTCAATTGATGAGCCAATAAACCACTCAAGTACGTATTTGGGCTAACACGCCGCTATTGTCTTCAACAAGCGTTATATTTGCTTTATGGCTTCTAAACATTCCGTCGCTGTTCTGACATACCGGCACATCTCTTTACTTATTTCTGTTGTAATGTGCCGGTATGTCAGCAGAACAGCGACGATTCCATCAACACTGTTGTCATATAGCCTGATTTCTTGTAAGCATGTAATGTATTTGTGTTTAAAGCTGAATATTCCATTAGACTTCAAGGGGTAAGGGTTGTAGGAAGTTTGTTATAAAATACCAGCACAAAAAAATTCGCCTATAATACTGATAACAAAAATTTACGGTATCAAAAAGGGGATCAGGTACAGAGGTAGAGCTGAGACTTATATTAGTCTCAGGGTAGAGTACGAACTGAACCAAGAGATTTTTTTATGACGAACAAATATTTTTAAACTGATTTTATCGATGTCTTTAAAAAAATGGGGCTTTGTAATGAAAATGTTCGCGATTTTCCTCCAGTGTTTTGAACACCTTTCCAACGTCAGTGCCCTCCCTCCCCCGGGCATTCGCCCACTTGAAAATACAAAAACAACAACACTTTGCCACCCAACTGAAACATAGGTCCTTCCCCCGGTCTTTCGAGTCATTGCGACTGCGCGAATTCCTGGCTTCAAAGTTGATAATATCGCGAGCTTTAGAAGCCACAGTTTCCCTTTGACTGACTAACCAAGAACGATGCACCGTAGCACAGAGAGGATCAACATGTTTAATGATTAGCATAATATTTATGATTTCCGGTTGGTCATTTCACCGTCAACAGAATCCAAAGTCTACCTTCGACCAAGCGTCACACATTACCGCCGACGTTTGCACAGGAAGATTAGATCCTTGAGACATGCAAAAGCCAAATACTGGCCACGACAAACTTATATACGGATTAGCGCCTTTGATAATAAACTCGACCGTAACCAACAAGGTTCTCCCCCAATCAACCGTAACACATGATATAATGACCTTAGTACACAGGATCGTAATATAATTGGGCTACTTATTGTCGTGAGCCGCGGTTTAGAGCACACTTGGGCCGCGGTTTGGAACATCACGGTTGGCAACACTGTTTGAGACTTTTTTAAGACTTTTTTGAGACATGTTGCCTACACCACGGTTTGGCCGCACTATTGGGCTACTTTTGTCCCCTGCACCGCGGGCAAAAAAACGGGGGCCACGGTTTGGGAAAACTGAGACTAATATAACTATTAGTCTTAGGGAAAAGTCAAGCTACGCGGTTTTGAACTAATCTGAGTTGGCAACACTGCAGTCCTTGAGCCATGACTCAGAGCTCGTAAGACGAATTCAATACTGGGATGGACCCAGTAATAACTCTCTGTGAGGAGATCTAGTACTTAACTAGAATTGGAATGATTTTTCACCTTTTAAATTACACCTTGACAGCTGGATACTGATTATAAACCATAACAATAACTGTGGATGAATTGACTGTGGCTGATGAAAGTGATCATATCAAGTACTGTTGCAGTGTTGTTGTAAATAATATCGATGTTGAAGGTGATATGGGATGTCTACAATTAGTGCTTAACAACAATGGAAATAACTGTGACTGGTTGGAGTGATATACCTGTCAAGTGCTGTTCCGAGATTGCTTTATAAATGATATTAAACAATGTTGGAGTTGAAGCTGATATAGACAAACGAAACTATGACTTATCTGCATGGAATGGATGTCCGCATAAATGGAACTCTAAAATGATATTGAACAGTTACAATTGAATGATGTGATTACAAGAAATTACTCATTTACTTCATATATTTATAATTTGTTTTTACTCCAATGATGTCACGGCATCATTCTTTCTAAAAAGGGGCATATGTGATGGACCATAGGGTTAATGTTAATTAGTTACACCTGGTTTCCAGACATTGAAATTGGGTGGTATTCTTTAGAGTTAATAATTAGGGGTTTTATTGTCATGTTGAGGGAGGTTGGGATTATTGTTAAGAGGGTGATTTAGTCTTCTTTGTGGATATTATTGGTGATGGGTTTTATATTACTTAACCATAGGTGGTGGCACTTTAAAGCTCTTACCAGATAACCTTTACTCATCTATGCACCTGCAAAAGTAATAATCTGACAGGTGCACATCAAACCGACAATCATGTCACTTGCATTTAAATATTAGGACTTCACTTACTGTTTAGATCTCGGCAAACGAACATCAATTCGGAGCACTATCGAGTAAATACTAATAAAAGTTATCCACGGTCCGGAGTCCTGTTGTCTATTAATTATAGTTTTACAACGCCTATTATATAAGGACTTCGTCACTGATCGGTAAGAATGCTCGGGGCCATGAAACTATAGACATGCGTGATCAAGGTGTTGCCAAACACCCTTTAAACGCGTTTTGCTCTTTGAAACAAAATTCACTAAACAATTTGGTATCAATTGTGTGTTGTACTCAGTATAATCTTGCCATTCGACGAGTGCAGTCAGTTCGAAACAGACTGTCGTAGCTACATTATGGAAGTGTACTAAATTAACTGAATAATATACCTACCTCATGGTATCGAGCACTCTGATCTATTGTGATCTACTTCTGTTTGTATTTATATTACACCCCTAACAAGTTTTTGCGTGCGTGGCCCTTCTACATGTTTACGCTACAAAACAATTTAGCTGGTTTTAAAAGTACCACAATTTTCCTCAAAAAATGTATTTTTTGATACCCTAAACGCGTCACTAGCGTGACTCGTTCTTTTCACGCGTTTTCTTGGTCAGGTATATGTACAGGGTTGATCCAAGTGACCTCCCTGGGTAAAAATGAGAAGTTTTGTTTTCAAATATAGAACTAAACCAGAAATATCACTGTAATTAAGGAAAATGGTACTTAATGATATACGGATTCGGTATTTATAAATCACCAGTTTAATTTGTTAATAAGAGGCAATAACATTGAAGAGGAAGTAAAACCCCGGTTTTAATGAATAGTTTGCCGATCATGCAGGTAACAGCAAATATATGAGGTATGCCATTCAATGTAACTAGTTAATTACACATAATATATATCGCATGGCTGTTAATTGTGATATTTTTCCAAACACCGATAATGTTATTAATAATGTATTACACAAGTTTGCACACATGTTTAACATAAGACGAGAAAATGTGCAATGATTGATGCTGGTAATACATTGGTGCTTTAAATCGGCACTGTAACAAAACAAAAACCATCAATGTATTATCTAGTTTTCCTTTACAATTTGTATTGTGAGTAAGATCAAAACAATTTTCAGAAAGAGGAAGTTCAGCTGCAATTCTTTTTAATGAATAGTATATAAATCAATTCATGATTATATGGTACCGGATAGTTTACGAAATTGAAAATCATTCACCCTTGCGAGGTTAAGTTAACGACATTATCAATGCTTTCTGACAGGAGCATCCATAACTTTTCGCAAAGAACTAATTATTTGTGATTGCATTCCATTTTGATGCAGGTTTTGACTGAACTTAAAGTTGTCAAATTGCTTTTCAAATGGCGATTTTATGCACTTTTAAGTGCATAAGGTCTTTTTTTACCGTTTGTGCATACAGTGTGGTGGTGGGGGGGGGGGGGGGTTGTGTCCAAATGGACCCTGTACTTTTCCGAATACATTTTACAGTTAAAGTCGGGTCACTGACTACTCCAAGACAACCACAAAACCGGAACAAAAATGAAAATTGCTTTCCTCGTTTTCAAATGGCGGCCAAAATACTGATTTTCGTATTGCGAAATAAAAATTACGGTAAAAACGAAAAATCACTTTCCCGAAAAGAAATGTCAATAAAATTTGGCTCATAATAGAAGAATACCATATAAGTGCATTTACATTGCTGAAATAAAGTTTAAAGAAACAAATTTACATCGAAAGTTCAGGGGCATAACACTTTTTTCAAAACCCTAAAAATGCTAATAAATGGCGGCCATTTTGAAAATGACAGGGGCGATCTTTTTTAAACCAAAAGTTGCGGAATGTAAAGTGAGGCAATTACAAACAAAATTGACTTAAAATATATTTGCATTTTAACGGGAGACGTGAAAAACGAAATGTTGAGTCCAAATGCACTTAAGTGTTAATCGGGCGGGATCTGGTCCGAATAAATTCGCCTTAACGTAGGCTATTTGCATGTAATGGCTAATTAGGGAGTGTTCAGAAATACTTTAATGGGGGAGACATTTGACTCAAGTTCTATGACGCTTACAGTCAGAACTGTGTATAGCTGGCGATCAATTTGCAACATTTCAAATTCACTTGAAACATATCTTTCAAGCCTCCGAGTTGTATTTTTCGGTGATTTGTATTTATCATGTTATAGCCTTTTTAAAAAGGGTTTCTTTTTTCCAATTGTAGAAAGTTACTCTTTGTATATACAAGTCCTTCTATCTACACAATACTTTCACAAAGATTTGCGCGGAGAACGAAACATTTGGTCAACTTGCTAGTACAAAATGTTAAAAATGAGTTCAAAATCACGCGTAGCGTGCACAAATGTGTATTCTGTTGTTGCTCACCCTTACCGACAGTTCTGAAGTAAAAATTGTGGACACTGGTAAGTCACATTTTGTATTACAAATCCTGCTGTCTACACGTTGTTTTCACAAAGACACGCGCGGAGCGCGCAGAAATTCGGTCACTGCGTTCAAAATCACGTGTAGCGCGCGGAAATGTGTAATTAACCCTGTTGACGATCCCCCGTATCAAAAATTTAACCGTGTTGACGATCACCCTTATCAACAGTCACATGAGAAATGTCTCAAGTAAAAATTGTGGACACTGGTTAGTCACATTTTGTATAACAAATTTTGGTCTTTTTCCCGACTATCTATTTGGCCTAACTTTTTTGCCCCCCCCCCCCCCCTTTTGAGTAGGTAAAACTTTTTAGTCCCCCCCCCCCCCCCTTTTTTTTTGAGACTTCAAACTTTTTAGACCCCCTCGTTTACAACTTACCAATATCGCTCTGGTCAAAGAGGCAAGTAACATTGAAGTGATTTGCACAGGATCACAACTCGTTGGCTGTAGTGGCTAGTGGAACTCAAACTCACAACCTCACAATTATGACTCCTTTAATAATCCGTAGTACGGCAGCTAGCACCCTTTTGATCAATGAAACGAGGTACCAACATCTGACCACAGGATCATTTATGATGTAACCTACTTTATGCAGATATGGATGTCTGCCGCGGCCATAGATTTAAAATAATTCTGTGGTCGCGGCCCACCTGCTGCATGTGGCCCCCGTGGCCCTTAGGGACCCAAGAAAGAGGCCGAAAATACGTTTGATCAATGGAACGAGGTACCATCCCTAACCACTTTCAAATGAACAAGTACATCACACAGAGTATAGAATAATCCCTGTCAGACAAATTATCTGCTGCAAAGGGCCCGACAGACGCCCCGATAGAGCCCGATGATGCCCCTAAAATTTGGAAAAAATGAATGTGTAATTTTTTTTCCATATCTTTTATGGTGTCACAATTCTGTAACAGAAATATATAGAGACAATCTTTCTTTAAAATGTTGCTATAATTCAGTTGTAAGGGGG
Source organism: Ophiura sarsii (assembly GCA_035610835.1). Classification (NCBI taxonomy): domain Eukaryota; kingdom Metazoa; phylum Echinodermata; class Ophiuroidea; order Amphilepidida; family Ophiuridae; genus Ophiura; species Ophiura sarsii. Next base: position 55,734,412 of record CM069448.1, read on the forward strand.
TCAGCAAGAAACATTCCGATATAGTCAAAGAGATTTACTTAAAAGCTTTACTGGAAGGAGAGTCGGGAAGTGGTATTAATCGTGGGTTCCGTATGAAGGACAGCGTAATGCACACCTATTCACAAACCAAGAATGGGTTTATTTTCTTTACCCAAAACGGAATGTTTTTGATGACCGCGTATCAACGACCTATTTAGATATATAAAACCATCTAGATAAAGCCTTTACAAGACCACAGCGTCTGTTTTCTCATAATTAATACTACTAGTATACAAAACGTAAATAAAATCTCTATCGTGAAACTACTGTAAATATATATATAAAATATTGTCGAAATTATGTAGTCGAGTTTGATGAAGAAATAAATACCGTGATTTAAAATTCATCGTGCTTTGAACCTTATTTGTGTGACTTGGGTAAAGTACTTTAGGGTATACCAGGTATTCTAGGTACTATTTACTAAATTGTGTTTGTTTGTTTTGTTTGTTTTGTTTTTTATTTATTTTTATTATAAATTTGTCCAATATATTAGTACTATACCGTAAAGATAATTCTCCCCACCCCCTCCACAGAGTGCAGGATTCGGGTCCCGATATACTCGCCCACTTTTGGGAGAAATTACCTTATGACTCATCCCACACTTGGAACAATCAGAGAGTAGGATTCGGGTCAGATGACCCGGAGTCTGACCTTTTCTACCGATGTTACGCACCGAAACCCTCCTCTAATGTCACCTCCTATACTACTAACACCTCACACCATATGACCTCCTCACATCCAAATCATATAAAAGGCACTGTCACATACTGCGTATCACCACAAAATAGATAATTGATTACAAAACAGGTAATTAAACACAAAACATGACCGTATTTACATCATTCAAAAATAAAAATATGAAATATATTAACATTAACAGATAAAAATACCGTTTAAAATATATTAACATTAAAAGATAACATTACCGTTTAAAATAGACGACTACAATAATTAGAGTTCAAAATCAAATTTCCCGTCAAATCATACACATCGTAAAAAGGTTTATGACAGAGTTGAAGTAATAAAAATGTTTAAAATAATCGTTTGTATGCATAACTTTAAAAGAATGTACATCATGAGAATTTCTGACAGTATGATTAATACGATTCCACAATTTTACTCCACTGTATAATAAAAGAATTCTTAAAACATTCGATATCATTGCCATGATATGTGATACTGGCTGTCCAATGACAGCAACTTCAATTTTTGAGTATAACTCGCCATTATATTGAAAGGAAGTGGAAGTAAATATCGAAACAAGTCAATAATTTAGTCATATTCATAGATAGAGATAGTCATCGGTACGTTGGGCTAACGATAGATCACGTTTAACCGTGTTTCAACAATGTCAATTGTTTTATGTACCGGAGTACAACTAGGGCCTAATTTGGTACGAACTGGCTATTCCCAATACGATACTGCGAATTATAACAGTTTGTCTACTATTCGCAGTACGGTTTATAGCCAATCACAAATCAGATACCCCAAATATACAATGCTTTTCACTGGCACTTCAGAGAAATGAAAGTTTATATGACTTTTACTTAAAGGGACACAATGTTGATTTTTTTAAATTTTAATTAATTTACCTCAAGTTCATACATGTAATACAATTGTAAAAATATACAAATCCCAGTTGTTATCATTGTAATTGAGGACGCTTCCTCCACCACATCTCTCAATGCCCCTTTATGATACAATTGCATTCGTTATTGATGGTGACAAGGGAGACTTTTATACATATTGGGCCAATGTATTGATGTAATGTAATTCCAGAAGTTTGTTTTGCAATTGATTAAAATACTTACTCTATCCAGAATCCGGAACATGTTTTTTATATTTTGTACAAGCTTTGACAATCAATTTGTTGTCCATATTCATTTTAGGCCAACATTAAACTGGTTTGGTTGCCCTCCCTCACCAACTTTTTGGGAACTGAGTTTACCCCTCTCAACTACTAACCTAGACCCTAACTTTTTTCGAGGTTTTAGTAGTTTACTCCCTCTCAACTACTATGAGACCCTAGCTCTTTTGGCACCAACATCGATTCTAATGACATTTAAGAGGGGGTCTTGTTAGTAGTTTACCCCCCCCCCCCCTCTCAACTAACCTGAGACCCTAACTTTGTTGGCGCCAAAATCGATTAGGTTAGTAGTTTACCCTCTCTCAACTACTTGGGCCGATTTGAATTACATTTGATACCCAAAACAGAGTCTCTGACTCTGACTCATTTCATTAAAAAATATATCGGCCTACTTTCATGTAATCCAAATTAAATCAAGTTTATTCCATTTACACTATACAGTATGCAACCGAAATGGTTGCACTCCTCAGGTGTTATAGTTTTATGTACACATTTATATAGTTTAAAAGTTACAATGCTTGATAAATTTGGCGCCAAAAAGGGTTGACACTTCCCTTAAAAGGGGACATAAAAACGTTAAAAAGTCACTTTAAACTGTTGCGCTGTCGTACTGCGAATAAGCTGCAACCCCCAGTATCGTACTGCGAATAAGCTGACAACCCTTCTTATCCGCAGTATCGTATTGCGAATAAACTGGCATCCCTTCTTATCCGCAGTATCGTACTGCGAATAAGCTGGTCAACCCTTCTTATCCGCAGAACCGTACTGCGAATAAGCTGGCAACCCCTTCTTATCCGCAGTATTGTACTGCGAATAGACCCTTCCAATTTGGTATCCCGTGGTTCTCTCTCTTAAACTGGAACATAATCAGACACAGCGTCATTAAACCTGACACATTGTTGACGGTTGTGGAGGAAGTCAAACATTCCTAAATAGAATATATATGTATTTTACATACTATTTGTAACATCTTGTATTTGCTTATTTCTCAACAAGGTCAATGTGAGATATATAATGTAAGAGGCAACGAATATTCCTCATATGTACGTCTAAACTGGGAATGTAGTGAACCTAATAGTGAGTTCCAAGTCATTTATCAACTAATTCGAGCGTGCGAGCATGACGCAGACAACTTGGAAGGAAGGATGCCACCGTTTAATGGAGAGACGTCCTGGACTTTACGCAAAGATTTTTACCTACAGAAGATTGCATACAACATACAAACGAACTCAACCTATTTGCTTAGTGTACGTGCAAGAGTTTTGCAGGGAGATAGATTCCTTTATGGATCAAAGCATGAGGGTATCAACTATACTACTTCTGAAGGTATGTTTGAAGTTATTCTTTTATCTTGTTTGTTTTAGTATTTCTCTTTGATAAGAATGTTTACAAACTTAAAAGCATAACGAGCAAACACCCTTACCATGCTAGCTTACGAGCTTTCAGCTGCATGCGAAAGATTACTCGCCGACTTTTTTGAAAAGATAAACAAACAATCGTTTCAAATTGGAGATAATTTCTAACAATGAGTTATTATCATTTTCGAACTTATAATTATTTAATTATGAGGGACGACAAGGGAACCTGTTGCTGTGCCTTGTCTCACAAGCTTGTAAGGCAAAGTATATGTATGTCTGTAGCTGAGTGCTCTGTCAACTTTCACTCCAAGGTATGTTGGGCACGGGTCAAACCTGCCGTTCAGAATGGTGTCATTACATTCTCGCTTAGCCTCCCTGTTGTTTAGGTGAAAAGCAACATAGACGGTCTTACCACCGAGTCTGTAATTAGAAAATACAGACTCTACGATCTTGCCAACGGTTAGCTTGAGCCTTCAGTGTTGTAGGTATATAGATGAGCAGGGTGTCCGAGTCCACGTGACACGTCTTGACTTAGTACACTCTCACCAACCTAATCCCATGTTTTGTCGGTCACCAGGAGAGCCACTATTGTGCAAAAGCTGTTGAAACGGTGAAACTCTGTAAAGAGTCACCACTAACTATAGGCATTTTTTTCAGATTACCTGATATTGTTCCTTTTTCAAGATGGCCGCCATTGACTTTTGGAGACATAAATTGGGCAAAAACTGAAACAGGCTACAATATCTCGAAAAGTAGTATCAAAATGTCTGATTCTAATGAAACACATACCTCAAATTGTTCGTTTCAAAACCTGATAGTTTTCTTATATTTCAGATGCTTACGTTTTGACCTATGACCCTTTAAGTACATTTACCCTTTTAAGGAATTGTGTACATGGATTGCATATAGACTTACATGGTCATAGGTCAACACCTACGCATCTGAGGTATAGCAACTATTCTTTTCCTGAATCTCTGTGTTGAAACAATTTATAAGTATATTTCATTAAAATCAGAGCAGTTTTAGAGTTTTTAGAGGCATTTTCCAAAACATTTATTGTATAATTGAATTGTATATATATATAATCGCTCTATTTCCATACATCGTGAAATGTTGCTTCTTACTTTCGTTATTAAAGGGGGGACTCAAGGAAATCACTTTTTGAATTTTGTGAGTGCTGTAATTATTTAACTATGACTCATTGTATATAAAAGTATAATTTTTTGGAAAGGAAATAGGTCAGAGAATCTCAATTTTGATTTTATTTTTTTTACCCAAAAAAGTTCAACAAAGCTAACTAAAATAATTTTGAGTAAAAAAATTCCCAAATTGCTAGATTATGATGTAAAGACACTAACTTCGGGACTTTTTTTAACCTAATCTAATATTTTTTGAAATTTTGACCAAAAAGCGCCAAAAAAGTGAAGAAAAAAAATCACAAAATCAAAATTGACGCAAAATCTGGATCCTCTGATCCATTTCCCTTCTAAAAATGTATACTTTTATATGCATTTGATTAATAGTTCAATAATAACAGAACTTCCTTGAGTCCCCCCTTAAAGCACAACAATTACATTTTGGACTTATTTTTCTCATTAACCAAGTCATCCAAATGGCTTAGAATTTTGAAATGCAGTAAATATACATTAGAAGATGACAGTCCAATGCAAATGTTGCTCCTTATTTTTTATTCGTTCGATGCTCACTCGAACGTACCTTTAGTTTGGTGTGAGTTCTGGCTTTTACAACTTCTGTTTTAATCGCCCGGGTGAATATTGAATGAATGGAAAAACGGTGAACAAAATTTGCATTATACATTCACTGTAACTCAAAATTCTAAGCCGTTTAAAAACGATGAACTTTCTGAAGACGTCATTCTGTGCTTTCACCAACAAACTATTTCAATAAAAAAAAAACCTTTTATGATGTATATTAAATACCAAGAGAATATTATTAGGGTTCATACTAAAATAATGAATGCAAAACCAGCGTTCGGTATTTTACGGAAAAAAATAATTATAATTAAACTACGGTGAATTTATATTAAAATAACGTTTCTGATGTACAGATCCAGAAAATTAGTAGGCCTACTTAAAAAACCTTGTTCACTCGCAAATGGTGTGATGATTTAGAGTCTGGCAACTCTTGTTGACTGTTGTGGCGTTACCAACTCGGAATGTTGCCTTTTTTTGAGGATCTGCTCATATAATTATTTTGTCCAATTTGTATGCCCCTCGTCCTTGACCATGTATCCGTGCCCCAACTCCTGACGCAATCTATATTTATTTATCTACCTAATATTTCAATTATTGCAGATCTATACGTGCAACAAACGGGAAGAACATCAGACACAATGTCAATTTCTTGGAACCCGTACCCTAACCAATGCATCAGCAATAGTAATAACACAGAGTATGAATATCAACTATTTCGGAGTTCAGACGGACACGTGGCTAAAAGGAACGTTACAACAGAAACAGCAGTATCATTTTATGGTTTGGAATGTGACACAGAGTATAGATTCCGCGTAACATATATGAGGGAGACCGGGACAGGACCAGAAAGGATCATGATAGCGAGAACGACTCGTGAAAGTAATCAAAATTGAATCAAAAGTCCAAACAAATTGGTAACGTCTGGCAGGCATGCCAATCTTGCGATGTCTGCTGTATTCAACATCATTTTATGAAATTCCGTGTTGCTTAATACTACCATTAAAAATTTAGCAGATTCGATTTATTTCATATTTTTTAGGGAGTGTTCATAAATACTTTGGTGGGGTGGGGTGGATAATTATGGGGGTGGGTCCAAAAAGTTTTGATACTCTGCAAAGGGGGGGTCAAAAAAGTTTTAGAAAACCCCAACAGAGGGGGGTCAAAAAAGTTTAAAACACTTATTAGTTTCCAAAATTTTCTGGGGGCTTCGCCCCCAAACCCCTGTTTTACCTATATCTGAGAGCCTATATGGACATTATTTATGGAAAGTTCATATATCAACGTAAAAATAGTTAATATTTTGGCACGCTATGCGCGCAGATATATGTCAACGGACCTATTTTTATGTACCGTACTAGCCCAGCTAAAATGTCAATAGCATGCAAACAACAATTGCGCGCATATTGTATTTAAAGCCAGGATATGTAATTGGAGGGAGCATCCTAAATGGTTTCAAGAACGGAGATCTGTGCATAAATATGTGAAGTTATTCAGGGATTAAAGACCATGGCGCACTAAACCAAAGATACCTGCAATCGAAGTGGGAGTTCTGATTCACTCTAGATTCTACATGTACAACCTGCCCTCCTAGATGTAATGCGTTCATCAAAATAGAATACGATACATGGTCAAATTCTGTGGGGGGGGGGGCAAGGGGCAAGAAAGTTTCAGGTGCAGGCAGTAAAGTAATACAGGGGGTCAAAAAAGTTTAAGGCATGGCGAGAGGGGAGGGGGGGGGGTCAAAAAAGTTTAAGGCATGGCGAGAGGGGGTCAAAAAAGTTTTGATATACCAAAAATAAAATTATCCAGCCCCCCACCAAAGTATTTATGAACGGTCCCTTAGCTCCATTTCAAGGGCGTTGCCAGGGGGTAGCAAAAGCTAGGTCAAATCACCCTATAACGGCCCGCTAATAATTATGCCAGGCCTGCAAAAATTGATTTTGTACCCTCGGTTCTCTCGTCTCTGAAAAGTGTTGAAAACTCTGGTGAGCCCCATTCGGAAGCTGAGCCTTCCTTCCCCCCTCGACCATAACAAGCCTAGTTAAGCTCCTGATACCATGATTAAAAGGGTCTTTATCAGGTTATCTGAGTCTGTCCCTTGTAATGGTGTTGTCAGATGTTGCAATTTGCGCGGACTGATGATGTTCTTTAAAATAAGTGGTGCATTGAAAATTGGCACTTTCATCTGTCTTGAGCCACTTTAAACAATCATTTGTTACTAGCCATATATGTAACTAAAACAATTCCTTGCTTTAGAATTATACAAAGTGGATAATAAGTTAAACACAATTTTCCGTAATAAATGAGGGCAACATTGAATGTTTGCTTTCATTTCTATAAAAAAAAGCAATCACACTGCCTGCAATCACACTGCCTGTTAGGCTCCGTGCGACACCACTGTTTCATTATACTACGGGATAGAAGGTATATTTTCAAAACCTTGAATATTTATTTTCGTACTGAATATATATCCACCTATTATACAGTATATTCAATGAAAGATTTATCGAACATCGTTATCGCTCTTTTCTTTGGAATTAAGACGATAATTACAGTCCGTGTGTTAATTATTTTCGTGTGTTTTGATGTTTTACTTTGCTAGTACCACTCACCCCTATAGTGAGGTTGAATTCTTCATCAGAGACCAGTCTCTCCTTCTTATGGGATGAATACAAAAGTCAGTGTAACACAAGAGACGATATCCGTGTATCTTACGACTTTGAACTGAGACTAGCTTCGCCGTCTGAAATACTACTTCAGAGTGGCAGTGCAAGTGGAGAAAACCCGTGGATATCATTTAACAACCTCGATGAAGATACAGATTACAGATTTCGAGTGCGTGTTTCTACGGTGTCTTCCATAGGAGGCTTCCGATTTAGCGGGTGGAGTAGCTTTGCTTCCGGATCGTCGGCCTTTTCTACGACACCTGGTAAGCAACCACCTCATACACCTACCATATCACTTTGTATGTCATGGTCTCATTCACATAATTGGTTGGGCGTGTTAAGCAAATATGAATGCCATGTATAAATAATTATGATATATAGAATTATGATAACTATTTGATCATGAGAACTTCTCTACCAACTGTTTAGCCTATTTTCGCACGAGGTAATCAATATATAGCGAAGTTCTCTTCAATACAGAGCAAACGTCGAAAAACGAATATCTAGAGAGAAGTTCTCTTGGAGAAGCGAATGCCTATGGACGCGTCGCCTTGCCGTCTTATGATGACCCCGTCCGTTTCAATGACTCAAAGTCAAATCTCGCAACGAATGCTTTAAAATATTCAGAATTTTAAAATATCAATAACTTTACATCATCATTTGAATGTGTATTGCTCCTTAAACCATGACATTACTATCTACATGCTTAAACTTACATGCGTTTTTTAACAGGAAACATAGAAAACGGGAGTGAAGGGAATAGTGACACGGATATTGGCCTAGTAGTAGCTGGAATTGGTTTGGGTGGCTTCCTTCTCTCAATTATAGTATTCATCACACTAGCAGTGTATATGAGGTAATTATAAACTGTTTAAATTTATACACTTAGCTTTATGCTTATTTCATATGTATGACCTGAAGAGCGGAGAGCAGAAAACCAGCCTTAGGGTTTTTATAACGATGACTTGATATTTGCAAAGCAACATACCCAAAGAAGCCCATTATCAAAAGCCCATACTTAAAATTCAACATTGTTTATCTAATTCCAAACAACTTGGTCAGAATGTTGCCTTGGTGAATGGCTATTCAGCTCATGCCCGGTGGATGGTTTTTCGTTTTGCTTTCGATGGTTCCCGGCGTTTTGGCTCCATTTGCAATTTCAAACGTTTCTCATGTGGAAAAACCAGCACCGCCAACATGTTGACCTTGGTCAATCATTTTAAATTGTCCACAGTGACCTCTACGTTTGACCTACGAGTTCAAGGGTTAAATCACAAAATGGACACATTTTAAACAACCTATAAAAGGACAAAAGTAACGGTGGCAAGGTGTTGGCTTTGGACAAACATCTAAAGGTGCCCACTGTGACCTCTTCGTCTGACCTACACCTAAGTGGGTCAAACGTCAATGAAAAGTCAAACTTTGAACAACGTTAGTTGACAAAAGTAATGGTGTCAAAGTGTTGGCCTTGGAAACACATGCAAAAATGTTCATTGTGACCTCTTTGTCTGACCCACGGCTAAGGGGTCAAAGGTCTGAGAAAGATCAAATTTCAAAATTCCTGTGGATGCCATCAAATCCGCTAGGCGTGAAGCTGATGGCACCCATAGGTTACAAAATACATAACTTAGAAATAGTAATAGGCACAATTTTTTCTTAGTCTAAAAAATTATTCTTAGAAGAGAAACCAATATTATTTGACATACATTACACCAGAAATTCATGTTGTTGTACAATGGGCTATTCCAGAAATGAATGGTACACCCATATTTTTCAGTGGGAAATCCCAAAATAAATCAACCTTTTTAGTAGTCGCAGGGGTAAAGAAGACATGGGAATTTGGGAATTCCCAAAAAAATTAAACCGATTTCAGGAAAATTCTAAAAACATTTCCTGCTTTTAGCCAAAAAAGTAAAGACGACATAGGAATTCCCAAACTTTGTCAATGAAAACGTACTAACCCCTAAAGAAGACATGGGAATAGCCCAATATATTTAGATAATATTTAGTAGTACAACAATACTATAGTAAATGGATCGAAATATAAGACACTTGACATGTTGGTAGGGGACAACTGCCTGAGGGTAAATTGTGTTCAAGTTTTTAAAGTGACCCCATAGGTAAACGGTCGCAGATAGGTCCATTTACTTATAAATGCTTTATGACTACCATGTTGGTCAAAAGATTCGTTGCCCAGATAAAGAATACATTACTGGGATCAAATGACACCCAAGGGCTCCCTGAGGTAAACTAGAGGTCAATTTGCTTTGGAAACTTCTATGAGTACTGAAATAGGTCAGAAGAATTGTTGACCAGATTGAATTATATTGCTAGTGTCAAAGATCACACGAGAGTCACATGGGAGTAGTAAGAGGTCAGTTTTCTTAGGAAAGCTTTTATGACTACCCAAACGTGGTCAGAAGAACTATCGAGCAGATTGCAATGCATTGTCAAGTCTTCCATGGCACCCAGGTGTCATGGTAGCTTATTAAGTAAATAAACAATAAATATGTTGAACAGTGCTACATGTGCTCTAATGGATGCAACAATTCAATATACAACGCTTCCATCCCCGATTTGATAATGGCTAATGTTTTTAAAATAATTTTCTTCCGTTCAGGAGTCGTTTACGAAAATTGAAGCAACGATTTGCAGACACCAACAGACCTAATATGGCCGCAACAGCAAGCCATGTGATTCCTTTGGTTGGTATTGACAACCCAGCACTAAACCGTACAGAGACGGTACCGCAACTTTGTGTGGAAGAGACCGATTATGCATATGAATCTGTGGGTGGTCCGGATATAGTAGACCAGAGTGGTTATGAAGGAATCAATTTAGCTGAGGTGCAAAGGGAACACGGGTACCAAGGTCTTGGTGCAAACCCTTAAGGGGTCACGCACAGGTTGAATAAGGTCTACCGTAATGACCGAATGCAAATTTTGCATTCTTTATTTTAGCATGTACCCGCATAAAATGTTCTTGGTATTATAAACAAAATGAAGGTTTACTTCTTACGTCATCATACATGACTTTTCAATGATGCATTTGTGAAAGCGAAAGCACAACATGGCGTCTTCAAAGAAAGTTTTAGGCGTATTTTGAGGTACTCTCCGAATGTAAAAGAGCTAAAACTCACTCTTTTGAGAGCTCTAGGAGAGACGGCTCATTTTAGGAGTGAAGTTCGCTCTTTTCGGAGTGATTTTCCACTCTTTTAGAGTGATTTTTACTCTGAAAAGAATGGCACTCATTCTAAAGAATGTACTTCACTCCAAAAAAAGAGCTGTCCCTCCTAGAGCCCGAGTTTTAGCTCTTTTACATTAAGAGAGTACACTAACTGCCACAACAGTCGTCGTTTTTTGGTCCTAATTCAGAGTTGCAGTAAATGTATTAGTTAAGATTTTGCTCACAATTTTTCTAATTATTTGATGTTCACTAGGGCGTGAATTGAAATTTAAAATTCAGGACTCAGACTAAATTTCACGCCAGAGTGAGCATCGAGCGAATAAAAAAGAGTGAGCACAAGTTGCATACGAATGTCATCTACACATACATTTACTTCATAATAACATTTTAAGCTCTTTGGAAAAACGACGACTTCGAAAACATTAACAAAGAGAATCCGTGCCAAAAACACTATTTTCATTCAAGACGCCAGTTGTGATTTCCACAAAACAATACTACGTCAACAAAGGGACATTTCTGCAGTTTTTAAAAGCGACCTTTCAAGATATATTAAGACAATTTGATAAGGTATCATTCTGAAATAAAGACTGCAAATCACGGTTTGGTTATTTTCGGTAGAGATTTTTCAACCCATGCTACCGCCTTTAATATCTCTTGTTTATCAGTACTGTAGTTTACGTGCTTTTTTACTAGACAAGTAAATATTCATTAGCTTCAAAATCGTCAGCAATGTGGTCAGTCTTTCTCTTTAGTATCATACGGTATCACAAATATAAAAAGTATGTCAACATTTACATAATGGAAATCCACAGTTTGTATTCTTATGGCTAATTATAAATGAATGTTTATGATATGTACTAATCTTGTAAAAACTATAAGCCCTTGTGAATTTTCATAGATAGCAGCTGATGAGCATGATTGATTTCAAGACAATAGGGGTTCGGTAACTTTTAAACTATTACATTGTAACTTGTTATAAGGTATAAAGGCATACTTAAAATGCATAAACAAAACATGTAAAGTACTCAACAAAAGAAAGTCATGCACTTTGTTTAGGTCCTTTAGAGTAGCTTCCGATTATTTGTTGACCAAACAGACTAAATAGACATAAGGATGAATCTTTCCGGGACAATTTGATACCAAAGTTGCCACCTAACAACAAAGATATACAATGATATAGCACCATTTAAAGAAAATTAGTCACTTTTCAAAAGTCACATTTTCGATACACTACGCGGGAAGAAAAGACCACATGTTACCTGTTCATAATCAAATAGCCCGCTCGCTCAGGCACTACCCAACGCAGTTGCCTGTGTGATCAATATCCATTTCATTCCCGGCCATTCAAATGCCACGCATAGCATTTTCTCGACTTGCGTGCGTTGAAAATGTGACTTTTGAAAAGTGACCAATTTTCTTTAAATGGTGCTAATCATGGTTTATCTTTGTTGTTAGGTGGCACATTTGGTATCAAATTGTGCCGGAAATATTCATCCAAATGTCTATCTAGTCTGTTTGGTCAAAAAATAATCGGAAGTTACTCTAAAGGACCTAAACAAAGTGTATGACTTTCTTTTGTTGAGCACTTTATGTACAAACTACTGTGGTTGTATGTTAAAACTACATGGAGGTAAGAAGGGGTAAGAATGCAGAAGATTTTGAATGTTAATTGTTATTTTTGGAAATATTATAAACTTACAAATTTGTGCCTTTAATTGACTACTAGTTATGTAAATTAATTCGGAAACTTTTGTCTGAAAACATTTAGACCAGCCAATACGAAGAGCTGACGTGTTCGTTACACAGAATTCCATGGAGGTAAATGATTTGTTCTTCTGCAGCACATGTTTTTCTATTAATTCAAGGTATTTGTAAATAAAATAAAAAAATTGCAAAGTAATAAAGCCACTTTAGGGTGTTCAACTTTAATGCAATACGGTATATATTTCAAATAATTACTTATCTTATAGAAATCAATGAGTAATGTCAAATTCGACTGTATCATGTATACATGTCAAATGTGTCTCACATTAGGCTTACATTTTTATTGTTTATTATGAATAAGGCAAAGTAAAATAAATAACTAGTTTCTCGTCCAGACATTTCAAAACACGGTAGGAAGGCCTTACTATTTGTTATTTTTCATAAATGTGTTATTCATTTAATGAAATATTCCTATTGCTGAGGTTGGTCTGATTTGGTCCTCCGGATTTTAAAAATGGGGGAGGCCCCTAATTATTTTTTATTATTTCCCCACAACTCTTCCCCTAATAGCAGGGGCGTCATATAGGGGGGGGGGGGTAGGGGGACACGCCCCCCCCCCCCCCACTTTTCTAATTATGATGATGATGAGTGATGATGATGCCCCCTTAAAGAGGCATTTTTTTGCGCGAATTAGTTTTAATGTTTAATTATTCAAGCTTAACAACATGGTTTCAGGAACGTTTTCTGGACTATTTATTGAAGAAAAAAAGACATTTTTGCACGCTTCACGCGAGTTAGATTCAATGTTTTTTATTCAAGTCATAAAAATATGGCTAAAGTTACGTTTTTCTGGACCATTTTAGATCACAAAACTGACAGTTTAAACATGATGGCTAAGGAACGTTTTTCTGGAGCTTTTAGTGTTTTTTAAAGCGATTCACGGGAATTGTTTTCAATGTTAATTCAAGCTTTATATAAAAATTCCTTTATAAAGGAAAAAGAGGCGGTCATATAGATTTAAAGAAACAGATAGCAGAGTGTAATAAAGGTAACACAAAGAGTGGTTAAGTTTCATTTATCAATATAACATGAATGGAAATCACTAATTCCTGTTAATAATACTATAAAAAGTCAGGACGATGTTAACGAGTAAGAACATTAAAGAGTTTTAGAGCAGCTGGCATACCACGTTGGCAGTTTACCACAGACGAACTGGTCACACACCTGTCACTTGGTGACTGACAGTACAGAGTTATCATGGAGAAATTGTAACCTTGTCAAATCCCAAGAGAACTGGATATAGCTAAAAACTCAAAGTGGTAGCTTGTCTTTAAAATGTTACTTTGTTTTTGATATGCTTAAAGGCATAGTGTGTGATCTTATATGCATATTTTGTTAGTAGATTTTCTTGCAGATTTACATTTCTGATTGTAAATCGTGAATATATTCTAGACAAGTTTATAAAGCTATACGATTCTTTATACTAGAAAATATGTCTTTTTATGGTTTTTAAAGGTTGAAAACAGATTGGTTCAGATTGGTTGCGCGAACAGTTTAAATGTTGTCTAAAAAATATGATTTTAATTATAATTGTTTCGCTCTGTAACTTGGCACATATTAATGATATGAATCATGAATGTAAATCTGGAAAAAAGTATAGTTAAAAAATATTCAAAAAAATAGAGTGAATCCCCTGGAAAAGATTCTGTAATATTATTATAACATATACTGTATTATATTAGAAAAGTCCAAGCCCAAATCAGTGGGATCCCAGGAGTTGGTTACCCTTTGTTGTCATATTTTAAATCTTGCACAGTACGAGTATAAAACAACAAGCTATTATTTTGAAAAAATAAAAATAGCTGCTGGGACTATGATATTTATGTGAAGGTTTTGAAAAGCAGCAATATATAAGTTATGCATATTAAAAAATGAGTGTATAAATGTATATAGAAGATACCACCAATTTTGTTGATTAGCCTATGAGTGAAAATATTAGGCAGAGTAATAGGTATCTTTACACAGGTTTATTGAATAATATATAGTGTACAAGAGCAATATAAAAAATAAGAGTCATAATGGACAAGCATTGAAATATGGATGCAGTTTTCATAAGGTATCATGTATATATAAGAAAGCCCTGAAAGTTGGCGTGAAGAGTACAATTGTAAGAAATATATTGTAGTGGCTAAACTAGTTAACTCAAAGAGCAGGCATGAGAATGCATTTTGTTGAAAAAATAGGAAAAAATGTATAATGCACAAAAAAATAGACCAAACATACCCAAAGGCTATGTCCCGAACCGAACATGAGTTTTGCAGGGGGTCGCGGGAGAGTTTAATGGGGCAGCGCCCCCTTTAGATTTATTTTGTTTTGTTTTTAAATTGGATTTAAAGAGTGTAAAAAATGGGAAGTTCTCATGCCTGAAAGAGGTACAAATAGCAAAGTCAATGGAAAAGTAATATTCAGAAAATAGAATGTACTACGCTAAATAAAGAACCATAAGAATTTGGTGGTTGTGGACATGTACATAGTAAATATGTGGATACTTAATTGAGTTAAAAATACGAATAAAGGAATTGGTTTGAAAATCAAGTGATGTTTTGGGGCTGTTGTTGTGATATTACATTTGTTTGCTTGTGTTTGTGAACGCTATGCTATGGTATTTATTAAAAGATGGTGGTAGGAGATGAGAAAAGTAACGGTCTTCTCACAATGCATTGCGTGAATGCCAGTCAACTGAAGCTGCCTATTATCGATCACATGTTTCTGCCTATTATCGATCACATGTTTGGCACAGTATCCACCTGCGTGAAATTGATTCTACATCGTGTACATAACAGAGGAAACAATTTGGTGAGTTTTTAATTCAGTAATTTATTAATATACGCTCTATTGACTATATAGACAGCATGGCAATTTAACCTAAAAAATATTTAAGCCATACACTTTTAGATTCAAATGACTATTTGAATACAGTCAAATGAATATTTGATACACAGTGAAGTAATTCGTTAAACGATATTTCCTTGGGATAAAATCGTGAACGTCGCAAAATATACCCTTTGCACGTTATTCCAATTCGATATCTAGTATTCGGTAACTTTATTAATACCCAACCGATTTCCACCGTTCAAAGGGGTAAACTATATCAATAAAGCCACGTTCTTTTCATATTTTGCCTTTAAACTTTCCTAAAACAATAAAAAGCGTTTCATTTTATAAAGCATTTTGTCTTAGGCACAGTCAATCATGTGATTATTGATGGTTGCTACAGTTCATGAATTGACCGCAGCTGTGTAAACAACTGTTATTTGATCAGATATGCAGTGTTGGCAAACCGCATCCCAAATTTCACC
The DNA here is from genome assembly GCA_035610835.1 of Ophiura sarsii. NCBI lineage: Eukaryota > Metazoa > Echinodermata > Ophiuroidea > Amphilepidida > Ophiuridae > Ophiura > Ophiura sarsii. Next base: position 55,750,306 of record CM069448.1, read on the forward strand.
TAAAAACCTCGGCCCATGCCAAAAAGTAGCCCAATTCCAAGAATATCTGTACCTTTGATACAAAACCTGTTTAAACACCCGTTGAACAGGTTTTAATTTAAAAAGGTCAGGAAAAACTCGTTGGTAACATGTATGCGCTAAAGAAAGGATCTGCTTTTATGTATTGTGACATACGTGACACGTAAGGGATTTATTGTCGCATGTAAACCGTACGTAAGATGTCGTTTTCCCAAAGGTCAATATCTATCTATAGAGAGCGGGCCCGGTTGCCCGCCTCTAAAAAATATGTTACAGGAACGTTTTCTGGACAATTTTAGTTAGAAAAATAAACAATTTTAGGCGTTTCGAGCGAGTCGGTTTCATTGTTTTATTACTCAAGCTTAAACAAAATGGCTTCATGAACGTTTTTCAGGACCATTTTAGTGTAAAAAAACCCAAATTTTAGGTTTGTCAGGTCAATTTTCATGATTTAAATTTGTTAGAAAGCTAATAATGTGAGGCAATAGCCTATTGAGAAAAACACCAAATTCATTTATCTTCAAGGTCACACAAATGTATAAATAATTCTAGGACACCCTGAAGACGTAGACAAAACCGGCAATAAATTATAAAAATGTATTTGGGACAATAAATTAGTATCTGAACATAATCGAATGGAGTCAAAAGGTATTGCCGAGTTTATGAAAGGCAATTCTTAGACAGATTTTTAAAAAAAACCTGTTTGTTATAATATGCAATCACTGTTAGCGTTGAAATATACTAATCTGCGTGTGGTTCATATATTAGCTTCATTAACCGTCCCTTTAAGTAGGTCATGTAGTTTTGATAGAAATGAGAGACCTACATTTTATTGAACAAACAAAAACACGAGTGGCCTCAATAACTTCATGCATAGGTGATTCCAATATTTTTTGATAAAAAGGGAAAATGTCATGACGAAGTACCGTTAGTAAATTCTGTACGTTCAATCCAAAGTATTAACCAAGGTGTGTTAACTGTTTGATACATTGTACTGACATTTGAGATAACGATATATTCACACAGCTCAAAAGTAACTTTTATCAATTATATCAAAATGGCGCGGACAGAGACTTGGCAGTTTGCGTGTCTTATTCTGACAGCGGCCGTATTCATTGATAGTAATGGTAAGTCAGTATTTTAATTTGAAGGATGCTTCAATTATAATTAATAATTAAGTAATGTGATCTGTAAGAATGCTCGGGACCACTCAGATGTGAAACTGTAGACATGCGTGATCAAGGTTTTGCCAAACACCTTTTAAACGCGTTTTGCTCTTTGAAACTCGAATTTCTTCAGGCATTTATGTTCCATAGTCCTGGTTTCTCGTTGTGTATAGCATGACTGAATGTCTGCCTACTAGCATGACTGGTGTGGGCGTTGTAGCTGCTTACATAACTGCAATAATTGTAGTATGAAGAAGATGAGGAGGAAGCAGAAGGCGACAGAAGCTGGGGGCGGAGAAGAGGAAGTAAAACCCCGGTTTTAATGAATGATTTGCCGATCATGCAGGTAACAGCAAATATATGAGGTATGCCATTCAATGTACTAGTTAATTACACATACATATCGCATGGCTGTTAATTGTGATATTTTTCCAAACACCGATAATTTTATTAATAATGTATTACACAAGATTGCACACATGTTAAACATAAGACGAGAAAATGTGCAATGATTGATGCTGGTAATACATTGGTGCTTATCGGCACTGTAACAAAAAACACCATCAATGTATGTAATTTCGTATATTTTCTAGTTTCCCTTCAGAAAGAGGAAGTTCAGCTGCAATCTTTTTTTAATGAATAGTATATAAATCAATTCATGATTATATGGATACGGCTAGTTTACGAAATTGAAAATCATTCACCCTTGCGAGGTTAAGTTAACGACATTATTAATGCTTTCTGACAGGAGCATCCATAACTTTTCGCAAAGAACTAATTATTTGTGATTGCATTCCATTTTGATGCAGGTTTTGACTGAGCCTAAATTTGTCCAATTGCTTTTCAAATGGCGATTTTGTTTTAACACTTTTAAGTGCATAAGGTCTTTTTACAGTTAGTGCATACAGAGTGGTGGGTGTCCAAATGGTCCCTGTACTTTTCCGAATACATTTTGCAATGAAACTTGGGTCATTGGCAACTCCAAGACAACCACAAAACTGGAACAAAAATGAAAATTGCTTTCCCCGTTTTCAATTGGCGGCAAAAACGAAAAACCACTTTCCCGAAAAAGATATCAATAAAATTTGGCTCATAATAGAAGAATACCGTATAAGTACAGTTACATTGCTGAAATAAAATGTAAAGAAACGAATTCCATTGAAAGTTTGGGGGCAAAACACTTTTTTCAAACCCCCAAAAATGCTAATAAATGGCGGCCATTTTGAAAATGACAGGGGCGATCTTTTTTTAAACCAAAAGTTGCGAAAGTGAGGCAATTACAAACAAAATTGGCTTTAAATATATTTGCGTTTAAACGGGAGACGTGAAAAACGAAATGTTGGGTGGGTCCAAATGCACTGAAATGTTAATCGGGCGGTATCTGGTCCGAACCAATTCGCCTTAACGTAGTCTATTTGCATGTAATGTCTAATTACTGGCGCAAACCTATCAGCAACAATATGGTGATACCCCCTAATACAACTTGCCAATATCGCTTTGGTCAAAGAGGCAAGTGGCTAGTGGAACTCAAACTCACAACCTCGCAATTATGACTCCTTCAATAACCCCGTAGTACGGCAGTTAGCACCCTTTTGATCAATGGAACGAGGTACCAACATCTGACCACAGGATCATTTATGATGTAACCTACTTTATGCAGATATGGATGTCTGCCGCGGTCCACCTGCTGCATGCATCTGCTGCATGTAGCCCCTAGGGACCCCAGAACACTGCAGAAAGGGGCTGAAAATGCGTTTGATCAATGGAACGAGGTACCATCCCAAACCACTTTCAAATGAACAAGTACATCACACAGAGTATGGAATGACCCCTGCCAAAGAAATTATATGCAAAGGGCCCGACAGGCGCCCCGATGGGGCTCCTAAAATTTGGAAATAATTGAATGTGTAATTTTGTTTCTATATTTTTCATGGTGTCACAATTCTGTCACAGAAATCTTGAGACAATTTTTGTCTTGTTTGTTTTGTTTTTTATTTATCTTTATTATAAATTTGTCCTATATCTTAGTACTATACCGTAAACATGTAAAGATAATTCTCCCCATTCCCTCCACTTTCGGGAGAAATTACCCAATGACTCATTGACACTCGGACTAATCATAGGGCAGGATTTTGGTCCCGATATACTCGCCCCACTTTCGGGAGAAATTACCTTATGACTCATCCCACACTTGGACCAATCAGAGAGTAGGATTCGGGTCAGATGACCCGGAGTCTCACCTTTTCTCCTGATGTTTTGCACCGGATTTCTCCCGATGTTTTGCACCGAAACCCTCCTCTAATGTCACCTCCTATACTACTAACACCTCACTCCATATGACCTCCTCACATCCATAACATACTCTGTGAAAAAGACTCCAAAAAGGCACTGTCACATACTGCGTATCACAACAAAATATACTCATCACAAAAATTATCGAGACACTTACCAAAGGAACCAATTATTAACGGCCCGAAAGGGTATGGATTAATCGAAGGAAATAAATCAGTGCATAATTGTGTTCTGCATTCTTTGACACTTTGATTGTTGAGATACGATGTTGCGGAGTGGAGTTATTGTTATTTCAATGGTCATAGAGAAGCATTTTTGTACACGCGTGTAAAGCATAAACCTGATCATTCTCTATAGGGATGATTGTCACTTTTGAAACGGGACCTACGACCATTGAAATGACAATAACTCCGGTCCACATCATCGCATCTCAATAATCGAGGTGTCAAAAATACGCAGAACAAAATTATGCACTGGGTTATATACCTCGATTTCGGGCCGGTAATTATTGGCTCATTTTTAAGTGTCTCGATATTTTTTGTGAGGAGTTTAGATATATTGGTTTACAGAACAGGTAATTAAACACAAGTCATGACCGTATTTACACCATTCAAAAATAAAAATATGAAATATATTAACATTAACAGATAAAAATCGTCAGCCTGCTTCGATAATTGCCTAACTCACTTTCAGCAAAATTGAGTTTTTTGCATAAATCATGACTTCATTACATTATGCACATGCTGTTATAATACCTAAGTCATTGACCAATCAAAAGTGTTGATAAATGAAGAGCTTTGTTGCAAAAGAGCCACCAGACCACTCCAATACATGTATGTTACTCATTTTGCATTATTGAATTTGCATTGACAAATCCATGGAATGAATCAAATTATTGTATGGTTGTGTTCATCTGTTTCTATATGACTTGGATTAGTGCATCCATGCACGCCAATTGAGGCATCAACAATACAAGCCCCATTCCACACAATGAATATCCATCCATCAATAATGCAAAATGAGTAACAGGTACACAGGTAACAGGTTTCATACTTTTGTTGTTTTCTAAGAACTAGAAAAAAGTTAGGCAATTATCGAAGCAGGCTGACGAAATACCGTTTAAAATATATCAACATTAAAAGATAACAATACCGTTTAAAATAGACGACTTCAATAATAAGAGTTCAAAATCAAAATTCCCGTCAAATCATACACATCGTAAAAAGGTTTATGACAGAGTTGAAGTAATAAAAATGCACAGCATCATTGTTTAAACTAATGGTTTTATACATAACTTTAAAAGAATGTACATCATGAGAATTTCTGACAGTATGATTAATACGATTATTCACTCCACTGTAAGTAAAAGAATTCTTAAAACACATTCGATATCATTGCCATGATGGGGGATACTGGCTGTCCAATGGCAGCAACTTCAATTTTTGAGTATGAACTCGCCATTATACTGAAAGGAGGTGGACGTAAGTTAATATCGAAACAAGTCAATAATTTTGTATAATTTATTTTGCTTTGTATTATTGTTATCCATTTATATATGTAGGTGAGATGCGGGAATTTTTATATTTTGTATCACCATATGCGGAAGAAAAGTACAAACCTGTAAAAAATTAGTGTAAGATAAACTTTAGAGTGTTGTTTTCGTTGTGAAACAATAACAGTTGGGATAGCAGTTAAGGCTTATTTATATAAAAGGTTTGAAAAAAATTGGTAAAGTGGCTCAACTCTCCCTACAATATGGGAGAGTTGAGCCACTATTACAGGAGAGTGGTTGCATGATAAGTCAATGGCTGGTGAAAAAACATAATCAGATTTTTTCAATCCTTAAAGTAAATATGGTGCTCAATTGTTATTATCATGGCACAAAATAACATTTTCTCTCATTTATTATACATTTTTCACCTTTAGTCCAAAAATCAAAATGTTACTACATGTTTTCCCTATGCTCAACTCTCCCCATGACCAATGGCTCAACTCTCCTCATGGTGTCCATTTTGTAAATAATCCAATCCTGTCTGGTGTAGAACTTTTGGTAGTTTACAATAGTTCTCTAAAATAATGGTCATATATACCCCCTTCAATAAACAAATTACCGCCATTATAGTCTAAGTCTTGCTATGGGAAAAATGACAAAACATTTATTTTTCTATTTTTCACTCAAAAGTGAAAAAAATGATTTTGTTTAGGTATCTTTGATACTGAGCACACATGACAGTAGAGTTTAACACTAAGAATGTCGTATTGATGCTATAAACAATATATGCAAATATAAATTTTAGTAAGTTACTACTTTTCGAGTTATAGGGGGTGGCGCAACTCTCCCGGTGGCTCAACTCTCCCGCATCTCCCCTAATTGATGTAAAGCGCAATGATCAATTTTTGGAATTGCGCTATTTATAAGCACCGTTATTATTATTATTATTTGAGAGATTGTCATATCGGTACGTTGGGCTAACGATGGATCACGTTTACCCGTGTTTCAACAATGTCAATTGTTTTATGTACCGGAGTACAACTAGGGCCTAAATTGGTATCCTGTGGTTCTCTCTCTTAAACTGGAACGTAATCAGACACAACGTCATTAAACCTGACATATTGTTGACTGTTGGGGAGAAAGTCATACATTCCTAAATAAAATATATTTGTAACATCTTGTATTTGCTTATTTCTTAACTAGGTCAATGTGATATATCTAATGTAAGATGCAGCGACTGGGGTCGCGCATGATATATCTACACTGGGAATGTAGTGGACCTAATAGTGAGTTCCAAGTCATTTATCAACTAATTCGAGCGTGCGAGCATGACGCAGACAACTTGGAAGGAAGGATGCCACCGTTTAATGGAGAAACGTCCTGGACTTTAGACACAATATTTATCCTATTCAAGATTCCATACAACATACAAACGAACTCAATTTATTTGCTTAGAGTACGTGCAAGAGTTTGGCAGGGGGGTAGATTCCTTTATGGATCAAATGAGGGTATCAACTTTACTACTTCTGAAGGTATGTTTGAAGTTACCTTTCTTTTATCTTGTTTGTTTTAGTACTTTAAGGGGGGACTCAAGGAAGTCACTTTTTGAATTTTGTGAGTGCTGTAATTATTGAACTATGACTCAAATGTATATGAAAGTATACATTTTTGGAAAGGAAATAGGTCAGAGAATCCAAATTTTGCGTCAATTTTGACCAAAAATGTTGGAATTTATTACCCAAAAATATTTTTGTTAGCTTTGTTGAACTTTTTGGGGTCAAAAAAGTGATTTTTTGAAAATCAATTGGATTTTCTAATCCATTTCCTTTCCAAAATGTATATTTTTATATGCATTTGATTAATAGTAGTTCAATAATTACAGCACTCAATAAAATTCAAAAAATCAAGTCAAAAACTTCCTTGAGCCCCCCCCCCCCCCCCCCCCCCCCCCCCCCCCCCCCCCCCCCCCCTTCTCGTTGATAATAATGTTTTACAAACTTCAAAACATCACGAGAAAACACCCCTTACCATGCTTAGGAACTTTCAGTTGCATGCGAAAGATTACTCACCGACTTTTTTGAAAAGATAAACAAACAATCGTTTAAAATTGGAGACAATGAATCAATATCATTTTCGAACTTATAATTATTTAATTATGAGGGACGACAAGGGAACCTGTTGCTGAGCCTTGTCTCGCAAGCTTGTAAGGTGTTGTATAATATGTATGTCTGTAGCTGAGTGCTCTGTCAATTTTCACTCCAAGGTATGTTGGGCACGGGTCAAACCTCATTAAATTCTCGCTTAGCCTCCCTGTTGTTTAGGTGAAAAGCAACATAGATGGTCTTGCCACCGAGTCTGTAATTAGAAAATACAGACTCTATGATCTTGCCAACGCTTAGCTTGAGCCTTCAGTGTTGAAGGTAGATGAGCAGGGTGTCCGAGTCCACGTGACACGTCTTGACCATGTTGACTTAGTACACTCTCACCAACCTAATCCCATATTTTGTCGGTCATCAGGAGAGCCAATATTGTGCAAAAGCTGTTGAAACGATGAAACTTATAGAGTCACAACTCACCATAGGCAATTTTTTTCAGATATACCTGATATTGTGCCTTTTTCAAGATGGCCGCCATTGACTTTTGGAGGCATAGTAAATGGGGAAAAAAATGAAACAGGCTTCAATTTCTCTAAAAGTAGTATCAAAATGTCTGATTCTAATGAAACACATACCTCGAATTGTTCGTTTCAAAACCTGATAGTTTTCTTATATTTCAGATGCTTACGTTTTGACCTATGACCCTTTAAGTACATTTACCCTTTTAAGGAATTGTGTACATGAATTGTATATAAATATACTTACATGGTCATAGGTCAACACCTACGTATCTTAGGTATAGCAACTATTCTTTTTCTGAATCTCTGTGTTGAAACAAATACAACTTCTGTTTACGCCCGGATGAACATTGAATGAATGGACAAATGGTGAACAAAATTTGCATTATACATTCACTACAACTCAAAATTCTAAGCCGTTGAAAAACGATGAACTTTCTGAAGACGTCATTCTGTGCTTTCACCAACGAACTATTTCAATAAAAAACACCTTTTATGATGTATATAAATACCAAGAGAATATTATTAGGGTTCATACTAAAATAATGAATGCAAAACCAGCGTTCGGTATTTTTCAGGGGGGAAAAATTAAACTATGGTGACCTCTTAAATAAATCTATTTATATTGAAATAAAGTTACTTAAAAAACCTTGTTCACTCGCAAATGGTGTAATGATTTAGAGTCTGGCAACTCTTGTTGACTGTTGTGACGTTACCAACTCGGAAGGTTGCCTTTTTTGAGGATCTGCTCATATATTTATTTTGTCCAATTTGTATGCCCCTCGTCCTTGCCCATTGTGTCCGTGTCCCAACTCCTGACGCAATCTATTTATTTACATATCTACATATTTATTTATCTACATAATAATTCAATCATTGCAGATCTTTACGTGAAACTAACGGAAAGTACATCAGACACAGACACACTTTATGGTTTGGAATGTGACACAGAGTATAGATTCCGCGTAACATATAGGAGGGAGATCGGGACAGGGCCGGAAAGCTTCATCATAGTGAAAACGCCTAGTGAAAGTTAGTTATCAAACTTCAATCAAAAGTCCAATCAAATTGGTACATCTGGCAGGCATACCAATCTTGCGATTTCTGCTGTGTTCAACATCATTTAATGACATTATTCCGTGTTGTTGGTTGGCGGGGCAACCGCCAACCTTATAGCATCAGATTGCATATTCTTGGACATTTAGGTCTTTCTACATATACATGGAGGCTGCCATTTTGTTTTTAGTATATGGAAAATTGTCTAAATTATTTTGCAGTCTTTGTAAATTACATGTACCTAAGCAGTTTATTTTAACAGTCCTGCAGTCTGTGATGGAGTCAAAGCTATATTTGTTTAGCCTTGATGATTCAATCAGAGAAATGTTATTAGACTCCCAACAGAGCGACATAATAGCTTATCTTGTTTGACTAAAGAGAAATCTCCAACTGTCCAGATGTTATACACATTACAATTGTGGTCTCAGATACTACTGAAAAGCTCAGAGTGTCAATTGTGTCATAAAACATGGTCAAGGTTTGCATGAAATATCTATGTGTATGAAAAATTTCGCGACTGGCTAGGATTGGTGAAATTGTCATGCTCACAAGCTTTTAGTATTCTAATAGCACATACACAGCCAATCCAGAATTCCACAAATTTCACTTATTGTACAGCTTCAGAGTGCTGATAATTTGACAGACTGCTGATAATTTTACATCGTAAATAACCTGATTAATTACAGCGCTGCAATTATTAGCCAACTTGGTGTGTGTGTGTTCAGTAGATGATTGTCTAAGTCTGGGCTGTTACTTCCATGGTCGGGGGTGATTGTTTAAGTCCTGCTGAGTGAGAGGTGTCCTACTGTGAAAGTGGTGTGTAGATGATGATTTATCTTTATCAGTGTTGCTTGAATCCAAACTTAAAACTTCTATTAGTATCATTTTAAAATGAGGAAAGTGTTGCGAGTCACAACCCAAATGATATGTATTAACAGAAAAGTAATTGTCTTGACTTTATTGTCTTGTTTTTATAATACATTAAATAAAGACGAGTGTAAAATAAAAGTATTATGTGTGATCAATTGTAATCAACATGAATGGTAGGTTTTAGCCAATGTATAAACACAACAGCTCAGCAAAAGCCATGCTTGGATGAAACAGCAAAAACAGTCCAAGGCATTAGTCTTTGAACAGTCCAACTGTAAGAGGTGTCCTACTGTGAAAATGGTGTGCATTATATATTGGGGTGTCCTACTGTGCATAGAATTGTAAAACAGAGTTATGCCACATAAATCAGCACTAATTCTAGTACTGTCAGATTAGTTGATCATCTATGCGCTTGCTTCTTCTGCCACATAATTTTAGCAACTAAAAGCCGTATTTACAAATGTTGCTATTTTTGCTCTTTCTATTTGCCTTATATCGCAATTTCCTTTTGACCGCCAACTTTACATTTCAATGGCTTTTTTTTTTATACTACAATTAAAAATTCAGCAGATTCAAGTTCTGTTTTATTTTTAGCCCCATTTCAAGGGCGTTACCAGGGGTGGCAGACCACCAAGTCAGAAACTAGGTCAAAGCACCCTATAACGGCCCGCTAATAAATATATCAGGCCTGCAAAAATTGATTTTGTACCCTCGGTTCTCTCGTCTCTGAAAGGTGTTGAAAACTCTGGTGAGCCCCAGTCGGAAACTGAGCCCTCCTTACCCTTGATTAAAAAGGTCTTTATCAGTTTATCTGAATCTGTCCCTTGTAATGGTGTTGTCAGATGTTGCAACTTGCGCGGACTGATGATGTTCTTAAAATGAGTGGTGCATTGAAAATTAGTACTTTCATCTGTCTTGAGCCACTTTAAACAATCATTTTTTACAAGCCATTTATGTAACTAAAACAATTATAGTTCCTTGCTTTAGAATTATAAAAAGTTGATAATAAGTTAAACACAATTTTCCGTAATAAATGAGGGCAACATTGAATGTTTGCTTTCATTTCTATAAACAAAGCAATCACACTGCCTGTTAGGCTCCGTGTGACACCCACTGTTTCATTATACTACGGGATAGAAGGTATATTTTCAAAACCTTGAATATTTATTCATTTACGCTATGATTGTCAAGGAAACCGTTATTTTCTTAATTTTATCTGAATATATATCCACCCATATTACAGTATATTCAATGAAATATGTATCAAACATCATTAACGCTCTCTTCTTTTGAATTAAGATGATAATTACAGTCAGTTTATTAATTATTTTCGTGTGTTTTGATTTTTTACTTTACTAGCCCCACCCACCCCTATAGTGAGGTTGAATTCTTCATCAGAGACCAGTCTCTCCTTCTTATGGGATGAATACAAAAGTTGTAACACAAGAGACGATGTCCAGGTATCTTACGCCTTTGAATTGAGACGTGCTTCGACGTTTGAAATACTTCAGAGTGGCAGTGGAGAAAACCCGTGGATATCATTTAACAACCTCGATGAAGATACCGATTACAGATTTCGAGTGCGTGTTTCTACGGTGTTTTCCACAGGAGGCCCCCGATTGAGCGGGTGGAGTAGCTATGCTTCCGGATCTACGACAACTCTAAACCTCTCAACAACATCGTCTGCCTTCTCTACGACAACTGAAAAACTTGTAAAACCCTTAACAACATCGTCTTCCTTCTCTACGACACCTGTTAATCAACCACCTCATACAGCTACCATATCACTTGGTATGTCATGGTCTCATTCACATAATTGGTTGGGCGTGTTAAGCAAATATGAATGCCATTATAAATGATTATGATATATAGAATTATGATAACTATTAGATACATGAGAACTTCTCTACCAACTTTTAGCCTATTTTCGCACGAGTTAATCAATATTTAGCGAAGTTCTCTCCAATACAGAGCAAACGTCGAAAAACGAATATCTAGAGAGAAGTTCTCTCGGAGAAGCGAATACCTATGGACGCGTCGCCTTACCGTTTCAATGACTCAAGGTCAAGTCTTGCAACAAATGATTTAAACTATTCAGATTTGTTTAAATATCAATAACTTTACATCATCATTTGAATGTGTATTGCTCCTTAAACCATGACATTACTTTAAGGTTGGTGACTGCGTACGGACTATTCTAAGGTTCTTGTTTGAAATCGCTGACTTTGTTTTGGTACCAAGGGATTGCCCCGAGGGGGCGGCACGCCCCCGAGGGGCAATCCCGAGGTACCAAAACAAAGTCAGCGATTTCAAACAAGAACCTTAGAATAGTCCGTACAAAGTCACCAATCTTATTCATAACTGTCATTTAATGTTGATTAGCATCCAAATTGTAATATTAAGTTATTCTAAACATGCTAAGGGTTTATATTTTGACTTTGGAGTTCGTATTTTTGTGTCATTTCCCCCTGAGGTAAATAAACACCACCCCATTGAATAATGGAGCAATCTAGGGCAATCTAGGGCAATCTAGGGGATTCCCCACTACGTCATTGTTTTTCTCTGGATTGTTTTTCTTTGACCAATAGCGGAGAAGCTGTTATAAAGAACGATTATGAGATAGACCAATCACAGTTCGGCAAATATTATGCATGTTCAGGGCCACAAATTAATTTAGTTTTTGATTTGCAAACAAGCACGGAAAATAAATAAACAAACAACAGAAGTTTCTTCATTCCCGATCCTGTAAAGAATTCAGAAGCAGGAAAGATCAATTTTGCCGATTGGAAATAATATTATATGAAATATGACTTCATACCCTGGAAGAATATTTCGTCTCAGATCTACCGCACCGTACGAATAAGTTTTTGAAGCTATTTTTGTAAGCTTAACTTATTCATCATTGAAAAAGTCAATGCAAATGATCATGATCGGGATCATGATGTCTCATCATAATCATGGATCCATGGATCAAAGTCGAATCACTTCAACAACCTTCTTATGTTTATGGTCAATTGATGGGGAAACATAATCAAAATCGCAGCTAAATCGTGTTGTACGATTCCATTCTTTGTCTGCTTGTTTAGAGACGACGTTATTCGGTGTGTAATGATTGATGGCCTAGACCTACATCGCGAGTCTTTTTGACAAACAAAAGTATGTTGTCTTGCCCTAATTATTATTATAGTTGCAGTATCAGTGTTTGTCAAGCTTTGACAAAAATTAAATGGGTTGTCATGTGTCGTAGACGGGATAGCTATCATAGGCCTAGCTAGGAGTAGGCTCGTACGTAGGCCTAGTTAATTTAGCCTAACACTTTTTAATCTTGTCAGTTTCGGTTTTACAACAAGAAATGGATGACGCCTGACTTCGATTTTGAATGTACGTTTCTTGAATTGAAACATTTATAAAGTCACCTTTGATGAGACAGATTCCTGTTCTGTACTAGGCTGTTTATCATGGGGGTTTTTTGCGTCCCCAGTCAAATGTTATACTAGTTTGTTAGCCCTGTAATCAGATTTATTTCACTGATGCTTGATACGGCCGTGTTTGCCGGTGAGACTGAGACAGACACGCAACGTCAGAGCAATGTTTAGCTTACAATCGCTATGACATATACATTGTACGTCCTCGCTCGTCACTTCATTTGGGGTCCATGATGAAGCTTACAAAATTTCACCGAGTCTGCGCTCGCTGCTGAGGGACGTCCAGTTACCAGTCAGTATCTGTAGGGCAGGCTAGCCTCCGCGCTGGTGGTACAAACACACGCCAGTTATTCAAATCATGCAGACCAAATTTGCCGTTCATCATTGACATTTTACAACGATATAAAAATGGTGTTTTGTTGTGTTTTCAATGTAGAATTTATTGTTGAAAGTACAGCCGCGAGTAGTCGTGTCGCGTGTATCCATGTTCAGGGCCCCACTCGAAAACATCTGCCTCTTGTTACCATGCACAACGTCACACAAAACGCCCCGCCCCCAGGTCATTGATGCGCGTACAAGTACATTTTGGAGGTCTTGGCAATATATCAATAACCTGCGCTGTGCGTTCGCGTTTCCATGTAACGATCAATTTGAGTGGAAGCGCGGTGGTACGCACATTTTCAAAAGTTATGAATAGAGAGTAAATTTATGCTTGAACTTACATGCGTTTTTTTAACAGGAAACATAGAAAACGGGAGTGACGGGAATAGTGACACGGATATTGGCCTAGTTGTAGCTGGAATTGCTTTGGGTGGCTTCCTTCTCTCAATTATAGTATTCATCGCACTAGCAGTGTATATTCATGATATTAGGTAATTATAAAATGTTTAAATGTATAAACTTAGCTTTATGCTTATTTCATATGTACGACCTGAAGAGCGGAGAGCAGAAAACAATGACTTGATATTTGCAAAGCAACGTATACCCAAAGAAGCTATTTAAGGGACATTAAGGGGGCTGTCAAGTGTCAGAAATAGCTTCCGTAAAACTGCCGTAACTACGTCATTATTCATATATTCCGTATACAAGTATACATTTTTTTGAAGGAAATGGTTCAATAAATCTAACCATGAACATGAAATTGCTCTAAAAAGAACCATTTTGGAGAAAATCATAAAAAACGAGAATTTTGACCAGTCTTCAATTCGGACAAGGTAACCAAAAAAATATTTTCTGAAAATCTGTCCTTTTACGATTTTTGTAATCTTAAGAAAAGTACCCGGGTTCCATTTTTTTGTTTTTGATATCTGAGATATTTATTTATTTATTGACCAAATAAGGCAACAAAATGGGATTTTTAAATACAACAAACGTGAATTTCCACAAAATGATCCGAAAAATCGGAAAATAGGCCTAAAACAAAAAACCAAAAAAATGGAACCTGGCGAAGATCACGGTTGTTGCGTTAAACTTACTTGCTGTCCATCAGATGCAGTTTGTATTGAGTTATCGTGTCTGTAAATCGTATTTTTACTCAAAAATGAACATAAAGAAATCAATCGATGAATGTGAAAAGTGACAATACCGCCGTTTGATCATGGTTTACGGGGAAATACACGTATTTCAAATCCTGTTCTTTAGATATTGTGGGAAGTATATAAATCCCCAACTTCGTGCAAAGTTTCATTACAAACCGTTCTTTTCTTGGTATCAAAATAACCTCAAATGTGTGTTAAAAAACACCTTTTTCATGATGCCGAGTGTGAAAAAGAAGCCATACCATTTCATGCGCATTCGAAGTGCGTTCACAATTTCCGGGAAGCGTAACGCATGAAAGCGCGTGCGTTAACCGACAATGAGCGCAGACGCGCGTGGAATATTTTGAGTTGGCAAAATAAATGGTGACGCGTGCGCGTTGAACCGGTTGACAAAGATTAGACGCTCGTGTATTAATTTCTGTGCGCAACACTCTGCAGCTAATCATCAGAGTTTATCATTATAGGCCCAGTGTAGTCGAGTCTTTATCAATGTGATCATTTAAAAATGCACCGTGGCGGGATTATACTCTGTTTGGCCATCTCGAGACAGTGACGTAACTGAACAGGCGCAGCTTTTACGCACGCGTGTGAATCTTCCGCCTTTCAACGCTCGTGTTTGTACGCCAGCGCCGCGAGTATGCGCGCGCGTTATGTGATGCAATTAGTAGAATACGCGATTACGTCACTGTCTCGAGATGGCCAAACAGAGTAAAAATCAACACCTATCCTAGATAAAGGACTTAGTGAAGAGAGAGAGAAAAATTGGAAACATTAGAGAGAAAGCGAGAAATGGGGATGAAGATTTAATTTAAGACCTGTCGTTTGGTATAGGCCTAGGCCTACATGTTTTCTCTTCTTCTACTTCAGATATTAAAAGAGACGGAATCGGGTAAGCTTCTGATTAACATGATTAATATGAGTCACGTCACGAATTGTAATTTCATCATAGTAAAAGGCCACAACATGCCACCTGAACTTGATCCTCGTTATGCCAGCGCCACTGAAAAAGAAACTGAAATATATGTCCGATAGGTCTAATGTTTAATGAAGCAGGAAATAAAATTAACGGTTTGTAAAATGACTATAGGAATTGTCTATGGGTAAACTGTCAAGCGAACGAGTAACAGTAGCGTATCAGCAGAGAGTCCCCCTCCCTCGACGGATTTGACCGGGTAGAACAGCTCAAACTACCGGGCTAAAAGGTTTTATTTTCTGTAAATACAGTGGGTTGGGGAGCAAGGGCCCCAATTTGAGTCGGATGGGGTGGATTTTGAGAACACCCCCACCCTCCCCGTTTTCAAATGTCGGACTCGGCGGCGGCAATCCTCAGCCTGTAAAGTTAAAGCCTACCGGGAAGATACCATTTCCCCCTCTGACAAGCGATCTCATCAGATACGCCACTGGCGGGTAATGGATCACATTTCACAGTAGTTAACGTCTTCGGATAAAACCCGGTGTAAGTCTTTTTGATACTCCTTACAATGTTTCACTCCGATCATGGATTCAAAATCTTTCTCTGTCCTTTATTTTTTATCTTTTTTCCTTCTCTCTTTTCAAACTCCTTGACACTAACGCTTGTGCTAAAGCCTTGTTTTACTAATAGGCCTACTTGCTTCAGGCTCAGCCACACCCCGGCAAAAATGACGGTTTGATTAGTCGGGCCTCCGATGCGTAAACAATGCGTATGAACAAGCCCTCAAACGCGGCAAAAACATAGCGGGTAACGCAGCACGCACTGACGGCTTTCGAAACAACAGCGTCGCGTATTTTAAGCGAACTGGCGCGTGCTAATTTGCGTGAAAAACAAAACACGGGATACGCGGCACATGGGAGTTTCGCTGATCCCCTGCGGGCAGACTTTTCCATTCTACTGTGTCAATGATCACAATAAGGGATTTAAATCCTTCTAAATAGGCTTTTGGAATTTCAAAATTGAAAATTTCTTTGCATGTACTGATAGATAACACTCTAAAGTTTTGAAAAATGAAGAAAAGTGAAATTCCTGGAAAATACGAAATGACACTTGACAGCCCCCTTAAGTGGTGTTGAAAATTTTAAATTTTTAAAATTTACTTCAGAATTCAAGATGAACATTAAAAATTGCCATTATTGTTGTTTCTACTAACAAAAACACAGCAAAACTTGATTAAAACACTATCATCGCTATTTATTGAAAAACACCCTCTATGCAAATATGGTTCGCGTTATATATCACGCGTACTGCAGCGGGATACTGTCGGACTAAAAATGCTCGTTGCGGCTCTACGAGCATTTTTAATCGACGTTTTCTTGTACAAAGAGGGCTGATTTTTCTTAATCCTTATAGGTGCAAGTTTAAAAGGTTCAAAAAACGGTTTCTCATGTGGAGAAACCAGCACCGCCAACCTGTTGACTTTGGTCAATTATTTTAAATTGTTCACGTTGACCTCTACGTTTGACCGACGGGTTTAGGGGTTAAATAGCAAAATGGACACATTTTAAACAACCTATAAAAGGACAAAAGTAACAGTGGCAAGGTGTTGGTTTTGGACAAACATCTAAAAGTGCCCACTGTGACCTCTTCGTCTAACCTACACCTAAGGCCAACAAAAATAAATTGTTTGTTTGTCCATAGAGGGTCCGAAAAAGGTAGGGGCGGTAGGTCGGATTTTTTTTATTTTTTAAATACGGATATTGTATTTGGTAATATAAATTCGGCATGCCGGCATGGCATGAACACTGTGAATTAAAGTCGTCCAAACACAAAACACAGCACTTTGATAGTATTGAACTCTTTTTCATGAATTTGTTAGAATTGATATCCTGCTCGGACAGATTCTCCGTGTATAAAGTTGCAATATTGTAGTACTGTTGCAACACTGCAAACTCGGTCAAAGAGTATTTTTGTACCTAGTTTGCAATGCGCAGATACCGTGAACATGTTGTCGGTCGCCGCCATTTATTATGATTGAAAATGTGCAGAAAGTGAAACAACGTAGTGTTGAAGTTCTGTTAGAAATATATACGTGAAAGTATTACTAAACCTATTTTTTTCCGAACTAACTACCCACAAAATTGTTTTATACTAAGTTGAAATTAATATTCATGCCGTTGAGCAACATTTTGGGAGCAAATATGAACCGTAACTAATGTTTTCATATTTTCTCATACTGCGTTTTTAGTATAAAAATGACATCAATTGCACGCGCGATTAAATTTTCATTTAGTCCTTTTAATAGTCCCCGCGGATGCCAAGTTCATGCAATAAACATCATGTTACAAGGGACTGCGCATTGGGGATGGTGTTTGTAAAGACCAGATTTACGATAGCGTACCAAATCAGGAATAAAACGGTCCATTTGGCCCTTTAAATTGCTCAATAAGTTGTTTTAAAAAATAATAAAAAATAAAAAATAATACGGTCGGTCGGACGTGGACAAAAGAAATTCTTGGCCTAAGGGGTGAAACGTCAAAGAAAAGTCAAACTTAGAACAGCGTTAGTTGACAAAAGTAATGGTGTCGAAGTGTTGGCTTTGGAAACACATGCAAAAAAATCATTGTGACCTCTTTGTCTGACCTACGGCTAAGGGGTCAAAGGTCTGAGAAGGGTCAAATTTCAAACTTCCTGTGGATGCCATCAAAGCTGCTAGGCGTGAAGCTAATGGCACCTATAGGTTACAAAATACATAACTTAGAAAATAGCAATAGACACAAGTTTGTCTTAGTAAAAATATTAATCTTAGAAGAGAAACAAAAATAATTATTTGACATAAATTACACTGGGCTATTCCATAAATGAATGGTACACCCATATTATTTCAGTGGGAAATCTCAAAATATATCAACCTTTAATAGTCGCAGGGGTAAAGAAGACAATGGAATTTGGGAAGTCTCCAAAAAATTAACCGATTTCAGGAAAATTCCAAAAATATGTCCTGCTTTTAGCCAAAAAAGTAAAGAAGACATAGGAATTCCCAAACTGTTCCAATGAAAACGTACTAACCCCTAAATAAGGCATGGGAACTCAAAGTCTGGGAATTCCCAAAAATGTCAGCAAAATATGCATGTCTTCTTTAGGGGTGTGCCATTCATTTCTGGAATAGCCCAATATTTTTAGATAATATTTAGTAGTACAACAATACTAAACAGTAGTAAATGGATCGAAAATACAAGACACTTAACATGTTGGTAGGAGGCAACTACCTGAGGGTTAATTGTGTTCAAGTTTGTGTTCAAGTTCCCCCATAGGTAAATGGTCGCTTAGAAATGCTTTATGACTATAATGTTGGTCAAATAATTCGTTGCCCAGATAAAAATACATTTAACTGGGATCAAATGACACCCAATGGCTACCTGAGGTAAACTAGAGGTCAATTTGCTTTGGAAACTTCTATGAGTACCGACGAAATAGGTCAGAAGATTTGTTGACCATATTGAATTATATTGCTAGTGTCAAAGATCACACGAGAGTTCTTTGCGAGAGTCACATGGGAGCAGTAGAGGTCAGTTTTCTTAAGAAAGCTTTTATGACTACCCAAACGTGGTCAGAAGAACTATCGAGCAGATTGCAATGCATTGTCAAAGGTATTCCATGCCACCCAGGTGTCATTGTTACTTAAGAGAATAAACAATAAATATGTTGAACAGTGCTACATGTGCTTTAATGTATGCACCAAATTATGCAATATGCACTTCCATCCTCGATTTGATGATGGCTTATGTTTTTAAAAATAATGTTCTTCCGTTCAGGAGTCGTTTACGAAAATTGAAGCAACGATTTGCAGACACCAACAGACCTAATATGGCCGCAGCAAGCCATGTGGTTCCTTTGGTTGGTATTGACAACCCAGCATTAAACCGTACAGAGACGGTACCGCAACTTCGTGTGGAAGAGACCGATTATGCGTATGCATCTGTGGGTGGTCCGGATATAGCAAACCAGAGTGGTTATGAAGGAATCAATTTAGCTGAGGTGGAAGGGGAACACGGGTACCAAGGTCTTGGTGTAAACCCTTAAGGTGTCACGCACAGGTTGAATAATGTCTACCGTAATGACCGAATGCAAATTGTGCATTCTTTATTTTAGTATGCACCCGCATAAAATGTTCTTGGTATTATAAACATCACGAAGGTTTCCTTCTTACGTCATCATACATGAATTTTCAAGTGAAGCATTACTTTGTGAAAACGATGAAAGCACAACATGGCGTCTTCAAAGAAACTGTGTTTTTGGCGTATTTTGAGGTACACTAACTGCCACAAAAGGCGTCGTTTGTCCATACGGCTAGTAATTTAAGAGTTGCAGTAAATGTATATTAGTAGTTAAGATTCCAAGGTTAATTAGTTTGCTCACAATTTGTTTTACTTATTTGATGTTCACTAGGGCATGAAATGAAATTTAAAAATCAGGACTCGGACTAAACTCTATTTCACGCCAGAGTGAGCATCGAACGAATAAAAAAGTGTGAGCAAAAGTTGCATACGAATGTCATCTTGACATATACATTTACTTTATAATAAAATGCTAAGCTCTTTGGAAAAAACGACGAAAACGTTAACAAAGAGAATCCGTGCCAAAAAAAATATTTTCATTCAAGACGCCAGTTGTGATTTCCACAAAACAATACGTCAACAAAGGGACATTTCTACGGTTTTAAAAGCGACCTTTCAAGATGTTTACAAATATTAATACAATTTGATAAGGGATGGCATCCAGATTCGTGCGGATTGAAAACCGTAGACCGGAGAGGGTAAACGCACTGGGATAAACGGACAGTTTTGTGCAGATAAACGGAACATGGTTAAATAATGACCAACCGATCAATAGTTTACGTGTTTTTTTTACTAGACAAGTAAACATTCATTAGCTTCAAAATCGTCAGCAATGTGGTCGGGGTCTACCCGCTAGTCATAAGGGTCGCTAGTCATAACGTGTATTTTCCTATACCACGAGTGCGCTAGTCATAAAAGTATCTTAGGGTTAGGTTTAGGGTAGGTTTAGAGTATGGTTTAGGGTTAGGTTTAGGGTTAGGGTGGGTTAGGGTTAGGGTAAGGTTAGGGTTAGGGTTAGGGTTAGGGTTAGGGTTAGGGTTTATGACTAGTGACCCTTATGACTAGTGACCCTTATGACTAGCGACCCTTATGACTAGCGACCCTTATGACTAGCGAGTTTGACCCGTCAGTCTTTCACTTTAGTATCATATCACAAATATTAAAAGTGTGTCAACATTTACATCATGGATATCAACAGTTTGTATTTGTATGGCTAATTATAAATGAATGTTTATGATATGTACTAATCTTGTAAAAACTATAGGCCCTTGTGAATTCGGAGATAGCAACTCATGAGCATGATTGATTTTAAGACAATAGGGGTTCGGTAACTTTTAAACTATTGCATTGTAACTTGTTATAAGGTATAAAGGCATACTTAAAATGCATAAACAAAAGATGTATGTACAACTCCAGTGTTTGTATGTTAAAACTAGATGGAGGTAAGAAGGCAGAAGATTTAGAAGGTTAATTGTTTGGAAATATTCTAAACTTACAACGTTTTGCCTTTAATTGACTACTACGAGGGTCATTCAATAAGTTCTACCTCCTCCCTCATAACATCGCTAATATTAATGTCAACCTCATGACATTTGTCATTTTTTTAGCTCCGAATCATAGCTACAAATTTGTAGTAAATGATAATTGATATCTGTTTTACTTTTGTTATGACGCGGTCAAAGCCAGAAGGAGATTTTGGACAACGGACACAGAAAATTACCTTAAAACTCTTTCCCTGACAAATTAATTTTTGAAGAAATTGTGAATTTGCACATGCATGTAAATATCAACTTATAATTTGAATATGAGACTCTGTAAGGTGGTAAAACTATATATATTCTGAAAGCGTATGAATGGCCGGACACTTCTGTGAAAATTTCAACGATACCGGACAATCGTGGCGGTTGCCATGGTAACCGTTACCCAGCATGCACTTTTTGTAACATCTTTTTTTACAAATATTTAGTAGTCCTGTATGAAAACTATACTACTTGAGCCCTTCAAAATGCTTTCAAGAGATGGGCACTATAATTCTGAACATTTTGATACCAAATTTGCTGTAGTGGGTTATTCGGTTATGGCGCAACGACCAGAATCGTGTACGATCAGCACGACAAATACACCGTAAGCCCAAAATCCAAAATGGCCGCCATACAGGGGGCACAAAAATTCAAATGCCTTCAATTACACTAAAAGGCATACCAAATTGTTCGGCTGAGCACAAGGATTCCAAAAAGGTATAGTTTGCCATACTTCCGATGTTTGGTTAACGAGTTATAGGGTAAAACGTAAAAAGGTCGTGTTGACGCATTAATGCGTCTATGTCAGGTAAAGAGTTAAAAATATACACATGTTTTTCGGGTGGTTTTTCGTATTGTATGATTAGATATAAGAGCATGATTTAAATACTGAAAATGGAAATTAATTAATGATATCTGAATGTATTACAGTCTTATAATGTATAGATATGATTGTAAATGATATTAACTCTTGAAGGCTTGCAAATAGTGTACTATCAACTCAAATTGTATTGCTATGCCTTTGACATACCGGAATACTGCTAATCAGTCAAATTTTCGTTGTTACATCTTAAAGGTATATTATGTGATCTTTCCAGGGAACGCCCTCAACATCCAAAAAAAATTGAAAGCAGATTTTCTTGCAGATTTACATTTCTGATCATAAATCATGCATACATTCCAAGTTACAGGGCGATACGATTCTTAATTACTTCAAAATCATGGTTTTAGAGTGAAAATAAACTGTCGGAATTCCGACAGTTTATATTTTTCACTCTATAAATTCACTCTAAAACCATGATTTTGAGGTAATTAGGAATCGTATCGCTCTGTAACTTGGAATGTATGTATGATTTATGATCGGAAATGTAAATCTGCAAGAAAATCTACTCTCTAAAAAAAATCATGAATAGAGGGCGCTCTCTAGAAAAGATCACATAATATGCCTTTAAGCCACAATGATGCCTCGAATGTTAAATCTTTACCATCATAGTCACTTTCTGAGTTTTACTTATGTGCAACATTCAGAATAGTCGATCAGGTAGTCAATGATTGAAAATTATCACTTTGACAGACTTTAAATCCCTCTATCTAGTTCGGTATATTGAAGATCGCTTAGTTCTCATGAAAGTCAAATATGACTTTTACAGGGTTATCGAGGGGAGGGGTAAACTGAATGGTTGTCCTGACCTGGATCTGGCTAATCAGAGGTCATATTATTTCAAAACCAATCAGTCAACTTTATTGTTTACAGTCTGTTTAAGAGATATCTGACATTTAGAACGGTTATAATTGACCGATAGGTATGTTTTGCCTCTTACAATAGGCCAATTGAAAAGCACTTCGGCGATATTTTGTTGTTTTTCATCCGTTTCCGTCACACTAAATCAAGGTTTGGTTCTCACTGCATGTCCGGAAAAGTACAACCAGTACTCAGATCAATTTACATTAAATTTGTAGCTGAGGTGCTAAGCTACAATCGTGTGATATTTGATAAGACTGGCTCATATAATAATAAAGTTATGAGGTAGGAGGTAGAACTTATTGAATGACCCTCGTAGTTATGTAAATTAATTCGGAAAGTTTTGTCTGAAAACATTTAGACCAGCCAATACGAAGAGCTGACGTGTTCGTTACAAATAATTCGATGGAGGTAAATGATTTTTTTCTTCTGCAACACGTGTTTTTCTATTGGTACACGGTATTTGTAAATAAAATAAAAAAATTGCAAAGTAATAAAGCTACTTTAAGGTGTTCAATTTTAATGCAATACTTATCTTATAAAAATCAATGAGTAATGTCAAATTCGACTGTATCATGTATAAACATGTCAAATGTGTCTCACATTAGGCTTACATTTTTATTGTTTATTATGAATAAGACAAAGTAAAATAAATAACTAGTTTCTCGTCCAGACATTTTAAAACATTGGTGAGGGAGGCCCTTACTATTTGTTATTTTTCTTAAATGTGTTATTCATTTAATGAAATATTCATATTGCTGAAGGTTGGTCTGATTTTAAAAATGGGGGAGGCCCCTTATTATTTTTAGCATTTCCCCACAACTCTTCCCCTACCACTGCAGGGGCGTCATAAAGGGGGCTATGGGGACACCCCCCCCCCCCCCCCCCATTTTCAAAGTGGGGGGGGGGGGGGGGGCGACATAATAGTAGATGTCCCCCACCCCACCCACCCCCCCCCCCACACTTTTTTGAAGAACCCTGAGGCTGAAAAGTGTATAATTATGATGATGATGATGATGATGATGATGATGATGATGCCCCCTGAAAAGAAGCAATTTTTTGCGAGAATTAGTTTCAATGTTTCGTTATTCAAGTGATACAAAGATGGCTTGAGGAACGTTTTTCTGGACCATTTTAGATTACAAAACTGACAGTTTAAACATGATGGCTCAGGAACGTTTTTCTGGAGCTTTTTAGTGTTAAAATAGCCTATTTTCTGGTTTCAATGTTTATTCAAGCTTTATATAAAAATTCCTTTAAAAAGGAAAACAGGCGGTCATATAAATGTAAAGGAATAGATAGCAGAGTGTGATATAGGTAACACAAAGAGTGGTTATGTCATAAGTTTTATTTATCAATATAACATGAATGGAAATCACTAATTCCTGTTAATAATACTATAAAAGTCAAGACGATGTTAACGAGTAAGAACATTAAAGAGTTTTAGAATTCAAGTATGTTGCAACTTAAAGCTGGCCTAGCACGTTGGCAGTTTACCACAGACGAACTGGTCACACACCAGTCACTTGGTGACTGACAGTACAGAGTTAACACGCAGAAATTGTAACCTTGTCAAATCCCCAAGAGAACTGGGTATGGCTAGAAACTCAAAGTGGTAGCTTGCCTTTAAAAGGTTACTTTGTTTTTGATATGCTTAAAGGCATAGTATGTGATCTTATATGCATATTTGTTGTTAAAGAAAGTAGATTTTCTTGCAGATTTACATTTCTGATCATAAATCGTGAATATATTCTAGACAAGTTTATAAAGCTATACGATTCTTTATACTAGAAAATATGTCTTTTAAGGGTTGAAAATAGATTGGTTGCGCGAACAGTTTAAATGTTGTCTAACAAATATGATTTTGATTATGATTGTTTCGCTCTGTAACTTGGATCATATTAATGATATGAATAAAATGTAAATCTGCAAGAAGTCTTGTTAAAAAATATTCAAAAAAATAGAGTGAATCCCCTGGAAAAGATCCTGTAATACTATTATTACATACTGTATTATATTAGAAAAGTCCAAGCCCCCAAATCAGTGGGATCCAAGGAGTCGGTTTCCCTTTGTTGTCATATTTTAAAGATTGTTAAATCTTGCACAGTACGAGTATAAAACTACAAGCTATTATTTTGAAAAGTAAAAATAGCTGCTGGGCCTAGGATATTTATGTGAATATTTTGAAAAGCAGCAATATATAGAACTGATACATATTAAAAAATGAGTGTATAAATGTATATAGAAGATACCACCAATTTTGTTGATTAGCCTTTGAGTGAAAATATTAGGCAGATTAATAGGTATCTTTACACAGGTTTATTGAATAATATATAGTGTACAAGAGCAATATGAAAAAATAAAAGAGTCACAATGGACAAGCATTGAAATATGGATGCAGTTTTCATATGGTATCATGTACATGTATATATGAAAGCTCTGAAAGTTGGAAAGTACTGCGTGAAGAGTACAATTGTAAGAAATGTATTGTAGTGGCTAAACTAGTTAACTCAAAGAGCAGGCATGAGAATGCATTTTGTTGAAAAAATAGGAAAAATGTATAATGTACAAAAAATAGACCAAACATACCCAAAGGCTATGTCCCGAACCGAACATTAGATTTATTTTGGTTTTTTTTAAATTGGATTTAAAGAGTGTAAAAATTGGGAAATGCTCATGCCTGAAAGAGTTACAAATAGCAATGTCAATAGAAAAGTAACATTCAGAAAATAGAATGTACTACGCTAAATAAAGAACCATACTAATTTGGTGATTGTTGACATAGTA
Organism: Ophiura sarsii; assembly: GCA_035610835.1. NCBI lineage: Eukaryota > Metazoa > Echinodermata > Ophiuroidea > Amphilepidida > Ophiuridae > Ophiura > Ophiura sarsii. The sequence continues at coordinate 55,775,856 of CM069448.1, forward strand.
AAAATTATGTTGATACTTAATTGAGTTGAAAAATACGAATAAAGGAATTGGCTTGAAAATCAAGTGATGTTTTGGGGCTGTTGTTGGGATATTACTATTTGTTTGCTTGTGTTTGTGAACGCTATGCTATGGTATTTATTAAAAGATGGTGGTAAGAGATGAGAAAATTATAAGGTCTTCTCACAATGCATTGCATGAATGACAGTCAACTGAAGCTGCCTATTATCGATCCCATGTTTGGCAAAGTATCCACCTTCGTGAAATTGATACGTGTACATAATAGAGGAAACAATTCGATGAGTTTTTAATTCAGTAATATATTAATATACGCTCTGTTGACTATATAAACACCAAAGCAATTTATTACCTCAAAATATTTAAGCCATACAATCTTTAGATTCAATTGACTATTTGAATACAGTCAAATAAATATTCGATACACAGTGAAGTTATTCGTACAACATATTTCCTTGGGACAAAATCGTGAACAAAATAACGTCGCAAAATATACCCTTTGCACGTAATTCCAATTCGATATCTTTTAAAATCAGTATTCGGTAACTTTATTAATACCCAACCGATTTTCACCGTTCAAAGGGGTAACTACATCAATAAAGCCACGTTCTTTTTATATTTTGCCTTTAAACTTTCCTAAAACAATAAAAAGAGTTTCATATTATAAAGCATTTTGTCTTAGGCACAGTCAATCAAGATGTGATTATTGATGGTTGCTACAGTCCATAAATTGACCGCAGCTGTGAAAACAACTGTTATTTGATCAGATATGCAGTGTTGCCAAACGTCAAACCGCATCCCAAATTTCACCTAAAAACCTCGGCCCACGCCAAAAAGTAGCCAAATTCCAAGAATATCTGTACCTTTGATAGAAAAACCTGTTTAAATGCCCGTTGAACAGGCTTTAGTTGATAAAAGTCAGGAAACACTCGTTGGTGATATGTATGCGCTAAAGAAAGGATCTGTTTTATGTATTGTGACATACCTGAGACGCAAGGGATTTATTGTCGCATGTAAACCGTACGTAAGAAGATGTCGTTTTCCCAAAGGTCAATATCTACTTATAGACAGACGGGCCCGGTTGCCCGCCTCTCAAAAATATGTTACAGGAACGTTTTCTGGACAATTTTAGTTCGAAAAATATTCATTTTTTATGCGTTTCGAGCGAGTCAGTTTCATTGTTTAATTATTCAAGCTTAAACAAAATGGCTTCATGAACGTTTTTCAGGACCATTTTAGTGTTAAATAACCAGTTTTTCGCACGCTACATGTACGCACAAATTATTTTCAATGTTTTATTATTCAAGCTTGACAAGATTGCTTCACAAGAACGTTTTCATTTCAGTGTAAAAAAACCCAATTTTGGCGCCCTGCGCGCAAATTAGTTTGAATGTTTTATTATTCAAGCTTAACAAGATGGCTTCAGGAACGGTTTTTCTTGACCATTTTAGTTTTAAATTACCAATTTTTGCGCGCTACGCGCGCATCATTTTACTATGCAGGATATGGGGGTATCCTTTTGGCTTCATGAGTCAATGGGCTAATGAGTCAATGAGCTAATGAATCAATGAGCTAATGAGTCAATCAGCTTATGAGTCAATGAGCTAATGAGTCAATGAGCTAATGAGCAGGGATCTTAGAGCATGAGTAAAATGACCCCATTCAGTGATTAACCAGCGAAGGATCTACATGAATTCTATTTCCTCAGTCAAACTCCACTTTTGTCAATTTTGTAACAAACGCTTTGAACGAAGATACAATTTCAGAATACACCGATTTTCAATTTTGTTAATGGCCTTGAATTTTTATTAGGTAATTATGTGTTCAAACTTGACGTATTCCGCCGCTACATCGCGCCACGTTTTATGCATTTGCGCCACATCCATCTTCCATAACTGTTGCAAGATTGACCAAGAGGTTTGAGATTTCAACAGATAATCATTATCTGGTTGTAGGATGTGGTAATATAGCCCGAGAACAAAGGAGAGGACAAACCGCGAGGCCTGACAAATATGAAGAACTTTTAACTCTTCCGGAGTTAATGGATTGATGGACTGATAGCCGGCCAGGAACACAGCGGAAAAGTGTAGTGGCCGGTCCCCAGCAGCTTTCGACATTGATATATATGCCATAGCTGTTCCGACATCAAATGCAAGAGAGTTGTAATGGCACTCGTCGAAGTCAAGAAGGCCGCAGAGTTTGTAGTGTCCTTGGCCTCTTTCAGCGGTAGTTTTAAATGGAGTTTCAATAGTGTTATTATTATCCTCCGAAAGCACTAAGTTGGTATGGCTAAAATCCCCGTGTAAAATGCCTGCAATAACAAAAGTAGTTAAAACCACGAACGGTTGTTGATATCGTGAATGTTGAATAATGTGGATATGAATCTAAAGGCGGAACTACCATAATGGCTATATCTTGCTAGACGTCCCGCACGGAATAAACCATGTACTACTGCAACACATCTTACTTGTTATGAGCTTGCGCACATCAGTCACGGGACGTCTAGCAAGGCATTGTCGTCATATTAAAATGTCAGTAATACTTTGCGTCATCCATTGTACAAACAATGCCCAGAAATAAATGAGAGTCCGAAAAGATCACCTGTTGTAAACCATAGACATCCAATATTTGTACGATGTTATTCTGGAGTCATTATTCTGGAGTCATCGTAAACGTTTTGATAAAAGTCACAGACGACAAGCGTATTGATTGGGGAGCTCTGCCTAAAACACAATATTGTTATAGTACATTTTGAAAGTACTCGGTAGTCTGTGTTGGTGTCAGAGTGTGTCAAAAAGTGTCCCCCCATCATGATGGACATCAATAAGTGATACATTACAGGTTGTGAAATAAAAACAGACTGTTGGTAAGCCCCATTAGGCCTCTATCAAAAACGCTTTCTCCTATTCAATTTGTTTGACCGCTTTAACTCATGAGATACGTTCATTTCAGGAACAAGCGTGCAAATTCTACTTAGGTCACTTTTGAACTGATGGAAATGGCACTTTTTGACACGCCCTATGGCCCAAGTTGTGTGTGACTTAATTATGTTAATGGCCCCAAGTTGTGTGTGACTTCATCATGTTTATGGCACAAGTTGTGTGTGACTTAATCATGTTTATGGCCAAGTTGTGTGTGACTTAATTATGTTTATGCGTTTGTAAATACCTGCAAACGAGGAGTTCAATGTGGATACACACCTTCCAAACGAGGACGCACCTTCGACCGAGGACGTCCTCGGTTATATTAACTGCAATTTCCTCGGTTTCATTGATAAAAATCTGTTACACGGTGTATCTGTGTGTAATCATTTCACAACCGGGTGACAAAGTTGCTCTGCCGACTTCGCCAGGGTTATAATACTGCCCTTGTATAACAAGCTGCATACAACGCCCACGGTTATTACGTAGAAAGTTAAAGTGAGATAGGTTGAAGGTAGACTTTCTTTTTAAACGTGATATAAATGGTTCACTTGAATACTTCATATTTTGGCCCATAAATACCAAATATTCATGAATTTGAAGAAGTCCACAGTTGTATGGGTAAACGTACAAGTACAAGGAGGTATTTACAAGTGGGGTTGGGCCAGGTTGTGTGTGTGTGACTTAATCATATTTATGGCAAAAGTTGTTTGTGATTTAATCATGTTATGGCCCGAGTTGTGTGTGACTTAATCATGTTAATGGCCCAAGTTGTGTGTGACTTGATTATGTTTATGGCCCGAGTTGTGTGTGACTTAATCATATTTATGGCTCAAGTTGTGTGTGACTTAATCATGTTTATGGCTCACTCAAGATGTGTGTGACTTAATCATGTTGATGGCCCGAGTTGTGTGTGACCTAATCATGTTTATGGCCCAAGTTGTGGGTGACTTAATCATGTTCATGGACCAAGATGTGTGTGACTTAATCATGTTTATGACCCAAGTTGTGTGTGATTTAATTATGTTCATGGCCCAAGTTGTGTGTGACTTAATCATGTTTATTACCCAAGTTGTGTGTGAATCAAATATGTTCATGGGCCAAGTTGTGTGTGACTTAATCATGTTTATGGCCTAAGTTGTGTGTGACTTAATCATGTTTATGGCCCGAGTTGTGTGTGACTTAATTATGTTCATGGCCCAAGTTGGGTGTGACTTAATCATGTTTATGGCCAAAGTTGTGTGAACGTTAATGTAATATAGGTATAGGCTAAAGGAAGTGGCAACGAAGCTACAATGAATGTGTTTCATAAATCAGGTAGAAATATAAATATTTGGTTCCATTTACCGATTCTCAACTTATCCACATTAGGGTAGATTTGACTGTCAACCGCATTCAAAACATCGATCACTAAGCATCGTCTATCATTGTCTTTTACTGCGTCCACTTTACTCCGAATTATATCAGTGCGCAAGGGATTCAATTCATAAGTTTCTGTTCTCTTGACGAGAGCTTGGACATCATAAGGATATTTCTAAAAAAGTAAAAAGTAAAGATAAGTATATAAACAATTCAAAACTATAACAACATGGTTTCTAATTGATACTGGAAAGTATTACATAGCTCTAGAATAGACTCCCAAAGAAAAGTTTTTGGACCAGCACCAGCACCATGAAATGCGCAAGGCCCATAGACTTAAAAAGGAGATCCCGTACGCCGCCATCCACCATGGGGACAAATTCGTAGGTATGAGTCGGTATTTTCCGTAAATGTGCGTGAGCTTCCAGAAAGCGACACTCTTATCGCGTATTTCAAACCAGCCAACGCGGAGAGAGATACGGCTCCAGTACGCGTACGCGGCAGTCTTCGTTCTTTTTCGTGTAGTTCCGAAAAATACCTACATACCTCCAAATTTCACCCCATGATGGAAATTCAAAATGGCGCCCGTTACACGTAAAGAGATAGGACAATACATATCGTCCAGGATCTCCTTTATAAATCTGTGGCAAGGACACACTGCAAAACTAGTACGTATGGTGTTGCGGTCAAGACATTTTCCAAATCTCGTTTTCTTGATCTCGCTGTGGTCAATGTTGTTAACCTGGTGTTTATCACTCTATCGTAGCCATGGTAATTACCGTACATTCTACTATTTACTATTTTCTATTTACTAGTGGTAGTGAATATGTATAGCTTGATTCAGCCAATCTGCCAGTCTGACCAATTTGAGCAATAGAGGGCGCTAAAGTATCAAATTTAATATATATATATATATATATTCTTAATATTCATGATCAACAGACACAGTTTGTATCAATCACTAAACATGCTCAATATAATAATCGTTTACACTGATATAGAGAAAACAACTTGATACACTGAATATTTTATATGTAGTTAAAATCAGAGGACCGTCAATTCCAAACATAATAAGTAGTTAGAGCGTTAGAGTTACCACTTACAAATCCAATGTTAAATGTGAAGTGAGCAATTTACCTCTAACATCTGATGCATCTCTGCTAATTTTCTCCCTGCCTCATAGAATATCTGAGTGGCATTGGCTGGTTCAACCTCGTCTAGTGTAGCACCTGTTATGTATGGATAGGCGCGTACCATGAAGAAACCATGCTCACGTTGACCTGGATTGAGAGGATTTAGATCAAATACTATTTTTCAAAATTGTGGAATTTTTGTAAATAGGACTGGGGCGAGTGCACAAATAGGGCTAGGGCGGGGCACAAATAAGGCTGGGGGCGGGGGCACAAAGGCCTTTTTCTGTCAGGGGCATCCCCGCCCCCCCCCCCCCCCCCCCCCCTCTGCCCCGGTACACTGCAAAAAGGTTGCTTAAATATTTACTCAACATTTTACACAACGTTGTTGAAGTATGCAACCGCTCAACAGTTGCGTAAAATTTACCCAACACCGTTGGATAACATGTTTTCACCAACAGTTGAACAATTCCAGTTACTCAACAGTTGCACAATTTTAATTACACAACAGTTGGGTATTATTAATTAACCATTAACTGTTGCTAGTAATTTGTGATTTGTTTTCATTATATATTGAGCATTTTTGTATAGCAACTGTTGCTTAATTTATCAAATGTAGCCATATGTTGGGTGTTTTAATGCAAATCGTTGCTTATTTGTGACAAGTTTTTATTATATATTGAGCATTTTTGTATAGCAACACGGGGTAGGCAAATAATGTGAATTCTGGGCGATGCAGCAGAGACACATACATCACTTCCTCCCGGTAGTGAACCGGTAACTTGTAAAGGGAATTCTAGGCGATGCAGCAGAGCTACCTACACCATTCCCTTTCGGCAGTGAATCTGTAATTTCTTTTAACATGTTATTTCACTATCTTACTATAAATCTGGAAACGGTGTGTGTTTGTTTGTGTGTGTATGTATGTATTTGTGTGTTTGTTATCCTTATTTCTCCGTAAGTTGTGATTAAAGTGGCGCCTAATTTGCATGAAAGATAGAGGAAATAACGGGAATGGTGTTAAAGTTTATTTCACTGAAATTGGTTAACAATTGGCTCCAAAAACAGCAAAAAACCTCTCATATTTGGCTCATAAATGCCACTAGAATTGAACAACTTTGTGCGTTGCGCGTACTACCGGGTAATCATACCGTGGCAACGCGTCGCGTGTATGTTTGCGCAAGGGCTCACTGCCGCCGCGGCACACGCACTCCTACACATGGCGCAGAAGCTACACGGGAAATGGTTATAGGCCCGTTGGTAGGTAGTGGTGTCATGTTGGGGGCGGGGGCGGTGTAAAACCACGGGAAATGGTTTAGGATAGGTTATAATGGTACAAGTAGCGTTTTGAACAATCTTGTAATTATAATAAATCAACCTGGTTGGGGTATGTGTAGGGGGGGGGGGTAAAACCACGGGAAATGTTTTAGGATAGGGTTAAGAGTTAATGAAGTAGCCACGGGAAATGGTTATGATTATAAATCCACCTGGTTGGTGTAGTTGCAGTGGATGGGGGGGGGGTGTAGGGGGTTTATGTGGTTTTAAAAGTACCGAGGGTTAACTTGGTGCGGTTTGAGAGGTAGGGGTTAATAAAGTAGCCACGGTAAATGGTTTATAAATCAACCTAATTTGGGGTGGGGCGGGTTGTAGGGGGGTTATAATGCCTTTAGGAGGGATATGATTATAAATCAACCTGGTTGGGGTGGGGGTTGTAGGGGATTTATGTGGTTTCAGAGGTAGGTAATATGGCATAACCATCTAGCGGGGACCCGAGCGTAGCGAGGGTACGCCGCTAGTATATATAATATCTGACATCTCTTATCATTGGTGTTTTTTACTGTGAACGTTGGCCCAACGTAGTCTTGCTATCTGGGTATGAAGGTATAAATAGTCCATATTATATAATACATAAACATATTTATGTGATTCTTTTGGTGGAAAATAGATCACATGACATGAACTATTCAGTATATGTCCATGTCGTGCATTTTTTGGCTATAAAAATCGACAATTCAATATTCATCACTAGTGACGTCGCTATAGTAACACCGCAGAAAGGATATTCATAAACAAATGTATGCCAAACAAGGATGGCAATTTTAAACTATTTTGTCAGTGTTTGCGCTTTATTCCGTTTTGGATGCCAAGACAGAATAAATCTAATTGTGGTCCTCGGGCACAAGTTGCGGACGGGATAAGATATATGCCGTATACAACCATTCACCAAATTCTGAGAAGATCCATCACGGACGCCATTAGAATCGAGAATTTAAGCAACAATTGATCAATAAAAACCACATTGCGTGATTGCCTGAGACAAATACTCAACAGTTGCCCAATTGAAACAATTAACGCAATATTTAGCAACAAAACGAGTTTTGACCGGGGGTTTCCCCAACTTGTTACTAAATTGTTTTGCTCAACGTTGGGTAGTTTTTACTTTTATACAACACCTAGATTTCTACATTATGTTGAATAAAATTTAATCAACCATTTACCCAACAGATGATTAAACGCAATTAAGCAACGTATTTTGCTCAACATTTTATGAGTGTAGCTACGCCACTGAGCAGTGTAGACTAGACACATCACTACATTTCAATGTTTATAATTCAACGTCATAACACTCCAAGAAGGACGTCTCATTGAGACAGATTGCTACAAGATACAACAATGTAAATAACAGTCATCAGTTTCATCGTTCTAACTTCAAGTTCCTCCTCGAGTTCGGCATTATTCAACTTGTAAGACCAGTGCCCGTCCCCCGGCCCGTCCGGCTCTCGTCCGAGCTCCGTCATATCATATTTACGAAACTTTAGCAAGATCAAAGAACTAACAAGCAAACAAATGAAAACAAACACATACGCACCCCGCCCCCAATTGGATAGTTTTGCATAAACACAGCAACCGAGAAAGAATTTCTGTAGTTCAGATGTTTGTAAAAGATGGCCATAATATAAGTTCCAAAAGGAAACAATTTCCCTTCATATTGTCACGATCTATTTCTATAGTTTTTAGAATAGCCTTCAAAATACATTTGTTTTGCAATGAACTTCTTGATATTTCCCATTTCCCCAAAGTCCTGAACACAACTTTTACATTGGTTTCGACAAAAGAATCATCTTAGCAATCACTTGAATTGAAACCTTTCGAGGAGTAGGTATTTCTATCTTACCTAAAGAATTGATGCGAGTGAATTCTTCTACTTTCATGTCATCTCCACGGATGTTCAGTAGCGGTGCTGCACACATATAGCCGTGCCCATTCAGATATCTCTGAATTGAATGGATGGTACGAAAAACATCCACGTTTCTGGAAGCCTCCGTGTTCATAACCTTTAAAACAACACCACCATTAGTAGCCATACCTAGATATGGATATATTGTATTGAAATGCGAGTCTTTAAAAAGGATTATATCAAGTTTATTATAAATTTTTAATTTTCTAGACAACACTGTAAAAACAACTTATATTATATCTTTGAGATATCTTTTCCAAACCTAAAATGGGTCAAAAAACCGTGTTTTTTATATTTTTTCCAAAATGGTCAATTTCATTATCATGGTTGGATTCATTGAACCCTTTTGAAAAAAAACCTGTATACGTTTATAAAGATTAAATGAATATTGAAGAAGTTACGGCAGTTTTACGGAGGCTGTACCTGAGAGTGCACACCCCCATGGTAACCACATACAAATGATACTATACATACCGCACACATTCGTGATGGAATCCCCGGGCGACGGTTCTTCATCCTTTAGCTGCAAGTAGAAATTCTGTGAATAATACCCAACAAGTGTCTTAACCAACACTGGCTTGGAAGTCCCGTACAGACGACTGAATAACTCGGCTGCCTCCTCCGTACTGAGGAAAGGTGTTTTAACCAGGATGGAATCAGGGTAATTTTGGAGTGACGCCATTTGGATTGGTGATGTGGTGGAGTGGATTCCTTAGTTTGTACACAATGTGGCACTCGACTTATACCTGGTATTAATATGTGTGCGATGTATTAGTACTTAGCCTATGTTTTATGAACAACCGAAGCTCGTCCTGGTCTCCAGACTAAGTGAATACCCTATATACTTCTAGCCCTACTCTATAATACCCTATGATTGTATTTAACTGCTCTGGTAGCCAGCAGTACAAATTCACCATCTGAAATGGAAAAGGAGAGCCAAGCAAAGAGATTCTCTGAAATCCGATAATATACAGGGCGAGTCAAAATATTCAGGTTCCGATTTCACCGATTTTATAAACCAGTAAAAATGCAAAATGTTTAATGAAATGCACAGCAAGAACGTATTGTTAGCTATACCTATTTCTATTTCATTCAAATTGGTTATTCGAATCGGGAGATATGTGCATTTTTACGAATTCTGTGAAATTAAATATGTTCCATCATACCAAGGGAACACTATGAATTTAAAAGTTTAATGCGCGCCTTTTGAATAAGTCAATCATTGGCGTGTTGGTATTCACAAAACTTACAATAGGAAAATAGTTTATATTGTCTGTGCGGTTATTATTATGTTTTTGAATAGGCCCTGTTTAAAATCATATCCAAACAGGTGTTTGAGTAACAAAGGAATCTTAAAGCAAAGTATGTATCTGTCTACAAACCAATAAGGGCTACCTCAGGTCATGGTGTATACATGTAAGTCAATACCGTGGTGAGTGAGGGGACTATTTTAAATACGCACAAAGATATATAAAGTAATGTGTTCCTGCCATGGTATTTATATGTCTGCAAAATTGTCACAGGCTATGGTATAGATAATTGGAAAAAGTTATGCTTCAGCTGTTATGATTGGTTTTCAGAATTGAGTGTTAATAGTGTGGGTGGCCTTTGTGAACCAATGAAACCATGTGTACTTCACGTTTTGTGTGGCCGTATTTAACACTATGCTGAAGTACCAAATACACACTGGATCTATGATGTGACCTTGTTAGAATATAAGTTGATCTCTGCAACGAGCGTAAAGAACATGTATCAGTACGAGTTGTTTCATTATGGGAAGTAGTATCATACTTACTGCGCGAGAAAAAATGGTAAATGGAATTAACTTGGGCATGCGCTATGCCGTTTAAAGTTAGAGGGATAGTTATCTATTTTTCGTGTGTATATGGAAAAGACAGCATTTCCATGGTATATTGGTTATAGGTCAATAAATGCGTATGTGTTGTTTCAAGAGAAATTAGACAAATCAATGCACGCTCGCTGATGTTGATGTGTGAATTGCGGGGTCGTGCCATTGTGAGCATATCAACATTTGCACAAGTGCATTGATTGGTCTAATTTTTCGAGAAACAAAACATACGCATGTATTGACCTAATTCATACACGACACTATACACTATTTGAGCATAATTTTGATCTATGTAATAACCAATAAAAACTTGTTAACGAGTTTGCTAACCCCGCAGTGAAAATCGGCGAATCCGCGATAACTGAACAACGAATCAAAACAAAGCGCGCCATTCGCACATTGAACAGCGCGCAGGCGGAATGCATAAGGCACTTTCAATGCACTCCGCGTATTTTAGTTTCTTGCTTTCTGGTTCGTTCAACACTATTAAGAGTGTATGAATATTAAACAGATGATTTAACTTACTTCCCATTCCAGTTTGAGCCATTAATGTGGCACATTAAATACACAAGGCGTTAATTATAATTAGTTTCTACATGGATATACACCATGAAACACTAATGCATGATTTACCGTATTTACCCTAAAAAATAAAAATACTGCAAGTCACGACTTGCGAATCCCCCTGGCTGGGAGATCAACTAAATGAGGTCAAAGGTCATATGGGTCATGTTCCCCCGGTGTTCATGTTTCTTTTCTCCAAGTTTGAGGTCAATCGAGCAACTTTTACGATTTGACCTCTGGATGACTTTTGACCTCAGATGACCTCGGATGACCTCTAATTATGTTTTGACATGTTCACCCGGTGTTCATTGCACAATTTAACCCCTTGTTGACCTTTGACCTTGGTTGACCTCTAATGACCGTTGACCTTGGATGACCTCTAATTTATTTTAGACATGTTCCCCGGTGTTCATGATTCTTGTCTCCAAGTTTAACGTCAATCGGGCAACTTTTACGATTTGACCTCTGGATGACCTTTGACCTCAGATGACCTCTAATTTATTTAGACATGTTCACCCGGTGTTCATGTTTCTTGTCTCCAAGTTTGACGTCAATCGGGCAACTTTTACGATTTGACCTCTGGATGACCTTTGACCTCAGATGACCATGGATGACCTTTAATTTATTTTAGACATGTTCACCCGGTGTTCATGTTTCTTTTCTCCAAGTTTGAAGTCAATCGGGCAACTTTTACGATTTGACCCCTGGCTGACCTTTGACCTCAGATGACCTTCCTTTGACCATGGCCTACCTATCGCTGAAGTTTGAAGTCCATCCGTCCATCCGTTCAAAAGATACAGCATTCGGAAAAAAGGCTAACCAAAAGGACACACGCACCCCCCCCCCCCCCCCCCCCCCCCCCCACCCCACCCACACACACCCCCACCCACGCGCATTATATGATGACAAAATCCCCTTCTGGTTTTACAAACCAGGGGGATAAAAAGGAAATAAAAAGGAAAAAAGAGAGGGAAAAGAAAAAGAAGAAAAATGAAAAATTCTGAGCCCCCTGTCCGCTTTTAAACCATACTTCAAGAAAATATCAGAGAGAGCTTTTTTGCAAAAGGACCTACAGACCCCCCCCCCCCCCCCCCCCCCCCCCCCCCCCCCCCCACATGTTACTCATTTTGCATTAGTGGTTATTGCATTCGGACAAGTCCATGGAAAAAATCAAATTATTGTATGGCTATGTTCATTACTGTTTCTATGACTTGGACTTCCATCACGCCAATTGAGGCAACAGCAATTTATACAAGCCACATTCCACATAATGAATAGCCATGAGGAACATGCGGAAGTGGATGTAAGCCCTTTTGCAAAACAGCTTTTCATATGCTCAACTTCTTTCTTGCATAATTGATAAAAAACAAAATATTGATTGAAAATGAAGAGGTGGCTTTTCGATAAAATGTTGGTCAAAAGCATACACCAGATCGCACCCCCACCCCCACCCCCCCCCCCCACCCCTTCCCACCCCGCCCCCCCCCCCCACCCCCATTTTACAAATGTAACATTGAAACAATAGTTCACTACAATCACGTTATATGGATCTGCATGAATGTAACACATTCCAAACATTCCAATATCCAATTCTTTCGTTAACCCTAACTCTACCCCCCCCCCCCCCCCCACTTTTTTCAGAATTTGTTTTCAACGTGGAAAATCGACCAAATATATCGCTAATATCGCTAATATTGCGCTAATGCGCTAATAAGCCAATATCGCACCTTCCTCCACGCCGGGTGGTACAACATGCCCAGTCGTGGTATTTTGGAGTATATGGTTAGGGTTATGCAGGTCTTGACCAGGAGCTACATTTTACTATTTTGACCCAAAAAATGGCTCCTGGTCCTATACTTAACTGTTCAAATTTTGGAAAACACCAGGAGCCAAAACTCTTATTTACCCTGTGTTGACCAGTTTTGTTTAAATATCTTGTTTAAAACCTTAAAATCATATTTTGCCGATTTCTTCTCTGAGATAATGTTAAAAATTGCATTACTATAAAATACTACATGTAGGCTTATATTTAACGTAAATATTATCACACTTACCCTAGAAATTCATTAAAATGGTGTAGACGCGCCTAGAAAATTGGTAGTCTCATTGCGGTATATATAGCTAGGCTCAAAAAGGTGTAATTTCGACCTGTATTGCGATAGTGTTGGGATCAAAGGTGAGATAAACCAGTGTGTAACTGTCACTGGATAAACATCGGACTAGTACAGTCATGGTAGCCGTGAGGAATTATGAATATCCTGGCCTTCCAACACAGAAATCATGCAAGTGCGCGCCACAACGGTCAGATATACAATATAGCCTATCACTATCAGTGCCCTTATGCACTTGTATGAGTGAAAATTTTGGGTATAAATCACCTTGCAAACCATGTTTATTCTACTTAGTATGTCATATATACAATGCTAAAAAACGTGTTTGCCATTTTTCATCGGCCATCTTGGTATAATGGCCACCATTTGTCAAAATGGCCGCCATTTCAGAATTATTTGACCATATCTCAGCCCAAAATGTACTTAGAGTTGTGGTTCAAGGGGCTGCACATAGGTTTCGAGGGTCAAGGGATCCATTGGAACAATCACTTAGTAGTTACTAAGTGAGTTACTGCAACTACAATAAAATCCAAAATGGCCGCAAAAATGGTGCCGGAAATCTAGAAATATACATATTTGCATCTATTCAGCGTTTCAATGTGTGTCATACAGGTTATGTTTTGGTAGAATCTTGCAGTCAATGCAACCTGATACTTGAAATAGCATAATATCAGTTATATGGCTTCCATTTCCTTATTTGGCAATCTTGTTGCAAATGGCGCCCATTTTGAGAAAGGGAATCACTGAAGACTAATTATGAATGAATTTCATATCTCAGCTCATAATTAACCTACATGTACAGTAAAAATTTGAGTGGCAATACCCATGTTTTCAGGGGTCAAATAACCCTTTGAACACTCATTTATTCATAATTATATATTATAATACAAAAATAAGTTATCAGTGCTCCACCTCAGATCAAAGAATATGTAGGAACAATCACTTAATTAGTCACTACAACTACAGTGAGTTAAATAATAAAAAATCCATTAAATGGAATAGGGGCGGTCTAAAAGAAAGAGGCATGTTTTATTAACATTCTTCTGGAATGGGAAGTAAGTTAAATCATCTGTTATACTATTACACCATGAAATGCTGTATTTTCCATATACAAACGAAAATATAACTTCGCTCTAACTTTAAACGGCAAAGCGCATGCCCCAAGATAAATCTATGTACCATTTTTTAGAAATAAGTGGAAAGGCATATTTGTCTTACTGGATTTAATCAATTTTTAAAACTAAAATCACTCTTGCCTATTTTCTGTATTTTCACGATGCAACGACTCCGTGTAAACATAGGTTACATGATGTAATGACTAGGCCTACATTATATTTGGCTTGATTTAAACATCAATACACTACATCAATGTATTGCCAGAGCTATTAGTTCCCAAATAAACATGGAATTTAATAATAAAAACAAAACCTTTCTTTAATATATCAAGCTGCACACAAAATTGTCATTCCTGATAAAAATCTTTTATCTTTATTTCAGGTTCAATATTTCATTTTGTGCAAAATAGTTCTTGTATTGAAATTGTTGAAAATCAAAATTACAATTCATGCTTGTGTCTGTGTAATTTCTATATGGCTCATAATGATTTTACACATAGTTACATGTTCAGGCAGTGCCATAGTCTTCCTTATCAGAACACTTGCTGTGCTGACTGACCACTTTTTGGATGGTTTCTCCTTAGTCAAACAAGATTAACTATAATGTCTCTCTGTTGGAAGTATTGCCAATACATCAACAGACTAAAAACAAATGTCTTTTACTCCGTCACATGCTGCGGGGAACTAATAAACTATGCTGCATTTTGGTACATATAGTTTACGAATGTGGCATAGACTACAAAAATTAAACATGCTGCCTCCATCTATATCTAGAAAGACCTAAATTTCATAATGTTGCCAATCCCAATACGGTTGGGCTCGCTACGCCGCGATCCGCCCCCTAAAAATGAGCGCCATAAAGTGCACAGATAATCTTGAAATACATCTATTAATAGGTTCATGGCGTCCGATTGGTATAAGGTGGGTTTTTTCTTCATAAAAATATTTCCACTGAAATAAGTCAACATTTATTTCAAAATAATTAATGTCAATATTGCAAATTGAAATGGCAATACTTGTAAATGGTAATAATTTAACAAAAGTCTATCATTCATAACTAACTTGTCTATATTTTAGTGCTGAACTCGCATATCATTATGGTTTCGGTGACTTTATCCAGATTTGTGACTTCACTGGAACAATTAGTTGATAGAGTTGCTGCAATGCATTGACATTCAAAAACCAAATGGCCACCAAGATGGTGATTGATAATATTTTATGGTTTTATACACTGGGCCTCAAGATTATTTGAAAAATAAATGTGGTCACCGATAAACGTTATTATAATAGTATTTTAGCGTTTTTCTGCTGCAAACCTTCATTTAACCATTTCAAAACTAATGCCTGCATATTCATGGGTTATGGGCATTACTTATCACTTTTAAGTTATTAAAGGGGCATTAAGAGATGTGATGGAGGCAGCGCCCTCAATCACAAAAAAATATATATGATAAAAACTGGGATTTGTATATTTTTACAATTGTATTACATGTATGAACTTACACCTATAACTATAAGGATTAAGAAAAATCAGTCCTCTTTGTACAACAAAACGTCGATTCAAAAATGCTAATCGGGCCCGATCAGCATTTTACATGGTTAAGGGTGGTATTCCAATATATTTAAAACATTGTTTTAATCAAGTTTTGCTGGATGTTTTTTTAGTAGAAAGTTAGAAACAACAAAAATGGCAATTTGTAATGTTCATCTTGAATTCTGAAGTAAATTAATTAAAATTAATAAAAAATCAACATGACTAGCATGTGTTCCTTCAAGTAATGGCACGCCCATAACCCATTTATTTAAGGATTAAAATCCTTAATTTTTGTCAATTCAAGCACTAAATGCTGTGGTTTAGCCTGAAAAGGTTAGCCTTAATTAATAAGTTATGATTGATGGCTTTATGAACTACAGAAGAGAGAGAAAACGACGGAAGAAAAGAATGAGTTATCCATGCCACAAACATATCAAATACCGTATATATTTAGCTTTAGAACATTATGGCTAATAATGATTTAAGTCTAGGCCTAGAAAATATGTGCTGATATTGCGTCATCAATCTATGGTGACGACAAGTTTTCTGAAACCATCCCCCGTGACTATGATAATATGGGGCTTAGGATCCCATGGAGAAAAACCAGGCTAAATTGGTGCTATTTTGGATTTGTTATAGTGGCTGTAAATATTAAAGGAAAGCGGTCATGGTGAGGAAAAGAACCCCTGTAGGCGATTGTTGGTCCAGCTAAACCTTAGCTAATAACTAATACATCACTTATATCACACGATAGAAAAGGCGTTCAATCAAATGAAGGATGGTTGATTGAGCGCGCCGTTCACATTGGGTTAAGAGATTTTTGTCGCACACAATACCGCTTGCATGTAAACATACGTAGAACAATTACAGACTGCGCCAACGTCCAACTTGTTTAGATTCAAATAGTCGCCGCGCGCTGTTCAATTTTCGTTAGAATCCTCACCATGACCGCTTCCCTTTAAGTGATTCTTCCAATTGATTCTTTGACATAATATGGTTGCACGAGTTCTGTTAAATAAACATGATAAGGGGGGCGATCACTATTTACGCCAGGGGGCGGGGGCAGGTGGAGGTTTCTTTTTGGGGTGCAATTTTTTCATCACCCCCCTTCTTGAACACAGAACAATTTAATGTCCCCCCTCGAGTATTAAAAAAAATATCACCCCCCCCCCCCTTTATTTAAATTGAATGATGATACAACTTAGACCTGCATGTCTGTGAAAAATGCACGGTGTGCCAACAGTGGCGTAGTTATGGTTTTTTTCATATTTGGGGGCTTGAAGAAATGAAAGCGAACCGACAGATTGTTGTGACAAGATTGTCGTGACAAGATTGTCGTGACAAGATTGTCGTGACAAGATTGTCGTGACAAGATTGTCGTGACAAGATTGTCGTGACAAGATTGTCGTGACAAGATTGTCGTGACAAGATTGTCGTGACAAGATTGTCGTGACAAGATTGTCGTGACAAGATTGTCGTGACAAGATTGTCGTGACAAGATTGTCGTGACAAGATTGTCGTGACAAGATTGTCGTGACAAGATTGTCGTGACAAGATTGTCGTGACAAGATTGTCGTGACAAGATTGTCGTGACAAGATTGTCGTGACAAGATTGTCGTGACAAGATTGTCGTGACAAGATTGTCGTGACAAGATTGTCGTGACAAGATTGTCGTGACAAGATTGTCGTGACAAGATTGTCGTGACAAGATTGTCGTGACAATATTGTCGTGACAAGATTGTTGTGACAAAAAATTCATCTTTACACTTATTTTTTGCTATGATTGATGTATACAGGGTATCTCAAAAAAATTACAACGCACCATAGGCGATCATAACTTTCTAATTAAGTGTCTGAATTTTACAATTCAAACGGTAAAATGAGGCCAAATTAGTTTTCTACAATTGGAAGAAAACAGCGTTTAATTTTAAAAGAATACTGAATAATCGATCATAACACTTATAACACCCAGAAAACCAAAAACAATACAACTCATTATAAGGAGAGAGATATGGCCATACTCTTTTAATGTATTTTGCGATACTAATAATTTGACCATCATGCGCAAAATTAGCGATAATTTTATTTATACATGATTTCAGTCTTCAAGTTGCACATGTGAAGACAAGAAGCTTGATAAGTTGTATGCGCGATGTTATTAGATCTTGAACTTGGTTTAATAACGACAATGTTCATATTTACTAAAATTATTATAATTTTGTTTCCAATTGTTATAAAAAGATTGAACTTATCCTACAAATTTTTAATTTTACTATTCTTTAGTATATAATGTGATGAAAATAATCTAGACAACTTGTAATTTATATTTCGTGTTAAGCTTTGGTCTTATCTGGCATATTATTTGGTGTAAAATAAAATCTTTAACCATAAAAACACGTTAATACATGTCATTTTGTAGAGAAGTATTGATTTCATGTATGTGCTGTCTGAATCACTCAATATGAGCAAACTTGTATGGAAGTGTTCCTAGACTAATGTTACGTAATTGCTCATTTCTCTGGAATTACTGAACCGAATCACATCCGGTTTTCTTTAAAGTATAGCAGCAAACTATTTTGCCTTTATTTTGTTGTTTGAGTTGTTGTATTCTGAAACTTATTCAGAAAATTACAATCCTCTAAAGGTGCGTTGTATTTTTGACTGAGACACCCTGTATTTTGGCTCTAAAGAAGCTTGTCCAAAAAGATGTCATTTTGGGCGCGCATATAGCTCGCGAAAATGTTTCATCTTTGTACTTTGACCATCAACATTTCATGTCCCCCCCCCCCCTCTTTGCCAGAATAAAATTTTGCGTACCCCCTTCATGTTTAAAAAATATTTCGTGCCCCCCCCCCCTCCCCTTATTTTTGACAGGGCGCCTGCGCCTCCTTATTTTTGACAGGGCGCCGTCCGAATGAATATTGTGTTCAGAAATGGCTGAAAATCGATGACTTTGAGGTTTAAATATGTGCAGTCATGTATAAATTTATGCAGCAGTCGGCAAAATAAAGGAAAATGTTATAGAGAAAACTGATGAAAACCTGGAGGATTGGCTATTAGCTGTTGACTGCTTTCTTTTGGACTGTGCGATTTTTGTTGACATTGCGAATTTGTTTGCCCACCCCCCCCCCCCCCCCCCCCCCCCCCCCCCTCTCAAATTTCTCGAGGTGACTTCAAAACAAATTGGGGCTACCTTTTACTACTTTTTTGTGCTTTGGCAACTCCCCTCCCCCTATTGAGAAATCCTGGATCTGCCCCTGAACCCCCTCCCCCCCCCCCCCCTCCCCCTCGCCCCTGGCGTAAATAGTGATCGCTCCCTTATCATGCAAAATCTGAATAATAAGGCATCTTGTATTTTAGTCTCTGTTCAATTATAAGCCATTGTACATGTTGTACGTCTGCTACATTAATACATGGGTTCCAATCTGTTATCCGGGCAGCTAGCTATATTCTGCAATCGTTGAAGGCACCAGTTGTGAAATTGTAAGTACATATTATAGAAGTGAGCTACTGGAGTCAAATTTGTGGCTCAAAATGGCATTTCATGGCAGGTTTTCGACTACTTTTGGAGAATTTCGAATGAGTGTATGTTCCAATCACTTTTTGGGGGGATATGGGGTTTAACATCAAGATATTTTGATATCAGAAGAATCCCCATATTTATGTCAGTAAAATCTTAATGGCCAGAAATTATCCATTACGAAATTATAGGATAAAATGTGGTGAATTACTGCCAAAGGTGGTCAACCACCCGCCAGTTTGTGTAAAAACTCAATGGGCAAATATCATGACATAAGAACCATTGGCCTATATATGCAACTCAAACTTTCGAATGTGACAATTTAAAGGATGACCTTCCATGTAAAATAGAAAACATCAAGTTGTAAATCGGGCCAGCAATTATCAGAACAGCTACCTTTAACATGATTCTTGCACCTATTTATATCTGTTACCAAGATCTTTAAAATGACACCTGTTTTGTTGAATTCCAATGTATTTGAAATGTTAGTGTGCTATTATACAAATATTGAATGCCTGAGCGTGTGATAGTAAAAACTGTATCACAAGGTCAAATTTGGATTTTTCCATTGCACGAGGCGAAGCCGAGTGTAATGGAATAATCCAAATTGGACCGAGTGTAGTTTTACTATTGCACAAACAAAAGGCATTCAATATTTGTTTTATATCATGATATTACATGATTCTTTTCCAGCCATAATGATAGTAAAAACTATCACATGGTTGACATCAGGCCTATCATGATATAATATAGCCTATCTAATGATTGAACATTCGCCTGATACAGTGACACTCTTATCTGACAAAATTGGACATAACCTGAAGGATGTTAATCCCTGCGATCAGACGAATTACAATTTGAGGTATTATTTGTTGTAAGTTTGACCATATGGAAAAGGTCAGGTGACTTACCGTTTTGCCTAATGTACCCACAGCGAATTTTACCCATATCATTAGGGACCCCTCCCCCCCCCCCTCCCCCCCCCCCCCCCCCCCCCCCCCCGAGGTGCCTCAGTCAGCTCATGCCCCACCCCGTCCCCAAAACATTATAATGGGTCTCAAAACACACCATTAATATTCTAAATATTATGTTGGGGACGTTAAAAACGTCATACTGGGCCAATTTAAGTGTTAGAAATGTCAATTTGTGCGTACTTCGCTTATAGTTTCAATGTTTCATTATTCAAGCTTGACAAGATGGCTTCAGGACAGTTTTCCATGACCATTTTAGTTCAAAAACTCAAAAAGATAATTTTCTGCAGGTTTTAACATTATATTGGCTCTCAGACCAGGGAGGTGTAATCAGACCCACCAAATATTCTAAATATGTGGGGGACAATAAAAGCATCATACAGGGTGAGTCAAAATAGTCATGTCCCGATTTCACAGATTAGGCCTATTTTAAACTAGTTTAAATGCAAAAATGAAGATATTTAATGACTTGCCTAGCAAGGTGGCATTACAATACTAGCTATAACCTAAATTTTATTTCATTCGAATTA
The DNA here is from genome assembly GCA_035610835.1 of Ophiura sarsii. Taxonomy (NCBI): domain Eukaryota; kingdom Metazoa; phylum Echinodermata; class Ophiuroidea; order Amphilepidida; family Ophiuridae; genus Ophiura; species Ophiura sarsii. The sequence continues at coordinate 55,796,713 of CM069448.1, forward strand.
AACGGGAGATATGACCATTTTTCCAAATTCTGTGAAATAAAATCTGTTACAACTATGGGATCCTTGGATGTTACCGTTTAACGCGCGCCTTTTGAATAAGTCAATCAAAGGCGTGTTGGTATTCACAGCAATTACAATAGGAAAAGAGATTCTAGTGTATTTGCGGTTATGTTTTTAATAGTTTTCGTGCAATGACCAAAGTATTTTGAAACTTGTTATTTTAATCGAACTGATATGAGAGAAGTCTGAGAGAAAACAGATCTTATATCTTTAAACAGTTTGTGCTTTGGCAACTTACCAGGTAAAGTGCATAGTCCATTTTCATGAATATATTTGTGCAATACTAAGTTATATATTATAATTGCATGCAATATCGTTTTATTTATCAGAGATTCAACAACAACAAAAACATGTTATTTTGGTATAAATTACAACAGTTATACAGTAGTGCTGTGTTGTATGAATAACTAATATTACAGTTGTGTTAACATCCACCACCAAACTTGGAACAGTTTGGATTACGCGCCTTTTCGTAAATATGTTGTAAATCTGGCGTGGAATATGATATTGTCGTGAAAACATCACCAGGTATGAAGAAATATGTCTACTCTCATATACAATGAAAAAACCTACCAATTTTGTGCACGAAGTATTTTGACCTGACTATTTTGACTCACCCTGTACTGGACCAAAGTTTTAATGCAAATGATTTTTGCGCGTAATTGTAATATTTCATGAACAAGGTGGCTTCAGGACAGTTTTCTATGACCATTTTAGTTAAAACTCAAACATTTTGCGCGCTCCCCGCACATATTTTCTACATGTTTTACCATTATAATGGCCCTCAAACCATACCAAATATCCTAAATATTATGTGGGGGACGTTAAAAACGTCATACAGTACATTAGTGTTAAGGCCTGACCATAAAATAAAATAAAAGAATGCGCGCTTCACGCGCCTAGGTTCAACGTTTCAATATTTAAGATCAACAAGATGACTTCAGGTCTTTTGCCCCCCCCCCCCCCCCCTCCCCCATCAAAACAGTCCTGGATACGCCATTGGTGAGTGGATCCATGCATCAAGTATTCAAGACGGGAGGGGTATTTTGTTTTCGTGCCTGAGCGAGCGGGCTAGTCGATTGTGAAACATGGGGTCTTTTCTCCCCGCGTAGTTTGTTGAAAATGTAGATTTGGAAACGGCATGGCATATTGTGATCTTTTCCAGGGTGCACCCTCTAGGCCTATCCATGATTTTCTTTAGAAAGTAGATTTACATTTCTGATCATAAATCATAAATATGTCCGTGAGTTACAGAGCGATATGATTCCTAGTTACTTCAAAATCATGGTTTTTAGGTGTTGAAAATAGATTGTACCGACGGGCAAATTGATAAAATTAGTATTCATGCATTCCTTTCGGGATCCATTGGGTCCATCGTTTAAAAGAAACTAGGCAATACAAAATGTTAGCCATAAAGGGCTAAGTGATCAGGCGCGTGCCCAGGGGGGGGGGCTTTGGGGGCGAGCCCCCACCCCCCCCCCCCCCCCCCCCGGGTCCCCAGAGGGTAAAAAAAGAGGGGAGAGAGGGGAGGGGAAGGGAGAGAGAGGAGGAAGGGAGGGGAGGAGGAGGGGGAGTGGGGGGGGGGAAGAGGCTGGTAGATTTTATAAGTGTCTCTCACTTTATCTCTACGTCGCTGAACCATGTGAGTGTTTTATAACGAAAGTAAATATTCATAGCAAGGAGAGTTATAGGTCATCCAGGCAAGTTAAAACCCAACAGCTTGGCCATCTGAATCACCAGTGGCGTAACCCCCATTGGCAAAAGAGTAAAAAATAAAAAGGAAGATAAGGAGGAAGGGTAACGAGCATAGACAATGCAGGCGAGGAGTGCCCCCCCCCCCCCCATCATTGTCACGGTAGGGTTACAGTGGCGTATCCAGGGGGCAGCAGGCCATGCCCCCCCCCCTCCCCATTGAAAAAGGGTAAAAAAAAGGAGGAAGAGAAGAAGGAGGAAGAGGAGAAGGAGGAAGTGGATAAGAAGGAGGAAGAGAAGGAGGTAGGGGAGGAGGAAGAGTAGGGACATATGCGGCGCAAATGGGGGTGGGGGTTTACGGGGTCCCGTTCCCATAATTTTAATGTGAGGGACGTTAAAAAACCCAATAAACTAGACCTTTTTAGTGTTAAAATGTTTGCGCGCTTTGCACGTATTAGTTTCAATGTGTCAATATTCAAGCTTACAAGAGGGCTTCGGGAACGTTTTTTCTGGACCATTCAAACACTTTTTTGCTCGATTCGCGCTCACTTTTTCAACAGGTTTCAACATTATAATGGGTCTCAAAACACCAAATATTCTAAATATTATGTTTGGACGTTAAAAACGTCATACTGGACCAATTAAGTGTTAGAAATGCCAATTTTTGCGCGCTTTCGTATTAAAATTTCAATATTTTATTATTTAAGCTTAACAAGGTGGCTTCAGGACAGTTCTCCATGACCAATTTTAGTTCTTATCATACTGGACCATTAGTGTTAGAAATACATTTTTTTCCGCGCTTCGCGCGCGTATTAATTTTAATATTTCATTATTTAAGCTTAACAAGGTGGCTTTCAGGACAGTTTTCCATGACCATTTTAGTTAAAACTTACGAATTTTGCGCGCTCCGCGTGCATATTTTCGACAGGTTTTAACATTATTATGACCCTCCACACCAGAAATTGTTAATATTATGTGGGAGACGTTATTATCATACTGGACCATTAGTGTTAGAAATGCAATTTTTTGCACGCTTCGCGCGCGTATTGGTTTAAATATTTCATTATTTAACTTTAACAAGATGGCTTCAGGACAGTTTTTCATGACCCTTTTAGTTCAAAAACTCCACATTTTGCGCAATCCGCGCGCATGTTTTTTAGAGGTTTTTATATTATAATGGCCCTCAAACCACACCAATTTCTCTATACTAAATATTATGGGGGCGTCAAACACGTTATACTGTACCTTTTTAGTGTTAAAATCACAATTTTTGCGAGCTTCACGCGTATAAGGTTCAACTTTTCAATATTTAAGATCAACAAGATTGCTTCAGGTTTTTTTGCCCCCACCCCCCAATCAAAACAGTCCTGGATACGCCATTGGGTGGGGACGATGCCCCCCCCCCCCCCCCCCCCCCCCCTCCCCCCTCCTTTTTTTGCGCGAATTAGTTTCAATGTTTAACTATTTAATCTTAACAACATGGTATCAGGAATGTTTTCTGGACCATTTTAGTGACAAAACTAGAAAAAAAATTGCGCGCTTCGCGCGAGTTAGATTCAATGTTTCTTTATTCAAGTTATAAAAAGAGGGCTTAAAGAACGTTTTTCTGGACCATTTTAATTTCAAAAACTGACAGTTTGTACGCTCAGGAACGTTTTTCTAGCGCTTTTTAGTGTTAAAATAGCAATTTTTTGCGCGCTTCGCGCGAATTGGTTTCAATGTTTATTCAAGCTTTATAACAATATGTTTCAGGAACGTTTTCTGGACCATTTTAGTTAGTAAACTAGACATTTTTCCGCGTTTCGAGTGAATTGGTTTCATTTTTTTTTTATTATTCAAGCTTTAACAAAATGGCTTCATGAACGTTTTTCAGAACCATTTTAGTATTAAAATAACCAGTTTATGCACAAATTAGTTTCAATGTTTTATTACTTCAGGAACTTTTTCAGGACCATTTCAGTGTAAAAATAACAAATTTTTGCCCGCTACGCGCGAATTAGTTGGAATGTTTTATTATTCAAGCTTAACAAGATGGTTTCAGGAACGGTTTTTTAACCTTTCTTTTTACAATAGCCATTTTTTTTTAAATATTTTGTTATTCAATTTGAACAAGACGCGCGTATTAATAGTTTCACTGATTATTTATTATTCAAGCTAAACAATAGCCAATTTTTTCGCGCTCCACGGGAATTCTTTTTTACTTTGTATTATTCAATTTCAACAAGATGGTTTCATAAACGTATCTGAACCTTTTTAGTGTTAAAATATATATTTTTTGCGTGCTACGCGCGCATTAGTTTCACTTTTTATTTATTATTCAAGCTTAACAAGATGGCTTCAAGAACGTTTTTCTAAACCTTTATTTGTTCGCAATTTCAAACCCTTACGCCGTGTTGTAGGCCTATGCTTTTTCAAAATTGAAGGGGGAAAAAAAATCAAATTTTGAATGATATTGATAATAAGCCAATATTGATTGGAAATGAAGTTAAGGCTTTTCAATAAAATATTGGTCAAAATTACACACAAAATCGCACCAAATGGGTTCGAAAATTCAAATCAAACAAAAATTCTAAGGGGCCCCTCAGACTCCCCCTGTCCGCGTTACCGCGAATAGCGGTGCGAACCAATGCAATTTATTTTTAAGCCCCCCGGGTAAAAAAATCCTGCGCACGCCTATGGTGATGTTATTAATACTAGTAGTAGTTTCGTTCCCTCCGTTCACAAACTGGAACAGCAGCGCCCTCATATAGCATAGGATTCAGCGGTACAATCTATTTTCAACACCTAAAAACCATGATTTTTTTCGAGTGAAAATAGAGAAAATAGATTGTACCGCTATGATTTTGAAGTAATTAGGAATCGATCGCTCTGTAACTCATAATATATTTATATGATTTATGATCAGAAATGTAAATCTGCAAGAAAATCTGCTTCCAATTTTTTCACAAGAATTGAGGATAATCCGGAAGATAATCATCCCCTCTATTGACGATCTATGGTGGATCTATAGCCAAAAGACTTGATCTAACCAGCAGGACTTTAGTCCTTTAATAGTCTAAACCAAATCAGACCAATCCAACACAATTAGGTGAAAAGTGCGTACCGCGCGTGTCTAGTTGATTGATACAGAAAATAAAATGCTCATCGCCCATCCCTAATACACAAATAACAACAAAACCGTGCGAAGACAACGCAAATTCCACGTTTGCGTCTTGTAAACTTATCCTCATAATCTGTAGCCATCTCAAGAATTCAAAATGAGTAAGGCACATCCACCGGAGCTTAAAAAGTAAGTTATAAATTCAATACAGGGATCATTTCTGAAATCTGTAATTTTATGAGAAAATGAACGTCATAACCGTGGTAATTATCGTCTCATTTGCAAGCTTTTTTGAAAATAGTATTTACATGTAGTAGTAGTTCACAAACGTCAAACATCATTTGTTTCCCTCCAAATTAAGGTCGCTTTCACTTGTTTTATTCGCAAAACTCTTCCTAAATTCCACTCTTTGTTAATCGTTTATTTGTACGTTAATGCCAATTCATTTAGTTGTGCGGATTGGTGTTGACAGGTTCCGAATTCGACAGCTTTAAAATAGGCCTATTAAAAAATAAAGTATTAGTTACATTACAAGTTTCAGAATCCTTTGCTTTGCCGATGACAAATGTAAAATGTGTGCATGTTTTACCAGGGTCGGGATAAAAGTTTGACGCAAATCCCTTTGCGCAAAGATTCACGCAAATTTTGGATTTGTGTAGCCAACTCAATATAGGCCTAATTATAAACATGATGATAAACTGCTCTTTTTTAAGATTTCGGCACTCTGCACCTCGATAGTAACGATACAATACATCATACAGTACTGTGTTGGAAATAAGGCGGGCCCGCGGGCCAATTGCCCATGAATTGAGTAGAGCACTGGTATATTTTTTCAATCGTACTCTCTAATCTAAATGTATAAACAAGAGCGATGTTGTTAAATTGTTGACATTCTGCTTTTTAATAATGCGGTTTGCTTTTAACACGTGCGCTAGAGAAGAGTCTAACAATCGTATTCCCAGTGTATTAGTTTGGCATGTAACGCTATTGCCGTAATTGGTTGGTACCAAATCGGGATCGAGGGTGTGTCTAATTCCCGGAATTTATTTTTTGCAGTATTTTCACTCAATTTTTTTCCCAAGGGTATTTGACCCTTGGGATAAAAAAGTAAAGGGTCAAAATGAAAAGTGAAGGGTGAAAAAAATTCCGTTAAATTTAAGCGCGATTTTTCTTCGCTTTTTTAAAAAAAAACTTTTCGTGTATAACATCAAATATATCCATCCAAATATATTTTTGTATAGTTTAGTTAATTATTTAAATGATTTTTAAATAATGTATTTGTTTATTATTTAATGGGGTTGAGGGGGGGGGGAGCCTTAGTTTTTCTCTATAGTTGGGGTCTTGTTTTTTAACCCCCCCCCCCCCTCCCACCACCACACCCCACCCTCCCCCTCCATCCCCACCCCCACCACTAGACTTGCAATCCAACAATGGGTGATGAAAATGTGTTGCCAAGAAGTGATCATGTGATCCTCCAATTCTTGCATGTTTCAGATCAAAATAAAACACTCTTGCAAATAATGATGAACAAATAATACTCCTACTCAGGAAGGGCTCGGGAAAAGAAAACCTTTGAAATAACTTTTTATGAAGTTTTCATTGATAATAATAATACAGGCAATATCCATATGAGTCAACAATAACAATTTTGAAGGGAAGCCCTGAAATTTGTATACAATTTGGTGGGAAAACGTGGCCGGCCGGCCCGCCCGGCTCCGTGGTTTTTTAACATTCAATTCATGTCTAAATTTACTTTAAACAAAGTGTACTACAATCAATCCCCATGCTTATAGTTTGTAAACAAAGCCTTTCCAAACATCAATACCACTTGAAAGGTATTTCAATTCGTAACAACAGCAAGGAAACTTCGCAACAGTTTTAGTTTATAACAACAATAAACGTGCATCGATCGATCGTACTTCTCGACATTGAAAAATTATTGTTTTATGACATGATCGGGACTTTTCCATTTAATCTGTAGGGGTGTATATAATTTTGTAATTTACAAAATGCCATTACACCATGGTACACAACAAAACAAACTTGAATTCTTTATTTATTTCAAATCTATGATAATTAAGTAATTGATTGTTATTATTCCGAACAACTCTGTTTACTGATAGATCGTTTCATTTTTAGTGACATATTTAAAGTAGTTACCCATTTAACTAAATACTCCGACCCATTGAATTACCCTTGTGAGGTCATGACCTGAACATCTGTAAACGATCGCCGCACGAAAACACAAATAAATCTCTACCAATCACAGAGCTCTTTTGTATTTACAAAAATATAATTGTAATTTATTCATCATCACATGACTTTTTTATGAATGAATTATGTTGAATATTCATTAATGTTGTCGTCTTCAAAAGAAACGGGAACCATCAGGGTTCGTAATGGCGGACTTTTTAGATAGCCACATGTATTTTCAATACGATTTACATCTGGGTGACCCCCGGCGTCGTACGCTCACTGCCTTTAGCCATTAAAAGCTATTGTAAGCACCTTGTAATGCAATACAATACAATGCAATGCAATATGAATGCTGACGATACGATGTTGTTTGATGTCGTTTTATGACATCGAAACATGTGAGTCATGCTTTTAAAAGGGTCTTGAATCAATAATCACCCATTGAACGCCACACCCTGGATTATTTTTTGTATCAACTAACAACGTTTCTGAAGAGGGTGGCATATGTAAACAATCTCTATGCTCTTTTGAAGTTGGGTTTGAAGTAGGCCTACTTATTTCTTTAGAAGACGACGGTCTTTTGTTTATCTCATTCAAATAAATTCGATATTATAAATCATCTGTCAATTGAATTTCAATCAGTCGTGTCAAGTAGGCCTAGAGATGAATGCACTTTCACTATCAAGTGGCCCTTGATCATGTTGATGTACATTTTATTGTAATACCGTGCGTGGGTGGTATTTTTGATGAATGGATTGATCAACTTGAGATCGGCGAAAATGCTGTCCGTGAACCACTGGATCAATAGCGGCTGGTTTTAAATGGCCGCTCGTAAGATCAGACTTTTGAGGACCCGTGGGAAATGAAAAGTTGTGCGTCAAAAATACCCTTGGGGTTTAAAGTCAAGCGTGAGATTCAATAGTCAAGCGTCGATTACCCGGAAGTTCGGGTCTCTGAAATTGCTGTTTTGCATGTAAAATTGTAATGCAATCGCAGTAAATTGGTTGGTCCCCAAATTTTGGATCGAGCGTGTGTGGAACCAAAGCCATGTGCGGATGGAGAAAATAAATGTTTGACATTTATAAATAAAGAGTCGAAATTCGGCAGCTATTGATTGGAATACAATGAACATTATGAAACCTCTCTCTCTCTCTGTCAGGAATAACTTGCAAAATTAATATGCTGTCATGTAGGTTAGAAAATTGGACTTAGCCTAAATAAAAGCTTATTTAGTAGCCTAAATAAAAGCTTATTTAGGCCTACTTTTTAAAATAGAATTCAAGGAGCGATATTTATTAGAGGTGATTTTTCGGTCATGAACTTTTTGTTTTGGCATTATCTCGCATTTAGTTTATTTTCTCGCGATTTCTCGGTTTTTGCTTGCAAAATAGCGAAATCTCGGTTAAGTCAACTAGCCTCTCGGTTTTGGCCTTTAAAAAAATCACGTTTTTTCCGGGGCTTAGACAGAGGTTCCAGGATTGCGTGGGAATGACTCATGTTTGTTTTAATACATCATAAATTTGTTTTGTATTTAATACATTTACTTGATGATGATAACGGTGATTTTTAGGTTAATTTATTTGGGCCCATGAAAATGGCGGAGGGCCCCTAAAGATATATGAGCAAGGGCGATTGGCCCTGGACCATTTTTGCTTATTTCCAACACTGACGATACATGTATTAGAGGCGCACCTGTATGCGTCGGCACACCCAAGTGCAAGTTGTTGACTGATTTTCAATAATTTCGACCCGAATAGGATTGTGATGTTTTAACCCGATATATTTGGATAACCCGAAGTAATACTGCCGGTCCTGGCGACTTGTTGTTAATGAGTTTCCATAGTAATACTAATTAATATCTTGTCTTTTTGTTTTGAACAGATTTATGGACAAGCGGCTGTCATGTAAGTGTATCTATTGAATTTTGTTTCATGTCATTCAACTACAGATATGTGTACTACACTTAAACCATGTACCGTAAAGTCTGCAGGTGAGGCAGTTGCAAAAATATATCCTTAAAAATAAAGACAAAATCCTGAAGCTAAACTTAGGTCCAGATTCACGTATCATTATGTAGCACCTGCAGGGTAATACATGTATGTTGTAATTATACCATATTAAAAAATATCGCTATAAAACATTCTCAAAATTTGACAAATAAACTCTCTTTTTTTGTGGGCCAAAGCTCCCCATCAAGGGTCAAAGTATCCCCATTCTACGGTACTGCATGCCTTTTTCTATTGGTTTGCTGTAAAATCTGAAGCTGCTAGCTGTCGCTTAGGAATCCTCGAAATCTCCAAATAAATTGTGTCCAGACCAGAAGAACCACAGTCCCAGTCCTAGTGCCGCATTATTATTGAGGGGCCTGAGGGCCATGAGCTATTTTGAAGATACAGGATAAAATTCATTTTCAAAATTGAACAAACAGAAATGAAAGCACACAACTGAAAACAGGAAACACCAGATTGTCCTCTAGATAAGAAGGTCCTACCAACCATTGAACCATTGTATGGCTATAAATGTGTTAAAAATGCATTTTGAAACCCTTTTTCCCCTTTCAATGTGTTTGTGTGTGTGTTGTCCCCATTGAAAATGTTATGGTGGAAGGTATAGTGTAGCTACTCCAATTAATCTTCTTTGGGGTTATTTTAAGTAATCCCATATCGAGTCACAGTTAATTATGCCTTCTAGGCGCTTTATGTAATGAGCTCTATTAGATAATTTTAATTAAACCAACATAACCCGTGGATCCTTTCATTATGTTCATTAACAGTGAAACTGAATGCCAACAGAAGAGTGACAGGCGTGTTACGTGGGTTCGATCCCTTCATGAATCTTGTGATTGACGAGGCAGTGGAAGAATCTGGACAAGATAAGAACAGCATAGGAATGGTGGTAAGTAAAGAAATACCATTGATCTTATCCCATGGAGTAAATGTGTACATTCCTCAAAATAAGTAACCGACCAGGTGATAAATATACTCTTAACTTCAAAACTATAGCTGAACTACGTAAACATATTAAATTATTAAGTTGTATCAAGATCGGTTAATAATTGAGAATACTACATTGATAAGGATAGAACAAAGTGCAGTCTACATTTTTACATTGGGTTTTGAACACTCAGGACTGTGTGACAGGTGTGTATGTTGATCAATTAAAGCATCCCCAATCATCACCTTAGTATTGACCAGTGAGTTATAACTCAGTTATCGCTACTAAACACAACACCAAAAGTAAGTCCCCCCCCCCCTAAACAATTCGTCATAACATCGTAAGATAAAACATTTTACCGATAAAACTTAGTTAGAAATAATCCTATGACTGTTTCCTAAGTGGTGTTTGAAAATTCCATAACTTCATGGCTGAATAAGCTCAAAAATAAAACAAAAACTGCCCTTCTCAAAAGTCACAACTCACTATGCTAATATCTGAGCCAAGAATGGGATTTACATGGCTGAATGATCATGAATTGATTACACATTACAGTAAATTTTGCTCAGCCACAGGTACTTTTCCATTAGTGAGAAGCAATTCATAAACTTTTGTGACTTTTGATAAGGGCACTTTTTGTCTTCCATTTGAGCTCATTCAGCCATGAAGTAATGGAAATCTTTCATTTTCAAACATCACTTAGGAAACAGTCATGGGATTATTTCTAACTCAGTTTTATTGGTAAAATGTTTTATCTTACGATGTTATGACGAATTTTTAGGGGGGGGACTTACTTTTGGTGTTGTGTTTAGTTAATCAATAGACGTTATTCGTAATTGGCGATTTCAAGCTAAAGAGGGAGACATACTCTGATGTGAAGTCACTAATCATAACGAAAGCGAGGCCATTATTGGTAAATTACGTAAACATTGGTGTCATGTGACGTAATTTACCAATATTGGCCTCGCTTTCGTTATGATTAGTGATGTCACATCAGAGTATGTCTCCCTCTTTAAGCTTAAAATCGCCAATTACGAATAACGTTTATAATCTGCCTGTTGCTAGTCCGAGGCTGCGTGTCGATGAACAAAATGTTAATATGGAAAACTGACTTTGTTTTGCTTTTGGGCACATAACTGAGTTAATATTCATTCAATCTTCATGTGTAATATCTCAAATTGAAGAGAAGAGATTTCCTTACAACTTAATAATTTAATATTTTTACATAAGAGCTATAGTTTTGGAGTTGAAAGCATATTAATTACCTGATCAGTTACTTATTTTGAGGACTGTATATTGAATCATTGGTATAATTCTGTTATACCCTACACACCAACATCGGTAGTATGCGTCGTTCTTAAAATTCATGCACTATGAATACCTCTGTGAAGGGTATAACAAAATGTATCCGAATCATTAGAAGTGTATTTGTGGATGTAGACCAATTTGTAAAAGCAAAATTGATCCCAATGTCGATATCTTTCATAAATAACATACTGTTTTGACAAGATCCTTATGGCGCTACCCTTTCTAAAATGATAATACACACATAGGAGGTTTTAACAGAATGAATCAGGTTTTAAAGGGCACTCATTTAAAGCCATTAACAAGGACATCAAGATCATTGGTGGTATGCAGGATTGTAGCCAGAGGATTTTGAGTGCCGGGCGCAATGTTTCGCTATTTGGTTAGTGGTTACACAAATCTCGCAGCTCAGCAGCCGGGATGTTTTTAGGCTTTTTTAATGCACTTTGAGCATTCCTGCCACGTAATTTCTTGTTTTATGAGGCATTTGAATGATTTTATCCACAAATTGTTTTTAAAAAATGGTGTGTTTTTTTTGCCCGGCGTAGCTACAACCCTGGGGGTATGGAATTATGATTTAAACATTGAATAAATCCTGGAACAAAAAGTCATAAGGGCATCAGTGACCACTTAAAAAAGAAAAACCCAAAAAGTCTGACATCTCCAAGAAGGCCTTTGTCCAGGTGTGGTCTGATTGATATGCTCATTATGCTTAGAGGACGGGAAAAGGGGGAAACACCCAGCTCTATGCGCAAACGGTTGGGCGTTTGGTTCAATAAGCAAAATCAAACATGTGGGGGAGGTTGAGGTGGGGGAAGGGTCAGTTGGGCCTGTAGAACAAGGTTTTTTTCTGTCGCCTTGGAGCCAACTATTAACACTGATGATGTGATCTCTTTTTCTTTTCCAGGTGATTCGTGGCAACAGTATAATCCTCTTAGAAGCGCTTGACAGAGTGGTATAGCCCTAGCTACCTGTAGTTTTAGTCTTTGTATGGAATGTTCATTGACGATGAGATATATGATCTCCACCAATTTTTTTCCTGAGCAGAACCAATATGTCGAGACTGATTTGATCACTGGGGAAATTTTATACTGCTTTTGGTAGTGTATTCACCTTACAGTATTAAAATGATCATATGCTACAAACGGACACTTCAAACACTTACATACTCTTCAAAATCTTCTGAGCCACCGGTGCTGTTCTTTCAAATGATTCCAAAGTTTGCCCAGTTTAAATTGTATCATGACTTTTTCGTTCATAGGCATTGTTACACTGTATTGTAATTAGGCCAAAAAAAACAAGTATACTTTTGACCTTTAAAGATGATGCATGTGTAAATTGATTTGAAAACTATTTCTGAATTCTGACGATTTAACCAAACAGCACTGATAGCATCTTGTTTACGAAGGGCCTGGCTCAAGAGTATTACATTTCGAAAGATATGTTGGAGCCAAGTTTCACAACTTAGTGCTTATTCCAGGATAATAAACCAACATCAACCAAAAATGTTGGGACACTTTACAGCTAGGTATAGATCATCTGCCTTATGGTGGTACTTGTCAGACTAGCGTTATGTTGGCATGCAATCTCTTGGAACGGATAGCATGTAGACTCTCTACATCAGTTTTAATATCTACGTTATCCTTGATCAGATCAGAATCATGAATATTCCATTGTTGTAGTTTGTTGGGTCTTTTTTATAAAAAAATGTTATTTTGTATGTACAGAAGTGTTATGTGGTAGATATGTTGTAATAAAGTTTACAATGATGTCAAATAGTTTTGTTATTGATCTCTTATTTTTGGTGACAAACGTAATCTCTCTCTCTGGCAGTATTACAATTCATAAACCTGAACACCCTTAAGGCTAACAAATGGTGTTACCTATGAGTGAGCTATCAAGAATTAGCCTACCCATTTGAGACAAATGAATTGGAAACTAAGGTTTTATACATATATCTGACGCTTCTGGGATTCTAACCCAGCAACTTTCAGTCCTAAAGCGTATGTCATACCACTTGAAGGTAGATGACCCGATCACATTTTCGTAACACAGAATTATTTCAAACATACGGAGACTTTCATATCATATGAAAGCTCGTATTTTTCTCATCATACTGAAATTTGACGGCCTAAATCGGTATAATTACGGAGAAATCGATGAAATAACGTTGAATTACCGCGAATGGTGGTAACCACCGATATAGTTTGTGTACTACTCAATAGGTACAGTTCACAGCATCTTGTGCGTCTAAAATAAGAACCATTAGAGCTATGCAACTCAAACTTTGGAACATGACTTTTTTAAGGATGACCTTTCATGTAGAATAGAAAACTTCAAGTTGAAAATCGGAACATCTACCTTTAAGTTTAATCAATTCCAAATTGGCGAGATGTATGCATTGCTTATCTCTCCCCATGTAAAAGTAATCCAAGCGTATGCATACTATTTTAGCATTGCAAGCGTTACGCATATGATTCATGTTGCACCACACACGCGTTGTGTGTGCCCTGCCAACGCTTTTCTGAATTCATTCGCTGCCATAAATAGGTTCGCCAATTTGGAACTGACTGGACTATGCCGAGGTAGATTTTCTCATACGGAGATAAGGTAGCCCATAGTCTACTTGTATTACAGAATAAATCTGTATTAACTCATACAACAGAAGTCTTTTCACTAGACTAATTTGTGATAGCTTGTTCATAGGTAGAACAAGAAAAAAATACTATTCCAAGTCCTCCCGTCATAAGTCTATGCCAACTAATACATGCGACACATGGCCCTGCAGATAGTTGCTAGGACTCCACTGCTTTGATCCCCGACGCCAGCAGAGCCAGATTCTTGCCCAGTTCTTTTCTGATCCTCAATCCCAAAACCGCACTTCAGGGTTGGGTTTTCAAGGGTGATATTTATAGGTCAATAAATGCGTATGTGTTGTTACGAGATTAGATAAATCAATGCATGCGCCCTGATGTTGATGTGTGAATAATGGGACGAACCTGCAGGGGGAGTGCTATTGTGAGCATATCAACATTTCCGCAAGTGGCATTTGGCTAATTTTCAAGAAACAAAACATGAAATTCATGCGTATGTTTTGACCTAATTCATACACGACGCTATACAAATCAAAATTCACAATTTGAGTATAATTTTGATCTATGTAATACTGAATAAAACACCCGCAGTGAAAATCGGCGAACCCCCGATGCCTGAACAACGAATCAAAACAAAGCGTGCGGTGCATGCATTGAATGGCACACACGCGGAGTGCATTAGACACTTTCAATGCACTCCGCGTATTTCAGTTTCTTGCTTTCTGATTGGTTCGACACAACTAAGAGTGTGTGAATATTAGTTATGCCAAATGAAAGGAATTCCACATCTGACACAAATTGTATTACTCTCGGACACCATTTCATTTGTAATATACTAATAGTGTACTACTTTCTCGGAATCTCGGTCAATTGCAAATGGTGTCAGATGTGGGATTCTTTTCATAAAGCAAGAACAATATTTCAATACTAGGTGTGCAAATGGTGTCAGACAAGGGGTTCTTCTCCGTTAGGTAAGACCGATACTGTAATAGGTATGTCTCGTTAAAGGTATCTTACCGCTTGTAATACTTCTTTAAACACAGGAATTGCCCTGTTGAAAGAACCCACATCTGACATCATTGGTAATATAGCTAAGGAATCTCGCATCTGGCGCCATTTGTAATAATTGTGCATTATATGTTAGAAAAATATTTACGAGCCTAAATGGTGTTGTTATATATAGAACAAAACATCATCACAAAAACAATTAAACATGCAATTTTTAAAAAAACGTCATGGTTATTGGTGCTCATATTTGCACAAGTGCATTGCATATTTATAACTTCATTGACACCAGGACTTTCTATCACTGCAAATTTAAAAAAATGCATGTTGAGAGATAGTCTGCTTCTTTAGACCCTTGTCCTTGTCACTCTATGAACAACACTCTCTGGCCTGCGACGCGCGCTGTGGCATATGTACCGATAGAGGGCTCACTCACTGGGACCGCTCCCCATCCTCTGATCTCACCCCGGAAAAAGGTGTTTGGGATGGTTCTCGGATGGGAGAGGTTTTTGGCATGGCAAAGTATCAGAGGGTGTTGTTCGATTGAGTGACAGTAATAGTACACATGGTATACGAAGGAGACTAGTCGAGAGATGGCAGTTTTTATTCTGTTTCGTGATAAGTATGATGTTTTGTTCTATATAATTACATAATTTGGGCTCAATAATTATTTTTCTAACATATAATGCACAATGTTGTGCTTGCTGGACACCTCCTTTTATACAGTGGAACCTCGTTAACACAAAGTTGCCTGGGCCTTGCATTTTGTGTTATCCAGTTATATGTGTGGTGGCATGGGAAAACCCTTCACATTGTCATTTTCTAGCAACTTGGTTTTTTTCTTTGGCAGAGAGCATCATACTCTTCTGAGTATAGGACTGTTTAAATTTTTCAGAAATTCCATCTAGAACTACAGTTATAGTATTTTAAAGTCGGCAAGTTTAAACGCAACACTGAAAATTGAAATTGACAATTCAAAGGGGTACACAAAATCTTTTAAATGCTCTAATAATAATAAAACTACATTGTTATGTCACACAGAATAGCTTGTCATATGAAAAGGACTTTTGATATGAACCTAGTTTTTTGCGTTATTATTAGCAATTGTAAGTTCTCCACTTTCAAAATCTTTACAATGCATTGTCGGAATTCACAAGTGGTTACCATGGTAACAATGTCATTTTACGTAAACATAGCATTTTACACATAAAATTTGATAAACAGGGTTCAGAAAAGTACTAAAATAAACTTAACATCTGGAATTTTGCATAAAACACTCCTGGAGACTAAAGTTCAAGGTATAATCTCTATCTTGGGACCAAAGTTGGAAAATTGACTTGGAACTCATTTGTAAGAAATATTTTGGTATGACCCAGATATCTCAATATTAACCCTAGCGACTTCCGACGGGTTTTCCCATACCACCACACATATTATTCGGTAAAATATAAGCTTGGGACATGAATAACACTTGTTCTAGTTGTATGTAATATTACACGTTTTAAATCGTTGGCCACAGCAAACAGTTCTATTTGACATATCACTTTTTTTGCGAAATAATCTTCCATATATGAAGAGGTTTTTTGCAAAAGGGCCTGCATCCACATTGGCTCTAGCCTCTTATTAAGAAAAAGTCAAAAAAATGTTTCAAAATATTCAAGTTGAGCAATTGAAAAACTGAATGGATTATGAAAGTGGTACACTACATACTAATTTAAATTGAAATAAATTTCAAATGTGCTAGTTTTCAATTTTTTTTAAATCTTGTTTACATTTTTTGAAAATTTGGATGTAGGCCCTTTTGCAACAAAACTCCATCTGTTAAGTACATAGAGAAAAAATACCACACAAAAAAAAATCATTTATTTTAATCATTTAAAATAAAAAAGTTTGATATAGAAATGTATAGGTCACAATCATATGTTTCAAGGAAATAAAGTCATTTTTTTTTCAAAAGCCCTACATCTCATTGTAAACAGCCATTGAAGTTGTTGTTTTGTTGCAAAAGGGCCTGTATCCCGATTTAATTCTGGATACAGGCCCTTTTGCAACAAAACAACAATTTGAAAAAAATGCACCATAGCCCTTTTGCAACAAAGCTCTTCTTATACAGATCTATAAGTTTGTATCATAACTGATATCAGGAAGATCCCAACAGTGAAAATGACATCACGCATAGAGTTGGACTAGCCACGGGATCTATGCAAAAGCTGAACCCCTTACAGTTTACAGGGTGAGTCATAAAGAATGGGCACTTTATTAGAGAAAGCGCCACAAAAATTGGTGTAAGATATTTCATGAATTTATAAGTTAGACTAGTGGCCAGACCTATTACAGATTAAAGCTGTATAATCCTTTAATCCCTCAATAGAGGATTTGGTGCTAGGTTAGTTTCGTGCTGTCTTACACCAAGGATAAACCCAAAAATTCCAGTCCTGCATATTCGAATCAAATGACAGCGATACAAAGACCACATATTTGGCTTTCATTCGAACATTGCATCATAGTGTTACAACACTTTTTGTAGAACCCAGTATTTTTAAGCCAATCCACGGAATAGTAGTAACACACAGTATTGTTTAATTTGTTGGTGGCTGACCAGAGATGCCAACCTATGAAACTAAAGAAAAACATGAAAAGGCACACTAATGTTGGATACAAACTCTTATAACGACCAGAAATTAATAGAACTGGAATTACGCGTAATAAAGACTGGATTCAAGGGGGAAAAAGAGGCATTTCAGCTTATTCAGAGAGCGTAGCTCATTAAGGAATGGCATGATAATTCGACCATCTCGTGGATTGGCTTCAAAATTTGGGGCTTTACTAAAATTAGTGTAGCATGATAATGCAATGGTTGATTTTTGAAATTCCTCTTTTGAATGAAAGCATAGGTCTTTAAAGTGCTACCATTGGTTTTGAGTATGCACGCATACATTTTTTGTGACGCCTTTGTAAAAAAGTGCCCGTTCTTTCCGACTCGCCCTATTGATGGGCGACATGCGACTCCATGCCGGGCATTTGGTCGGCAGTTGCCATTGTTCTTTGCCCGGCGGTGTGCGCGCGCATCCTGTTTTGTTTAGGACCCATGCTCTTAAAACTCGTGCCAAAGCATTATAAAGGCAATAAGGCATAGTGGACAGTGTTGTGGTCATATATGCTGTGGTCATATGCTGTTCCCTCAAGCATGTATCGACAGTCGAGTCCCTTTGACTGTTGCTTTTGTTGATAAACATTTCTGTCACCCCATCTATATGGACATCCAATGACATCAAGAATTCAACCAAGCTTGAACTTTACAGATTCCTGGTCCTGTCTATAGCCACTTATAGCACCGAGACATGGACACTTTAAGAAAGCAGATGAACAGAGATTAAGGGTATTCGAGATGGCTTGCCCGAGGAAGATAGTTGGGGTCACCAGAAGGGACAGGCTGCGTAACACAAGAGTGTGTGAACTACTTCATTACTACAAGGATCTCCCAACTACCATTATAACCAATAAACACAAGTATTTTGGCCATGTTAAAAGAATGGGCATTGACCGATACCCCAAAATCCTTCTAGAAGGTAACATAGCAGGCAGCAGACCCAGAGGTGAAAGGTGGCTCGACGATATCAAGCACTTTTGCGAAGAGGCTGACATACCATCTGTGACAGCAGGAGGACATCTATAGTCTATTTGGCCATCACGAGACAGTGACGTAACAGCGTACATTGTATTCTACTTGATAAAGGCCCTTTTACCTTGTCACTCTGTGAACAACACTCTCATCAGAATGATCTTGCCACGAGAAAAAAGGTGTTGGGGCAGTTCGAAGTATCAGATTGTGTTGTTCAGTGTCTGTGAAATGAAACACGGTATATGAAGTAGACTGTTTGCGATGTGTTTTATAATGTACCATCGAATAGAAAAGAGAACAGGTTGTGTTGGACAGAAGAAATATGCAGTGTGTCCAAGAAGTAAGGACACCCATGTTTATTGTTATAATAATTACAAGATTATTATAGAAACACTTCAACTGGATTTATAAAGCTGAGACTTGGGAGATTAGTTTGATATCAGACATGACACTATGAATTTATTTCTTGTTAAGAAGCTTTGATTAAATAAAGTGATATTTTTCTGCATAATAATCGTACATAAGTCAAAATAACATAAGTGCAACTGCCAGGGTTTAATTTCTAATTTAAATCTTGTCAACAACAAAAACTATATTTTTGGCAAAAGATCAAAAAATGTTCTTGTAATATGTGTATATCAACACTTTTCACTTGGCTATTGGTTTTACAATATATGAAGAGCTTTGTTGCAAAAGGGCTATGGTGCAATTTTTTTCAAAAATGAGTTTGATATAGAAATGTATAGGTAAAAATCATGTTTCAAGGAAACAAAAGTCATGTTTTTCCAAAAGACCTACATCTCATTGTAAACAGCCATTGAAATTGTTGTTTTGTTGCAAAAGGGCCTGTATCCAGAATTAAATCGGGATACAGGCCCTTTTGCAACAAAAACAACCACTTCAATGGCTGTTTACAATGAGATGTAGGTCTTTTTGAAAAAAAATGACTTTATTTCCTTGAAACATAATTTTATGATTGTGACCTATACCTATACATTTCTATATCAAACCTTTTTTTTTTTAAATGATTAAAATAAATGATTTTTTTTGTGTGGTATTTTTCCTCTTCAGGGTGAGTAAAAAAAACTGCAACCGTGGAAAGAAGCCATGTTGAAGTTTGAAAATGTTTAAACATTATAAGAAGACCCTACTTGTTACTTACTTCGTGTGTAAAAATGAAGTCAATATCATTTTTCGTTTGCCTTTGGTGAACCTTTTTACCCGTGCACCAATTTCACACGCTTGTCCACGAGATACCCAAAACATGCGTAAGATCGCAAAATGTGTCTCCCGATCAAATATAGAATTTTGAGTAGATTCGTGATGTAATTGGAATTTAAATTATTATTTCTTGTTTACATGTGAGTTAACATAATCAATTTACCTCACCCATGCTATGAATTGATTATAATGTTCTAAATTTGAGTGAAAATCTGAACCTTTCCAATTTTTTGTTGGCGGAATATTCAAATATGAAAATGCAATGTGTGCCATTTCAATTGAAAATCACTGTGCCACTGTTCGTGGACAAACACGTAAATTGGAGTGTGTGGCAAAGAGGGTCACCAAAGACAAACGGAAAATGCGATCCACTTCATCTTTTTACACAAAGTTAGGAACAAACATGTTATTCTTGCCACGTTTAAAAAGTTTCAAATTCAACATGGTTTTGAAAACAAAATGGATTCTTTCCACTATTACAGTTTTTTTGAATCACCCTGTATGTACAAACAGATGGAGTTTTGTTGCAAAAGGGCCTACATCCAAATTTTCAAAAAATGTAAACATGATTTTAAAAAAATTAAAAACTAGCACATTTAAAATTTATTTCAATTTAAATTAGTATATAATACCTCTTTCATAATCCATTCAGTTTTTCAATTGCTCAACTTGAATATTTAGAAACAGTTTTTTGACTTTTTCTCAATAAGAGCCAAAGTGGATGCAGGCCCTTTTGCAAAAAAAACCTCTTCATATACAAAACAGATTTGTCAACTTTCAGAGGATTACTGAACCAATACTAGGCATGTTTGTACTTATTTCTCATGGTAATTCCAAATACAGTAATGAAATTCAATAATGTTGACATTTTTGAAACATTTTGTGAATTTTGAATGTCGTCTGCAGCCACCTGCCGCATGGAAAGTGTTAACATTTGAAAATATTAATGCCTATTTCAAGACTGAACAGTATTTAATTCAAACCAGTTTAACTATTCGATTGAAACCTGGATGACACACAGTTGCCTCTAAACAGTGAAGTGATTACCATTGTCATTATTTAGTAACAATGTATAATAATATGATGACATATGGGGACTTGAGTCAATTTCTGTTTTAATGATCACTCAAGAAAGACTTAAAGGCATATTATGTGATATTTTTCAGGGAACGCCCTCAATCCTCAAAAAAAAAATTGAAAGCAGATTTTCTTGCAGATTTACATTTCTGATCATAAATCGTACATACATTCCAAGTTACAGGGCGATGCGATTCTTAATTACTTCAAAATCATGGTTTTAGAGTGAACGACAGTTTATATTTTCACTCTAAAACCATGATTTTGAGGAAATTAGGAATGGTATCGCTTTGTAACTCTGAATATATTTATGATTTATGACCAGAAATATAAATCTGCAAGAAAATCGGCTTTAATTTTTTTTTTGAGGATTGAGGGCGTTTCCTGGACAAGATCACATAATATACCTTTAATTAACTTTGTATATTCATTATTAGCTAATTTATTTGACTTCTTAATCAAACAAAACAATCAAAACATTCACAAGTCTAAACTTTAATTTAAATCAAATGTGCTTCTGTAATGAAATCTTAACTGTTTTATCACACTTAAAGGTATATTATGTGATCTTTTACAGGGAATGCCCTCAATCCTCGAGAGAAAAAATGAAAGCAGATTTTCTTGCAGATTTACATTTCTGGTCATAAATCGTACATACACTCCAAGTTACAGGGCGATACGATTCTTAATTACTTCAAAATCATGGTTTTAGAGTGAAAATAAACTGTCGGAGTCTGAGCCGACAACTTATTTTTACTCTAAATTCACTCTAAAACCATTATTTTGAGGTAATTAGAAATCGTATAGCTCTGTAACTTGGAATATATTCCTGATTTATAATCCGAAATGTAAATCTGCAAGAAAATCTACTTTCTAAAAAAAATCATGAATAGAGGGCGCTCCCTGGAAAAGATCACATAATATGCCTTTAACCATGAGTGTCCAACTGTCCATACTTTTTTGGACACCCTGAACCTGAAGTACACCATTTATACTATTAGAAAAAAAAATGTTATTAACATTTTGCACAAAGATAAGAATTCCACATCTGACCAAATTTGTAATGCAATGTAATCCATTTCCAGCCTTCACACATCTGAGACCTTAAAGGGACATTAAAGGTAGATGTTCCGATTTTCAACTTGAAGTTTTCTATTCTACATGAAAGGTCATCCTTAAAAAAGTCGTGTTACAAAGTTTGAGTTGCATAGCTCTAATGGTTCTTATTTTAGACGCACAAGATGCTGTGAACTGTACCCATTGAGTAGTACACAAACTATATCGGTGGTTACACCATTCGCGGTAATTCGCCGTTATTTCATCGATTTCTCCGTAATTATACCAATTTAGGCCGTCAAATTTCAGTATGATGATGAGAACAATTTGAGCTTTCATATGATATGAAAATCTCCGTATGTTTGAAATAATTCTGTGCTACGAAAATGTGATCGGGTCATCTACCTTTAAGTGGTGTTGAAAATGTTAAAATGTTTAAAAATTCACTTCAGAATTCAAGATGAACATTAAAAATTGCCATTATTGGTGTTTCTACTACATGTAACAGAAACACAGCAAAACTTGATTAAAACAATATCATCGCTATTTATTGAAAAACGCCCTCTATGCAAATATGGTTCGTGTTATGTATCACGCGTACTGCAGGGGGATACTGTCGGCCGTAAAATGCTTGTTGCGGCTCTACGAGCATTTTTGAATCGACGTTTTCTTGTACAAAGAGGGCTTATTTTTCTTAATCCTTATAGGTGTAAGTTCATACATACATGAAATACAATTATACAAATATACTAATCCCAGTTTTTATCATAATTGAGGGCGCAGCCTCCAACACATCTCTTAGTGCCCCTTTAAGCTTAAAATATTTAAAGGCATATTATGTGATCTTTTCCAGAGAGCGCACTCTATTCATAATTTCTTTTTAGAAAGTATATTTTCTTGCAGATCTACATTTCTGATCATAAATCGTACATACATTCAAAGTTACAGAGCAGTACGATTCCTAATTAACTCAAAATCATGGTTTTAGAGTGAATTTAGAGTGAAAATATAAACTGTTGTGTTATCCCGACAGTTTATTTTCACTACCATGATTTTGAAGTAATTAAGAATCGGATCGCCCTGTAACTTGGAATGTATGTATGATTTATAATTAGAAATGTAAATCTGCAAGAAAATCTGCTTTCAATTTTTTTTTCGATGTTGAGGGCGTTCCCTGGAAAGATCACATAATATACCTTTAACTTTTGTTGGGAAATAGTGGATTGGATAAAGATCACAGATCTTCAAACAAACTTTGAAATCCTGTAAAAATAGCCAACTAACTATTGCTCTCTTACAACAGATTAGTCTTGGGACTATATTTTGTCGGCAACATGAAATGTCATTTGTCATGTCAATTAGGGTTACATACAGTGCTGACATTTTCAAATTTTGCTTGACCTTACTTTTTAAGGTCACGGTGCACGATGACAAGACTGAAGTTCTTCATATTACATCCCGTTTTAGAAACAATTCTACGATTTCATCAGTAAAAATCAATGATTCTCATAATATTGAGCCAGCTTCCAATGCCCGCAACCTTGGCATTATTTTTCAAAACGATCTTATGATGGATGTTCATGTCAACAACATTTGTCGTGCGGCTTCTTATGCTCTTTATAAGATAGGTCAAATCCGGCGTTATCTTGATCAGCCAACAACTGAGAAACTTATTCATGCTTTTGTGACTTGCCGACTTGATAACTGCAATATAGTTTACTATATGCCCTCCCTGATACGCAAATCTCAAAACTTCAACGGATTCAAAACTCAGCTGCTCGACTTGTTACTCTGTCTAAGATTCGCTGTCACATTTCTCCTGTCCTTCATGACTTACATTGGCTACCGATCAGATCGCGCATTATCTACAAGATTCTTCTAATAACATTTAAATGTACTCGTACTTTAGCTCCTATGTATCTACAAGATCTTATTCAACAATACGAGCCCACTCGCAATCTTCGTTCTGGCTCAAAATATCTTCTTACGCATGTTTCTTCATCACCTTCTACTTCATATGGTCGCCGTTCTTTTCAAGATGCTTCTGCTGAACTTTGGAACAGTTTACCATATCATGTTAAATCCGCCAAAACTCTTGAACAGTTCAAATCATTGCTAAAAACTTACCTATTTAATGTTAATGTTTAATTTCTTTTTGTTTCGTCTTTTGTTACTCATATTACTGTGTGTTTTTTGTTTTGTTTTTGTTTGTGATAGCGCATAGGGACTTAATTGTGTTATGCGCTCAATAAGTATGGTTTTATTATTATTATTATTATTAATTCCTTTAAATCAAGGTGCAATTTTAGGTGAATCGCGATAGCAACTTGATTTAGGGCCGCAAAAACTTGTATCGCAATTTTGCACCAGCCTTTGAAAGTTGTATCACAGTTGATGAATTTTAAGGTGCAATTGCGATGCGGTAAATTTGCAGGTATGGGTACATATTCATTTTCACCCTTGGGTAGGCTTACTTAGTGTCTTCCCCATCAAAAAAGAAAATTACAACTTTTTCCACCCTTTTCTTTCCCCACACCTTTCTACCCTTTCACTCTTTTCTTTCATGCTCTTCCTCAAAAGGTTCTTCCCCTGTTTTTCAAAAGTGATGAGTTTTTCCGTACTTTAAAGCAGGGCATTTAAGTTGAACCCCTAGTGTAATCAATAATATTTCTTCGGTTTTATACATTGTAATAAAATTGCACTGTAAGGAATATAAAGCAAAGCTGTTCTTCAACTAATCTTGTTTCTTATGTTATTAGTATATATGTAAACTTATATTATTTTGTGTCTTTCCGAGTGCTTTCTGCTTTGAGCCTTCGGGGAAGTTATATGCCTATTTTTATTTCATAATATCATTGCATTTTCTCACTTTCTTTACAAACTTAATTCTTTTCTATTAACAAATTTTTCCACTTTATAATGCATTTTCTCAACTTTCTTTACAAACTTAATTCTTTTCTATTAACAAATTATCCACTTTATAATGTTATATATATTGTTGTATGTACTTTTATCACGCTTAAATTTACTAATCCTGTCATCATTGATCCACTTACGGCATCTTACATCCGGAGCCTACTTTTATCCAGATATAACCCTGCAATAACTATTGTTTTGCTTTTTGGCACTATTTCAATTCAGATTACTTGAAGGATAATGACTGCATCTATCAGTTGTTTAGAGGTAAAACTGTGAGTGTGAAGGATCAAAATATTTTCACTTTGGAACCGAGTAATTTCGCCCCGAGGGAAATTCCGAGGTCCCAAAGTAAAATGTTTTGATTCTTCACAGTTACTGACAAAACAACTGATAAAAGTCATTATTCAAAACCGTCAATTAAAATAGTCATTTAATGATACGGACGTTACTTATCTATTTAAAAAGTTGCAGTTTACGGCAATTTAACCATGTTTCACCTATTACAAATCGATCAATCTGATCGGAAATCGTGCAAGCGAACCACTCACACGTCACGTAACCACTGCGTTGTGCAAATACGCCATGCGTTCGTGGCATTACGCGAATTGTTTTGGTGATCGAACTTGATACGCATTATACGCGGTGTTACTAATGTTAACACAGAGGTACTTGGTTCTCCATTCTCGCATATATTCATGAGGTTCTGAATCATGTCCAATAATCCACTAAGTTATGTCTAATGTTGCCCCCAAAACAACAAGTCCCTAATTAGGTCGTCCGTAGGAAGAGACCTTATGGCAGCATCCTTCGTGTGTAGTCTGTGTGTGTAGTCTGTGTGTGTAGTCTGTGTGTGTGTCAACAATTTGGTATACACTTTTTGGTATACACTTTTTGTTACAATTTGGTATACACTTTTTGTTTTGTCCATTTCTTTTCCATACAATGTCCAATTGCAATCAAACTTCGGTCATAGATGCAACATGGGAACCTTCATATGTTAATGAGGTCAAAGGTCACATACCAAGGTCAAAGGTCATCCGAGGTCAAGATGTATATGTAAAAGTGGCTGCATATGTAAAATTGATTACATTTGTTCATTTCTTTTCCATACAATGACCAATTGTAACCAAACTTTGGTCATAGATACAACATGGAAACCTTCATATGTTAATGAGGTCAAAGGTCACATACCAAGGTCAAAGGTCATCTGAGGTCAAGATGTAAATGTAGAAATGGCTGCATATGTAAAATTGATTACATTTTTCCATTTCTTTTCCATACAATGTCCAATTGCAATCAAACTTCGGTCATAGATGCAACATGGGAACCTTCATATGTTAATGAGGTCAAAGGTCACATACCAAGGTCAAAGGTCATCCGAGGTCAAGCTGCATATGTAGAATTGATTACATTTGTCCATTTCTTTTCCATACAATGACCAATTGTAACCTAACTTTGGTCATAGATACAACATGGAAACCTTCATATGTTAATGAGGTCAAAGGTCACATACCAAGGTCAAAGGTCATCTGAGGTCAAGATGTAAATGTAGAAATGGCTGCATATGTAAAATTGATTACATTTTTCCATTTCTTTTCCATACAATGACCAATTGCAACCAAACTTCAGTCATAGATACAACATGGACACCCGCATATGTTAATGAGGTCAAAGGTCGCATAGAAAGGTCAAAGGTCATCTGAGGTCAAGATGTAAAAATTAGTACACTTTTTTTTTGTCTCTTGTTCATTTTTTTTTTGTCTCTTGTTCATTTTTCCATACAAGGAAACATTCATATGTTAATTAGGTCAAAGGTCACATACCAAGGTCAAAGGTCATATGAGGTCAAGATGTAAAATTAGCTGCATATGTAAAATTAATTACATTTAAACAGGTGAAGTACAATTGCAACCAAACTCCAGGATGTTTATTTTATTTTTTATATCCTGGATCCGCTAGTGGTCTAACCTCTTTCTTTCTAGATGCCTGTGGTTTGAGATCCACCTTGTTTTTAATCTACCCTATAAACGGACGACCTATTTGGGACCGCTGTCCCTATTTTTGTTGATTAGCAGGCCCGTAAGCAGGATTTTTTTAGGGGGGGGGGGGGCGTATATTTTCTGGAAAAGGTACATTGGACCCAAAAAATCGTAAAAGGTTGCCCCCAATTTTTTTTTTTAGTCATCACAGAACATTTTGAGAGCGGGGGGGGGGGGGGGGGGGGGGGGGGATTTAGGATCTATGTTTTAGTCCAAAACGGCCCAAAAAATGCTTTACTCAAATGGGAAATGGGGCGTTTTTGAAAATGTGGATGGTGGGGGGGGGGGGGGGCGTTTTCACAAAAAAAGTACATTTGGTACAAAAAAAGGTACATAGGTACAAAAAAAGAGGTACATTGGTACCAAAAAAGGACTTGATTGGGGGGGGGGGGGGGGGGGGCCCTGTTGATTATTTTTTTAGTGATACGATCTGATCCAATCAGTCCTAAATGAAGCATTATTGAAATAAGACACAATCTGTCCACATTCAACATGCATATATAGCATCGACAATACAATAGTATTCCGAAACTCATTCCTGAAAATTACACCATGTGGTGTTATCCAAACCCAGGGGTAGCACTACGGTTTGAAAATGAGGGGTTTCATAAGTCAATTCAAGTCATAAGGGGTCGTCCATAATTTTCGCCATTTTCAGTTACGTACAAAGCATACGTAAGAGGGGGGAGGGGGTCGAAATATACCCCAACCGTACGTAACTTAAATGGCGATCTTGAGAGGCGGGATTTTTTTTTTAAAGTACAAAATAAAATAAAATTTCGCCAACTCGAGGGGGGGGGGGGGGTAAAAAGTTACGTACGCTCTGTACGTAAGTGAAAATGGCGATAATTTTGGACGACCCCTAAGTCAACATAACATTTAAATAGGTGATATAAACTCTGGATTAATAAGTCAATTTTGCAGTCAAACATTGTCAAGATCATTTCATTAGGGTTTGAGCTGAGTCAGCTTAAGCCCCACCCCATTTTGTCCCCCCCCCCCCCCAACAAAAAAAGAATAATTAAGATGTTTGCCTTTTAATGTTAAACTTAGCTTAAAGGTAGATGACCCGATCACATTTTCGTAACACAGAATTATTTCAAACATACGGAGATTTTCATATTATATGAAAGCTCATATTTTTCTCATCATCATACTGAAATTTGACGGCCTAAATCGGTATAATTACTGAGAAATTGATGAAATAACGTTGAATTACCGCGAATGGTGGTAACCACCGATATGGTTTGTGTACTACTCAATGGGTACAGTTCACAGCATCTTGTGCGTCTAAAATAAGAACCATTAGAGCAGGCCTTCTCAAATGATTGTCTGCAGCAATCCAGCAATTACTGAAAACTGACCTTTTACGCATGTAAACCATTGGGTAGGGGTCAGTGAACATAATGGTCAGGTACGCATCCGCGTCCAAAAAACAATTGAATTTTGACAATTTGGGTAACATATATAAATCTTTTTAAAAAAATGCGACACACATTTTTGAGATTTTAGGGTTGGTCGCTGACAGCAACATAACAATGTGGTTTATTTTGGATACACTAGAAGACACAATGAAACACTGCTGCAATAAGATGAATTTATACCCAATGAACATAGTATTCTTTAATCTTTTACCTTACTTCAATGGATTCTTGAGTCTTATCTTGTACTTGTAATCGCTAAAGCATGAGTTAACGGTGTTTACAACAGCAACAACGGTTCATGTTAAAAGACATTTTTGGATCAGTATAATAATGGAAGTCACCATTACGAACAGGTCTTCCCATCATGCACACATATCGTCAGCCTGCTTGCATAATTGCCTCACTCATTTTTTCTAGTTTTTAGAAAACAACAAAAATAGGAAAAGTGAGTTAGGCAATTATTGAAGCAGGCTGACGATATGTTGAATAGCACCATGAATAGTGCAGGTGAATTCCGACAGGAGCAGTAACTGTTGGATAAAATTAGGTTGGAAATATATACCTTTAAGTGAAATGTGGCTTGTTATAGGCCTAATATGAATTATATGACCCATTTTAAACATTTTAAATTATTATTACAATCTGCCTAACTCACAAGGCTGACTTAGGCAGAATCGAAATTGTGCATTTATAACACTTTTGATAGTTCAATGACTTAGGCATTATAACAGCATGTGCATAATGTAATGAAGTTATGATTTATGCGATAAGCTCAATTTCGCTGAAAAGTGAGTCAGGCAATTATCGAAGCAGGCTGACGATATGGATTAACGTTAAATGGAAAATCCCCAATTTAGATTAATTAAAACTGATTTTGGACATTACATTCACTGACACATTGTTATACGAGGAATGTTTTCCCTTAAAATGATAATGACTTAATGTCTCAAAAATATAAATTTGATTATATCGCGTAGATAATAGAACAAAACATACTTCTTATAAAAACTGCCATCTCCAAACATGCCATATTTATAAAAAAAAAGATAGCATGTTGAGAGATGACAGTTTTATTCATATTTATGATCAGTTTGATGATTGATTCTATTCTATATAACTACAACACGGTTTGTGCTCGATAATTATATTTTTCTAACATTTAAAGGGGCACTAAGAGATGTGTTGGAGGCTGCATCCTCAATTATGATAAAAACTGGGATTAGTATATTTATACAATTGTATTACATGTATGAACTTACACCTATAAGGATTAAGAAAAATCGGCCCTCTTTGTACAACAAAACGTCGATTCAAAAAATGCTGATCGAGCCCGATCAGCATTTACGTCAAACAGCAGTACGCATGATAAATAACGCAAACCATATTTGCATAGAGGGCATTTTTGCTGTGTTTTTGTTGGTAGAAACAACAATAATGTCAATTTTTAATGTTCATCTTGAATTCTGAAGAAATTTTTTAAAAATTTAAAAATGTCAACACCACTTTAAAATGTCCCTTTATACCCAATGATGCGCTTGCTGGACTTTAAACAAAATTTATACAAATTTTTCATTCCTCTCGATTTGTATTTGTAGCATGCATAGTATACTTTTGTTTGCTAGTATACTACAAACCAAGGTGTTAGGTTCCTTGAGTGGAAAAATGATGTCTTTGAAGTTTGAACATTTCCCCCCATTGTTAATTCACTTGAGCAGATTTGCCCATGACAAATTCATTGAAATTATGTATTTCTCTTAGCATTTCCTTTTGAATAGAGAGTGCTACCAGAGAATCATGATGCTCATTCGTCATAACTTAAGTAGTATTTCTCAAAAAAAAAATTGATATTGGCCAATGTTGAAAAAACACCTTTCAACTTCAGCTGATACCAGGAGAGTTGTAAGGGATAACCTGATTCACTTGACTCTTTTAAGAACTTGTTAAAAACAAGATTATTTGACTCAGTTTATAATTGATTTCTTTTGTATATACATGTACATGTATATGCAAATCATCCTTGTTTATGTATTTTTCATGTTAATTTGTATTTTTGTTTTATATGTTTGCGCCTCGGAATAGTTTTACCTAGATTGACGGCGCATTATAAATGCCATTATTATTATTGTTATTATAACCTCTCAAAATAAATGGTAAATCTGAGTTCTCTTTCAATTGTTCTCAATCATGAATTGCAGCGGGGTGACATCACTATCTGTTCTAAATCATGAATTGCAGCAGGACGACAATTTTGTAACATTGAATACATTCCTATTGCACACAATGTTCAGTTCGGTTTGCAGCTTTCCTTTTTCCGTACCAAATTTATGGTACTTGCCCATATTGACCAGCAACCAGGCCTGCCATTGTTGTCTTCAAAGCTTTCCATTTACTCCTGTAATGCCTTAGAATGTTTGTATGTCTACTCCGGTTTTTTGCAGACAACCTTTGGAGTAGAAGGTCCCTGATGCTGTGTAAATTGCATAGCTTGGTAACATGTATGTCGTTTGAGATCTACAAAACCGGATTGTTACCAGCATTTAACATGTGCTATCTCCAATCCATTCCTGTGAGTCCTGGATTGCATTGACAATGATCTCTAGCGTCTAGCCTGGTTTCCTCAATGCACGCCTAATTAATTAATGCCTTGACAATATTATCGGATGTCCAGTGAAGGCACAAACCTGAGTCCTGGATTGCATTGACAATCGTTTTCTATCGTCTAGCCTGGTTTCTCAAGGCATGCCTAATGAATCAATGCCTTGGCAATATCTGATGTCCAGTGAAGGCACAAACCTGGATATAAGACTATCCAGGGGCATCTTCAATCCATTCCCTAGAGACCTGTAAAGCCTTGATTATATTGTCTAATGTCCAGTCTGGCTTCCCCAAGGCATGTTCCAGAGAGAAAGGTCCCTGCTGTGTGCGGCAAAGCTCGGTCACATGTGCACAACTGCCAAGAGCTGTAACATAGATGAATAAAGGCAAAGAAGCAAATGATCATTACAAAGACACTTGACTGACAACCTAACCACATAATCCTTCACAATCCTGAACTTTGAATTTATTATGATTGGAAGAAATTATTTCGTGACCTGTTCTTGCAGAACTTTTGAGTTCTTGATAAATTTGTAAAATGTGAAATAAATTTCTCTATAAAATGACGCTTCCCTTTTCGAAATTAGATATTCCTAATGAATGGATTTTTTTATTACAGAAAAGCTTACTTGTGCACTATGTTGGCCTTTTTATAAGTTTTCACCCTTGCCCAGTTCCATCTAATGTTGATACAACAGGTCACATTTTGTCAAAATAGTTTTCTTATATTGTCACTAATTTAGTACATCAATTATACACCAAGAAAACAAATATAATCCAAACAAAAATCATCAACTTTAAAGCATCCTGGCTATGAGTCAGTTTTAGTATGTCATAGTCTATTATCAAGGGCTACTCAAATATATTTTTGGTACGAATGTGCCACCAGCACAGTGGAAATGGAACACGTATTGTTATTTTATTTTCCTCGAGTAGACATATGTTTCTTCCCCATTACAAAAATATCCCCTCTTATTCCCAACTTCTTCCACCTTCCATTCTTACGAATGTCACCATTTTTTTCAGAAAAATATTGAACACTTTCTAGCCATTTGACCTATTGATTTACATAAATGGGTCCATACAACCAGTGACTTTCAAATAAAAGGGACGGCTAAGCCGGTATTGTCTGTTGAAGCTATGTGTGTCTCGGATTAAAACGAAGCATCATGAAACGCCACATAGCCTCTAGCACTGTCATGAAATAACCCTGGGCAGTAATAAATAACCCGATACTCTCACTCCCAGAAACTATCATAGATCTGGAAAGAGGCACTCATTGTCCCGAGTGCTTGTGGGTTCGAGTTTAGGTATAACAAAACACAGAGTGAAACAGTTGTATAAAATACTTTATAAACATTATTACGTAAATCGCGTCGGTGAGTTCAGGCAATAATTTTAGTTGTTCAAAATGTTTGAAGGATTTGAATTTCCACCGATGCATTTTTTCTAAAGATATATTAATATATCATAACATAGTATGAGAGACAATTTGTTGTCGCAACAGACTGCTAGTACCTGTTGAATACCGGGTTGTTCAAACATGCGAGTCATACAGGTGCGAGCGAGACAGACATAGCACACGTTTTCTACAAAATTTCAATAGAGACAATAATCCATTCTTTTGATTATATCTGATATGACTTACCAAGCCCAACATCATGTACAAGTTTTCTTACATAGAATCCTCCTCCACATGCAATATCTATAACGACAAATTTTAATTTGCAGAAATATCAGAAATCATTGAAGTATACCGAAAATGGATAAATCATTCCTTAACACTTACCACACGGCTTTTTGTTTTACCATATACAAGTACATATTTTTTCAGAAACCTCCCTAACTTTAAAGGTCTATCTCAAGGATTACCGAAACAATACCGGGCATGTTTGTACTTATTTTAATGCATTTCTCATGGTAAATCCAAATATGGTAATGGAATTCAATTTTTTTGACATTTTAGAAACATTTTGTGAAATTGTGGAATGTCGCGCGGAAAGTGTTAAATACAATGTAGAAGAGAGGCATGCTTCACACTGGTGTCTTGGAAGAGTATTTTATGAACCAAAATCACTTACTAATTTCAAGTTCTATCATAACATCTGTTGATTCAAGTTTGTTCCAAAATATATGATGCAATGAAATGTGTCTGATTCCCAAGGCATCCATACCACATGAATACACATTTGAGGGCACTATTCACACTCACCAGCCAATCTCCCTCTGCCCTCTCATTTTTTCTCTCATTTTTTCACTCTATAGGGACAGTTCTTGTGTGAGCAGTGGCATAGCGAGAGGGGCCTAATATCAGTGCTGTGTCGGTTGAGATTTGACTGTTGGTAATTAGGTTATTGAATGCCCATTTTTTCATGCGGTTATGGGGAAAACATGTCACAACCCAACCACCCCCTCCCCCCTAAAATGTCTGACTCTGCGGCAATTTTCAAAAATTGACTTTCTTGTAAAGTCCTTGTCGGTTCACTTTCATTTTCGCCCCCACCTCAATATGAAAAACCTAGGTACGCCGGGGGGGGTGTGAGTGTGTGTGGTGAGGATGTAGTTAGCCCTCATACAACCAGATATACAAACTAACTTTATACAGCAAGTTGTCATAAAAGTGCTTATTTGAAGTGTGATTATTAAAGTGATTGACATAGCAAACAAATATTTTTGATAAATTAGTGAAAAAATACATTTTGATAATTAGGAAGTCACTTGTGAATACGACATATAGTCTAATTGGGGGATCACAGATACACCGTTGTACACAGGGCTGGAACTGGAATCAGGAAGGTAACTCACAAAAATACCTGCGAGACAGAAATTCTACCAGCCAGTGTAACTCACTTATATATCATGCTTATACCATGAGTTTGAACAATTTTACCTGCCAGTCGATCAGGTACTTATGCATCTTCACCCGCAAGATGCAAAAGTTACCCCCCCCCCCATGGGTGGATGCTTTTTCTCAGCCTGGTTATAACAAGGCAATACAATGTATGATGCCAGTGTGTAATGCCTTGGCTATTATACATTACCATGTTTTTGAAATCCACCTACCACCAATGGGAGAGTCAGGAGAGCCCGCAAGTTTGCATATTTACACATTTGTGTGTGATTTCCTATGCCTTTTTGGCAGAAGTTTAAAATGTCCAGAGCTAAATGAATTTTAAAAAAGAAAACATCAAACCTTTGGGGAAAATGGAACTAAGGTCCCAGCCACGTATTAAATCAATACAATGCATTCTTCTGTGTAATTAATGACATATGCCTGGGACTTTCAAAAATGTATGCATTTATAAACATCACATAAATAGTTCAAAAGTTACAGCGCTTGGATAGATTTCATAGTTTTGGGGTTAACACCCGCCCCTTTAAAACTTTTCACGAAGCTATCATATCATACCATATTCAAAACAGATTTTTCAGAAACCTTTCCCAACTTTCAAAGTCTATCTCAAAAATTACTGAACCAATACCAAACATGTTTGTATTTATTTCAATGCAGTTCTCATGGTGATTTCAAGTATGGTGATTAAAATCAATAATTTTTGCAACATCTTGCGAAATTAAGGAACTGTTGTCTGCAGACGACTGTCTGCCGTGTGGAAAGGATTAAAGTACACTTTACCAAACAGACTAAAGGTCTGTTCATACTCCTGTTGTTACGCATCGCCCGACGTCGACAGAAAATTGACGCACGGAGTTGAAGCAATGTCAACTTTTATCCGGTGACGTCGGCCGATGCGCAACGACGCGAGTATGAACGGACCATTACCCCATAACATAATGACCATGATTACCTAAATGTAAATACGGTGGGTCAAATGCGGTACATCTCAGGTTATACACCACCACCTGTCTAGCTGTAGGTTCCACGTGTTCCCCTCTGACAGCAAGGTCCGACATACGCTGACCTTTGATCTTCAATGCGGAATATCTGTGCAAGAAAATAATTGCTATTGTTATTCAGTGGACAAGGGGGCAGTCCATTTTAAAAGCTCTTTTCAGAGCCACCACTTTTAGGAAAGTGTCACCTACTCTCAAACTATTGGGTGGGCAAGGAGTGGCCCAACTTTGTTTTTGTTAAATAAAGAACAAATGTGACAGCCCAACAGGTTAATAAGGTTAATGAGCTGAGTGATTAGAAATGAAACTGGTAACTCTATACAGAGAGATCTGATGGGCCAATCAATTGGTTCACTGCAACCCATAAATTATGATTTTAAGTAATGTGGCAGTCTATATGTTTTGCTCATAATATTTTGGTCCTCTAGAAAGCAAAGCTAATCCAAACATTACAAACCTCATCATAGATTCTGATAAGAGCGTAGGACTCATAAACAGCGCAGTACTCATAAACAGAAGGTTGTGAGTTCGAGCCCCGCTACTACCAACGCGTTTGTGTCTTATGCCATCAGTCGGACTAAGCTTTTGTGGGCTATGTGTAAACTTTACATGCATAGCTCCTTACCAGAATGCGACCCCTAACTTCTTGTCTTCCTGTTTGTTAATTTGTGTGTTTGTTTACCCAGTCAGCTTGTGCGGACTATTATACATGACGTGCCTTCTCCTCCCCCCTCTCCCTTCCCCCCTCCCTAGCAGACTTACATTGGCGGAACCTGTAGAATAGATCCTTTGAATTGGTGCAGTACATTCTCTATATCAGCTTGCTTTATGTGGTCTGAAATTTAATGTCAACAAAATATCTTCATCACTACAAAACAAAATCGGAACATTTGGTAGGTATGCTAATTTGACCTGTTTTCTCCTCTGATAGTTTCTAAGGGGTATGGTAATAAGGTCCTTTATCAACTCAATGGCAATGCCCCCCCCCCCCTCCCCTTTAATGTTATGCCACTGATTTACATTAACAATTTTTAAATTGTTAATGTAATATAGTGCACCTGCAGGAAAGCATATATTATTTCATTTGAAAACATTGCAAAATTATCTTCAGTTTTATTCAGTGGCGTAGCCAGGCAGGAGGGAAGGTTGTGTTGGTTGAGATTGCCACTGTTGGTTACCGAGCTCAATTTTTTCGCATCATCACACCGAATCCCTGGCCCCTACTCTCAAGTTTATAACTGACTCGACGGTACCCCTGACTCTCAAGTTTGTGACTCGACAACAACAACCCTCCTCTCCGCTCTCAAAATGAAAAACCTAGCTACACCACTGGTTTTATTCAGATGTACTGTAAAAGTAGAAATTTTCGCGAGGTTTTTATTTTCGCGAATTTCGCGAATCAACCCTCATCCGCGAAAATATAAACTAGTGAAAATTATTGACTTCCATTGACTTATGTTCACAAATGTTGAAAATCGTGAAAATAAAAAATCGCAAAATGCCTGTTATGACCATTTTCGTGAAAATATCTTATGGCTAAAATATTGACTTTTACAGTAGTCCTGGCTTACCATATGATGCTGTTTGTGTGATCTGTCCTGCAAACTCCATGGTGTTGGTGGCAGACCCCAAACAACCAACTACACTGTATTTCTAATTACAATGAAGAAGAGAAAATACGAATAACATTATTACCAGAAGATTTTAAATTCATAGCGAGAGAAAGCAACACTCAAACATTAGGGGTGGGCATCCTAGGTCTCATAAGTGGGGCCCAGTGGCGGCACAAGCATCAATATTTTGGAGCCACTGTGGTAACATCAGTATTTTACATGCCCTGAAGATGATTACCATCCTTTCCTGCTTGTTCAGAAGACCCAGTCTTCAGCCCCCATCAGTCCAATTTCTTTTAAAGCGACGGTTACGAGGCCCCAACAGTGGCGACACTAGGGAGGAGGGGGAGCAAATGCCCCCAGTCACGACATTCCCCCCCCCCCCCCTCAGCTCAAGCCCCACCCCATTTTTTGTTCCCAAACAATCGAAAATGTCAAAATCATTTAAATTGGTCTTAAATGTCTCATTCAGAACTCATTAAAGGCAATTTCAGGCAATTTTTACATTAAAGGCCAAAATGCTCACATGCTTCGTGCGCATATCCCCCCCCCCCCCCCCCCCCCCCCCCGATTTTTTCTTCCCCATGCCCAAAGGCAAAGTATTCAACTAATGAGACTCTTTTTGACAAAATGTGTATCTTTAAAAATCTCAACTTATTTTGAATGAATATATTATGTCCATAACATTGCAGTCCGAACCTAGTGCCTGTGATATAACAGGGAACATATTTCCTACTCACTCTTGTGAATGTCATCAAGATATCTTTATCCGTCCCGATATGGCATGACATAATTGAAAATCAATGAAAACCTGATTTTAACTATCAGTGTAATTCGATTTATAAAACTCGCACAAAACTTCAAAACTGCCACTTACGAAAGTATAGTATAAAGCACTCATGCTAATCAATTCCTTCACACCATTTAAACATTGCTTCATAAAACATTACAAAAAGTTGATATTTATTAACCAGGGGTGTGGTTGAGGTTTAAAAAAGAATCCTGAAGATTCTGACCTCATGGCCGGAGGGGGTCTTCCTGCTAGTCATAAGGGTCGCTAGTCATAACGTGTATTTTCCTATACCACGAGTGCGCTAGTCATAAAAGTATCTTAAGGTTAGGGTAGGTTTAGGGTTAAGGTTAGGGGTAGGGTATGGTTAGGGTTATGGTTAGGGTAGGATTAGGGTTAGGGTTTATGACTAGCGACCCTTATGACTAGTGACCCTTATGACTAGCGACCCTTATGACTAGCGAGTTTGACCCGGTCGGAGGTCCAGGAGCCGCCTTAATATTTAATTTAAAACCTAAGAATCACCTTTCTGGGTACCAAAATTTACATACCAGAAGTAATTTTATGGTTAAAAATGCAATCTTTGTACCTATTTTATTAGGAAAACAAAGAAATGTCACCAATTTTTTAAATTTATTTTTAGGCCAAAAATCACAACCGGACCCCTGATTTAGTTTAACTTTGTAGTAGAAATTTAAAGTCACAGCAAATTACCTGCATATCATTGAAATTGAGATTTGTGCCGAACATGGTCAATGTTTTTATGATTTTCAGAAGAGGTCATTTTGGCCAAACTTGGAACCTAGCTTTTTTTTACAAAAGAGTCAATAATTTCTGTCAGAAATACCTCTGATTTTCAAAATACCAAATTCCAAAGAAAGATAAATATTATGTAGATGTTAGAATCATAGGCACGCTGACAAATAGCTGTGCAACTTTCCCGGTATAAATCATTATGGGACACCCTTTATAACTAAATATTAGTCTCTGCTCTACATACAATGTATCCCTCCTACAGCTACTCCTTTGTCTTGGACCTCTTGACATCAATCACACTAGAGCCTACGTTGATTTTCACTCGCACAGGATAACCATTTTTTGATGTCAACTTGAATGAACAAGAAACATACCATTGTCCCTCCCCTTGCACTACTGTACATATACATACAAGGATGCAAGGGGGTGATTGATCTAAACTTTTTACGCGAGCTTGGCCAGACGGCCCAAGTGTTTGCGCGCGGCATCGAACATTTATGGGGTGCTCGTCAGGAGAATAGGCTACAGGGTATCACCCACCAAAAAACAGCAATGTTTGCCTCTTGTTATGCTAAAATATCATATCCGATTCCGGAAACGAAAACAAATATATGATATATATGGAAGGGGAAAAAATCTAGACATTTCCAGAAGTCTTGCATCCCTGTGTATAGGTCAATTTTTCTGCATACATATATTTTCACGATTGAAACAAAAGGGACATTATGCAGGGCTGTCAACTCTCCCGCATTAGGCAGGAGTCTCCCGCCTAGACACTCTTTCTCCCGCACTCCCGCCTAGCATATAAAATCTCCCGCCTCAAAGATGTATCAATTAAATTGTTTATCAATGCCTTTATTTCCTTCGCGAGATGCTATGAACTAGTGCTTTACACTTTCCGATCTCCAAAGTACTTCTACGGAATCACACGGAATTTACCCCGTCGCCTACGTTCATTTGTTGTACCTTTTGGACTGTGCGATCTGCCCCCCCCCCCCTTTTACTATTTTTTTGTTGGCCATCATATTGTATCTCTCCCTCCCAGCAAATCCCAAAAGTTGACAGCCCTGCATTATGTGATTCAGTTGCAAAGTTTCCTCCCTAATTTTGCAGTTAAAAGTCTTTGATTTGTGAAATTCTCAAAAGTAAAACCCTTGCAAACATTACCACTTATACAGTATTAGTTACTGTGAAAATGGAAATTTGTGGGCGTATAATTTATTCGAGCTTTGCACATTTTGAACAATTTTACTTGTTTTTATTTTCACTATTTTGAACTTCCTTAACATAGACCTACATAAAAAAATGAATAAAAAATGAATATATATATATATATTCGCGCTTGCTGAATTTAGCGCGAAAATAAATGTAGCGCGAACATTTCCACTTAATACTAACCTTGTTTCCATGTAGCATTTTTCCTAGGAGCTTTGTCCCATTACCAAGTCCGACCACCAAGACACCAGTGGCAAATTTGTCTAGAGTTCCACCATGACCAATTTTCACACCACTCTTCTTGGGTTTCCAGTTCTTTGGTCCTAAAAATCATGAAAACAGTTCAAATATTATTATCATATCATCTTTATTTGGTCAAATATAAATGTATGAAATCTAGAATGATCAAAATTTAGAATCCCTGACAGCTGGGGCTATCATACTGATCACCAAGAAAGTTGTTTTTTGTATGAAAGGAACAATATTGGTGCCCTAAATATTATATCCCCTGCAATGTTTTCCAATTTGTGCAAAGCATTAAAGGCATATGCGATATTTCCCAAGTAGCGCCCTCTATCATTGATTTTTACTATGAAAGCAGATTTTCTTGCAGATTTGCATTTTTGATCATATTAAAATCATAAAGATCTTCTAAGTTACAGATCGATACGATTCCTAATTACTTCAAAATCATGGTTTGAAAATAGATTGTACCGCTCCGGTACAATCAATTTTTCAAATTTTACTCTAAATTCACTCTAAAACCATGATTTTGAAGTTATTAGGAATCGTATCGCTCTGTAAAACTTGGAATATATTTATGATTGAGGGCGTCCCCTGGAAAAGATCACATAATATACCTTTAATGAACATTTTTTTGTTATGTAAATGTAATGTAGTGTGATCCATCATTCATTATTCTAATGCAGTGGGAGTGGTTTATTATGTAAATCATCAAAAATACGGCATTTGATTGGACGCTTCCAATTTTTTTGCCTTATACCAGGCCCTAATGGATGGCGCAGGCGTGTCTCAGGCGCACACGCATGTTTTCAACGTTCCGCTTTCAGTTCAAAGTGTGTGCATGTTTGGCGCAGTCAATACCCACGCTCGAAAGCATCGTAATGCGAAGAAAAGAACTCTGGAATCTTTTATTTTAAGGATGGGTAAGATTGCTGTTGTGAAATGTGTTGTAGATTAAATAACGAAAATACACTTTACATGAACAAATAATTTTGGAATGTGATGACTATGCATTAGAAAGAGAACAAAAGCGCCGGCATCCATTACGATGAAAATATGGACAAACCCATTCATTGTCACACAATAGTCCAATAACCAAAACAAACTGTCCATCTTTTATTCTCTAACTAAATATCCAATTGTGCACCCCCCATTTTCTATGACATTGTGTTATGATTTTTATATTTATGTAAGAAATCTGATTCTGCAGTAAATTTGCAACAATCCCCCTAAACGCACTCAACTTAACCTACCATTGTGTCATCAATCATGTACTTGTTTAACAAGAGTGGTGCGGGGTGGCACGGCCCCAGGCACGGCAATAATCAGACAACACTATTACATAGTAAATGTAAACGCCCACACATTGTTTAACAACCAATTATAAATAGATGAGAGGGATTAAAGGGGCATTAAGAGATGTGATGGGGGCAGCACCCTCAATTACAAAAATATATGATAAAAACTGGGATTTGTATATTTTTACAATTGTATTACATGTATGAACTTAGGTCTATAAGGATTAAGAAAAATCAGCCCTCTTTGTACAACAAAACGTCGATTCAAAAATGCTAATCAGCATTTTACATGATTAAGGGTGGTATTCTAACATATTTTAAAACACTGTTTTAATCAAGTTTTGCTTGGTTTTTTTTTTAGTAGAAACAACAATAATGGCAATTTTTAATGTTCATCTTGAATTCTGAAGTAAATTATTTAAAATTAAAAAAAATTCATCATGACATTGTGTCCCTTTTAGTGCAACAAAGCCGTACCTGTTGGTACTTGCAGTCATGTGTTCACATTGTTTAATAACCAATTGTCAATAGATGAGATGGATTAAGTGCAACAAAGCCGTACCTGTTGGTACTTGCAGTCATGTGTTACTTTTTGTTTTCACTATGATAGAGCACCTTCCCAATATAAGAAATAGAAGCTAATAAATATGTTTAGCTGCCATGTGTTACTTTGATTTAATTAACCCTAATGATACTGAATGCTAATATGGTATTGACAAGGTCAAAGGATAGCGCGCTTCCATATTCGCTCAGGCAGGCTATCATGAAGCTGGCTGCTTTGCTCGCTTACATTAGGCTATATTTAAAAAATCATTTGTCTCAAAGCTCCCGCGCGTGTTAGTTAATCAGAGCGTGTTAGAACTTTTTTTTTTTTTTTTCAAAAAAAAAAATCCTAAGTTTCACATATTTTTCAGATTTTCATTGATCACATCATTTTAAATACAAAAGGTCACTTTTACAAGGATTTCAATATTTTATATTTATAAAAATTAAATTAAAAAACTATAAAAAAACCGCATTACGCATTAGGTTTTGAAAAACTGAAGAGCTTTGAGACAAAAGATTTCTTTAATGTAGCCTTAGCGGTGGGAATGCCATGTAGGCAAATGAACCCCCCCCCCCACTGTTTTTCTCCACTAATATTGTTATTCACCATGCCTTCGGAGGTAGGGTTGATATGATTTCAACATATGAAAAGGTGAGATTTATGAAAATTCCATCCATCTCAGCACTGATAAAAGTATAGAATACCAACTTCACTAGGCTTTTCCCCTTGACCCGTGTCAAAGGGCATTTCCTCTGGATGCCACCATGCAGGGGCATGCACAGTGGCGTAACCAGAGGGGGCAGCCCCCCCCCCCCCCCCCCCCCCCCCCCGATGCCCCCAAATAAAATGACAAACTCTATGTATACCTATGAATACTAAAAGAAATAGTCAAATAAATATGCCCCCCTGATGAACCCCTACATGCACCCTGCCCCCCCCCCCCCCCCCAAATTGAAGACCCTAGTTTACACCCCCTGGGCCTGCGGATTGTCAGACCTTGCCTGCAAAGTCTCTGGTAAGCTGGAAGTGGATTACAGGACCAGTCAATCCATTCATGCAAGGAATTTCTCTGAACATTCGCAAATGTTATGTAAGTTACACTACTTTTACTTGATGGACGCACCTGTTAAGACACTCTTCAAACGACACAATCATTTTTACTATTGGACAAAATGACCATGCCGTTTTAAGAGCACTCTTTATGTGTGTTCCAAATAATATTTTGTAAGGCCAAATTAAATTAATTGTTTGTCTCAAAGCTCCTCTCCTGTTGTAAAACTAATGCGGAATGCGGTGGGGGGGGGGGGGGGGGGGGGGGGGTTCTTCTTTTTTAAATATAAAATATTGAAATCCTTTTGTATTTAAGATGATGTGATCAATGAAAATCTGACAAATCTGTGAAATTTTGGATTTTGGATTTTTTTTTGTTGAAAAAATTAAAAATTAAAAAAAAAATAAAAAAAAAAAAAAAATGCTAATGCGCACCAATAAACTAACGCGCGCGGGAGCTTTGAGACAAACAATTAATTTAATTTGGCCTAAGCTATGAACTTTATTTGGTGGAGGGGGAAATACAGGGGCATGTTGTTGGTGTAAACAGTGAAGTCAAGCTAATCATAGGTCCACTGATTGATTGGTAGGTCAAGTTTGGTTTTCACAGACTTAGGTTAAA
Source organism: Ophiura sarsii (assembly GCA_035610835.1). Taxonomy (NCBI): domain Eukaryota; kingdom Metazoa; phylum Echinodermata; class Ophiuroidea; order Amphilepidida; family Ophiuridae; genus Ophiura; species Ophiura sarsii. The sequence continues at coordinate 55,839,538 of CM069448.1, forward strand.
TGTCTAAGTGTGAAATCAACCTTGTCCTGCATTGAAATGCTTGACCGTTACCTGACTTTAGGTAATAGAAAATCTATCAATCACGGTAACTGACACATTTGTAGTATCAATCCATTTAACAGAATGGCAAACAAATTCCATTAGCAAACACACAATTTTGTCACAAGTTCTAATATGACAAATCGATGGATTAGTGAAACAAAGGGCTATCTGCATTTCGGTCATTTTGAGAAAGAGTGAATTAGAGATTTGTACCCATCGTCACCTAGGCTATTGGTTTTGACAAGTTAAAAGAAATGCTATTCAAACCTTTTTGATTAGGTGAATTTATTATTTTCTCATAATTAGGTTCCTGATCTTGTGCCAAAAATGCAGATAGCCCTTCGTTGCACTAAACCCTCGAAATATGACATTCCTATGGAAGACATGGTACAGGGTGTCCCAACAGTGTTGATACCTTTTTAAAGCTTTGTATCTCTCTTATAATAATTCACAGTACCAAACTGCAAAATATTTGAAAAGACACAATTATTTTGATACTAAACTTGACCCTTTTTCCGAGGCCCCTTAAGCAAAAAAAAGAAAAAAGAAGAAGTAATGTTGTCCTCCACAGCTTTCAGAGGAGGGGCAGGTGGGCGGATTATTCAAACAAATTCTTATAAAGCGGAAGCTCAAAATTCAGCCAACAAGAAGTTGTAACCACTCTAAGAGTCGGACATATGTTATGAACACTTAATTCAATATTCAATGGTATTTAAACTGTTTAAAGGGAAGCGGTCATGGTGAGGATTCTAACGAAAAATTGAACAGCGCGCGGCGACTATTTGAATCTAAACAAGTTGGACATTGGCGCAGTCTGTAATAGTTCTTCGTATGTTTACATGCAAGCGGTATTGTGTGCGACTCTACAACAATCTCTTAACCCAATGTGGACGGCGCGCTCAATCAATCATCCTTCATTTGATTGAACGCATTTTCTATCGTATGATGTAAGTGATGTATTAGTTATGAGCTAAGGTTTAGCTGGTACAAAATCGTCATCAGCGGTTTCTTTTCCTCACCATGCGCTATTCCCTTTAAAACAAAATCTGAAGAAGAAAAAAAATCTGAAAAAAATAAAAAATCTGGAAAAAATCTGGAAAAAAATCTGGGGCAAAAAAAATAAAATCTGAGCAACCCTAAATCTGACGAGGACAACATTACAAATTTGTTTTTGACCTTATTATGAAACTCACGTCGGAAGGTTTGGTCCCATAACTCACAATACCATACAATTGTTCAACTTGCAAGTATGTCACTGTAATCACATGCTGCATGTTCCTCACATTCCATTTCATGTTGATTTTTGCACAAATTCTCCCACTTATATTTTATTTTGTGTACACCATTAATATCATTCATGAGGATTATTTCAATCAGAAATTACTAAAGGAATCACTGTTGAAACCTTTTTTTTCTTTTCACTACATGTACCTCTCTCCCTCTCTCCGTCCTTTCAAATTCATTAAGCTCATTATATCACACGTTTAAATGAAAGTGATGTTTTACAGTTCTGACAACTTTCTTCTGTACTTGGGCAATACAGATAATAGCAGTTAATTGTAAGTTTGGTATCAAAATAATTCTCTATCCAGATATGTTTTGAGTTTTATGCTGCAAATTATTTTATAACAGATATAAAGCTTTAAAAAAGGTATCAACACTTTTGGGACACCCTGTACTAAACATTCATATACTGTAAAAGCTGACATTTTCCCAGTGGTTTTATTTTCGCGCTTTTCGTGCAAAATATTTTTCCGCAAAAATATTGTTTTCAACATTTATCAGTGCATCTAGAAGGTCGCCCGCGAAAAAAACAATTAGCGAAATGTCTATGAAGTCAAAATGTGCGAAAATATCTTTACACAAAAATATTTACAGTAGAATATCCAGTCCTGAGTCTCATCTTGTATTTCTCGCCGAAAATCATTTAATAAATTTGTTTGCCAGAAAGATGTTATTTTTTCTCTGCCCAGCAATTCAAATGTACACTGTTTCAGTCAAAAAGTGTAAATAGCCCCTCAGGCCACGAAAAATAAAACCCTGTTGTACGGGCTCGACCGACCCATTTTTTTTTGGTGGAATTTCCAACAATAATTTATTTTTTTTAAATTTTGAAGTACTATAAAATTGTTTGAAAATTAACCCAAAATATAAAATAATAGCGTGTCGGTTACCGAGCTCGATCCCGACCCCCTTCTCAAATGTATTTGGAACAATGGTCCTGGAGCATGTCATTTTAGCCACCTCATATATATAAAGTGGCGCTATTCTTTATTCATGTCAGACTTCATTCAGTTATTTTATCATCGATTGAGGTGATTCACACCTAGGAACTGAATTTTTTTTTAAATACTAAAAAGTACTTGAAATACTAAAAAGTATTGAAAAAGATCAATCAAGTTGCTACTTGCTAGTAGTACAAACTGAAGTGGCGGGGTGTATAAATGTATAACCATAATTAAAAGATTGTGGGTTTGAGCCTTGGTAAGATCTATATTGGTGTTGATTTCAAATTCAATATTTCATAGTATATAGCAGGGGTTCTCAACTACATTTCCTGGCGGGCCATGGAGGGCTAAAAGAAGTTTAAAAATATATGCTTAAGGGCCAAATGAACACCACTTTCTGAGCTTTTCCTATACATTTCTATGTATTTCAGAGGTGATCAAAGGGCCAAATTAAACTGGTTGGCAGGCCAAATTTGGCCCACAGAGCAGCCTGTTGAGAATGCATGCTATAACACAAGGCAGCTATTTCAGAACGTTGTGGCACCAAACCTTCATAAAGATGAATCCAGGTACGCTACCTTGTTGATTCCATTTAACAATGGTATATTAACACTATGCACACTTATTTATTGCCTAATAAATCAAGTTTAGTTGTGTACCCCTACACCCACTTAAATTCTTGAAATAATCAGGTTATATCACAACAATATTGACACCATCCATAGCAACGTAGAAGTCAACCACTGACTCCAATTTGTTTTCAAATCTTTTTCATAATCATATTTTTTATTAAAAAAAATATGTACATGATTTTGTTTCATAAGGGTGGTGTACATGGAGCTAAGCAATAAGCATTCAACACATTCAATTTTTCAATATTGTAGATGGAACAAATAGTGAGAGAAACAATGTACCACCTCCCCCCCTCGAGTGCGAACCTGGGCTGCTGCAGGTGATCCTGCGAGCATCAGGCTAAGTGGGTCACGCTCCAAAATATAATTTTTGAGAGCCTATAATCAGTGGCGTAGCTAGGTTCTTCATATTGGGGGCGAAAAATATAAATGAACCGACAAATTTTTTGAGTTCACACCTATTTTTGGCACGATTGAGGTACATTTTGGCCAAGCCAAGCTTGTACCAAAGAATATTGCATTTATGGGACATATTGCGCGCAACGCGCGAAAACATTTTCATCAGTATACTTTTGACCATCATAATTCCATGATTCCTCTGGTCAAATGAACCGACAGTGCCAATCTCAACCGACACAACGTCAATATTGGGGGGGGGGGGCGATCGCCCCCTCTGGCTACGCCACTGCCTATAATTTTATATACTTTTCCCTGATTGCGCAATGAGACTGGGAAAGCTGGTATGGGGCTAATGGCGCAGCGCTTATGTTCCGTTTTTATTTTGTGGTACCGTACCATTTGTATAATGTGTAAGCATAGGCATAAATCCCGGGGGATGGGGGATATATTGGCCATGGGGGGATGGCCTATGTTATCATCCCCCAATGTTATGCATGATAAAATGCTCACCAGAATAGAAATGTCTATTTCAGAATACCTTAAAGGGGCATTGAGAGATACGTATGGGAGTGCGCCCTCAATTATCCTGGAAATCAGGTTTTTTGCATCAAAGTAATACTTAGGCATATACTAACTACCATCTGAAACAGTTTACCAACATTCGCCGTTCATCATATAAAATTTCATGATTTTCTTAGTTTCGATATGATCATATCGAAACTAGGTGCTGAATTCGGAAGTTATCGTTTTACGTGCAGACTTTCGCGGCAAATCTCAACCCGGAAGTGCCGTTATTTGCTTATTTGGGATGAAGGCGATGTCGGAATTGTATGACATTTTGGATTTGGGCTATGTTGATGATTATCTTTACGTTATTTGCTCATTTAGTATATCAATACATCTCTCAATGCCCCTTTAAGCTAATTTCAAGCAATTTTTACAATAAAAACCAAATTGTTCGTGCGCATTTTTTTGCACTTCGCGCGCATTTTTTCACCCTCATTTTTCCTTGTTCCCCCGTTTCCACCACCTAAAATGATGATGCTGGTGCCACCACTGGTGAATCATCCCTCCAATGCCAACAACAAATTTACACCACTGTGAGTAAGAGCGCTATTATTATTATGTTATGTTATGTTGTATTTTGTTGGATTGGCATGGTTATGATTAATGATGGAAAACTAATTCCACATTGACAACTGAATGACTTTGAAAACAAAAGAGAACTAGAGAAATACTTCCCTTTGAACAAGGAGAAAGTGATATTTGCAAACAATGCTTTGTTTGCCAAGTGCAGGGGCAAGGTGCTGAAATAGAATTCTAAAATCTAAATGTATAACGTGGGAGTTAGACTTCATAAAACTGTCACATGCAACAAGGAATAGGCCAGGGGTGGGGGGGGGGGGGTACTCAGATAACAGTTGTATGCACCGGGTGAATGAAAAATGTGGATAAATGGTGCTTTTTTATCGGCCACTACTGCGCTCGCCATTTGCAGTCCCGGCCCCGGGTACCTGGGCAACTACTGGGCCCTCGTTGGGATAGGGGGGATTTGTGCAGTAGACACTTCCCAGCCGGCGGGGATTTTGTACACGGTTGCGGCCATGCCTCGAATATCGATCATTTCGGCCGGGAAATTAAGCGAGTATGCTGTCGGTGGTAGCTCGTCTCACATACATGTAGCCCAGAACGCACCGCCTATTGTACAGAGGATGTGAAGAAAATTACCTTCTCTCGCAAGTGACTGGGTGGGAAAATGTCATGTACTTGTCCGAGAGTAGTATAGGTGTGGGTATGACAGACATTTGATCGGGGATGGGCCGAGACTTGACAAATTTCCGCAGTGGTATATGGGGCGCCAGGGGACTTCATCAGGTTTTTGTCACTCGAAGATGCCCTGTCCTCCGGGGAAGTCAGTGGAGGTTAGCGGGGGATTGTGAGCTCAAAGAAACAAGTTGTTGCCAAGTGCCTCCGTAGTTGCCCGGGGGCCGGGACATCAAATGACAAGCGCATATCACAGTGCAAGCCCAAGCAGGCTTGTTCTATAAAGGGTATGATACGAAATCACCAGTTTCAAAGAATAGGCATTTTTTACTTTGAATCTTTGCAAAGTTTAGCAGTAGCCAAGTCTGGAATTCAATCGCAGCTTTAATATATGTCATAATATAATCATAATGGAGGTTTGTGCTTTAATAGTAGAGTGCATTTACACAAATGCTTATCATATTTTATACATGAGTGTGTTTGCCCACCCCCTGTTTAGAGAGGTTATATGTTACTTTTTTGTATCCTTGAGACCATTTATATTGCACTTACCCACATGTTTGTACATCTTTTGTATAGTTGAAATTTTGCATTATTGGAGTTTGCATTGTTGTATTTTTATGAATTCAATTTTGTAAAGTGTTTTGAGACTGTTGATAGTGCAAGACCAATTTTAATTATTTTTATTGCTATCATGTGACAAACAGGTATCTAAAATTAGGTATTTATTAGACCTAATGCCTTAATAGGGTGAAATAAAACTATCCAAGTGGGTCGGGACGGGGTGGTACAAACTGTCCAAACATAATGATCTGCCAGCACCATCAATCTAGCAAGGTTGCATGCATGGTAGTTATCTATCTATCTATCTATCTATCTATCTATCCTGTAGTCTTGTCGACCGTTGGGGCGCCACAGATGCCCTGACCACCAGCTCTCTCCATCCTTGTCGGTTCTCTGCCAATCTCAAGGTATCACTAAGCTTCCGCTGAGTCCATTCAGATATGTTGTCTTCCCACCTTCTTCTTTGCCGACCTCTCTTTCGCCCTCCTGTGCCTTGCAATACCGTTTTGGCAAGTCCTGTTGATCGTGAAACATGTCCATACCACTGTAGCTTGCGCCTTTTCACTGTGGTTAGGAGGTCTTTATAAGCACCGAAGGCTGCAACAATTCTTTTTCTGACGTTGGTGATGTAGTCTTTGTAGGAAATACCAAGGAGTTTGCGAAGGCACCTCATATTAGCAGCCTGGATGGTAGTTAGGCCAACAACAAAAAAGAGTTGTGTTGCCCTCATCTGGCCGGGTCATACGAGAATTGTGGGCCGGGTTTTTATATATATATTTTTTTTTTTTTAAGATTTTTTATTTTTATTATTAAGATTTTTTTTTTTTTAAAAATTAAGATTTTTTTTTTTGGTAAAGATTTTTTAAATATTTCAACACTATTTTTACATATCCCGTTGATAAATATATGTAAAAGCCAACAAAACCCAGAAAACCAAACAACAAGCTCGGGTTTGTACTCCACGCACGAGAAAAAAAAATGCAACTAGTATATCGTTTTTATTTAGTCATCGTTTAATTCAGTATACAATATAATATGTGGATATTCCATACTTTCAAGCAGTTTATGTTATAGAATCAAAGGGTGAATATTTTTTCATATATGTGTACTTCAAGAAAAAAATCACCATTGGGTAGAAAATACAGCCAGTATTCATTTACCTTAGTATCTTCACACATGTTGACTGAAATAATAGGTATAAAATAGTTGATTTGGTATACTAAATAAAATTAAAATTAAAAAATTAAAAAAATCCGGCCGGCCGAATTTCCCGATTTTAGGCTTGTGAGGGCAACACAATTTTTTTTTTGCCTTACACTACAGTCAAACGAAGTCGTGCTACGAAGTTTTACCAGCACTAATATAGACCATTTCAAATCCGAAAATATACGACCACCCGAATGTTTACGATTAGCCGAGTGTTTGACACTCGGTTCCATGACCTGTCAGCTCCTGACAGGTCATGGCCATGTTTTTCACCCGTCTGCCCGTGTGGTAGATTGCGCTGGTGTTGGTGATAGATTGTATCCCTCACAAAGTTGATGTTGCGGCATTTCAGTTACAAAAACGAGTGAGATGCAAGAGATTTGGGGTAATATTTTCACTTTTTACCGTCTGCTCGATACATTTGGAATTTGTCCGTCAGCGCCTTTGTTGATAAAAAACCAAAATAGTCTCGTTCCACTTTTTACTTCTTATGTGTGCACGCGTGTATGTAAACATAGGCGGGCAATCAACTAGGGCAATGCTGTGAACGCGATCAACTGTTGCGAAGAACGCGCAACGCACCTACTCCACGTGACCTGTTTTTCCGAAGATTTCCGATCTCAATTTGAAATGGTCTATAGCCTTGTATGAATTTTCGTTTGAAAATTCTAAGTAGGAAACTTACGTTTTTCCATGCTGTTGTCTTCCTCAGTGGATTGTGTTTGATCCAGAGCTAGTGTTTCTAGACTGTTTGTTGGCCACCGGTCTTGCTGATGATAAGGCAATTAAACCAGTGGTAAGTGTTTTGTCACTTACCACTTTAATACCACCACTGGTTTATTTGCCGTATTATCAGCAAGACTGGTGGCCACCAAAAGGTATCAGAAAACATCACAGATCGAAGGATGAGATTTGCAGGGCATTGCATGAGAAGAGAAAATGAGATTGTATCTGACCTGCTGCTATGGAGACCCAAACACGGACACACATCTGTCGGCCGCCCAGCCTTAACATACTTGGACACCTTGGCGAAAGATACAGGACTGAAGAATGATGAGGAGATGAAAGCATGCATGAGGGACAGAGTAGTGTGGCGAGCCATCACGAAGACCGTTCGAGAACGACATAAGTAAGTAAGGTGGCCAAGTGGTTAAGGCGCCTGCCTAGAAAGTTCAGGAGACCGGGGTTCGAGTCCTCGCCGGTGCATGTCCTTGGTTATTTTTCGTTTGGACATTCGCCTGTGATTATTATTATTTGTTTGTTAATATTGTTTATTGTAAACACTGTTTTATATTATATATATACTAGCGGGCATCCGCGCTTTGCGCGGACCCGCTAGAAGATTTCACGGGGAGGTAAGTAAACAAAGCGTAAGCAAATTTGATACAATATCAAGAACATGTCCTACATGTAGGCCTATACATAATCCAGACGGGCCCTAAATAATCCGAATATCGCAGGTGCTTTTGATAATCCAGGTATACATGTGCCTTAAAGTAGGTAGGCCTACCTTTGTCTTTCCAGATACCTATGGAGGCCTCCCATGTGACCTGAAATGCAGGTACCAGTTGTCCCATTATATCCAGGGACCCCATAGGCCTAAGCCCTACCCTAATCCAGTTACCACAGGTGCCCTTAATGGCACCGGATACCACATAATCCAGGTACTGCAGTGTGCCGTTATATCGAGATACCCAGGTGCCTTACTGTATCATTCAAGTAACTTGAATTAATCGCGGGTGCCGAAGATAGCGGGCAGTAATAGTCATACCACAATAGGCAGAGGTGAGTAATATAAAAGCGTTATAAATGTTTATATAAATATCAAGAGTATGTCCTTATCCCTTGATATAATGTAAGTGACATGGTACCCTTAATACACCATGCGCCTAGGCCCAATGTGCTCTTAAATAATACAGATACCCATGTTCCTAATCCAAGTACTCCACGTGTTCTTAATACACCGGTTGCCCATAGGCCTAGGCCCTACCCCTCACAGGTGGCCTTAATAACCCAGGTACCGCATTTGCCGGCATTATATCCATACCAATGTACCCGTATTATATCCAGTTTATAATGGAAAGCGTAGGTATAGGTGCCGAAGCTATAATAGCGGGGGGTTAGTCACATCAAAACGTATAAAGATGAGGGTATTGTAAAACAGCAAGAGTATGTCGTTGATACTCCATGTATCCTAGGTGCCCTTAATACTGACATTGGTACCACAGTGCCCTTAATAATCCATATATACCATGTGCCCTTAATAAATCCATGTATGCCATGCATGTATAACACATGGTGCCCTTGATTATTCAGGTACCACCCCATGTACTTTAATAATCAAGATTGTGTATTAGTGATCCAATATAGGACCTCCATGGACTATGTGGTTTATCTTGAATCGAATATTAAGGGCACCCGTGATAACTGTGTATGCGGCTATTAGGGCCTACGTGAATTAATAAGGACACCAGAATGGTTATTCAGATGTAGGAATACTTAAAATATTCAGAGTATCTGGATTGCCTTAATATCCCCTCCCCCAGTTACCCCCTGTCAGCTCATGTCCCTACCCATTTTGTACCCCAAATAATACAAAAGTTGTATTTTAATGTCAAAACTGAAAGTAACTTAAAATTAGCTTTAAAATGTCTCCCCCGATTCTTTTATTGCCCCGCCACCCCGTTTTCCTCCTTTAAAATGTTGATATGTGTGCCATCCGGGTTTTGTTTGGCCTATTTACTTAAATACATACATTATTCCTCCAATAGGCATGTAGGGCCTAAACGTATGTAGTCCCTTTGTCATGTTTGTTGTGTTCTAAATAAGGCCTTCCGAGATACTACCTAATACACCCTTAAAATCCAGTTATCACAGGTGGCACACCTGCGCATAGTATATCCAGGTAATTTGAGACTATCTGCGTTTTATAGTGAACCCGTAATCCAGATACCACTGGTGCCCTTACTAATCCAGACACTCTATAATAATCATGATAATATACTACACGTTCCGTTTATCCAGATGCCCATGTGCCCTTATATCCAGATTATCAAGTAAGGGAAGTGCGGGGAGGAGGAGGTGGCTTTAGGGTATGATGGGGCAATACCGCACGTTCCGTTTATCCAGATACCCATGTGGCCTTAGTAAGGCCGCCTTACTATATCCATATTATCAAGTAAGGGAAGTGCGGGGGAAGGGGACTTAGACCTTAGGGTGTGATGTGACAATCCCGTAATTTACGTGCTATAAGCCGCACGGCGAATAAGCCGCAGCACCTCAAATTAAGATTCAGACCTCATCGTATATAGGCCTACAGTAAGCCGCACCGCTGTATAATAAGTCGCACAAAGAAAATGAATGGGGTATGTGTGGGGGATGGGTGTGTGTGGGGGTGGGGGTCGACCATGATCCACCAGCCCATAGCTTCATGACCAGCCATGGGGTTACAACTGCATGAGTGACTCCATCAAATGTATTTTCCTTCAGCCACTTTAGTCACTTTAAATATGTTATCCTGGATACGGTTTGCGCCTTGCTCCCAGTTTCTTTATTAAAATAAAGGTCTTGGCTTTATAATTAATGTTTCGTTTGTGTCTTGCTCTCGTTACATTTTATTGTACTGTACGGTATGCACCGCGGAGCAACCGTACGGACTGCCTGCTTTCACTGCATGCCCCGTTTACAATGTACAATTTGCGCCACAAACGCGTACACACTTTGTCTGCGTCATTACGTGTGCGCCGAATCGTGCGCCATGTTAAACGCGGTCGCGCAGCAACAACAACGGTTGGTATGGTACCGCCAGTTTCTTTATCGTTAGCAAACTCCGCATTCATCTATGTTATTAATGTGAAAGTGTCACTTTAAGATCTGCGTAAGAGTTTTTGTTTACATTTAGAAAATGTCGTAAAATATTTTAATTTGTTGGACGTATAGTCCCGTATAAATGCTTGTTACTATGCGTTCTTTAAGAATAACAAACAGCCGCATATACAGAAATGTAGCTATATCCCTGAAGAAAATATTTTGGGTGAAGACCATATGTCATCACTCATTCCGAAAACCACAATTTGTGTCCGAACAGTAACTACCCGAGTAAAAGAAATTCAACATTTCGGATTTTCACATGTGATCCTTTCTGCGCATGTCTGAAAACGGGAAAAAACGGACATTGAACTATCTAATTAGCTCGTGTATTAGAGGCGCAATTACCACGCTTTTTCAGTTGAAGAGGGACGCGAGTGTAAAATTATATTGAACTATCTAATAAAGCCATGTTCCGAAAATTAGTATATAGATGTATAATGCCATCCCAGTGGGCAGTTCTTTTTAAATGACGCCATATCGATGTTGTACTAACGTTAAAAAGGAGTTGCAACGTTGGTACAACATCGAGCTAACATCTTGAGAGAAAAAAATGACCACTGGGATGGTATATGGTGTGTAGCCAGCTTTCCCGGTCAGGGGGTGCAGAATAAAAATGTCATCCCAGTTTTGGTAACTGTGGGAACACAATTAGGATAGTTTCTTGGTTTCTTAGTTTTGTTTCCTCCATAATACTCCGCAAGGGAGTTTTGACAGGAGTATCCCTGTAACCTAGGAATATGTGTTCAGACACAGTCCGAGATAATCCCCTACTCTTTTAACGTGCTCGGGTTTTGCTCTTCCGATGCACTACTCAACATGTATTGTTTTACTTAACTGTGGAAGAGTAAAATGGATAAATAACATTCAGTGGCGGCAACCAGTATCCTTTTTATTATGAAAGCAAGAAAAGAACAATCCGATGGATATGGTGCGCGTGAAAATTCTGGCTTTTAATGTTAAAATTGCCTGAAATTAGCTTAATTTGGTATGAAATTATAGATATTTAAGACCTATTTTTAGCCTAATTTGGATGTAATTTTTACTTAAAAAGTGAACATTTTTGATTGTTTGGAGGCGGGTGATCAGAATGGGGCCCAGATTTTACTGGGCTGGCAAGCTCCATTTCCCGGGCAGAAATCGACCAGAATTGCCCTGTGAAACTGTTTTATATCCAGGGGTGTACCGTATTATCCCTATTAAGCGCCCAGGGCGGTTAACCAAATCATTTTGGGTGGGCGCTTATTTGTATACTGATTTACAAAGTTGTTGACCATCAAGGTTGCAAAATTCAGCAACCTTTACGTCCAAAGACGATGTTTTGCAATTCAAGATGGCGGCCTCCACGAAGGACAACAAACACGAAACGTGCGTATTTCGGATGGTTTCTGTTGCTGTTTAAAGGCTTAACACATGGTTTAAGTTCACTTTTGGAACACAAAACAATATGTCAAGTATGTCTGAAGTTAAAATAACCATAATTTTCCCTTTATTTTCAAGCAATTTGTAGTCCGAGATTTAGTGTGATGTGAGTAATTTTTAAGTAAGCTTATTTTTAGGTGGGCGGTTAATTAGTATATATTTTTAAAGTCACCTGAGAAAAAGGGGGTGGGCGCTTATAAGGTCCTGGGCGCTTAATAGGGATAATACGGTACCTTCATTTGTTCTCCAACCAACCAGCCGGGCTGGTAGCATGTAAAAGTTATCAGCCCGACTGTAAACTTACCAGCCAAACAAGTAATTTTCATTTACCAACAGCAAAATTCTTACCGGCCAGCTGGGCGTGTATATTTGAAAAGTTACCCGCCCGACGCAAAAGTTACCCGCCACGGGCGTGCGGGGGGTACTAAGTACAGCCCTGTTTATATCTGCCCGGTAAACATGCTTCTTTGGCTTAGGCCTATCGTAACACTGTCATTTCAATGACTTTATTCCTACCTCACTATGGCAACTGGGGCTGGGCCACTGCATGTCAGCGAGGCCAGTGGACAGCATGACAGTTCTAGATGCTTCTTACATTTTCCCTCTTCCTTTTGTATATTTTCTTTTTTCCTTTTCTCCTTTTCCTTTTCCCTCTTTTTCTCCTTTTCTTTTTTCCCCTTCCCCTTTCCTTTTCTTTGCCTTCCGGATGTTGTCGCTCAATTTGTTTGTCAGGGGGCACTCTGCTCCCCTGACCCCCCTCTGGCTACGTCACTGATGCCAGTGACCAACAAAAATGTATAACCGTTTTTTCAAGTTTAGTTATCAGAATTTGCTCACATTTTTGATTTCTTTTGTTTTTTGTTGTTGATGTTGTTGTTTGTTTAGATTACAAGTAGCAACTGAAAGATAATGGCAATTTATTAAGTTTCGCATGATACAACTACAGAGTGAGTCAAACAAACCTGCAACAGTGGAAAGACGCCATCTTGTTTTTAAACCTAAGTTAAAGTTTGAAAATGTTAACCGTTATAAGAATAACCTGCTTGATACTAACTCTGTGTGAAAAAATGAAGTCAATATCATTTTCCGTTTGCCTTTGGGGAACCTTTTTACCCGTGCACCAATTTCATACGGTTGTCCCCGAGATACTCAAAACATGCATTTAGATCGCAAAATGTGTCTCTCGTTCAAATTTGGAAACTTGAGTAGATTCGTGATGTAATTTGAATTGAATGCATCCTTTCTTGTTTACATGTGAGTTAACATAATCAATCTACCTCACCCATGCTATGAATTGCTTATAATGTTCTAAATTTGGATGAAAAACTGAACCTTCCAATTTTTTGTTGGCGGGATATTCAAATATGAAAATGCAACGTGTGCAATTTCAATTGAAAATCACTGTGTTCGTGGACAAACACTTAAATTGGAGTGTGCGGCAAAGAGGGTCACCAAAGACAAACAGAAAATCTGGTCGACTCCATTTTTTGACACAAAGTTAGGAACAAATATGTCATTCTTGCCATGTTTAAAAAGTTTCAAAATCCAACATGGTTTTGAAAACAAAATGGAATCTTTCCACTATTGCAGTTTTTTTGACTCACCCTGTATATGTGCCAAATGTAGTAAAAATTAAGAAATATAAACTACCTTCCCACTTCACTTTCCCAAGGCTAGTAAAAAGAGAAATCGATGAAATTAATTTTTAGTGGCCTTTTGGCAAAAATGTATAATATTTTTAAGAAAAAAAGGTCTACTTTGGCAGAGAAGATCCCCCCCCCCCCCTCCCCTTTTAAAAGAAACACTGTTCTACGGGCCCGACCGATCCATTTTTTTAGAAATCTATGGAAAAAAATATCACATGCAAATGAATACCAACCCAAATAAAAAATTTGGCTTGTCAAAATATAAAGATTTGTTTGATAATTACAGTCATTTTAAAGGGGAAAAAACCCAGACTGACTCATCCTGAGAGGTCTGTTTGCCTGTAGAACAGGGTTTCTTTTTTTCGTCGCCTTACCAGTAAATATAATGGGTTTGAGTTGATCTACCACAGCAGCCGATGTGATTCCCTTTGGTTTGACGATAGCAAACAGTCCTCCTCGTCTAATAAGCTGTGATAGTGATTGGTTGATCATGGTGTAGTATTAGCATCATGTAACATTCAAACCTGTATCAATGATGATAAACAAGATAAAGGTTAGAGGCACGCTCAGTCATTGGCAAAGGGAAGCATTCTTTTATTCCAACATATCCCTACCTCAGTACCCCATCCTCAACACCACCAGTGGTTTCACATTGGTGGCAGTAGTGGGATACCACACAGATGCAGTGGTGTAGCCAGATGGGGTAGGGGGGGGGGGCCATTGGGGAAATTGCCCCCCCCCCCCCTCCCCCACCACATATTTTCAGTCCATCAGTTATTGTTGGTAGTCAGTCAGTCATTGTTCGTTAATTTGACAAGGGTTATTAGTGTGTAAATTATATATAAAAAATGCTCTTAAAAGGTGAAAACCTTTTTTTTAAACTTTTCAGTGACCACATTTTATTTAGGTACCATTTAGTTGAAATCTGTTGGTTCACTTTTTATTTCTTGACCCTCCCCTAAAAACCTAGTTACACCAACCAGTCCGCTGAGATGTTCAGTGGCGGCACCACGGGGGGCATGGGGGGGGGCATTTCAGAAACAATTCTCCCCCCCCCCAAAAAAAAAAAAATCAATTTAGTTAAATAAGAAAAAAAATAGACAATTTAGCATAAAAAGGCAATTTTTCCATGCTGTGCGCACATCTTCTTACTAAATTAGGTTTAAAGGGGCATTGAGAGATGTATCGATATATTTAATGAGCAAATAACGCAAAGATAATCATCAACATAGCCCAAATCCAAAATATCATACAATTCCGACATCGCCTTCATGCCAAACTAAGCAAATAACGGCACTTCCGGGTTGAGATTTGCCACGAAAATCCGTGAGTAAAACTTAGCATAACTTCCGAATTCAGCACCTTAGATTCGATATGATCATATCGAAACTAAGAAAATCATGAAATTTCATATGATATACGGCAAATGTTGGTAACCTGTTTCAGATGGTAGTTAGTATAATGCCTAAGTATTACTTTGGTGCAAAAAAACTGATAATTGAGGGCGCACTCCCATACGTATCTTTCAATGCCAAAACCAAATGTTGACAATTTTAACATAAAACAGCTAGATTTTGCGCGCAAGCGTGCATTTTCATACCAAATTAGTTAGCATTAGACCAAATTTGACTATTTAAGCGTAAAATGGCACAAATAATTTGCGCGCTTCGCTCGCATTATTTTTTTTATGCCCCCCTAAAAAAAAGTCTCCCCCTCCATTTCTCTCCCAAAAAAATTGAGGCTGTTGCCACCACTGGAGATGTTGGCAACAATATGCCCATGTCCCTTTGCAGACAATGCTTAGTTTCTTGTCACCAACATGCACCTTATTATCCTATCCTGTCCTCCTTCATTATTATGATCTTTCAAATAAAAAGCAATAAATACTGGTTCTGTAGTCAGGCCTGTCAGATGGGGGGGGGGGGGGGCGACGGTGGCGATCACCCCCTTTGAAATTCTTCCCCGGAAAATTTGACCAAAAACAGAGAAAATCCCCCCTCCCCAAAAAATATCTCCAAAAACTACTTCCGGTATTTCTGTGCGTCGACCAACAAGAAAGGTAAACTATGACACCATAATGGAACAGAAAAATTAGAAAATCAGCGTCTCCGACGGAAAAAAACCTAGCTCTATCTCTTCCGGTGATTTTTTTTTTTGAAAACGCCCCCCCCCCCCCTTTGAAAAAAGTGTCTTACGGGCCAGGTAGTAATAAAAAATGTCCTGATTTGTGCATTTGAACCAAAATAAATTATATCAGAAAGCAGAAATGTATTCATATTGATTATTGTATCTCAAAATATCATTGAATATAATGGTAAACATTTCCTGCTTGAATTAGGTGGAGCATCGCATTTTGTCTAATATGGAAAGTTACAAAAATAATGAATAGTTTACCTCACTCCATTTGAGAAAATATATTGAGTATGAGCAAGGAAAATAAGCTTTATAGTTGCAAAGGGCCTTACCTTTTAATTCTCTAAAAAAAAATACCCTAAATATGGGTCCAAACTCCCAAACCAAAAGTGCAATTTGCAACATGGGTCCCAAATTGAGAGAGAGAAAAAAGTTGGGTCTTAAATTGAGAGAGAAAAAACATGGGCCTCAAATTAACTTGATTCAGATATCATATATAGTGTCCAAAAAATCTGTATAGCTTGGTTTTATTAGCTCAACCTATTTCAATTATCAAGAAATACTTAGTGGATATATATGGTCATGGGGATGTGCCTCCAAATAGTGTCCCACTTTTTACCCCTCTGATGACCCCTTTTCAATCATAGCCATTTTTGGTTAATTAATGGGTCCAAAATCCTTAAGCTATTTTTCACAGACATTTTAGCAAGATCGGTCAAATCTGTAAGAAAATTATGGGATTTCGGTAAATATGGGTCCATTTTCCCCGAAAATTGGTAAATGTTTGGGTCAACTTAAATTTTGCTGGCAGTACATCCTTACCAACAATTATCTTAGTACCGCCCCCACCCCAAATAAAAAATTTGGCTTGTCAAAATATAAAGATTTGTTTGATAATTACAGTCATTTTTAAGGGGAAAAAACCCAGACTGACCGACTCATCTTGAGAGGTCTGTTTGCCCGTAGAACAGGGTTCCTTTTTTTCGTCGGCCTTACCAGTAAATATAATGGGTTTGAGTTGATCTACCGCAGCGGCCGATGTGATTCCTGTTGGTTTGACGATAGCAAACAGTCCTCCTCGTCTAATAAGCTGTGATAGTGATTGGTTGATCATGGTGTAGTATTAGCATCATGTAACATTCAAACCTGTATCAATGATGATAAACAAGATAAAGGTTAGAGGCACGCTCAGTCATTGGCAAAGGGAAGCATTCTTTTATTCCAACATATCCCTACCTCAGTACCCCATCCTCAACACCACCAGTGGTGGCAGTAGTGGGATACCACACAGATGCAGTGGTGTAGCCAGATGGGGTAGGGGGGGGGGGGCCATTGGGGAAATTGCCCCCCCCCCCCCCTCCCCCACCACATATTTTCAGTCCATCAGTTATTGTTGGTAGTCAGTCAGTCATTGTTCGTTAATTTGACAAGGGTTATTAGTGTGTAAATTATATATATATATTTTGTCTAATATGGAAAGTTACAAAAATAATGAATAGTTTACCTCACTCCATTTGAGAAAATATATTGAGTATGAGCAAGGAAAATAAGCTTTATAGTTGCAAAGGGCCTTACCTTTTAATTCTCTAAAAAAAAATACCCTAAATATGGGTCCAAACTCCCAAACCAAAAGTGCAATTTGCAACATGGGTCCCAAATTGAGAGAGAGAAAAAAGTTGGGTCTTAAATTGAGAGAGAAAAAACATGGGCCTCAAATTAACTTGATTCAGATATCATATATAGTGTCCAAAAAATCTGTATAGCTTGGTTTTATTAGCTCAACCTATTTCAATTATCAAGAAATACTTAGTGGATATATATGGTCATGGGGATGTGCCTCCAAATAGTGTCCCACTTTTTACCCCTCTGATGACCCCTTTTCAATCATAGCCATTTTTGGTTAATTAATGGGTCCAAAATCCTTAAATCCTTAAGCTATTTTTCACAGACATTTTAGCAAGATCGGTCAAATCTGTAAGAAAATTATGGGATTTTGGTAAATATGGGTCCATTTTCCCCGAAAATTGGTAAATGTTTGGGTCAACTTAAATTTTGCTGGCAGTACATCCTTACCAACAATTATCTTAGTACCGCCCCCCCCCCCCCACCCCCCCCCACCCCCCCCCCCCCCCCCCCCCCATAATTTGAGTACCCATCCACCTCCTCAGTCAGGGGGCATTCATTTAAAGGTAGATGTTCCAATTTTCAACTTGAAGTTTTCTATTCTACATGAAAGGTCATCCTTAAAAAAGTTGTGTTCCAAAGTTTGAGTTGCATAGCTCTAAATGTTCTTATTTTAGACGCACAAGATGCTGTGAACTGTACCCATTGAGTAGTACACAAACTATATCGGTGGTTACCACCATTCGCGGTAATTCGACGTTATTTCATCGATTTCTCCGTAATTATACCGATTTAGGCCGTCAAATTTCAGTATGATGATGAGAAAAATACAAGCTTTCATATGATATGAAAATCTCCGTATGTTTGAAATAATTCCGTGTTACGAAAATGTGATATCGGGTCATCTACCTTTAGGCTTTAATTTGAAATGAAATGTCTGGTGTGTTACTGATTTCCTAATTCCATGTCTTTGAAAAAAGGGACACCTGAAACACCAATTTTACTCTATGTGCAAGATAACAACATAAACAGTACACATACTGTGCTTCAAGAGAAAGTCACGCCGACAGATAACTTGCCATGAAAATCAATTCATGCTGCTAAATTCGGCAGTCTCGTCTTTTATCACACAGTACACTGCTATGCTTTGACATCCCAGCACAGTTACGCGAATTCATCCCGCATTTCGGTGAAAACAAAGCAAGCTAGTTTTTTTCGCTCTGCACACAAACATGCCCCTTTCGAATCCAGTAGAAAACAAGCTGAAAAACTACTAGATAATTTAACTAAAAGGGGAGAATTTCCCAATCTGGTTAGGGTTAGTGTGGACAAAAACGTCCACACCTGCTTCTCTCACGGAATCCATTCACGTTTATTGAAAAGTTCACGGTGTTGCTAAAAAAGACCAATTCACCCAATAGCCAAGTCGCCCAATTCCAATTTATTCAAGGATATAAATCAGGCCAAAGATTCTATTGGCCATCTCGAGACAGTGACGTAACTGAACAGGCGCAGCTTTACGCACGCGTGTGTATCTTCCGCCTTTCAACGCTCGTGTTTGTACGCCAGCGCCGCGAGTATGCGCGCGCGTTATGTGATGCAATTAGTAGAATACGCGGTTACGTCACTCTCTCAGTCGAGATGGTCAAACAGAGTATAGAAAACCTTTGAATCAGGTCATCTGGGCGAACAAATACGACTGTTCTAAAAGAAAAGTAACGTCCAAACAGAGAAGATTCTCTGTGGTCCAAATAGATTTATAGAAATATTTTTTTTAAAAATGTAACTTTCAAAAATTGAAATAATAAGTTTATATACAACAATTAAATGGTGGGAATCTAAACATTCCCCCATAAATGCGGCGAGAATCTTAAAGGGGCATTAAGAGATGTGGTGGAGGCAGCGCCCTCAATTACAAAAATATATGATAAAAACTGGGATTTGTATATTTTTACAACTGTATTACATGTGTGAACTTACACCTACAAGGATTAAGAAAAATCAGCCCTCTTTGTACAACAAAACGTTGATTCAAAAATGCTGATCTAGCCAGATCAGCATTTTACATGGTAAGGGTGGTATTCCAATATTATTTGTTTTAATCAAGTTTTCAAGGGTTTCTTTTTAGTAGTTTCTATAACAATAACGACTATTTTTAATGTTCATCTTGAATTCTGATGCAAATAAATTAAAATAAAAAAAAATCTAACACTGAGCCTGAGAGGAGAGGGCTTTGTACAGGCCTGGTCGGGGGTTATGTAACTTTGTTAGATTGTAATGGAACCACTGAGATGATGGTCATTGAGTGATTTCAGAATCCTTTCCCCCTCCCCTCACCGGGCCCCTCATCCCCCCCCCCCCCCCCCCCCCTCCTCCCCTCATCTCCCCTCCATCTCCACCTCCTTCCCATCACATCTTTCAGTAATTGTTGTTTTTCATAGTAACCCAATTGGGCTACATCTTTGTAAGCTCAGTAATGCTGCATTGATTCCCAACAAAACAAGAGGAAGTTCCGCTTTCATTATAAGCACCGTCAATGCACTGTAACAACTGCTAGTCGAGCGCCACCAACATGTTAGTAGAAATTTGCGCGATAATTGAACCCGGAATAAAGAGTCTAGATTTATAGAGGACAGTGTGATTGGAGGAGGAGAGAGGTATCGAGGGGATATCTATCCTCAAAAAAAGTAACAGACCAAGTACCGTAATAAATATATTTTTTAACTCCAATAGCTCCTACGTAAAAATATTAAATTACAAAGTTGTAAAGAAATGTATAGACATTAGCAGTATTATAGTACACTGCAAAAAGTGCAGAACACATGACGCGTTCAGAACATGTTCACGGTGTGTTCTCCAGGTGTTCCAGAACATGTTCAAAATGTAACAGATTTAGAACATGTTCTGAACGTGTTCTGGATATGTTCTGAACGTGTTCAGAACACATCAGAACATACATGTTCAGAACATGTTCTATATCTGTTACATTTGAACACGTTCTGCAGTTTTTGCAGTTTTTGCAGTGTATATAGGTGCCTCTACGACACGGGTTTTGAGGATTATGAGGATGAGGGGTCAAGGTCATGGTTTAAGGTCAAGGTTCAAAGTCAAATGGTGGCCTGAATGTGGTTCAGCGTTCAATGTTAACGATTTTACTAGTGGGTTGAAGTTAATGAGGGATTTCAAGGTTGACAATTTCCATGTTGTCCCATTTACCCATCAGTCCTGTCCACATTTGGCTATATATTTTCTGTTTTATTTGAATATAAAGATAGATACGTTTACTTTGATTTATTTGGAGGTTGCCATGGCAACAGCACACTATTGATGTTTGAAATTAGATGTAATGTGAAGTACATTTACATACCAACATTATAACCTGGTTTATCAATTCTCATTGAGTTAAATTATTTTTTTAAAGAATGAAAAATGGAATTTTTGACGAATTTGTGTAAAATGGCCTAGTTTGATCGATGTTTAAAATTGTGATTAACTATTTTGTTCTAACCACTCAGCCCATAACATGGTATACCTCGTAGGGTCACTAGCATTTCGTTGATCTCCCATTGAAACACATGTTACCTTTTGACCCGAAATCGAGGTCAATGTCAATTTAACATCCACGATGGCAAGGATATCCACCTATGTTATATTCTACAAACCTCAAAGAACATTTTGGTATAGGCCTAGGCCTACAACTCCCTGTACCGAAAAACACCAGTGCTCCCCAGCTAAAACTCTGTAAAGGTCCAATGCATAGCATGTGTGTAAGATGCAATATCTTGGATATAAATGGAAGTCATTTCTTAGGCTGGTCAGGAGGGGAGGTGTATGGATACATCTACACTTAGGTATCATCCGATACCGGATTTTATACCGCATCCGATCAAACTTATGACTTAAAGGAGTGTTCCGATCACATTTTCATAACACAGATTTTTCTCAAACATATATGGAAATTTTCATATCATATGAAAGATCATATTTTTCTGATTAACATACTGAAATTTGACAGTCCAAATCAGTATGATTACGAAGAAATCGGTGAAATAACATCGAATTACCGTGAAAGGTGGTTAACCACCAATAAAGTTTGTGTACAACTCAATGGGCACATTTCACGGCATCTTGTGCGTCTAAAATAAGAACCATTAGAGTTATGCAACTCAAACTTTGGAATACGACTTTTTTAAGGATGACCTTTCATGTAGAATAGAAAACTTCAAGTTGAAAATCGGAACATCTACCTTTAACTATAACATATCTTTGTGGTATTCTTACCAATTCTTTGTAAGAATCAAATGTATGTCAACTTCTAAGTATATATTAATCTATAAAGCATCACTGTAAAATATGGTAAACTAAAATAAAGAACCATTGTTTCACGGAAAATTACGTTTTTATGTCGGCGATTTTCTGTTGATTTTACTAACTTAGATGTGGTCTATTATGACGACGTCATGATGATAATATTATAACTTTGCCTTTTTATCTATCGAGAATAATGTACATGGACCTTCACCAAAAGTTGAAAAATACGTGCAAAAAATGAAGAAAGGTCTGGAAATGGCAACAATCTTCTCTTTTTTCTGAGGAAGTAATTTCAAACTGGCTCGAGAAACTGGAAGGGATGTTTCAAAATTTCAAAAATGGTCTCAGGGAGAGAGGGTTGCACAGAATACACGGAAACGAAGTCACACATCAGTCATTATGTTTTCAAAATTTCATTTCAGTATTTTATTCTTCTCGTCGTATACCATGTATACGATATCTTCCACTCCAGCCAAACGGACATTTTCTATGGCGTTTGCTATTTCAATGAAATATACGGTACAATAAATAAATAATAAGTCTTGCATAAAAAACTCACATTATAAATAAATATGATAGATCATAAATAAATTGTAATAACTTATGTCAACTGGAGAACCTTCATTCAGCAATCGACAATTACTGAATACAAAACTTTGGTACAAAACTATGATCGACTAGTATTTCAAGTCGGTGTCAAGAAAAATAAATTAATATACATTTCATGTTGAAATATTATTACGGTAATATCATGGAGGTTTGGTGGTCATTTAATGAGTGATCAATAAATATCAATAAATATTAAACCTTAAAACATTGCCTATGACTTTTAGGCGTAAAATCTTTGCAATATACCGGGAAGTATGCAGAATGGTATTTTATTAAATTTGAAATCGGTCATTATAAACTCCAAATATTTTAGAAGAGTTATAACATACCAAAGAGCACGTTGCTTTTTGATTTGGGTCCATAACATCTTGACCACGGCGTGATAATCAAATGTCCTACATTTACCCCCCCCCCCCCCCCCCCCCCCACCCCCAATTACTGAATCTAAATTTTTTGATTAAAGCGGCATAAAAATGACCAATTATGATAGTTCACACTTAAAATGGCACATTGCTTTGTGAATTGGGCACATATATACGAAAACCGTAATTAATGGTCGAAATTCGATACCCACTATTAAATAGGCCTTTGCGAATTTCTTTTAACTAAAAATAATTATAACAAATGTAACCAAAAATTTTACTCACATACACATACACAAGACAAATTAAATCAAACACATTCAAAGTAAAATTATCATTATACGAGTAATCTTATTGCAATGATGATGGGGACAAATAATTTGTCACGATTCATTATTGCTTCAGGAATAAATAATAATTTAATTTAAAAGAAAAATAATTTCTCCTTACTAAAGATATATAATACCACCGAACCGAGAAGCGATTTGACGAATACACGGTTACTTTTGAAAACATACTTGCATTGAGTTTTAGTTCATCACTGTATAGAGAGGGCAAAGAGAGACTCAGCTTCCAGCTTTTTGTTTGAGTAATAATGTGGAAAACGTGACATAGTATATTTAATTTTGGGTAATTTTTCTTTTTTTGCTGCCTAAATTATCGTTATTTGTAAAAAACAAATGTAAGAAGAACAAATAGTCACAAAGCATTTTTGACGTTTAGCAAACGAGAGCGCAAAAGCTGAGACAAAACAGTGGGTTTCTTGACCGTTGACCTTACTCGTATATAGTGGAAGAATACAAAAAATAGCATTAAAACTTGAAATACATTTATAATCATTTGAATATTAATAACTTGGTATGGCTGTCCCATAAAACGCACATCTCCCTCATAATTCGATAACGGAAAAAACGCATTCCATTATCACATTTTTCGTCAACAATTTCAGCTATTTACCAGCAAAAGCGCAACTGTTTCCACAACCACAAGCCCTTTACTCTAATCATCCACTATCTCCGTTTATAAATTTAAACGAAACGTCTTTCTATATAACGTATTTTCTTTCTCAACTAAATTTAATCCTAGTAAATGTTTCGGCACAACGTGCAACCTTCGTCAGTTAGCGACATTGGGACAGCCAATTTATAATCACATAATTTGATTGTTCTCACCAGGAGGGCTAACAATAAGAAGCACCAGGCTCTTTGTTTATATCACATAAGTATTCTATAAATATGTATAAATTAACATTACATTAACATTTATGATAATAAATAACATCTTTTCAATAGAAACAATATAAAAAATATATTAAACCAGCCGTTTTAACCGGTCCGGTCGCTCTGTATATTTACAAAATGTACATAATTATTAGTTTACTGCAAGTAAACTGTATTTTACTCCTGCAACTTTTTTACAATTAAGTATATAGTACCATTCATTCATTTATATTTTCCAGATAAATGCATTATATAATGATGTATATCATCAATACTGATATTATTAACCAATCAATTCTAACACAGCATTAGTGATAATTATTAGTGTAAATTCACTGTTTTTAAACGTTATATTACTTTTTTTGGTAGAAATCTGAAAAAATAAGTGGAATTTCTTTTTAACGACGTGAAATGTTACTCACATTATTAGAGGTATTATCAATTATGCATTTATCTGGAAAGTTTCGTAGAGTGAAAATCACTCGACAGTACTGTCTTCATCAGATTCCAAAGGAAAATACTAGGTTTAAATAACAATAAATAAACCAAAGTCATCTGCCGAACTGCGAGATATTACAGTCGACGTACCTAACTACTGCCCTCTAGTGTCGCTTCAAACTTTTAACCAAAAAGTTGTACGTCGTCATTAAACCGCGCAAATTTAAAACCTAAATCGTTCTCTCTGTCTGAGAATTTCATCGATGATAATTTGGTATTAAAGGCATATTATGCGATCTTTTCCGGGGGAAGCCCTCTATCCTTGATTTTTTTTATGAGAGCAGATTTACATTTCTGATTATAAATCAGAAATATTTTCTGAGTTACAGGGTGAAACGAATCGTAACGCTCTGTAACTCAGAATACATTATATATTTATGATTTCAAAAATGTAAATCTGCCAGAAAATCTGATTTAAAAAAAATTCAAGGATAAAGGGCTTCCCCTGGAAAAGATCGCGTAACAAGCCTTTAATTCCAAAAAAATAAATACTAATTATAAACATTCATTTGATGATCAAACAACATCTTTTCATGATACAAATTATTAAAAAGTTGCAATAGTTGGTTGGGGGAGGTCAACTCGCTCACTTTTAAATAGATTAGCACATCGTAAGCGAGTTTTATAACTGACCTTTGGCACCGAAAGACGAGTTGGGAAACACATAAAAATACTGTACTGATCATACTGTTGGCGAAAAAAAATTAGACAATAAATTTCCATAATTCAATGGATTCTTAAAAATCACACCTAACTTGAAGGCTGATGGAATAGTCTGGTGAAGTCTACTCTGAATGTGTGTAAGAATTCGTTCATTTCTTGTAAGATGTAAACTGCGTCGAGAGTTCTTTCGAATTCTTGCAAGGCTGAGATTAAGTTTAACTCGTGTTCTAATGGTAAATGATTAAATCCTTGGAGTTGTTTGACTTCGATCTGTAAGTGGTAAGAGAATTAAGTGAAAAAAGAGAACGAAACATTTAATGTATTGTCGATGGGATATGTGATGGTAACATGTTATATAGAAGCATGATTCGGATTTCGGTGAATAACCAAGGACTGGACCAGACTGGACTGGACTGGACTGGCTTTACTGTAGACCCTATTGTATTAAGCGCTTATGATTTTATTTGGACAGTCGTTCAGTTACCCCACGAATTGTCAGGCTTATTTGACTGGACTATTCGACTTTATGAGAAGAAGCAACAAAAAAAAATCAATAAATCTAACTTACCCATCTATCAAGATGTTCCACCATATCTTCAAGACCTTCAACAATATTTCTGAAATCAAGAATGAAACCATCGGCTTCGGCGCCTGGAAACAGCAGCTCGTCTTCTTCAACCTGCCTCATTGCAATCAGGAGAAAACCCAGATACGATCGGTCTGTTATGGTCAGGTTACCCGCCTGTTGTAAAATAAAAGAACAAAAATCAAAGTTTGGGTTAGCGGATTGATAAAGGCTATGGCTATCTATTTTTTCTTCAACAATTAGGTCGATAGATCCTGAAAAGGTACCATAAACCGACAGTGTGGTTTATATAGCAACAGGTAGTCTGATAATTTAAAAAGCTCTATAGGATACGCTCTATAAATAACCATTATTGTTCCCATTTTAGATATTCCCATGCATGTTTCTTGGATTTTCAATACACAAATCATCTACCTATCCATATTTGGAGAGTTTCCCACCATGCCCGCAACTCTTTCTTGGATTTCGAACAATCATATACACTGGTATAAATGGTAGATTAAATAAAAGCCGTTGCTATGGTTTCTTTGCAAATATATGTTTGTCTAGCTCGCACCGATCATGTATACCACCAGCTGATTTGCATTAGGTTTGCTCCAGGGCTACCATGGTCACGAAATAGGAAAACCTTTCTCAACAAAAGTGACGTCAAGATCTCAATGCCTGGGAACTTGAAATCGATATTATTCAAATTCAAGTTCTGTTTCTCTCTCATTGGAATCGAGGTTTTACTTGTTTGATACATTTTTACATTTTTTACGCAAATTGCAAATATTTTCTTGGTAGTTAGCAATTATTGTTTCGGTTTTTCTAAGGAAAATCAGACAAATCAGTCATAGGACATAGAACTAGCCTTTGACAGACTAGACGTAGACGTCTCTTCCACAAATTATAGCTCTTGTTTTGTCGTCGTTGGGATGTGTGTCGCCGGGTTGTTTATATTATTTGTAAAATCAACTGTATCCATAGAGATCGATCGTACAATGCCACATTAACTTGACAGATGCAGTCTATAACTATTAATATATACATATTGTATCTACATGTGTTTGGTTGCGGGCGTAGAAAGAGAACGCGTGGGCCCTATTATAAACACATGGAGGCTATACATTTGTTTGACAAAATTCTGACACACAAGAAGTAGCAACTATAGCACAATCCTTGTTATCGCTTTTTATCAAGTTAACACTCTGCACGCGGCTATAATAGTTTTTGGTTTTGCCAAATACCACACAGATTTTTCAGAAACCTTTCCCAATTTTCGAAGAATATCTCGAGAATGACTGAACCAATACTAGGCATGTTTGTACTTCTTTTAATGCATTTCTCATGGTGATTCCAAATATGGTGATGAAATTCAATAATGTTGACATTTTTGAAGCATTTTGTGGAAAGCGTGAATACAAGGCGGGCAAAATATATCAATACTTACACTTAAAGTTATACGATGAGTTGGAGAGAGGTCTCGGAAGTTGGGGAATCCTTCCACCTTCGTTCTCTCAAGCCTCAGATCTGGTTGAAACAAACGTTGACTCCTCTGAAATCAAAAGAAGAAAAAAAGATACCATTGCACGTTAATTAATGTTGTCATCTTTAATGGTAAGTTCCTAAATCACATATTTGGTAAATGGAGGAGGAGTACTACTTCATACATTTGATACAATGATGTCATTAAAATATACCAAATAAATGTCCTTGTACAATATATTTAGTTTTCAAATTAATAGCCACAGTTTTATTTCTTAGTTATTTGAGGCTTTTAATGTTCTAATCCCCCCATGTTGAATTATTTATTTGGGGTATGGTACCGGGGCTCTAGCCTCTGTATAGGCTCAGAAGATATCCAAATATCGCTATGGTGCCGACCTGCGTCATTATAACCTTAGTAACTCTAGGGTAGGGTTGTACTGACAAGTGCTTAGTATGATACAACCAATACCATTCACCGATTATTCTTGCTCAAAGGGCGTATAAAATCTTTACATTCTTGAAAAAAGGTCTGGTTTATTATTATAGTAATAATAATTTGTCAATAATACAATTCTTAATTGATCGAGTTGAGACCAATTGTTTAGGGACTTTAGGGACTATGTAATACATATTACAGCCGCAAATAAGACATCTGCAAATAATTACACATACTGCTCATAATTATCGATATTGGCATCGATTTCCGAATATTATGACAGTTATGCTTTACTAGATTTGTAACTAAAGGAAAGGAAAGATTCTTCTTTTGTAGTATTATCAGACCAGACCATCCATGCATGATACCAAAACAAAACCCCAACATTCCAGCATCATTGTGTTACATATACATTGCAATTGCATTCAACATGTTCAACCTGTTTATAACTTATATACGTACGGTATACAGTTGCCTGAAGTTCGCTATTAAAACCCGTATTAAAACCACACTATTTTGCCACAAGATTGGGTTCACGCGCCAATTTTGAGCCTCTTTTGTTGTAATATTAAATACTTTTCATTAGGAGCCTAACTAGCCTATGTAAACTAATACTTAGTACTCGTCATACATATCACAGCAGATGGGTGTACAACTGTGCACTTTTGTATGCCGCAATTGGTACTATTTATTTCATTGATTACTTTCAAAATTTAGTTTATGTTTCAAAATCGGACAGCCTACAGGTGGCTGATGGATCCGCCATTTTAACTCAAATATTAATATATGTATGCAACATACTTTCTTATTTAAAATAATTAATATAAACGGGTTTTGTTTTGTATATCGCTACTACGAATAACATGTGTGTACATTGTACATGTGTCCATACATGTCTTCAAGCATGATGCAATTTTCGACGAGTCAAAAGCTAGGCTACGGGTTATATAAATATCAGGATACCACCGATTGCATTTAATACCAATACCCAATTAATATAATAGCAGTGTAAGAGAACTTCCGGAAAATACCTGGCAACTCTTGTTGTTTACTTTGCAAATTATAAACACGGATCTGATTCTGAAAAACCCCAATAATATTGGGTTGTAAATATTTCCGGTCTTATAATACCACCATTCAGTGGTGGTGGTGTTGCAACACGTGCCATTTTATACACAGGTGCCGCATCTCTGTCCGTAAGGACAGCGGCTTTTATCAATGGGCATTATCCATTATCAAAACTGTGGTAGCAAAAACTTGTTTTCTTAATGCAATAATGTGCTTAATGCTAAACACACAGTTAATGCATAGGGGACACTCTAAGCGCCTCGTAATCCGTGCGCAATAGCAAAGTTCTTAATCATCAATCAAACGGACAGTTGGTATACAGTGCTGTATAATAGGCTAAAGGGTTGGTTGCTTCATGAAGTGAGTGTACTTGTTGATACTTGTTAAGTATTGCGGCCAGCCTAATTTAATACAATCATTACAAGTTTAATATCGATAATTTTGAAAATGCTGCCAAGTGTTTTGGTTTGGTTTTTAGGACTGCTGTTTGTAATATATGTGTGTTTTAATATCGTATTACATTGCGCCCACGTGCTACATGTGCTATGCACAAGTTATATAAAATGGGACAATAAAACATTCCACTACTGAAGTCACGCGTAACGGAATTTTATGAATGAAAAAATTAAATACTAGCATTTACCGCAAGGTGCCAATGGTATAGACAAAAAAGCACGCTTGCTTAAACTCGCGGGTAAATATGTTGTAAAGTAACCGCCCTGTGCATGGTCTTGTCAGCTAGGATAATTAACAAATGGTGTAATATAATAAAATAGTGCTGTATTGCATATTCTTTTCTATATAGTTACTACCTTAACATATCAAATACAATGTAAAAGGTCTTATTTCTATCTGCATAACTTTGAGCACTCTGCAAAAAGCTTGCTTTCTTACCCAGTATTAAACAGAATATAGTTAATTATTACACATATAAATTAATAAAAATGAAACACTTACATATTGATTGTATACTGGATGTACGGTGTCGTGTAGAAATTCTCTGGACAAGTCACGTAGTTCACTGTATAAAGCTGCTTCCATAGTTATCGTTGGTGCTGCGTGTAATGTGTGTGCGAATAGCGATGTCACGAGTAATATTGCTGCAAAAATTGAACGGGAAGATGAGAGAGAGAAAGAGGAAAAAATTCGTTATTGATCAAATTCAAAGAGGAATTATGTCCTTGTACTGCAAAACAAATTATCGCTGTTTTCTTTCCAAATTCAATCTGCAAGGCGTTGTCAACGCTCGACAGTGACTGTATGTGTTTGATAAAAAGAAAATGATGATGCGCTATGCAACATATAGCATCTTACAATAAAAACAATAAGCAGAGATGAGCAAATGAGGCCTGTGTCATCATCTTCTTAGAATAGAAATTGCTTACGGGGCTGGTCATACTAGAAGATGCAAATTGTTACGGTCACTAGACTGCTTGGCTATAACACTCAACATTAATTTGTATCATATTTAAATTTAAAAAAAAAGGATTGCAAAACAAATTTGCTTTCAGTTAAATATTACCGCACAAGAAAAAAAATAGTTAAGCAATTCAAAAGTTAATTTTATATTTGACTTTTGAGTCTTATAAATCGTACAACCGATGTGAATGCGCTCTTAATAGCTTTTTAACCTATTGGCTTTCTTATTAGCTGTCCTTCTTATATGTTCACACAAAAAAAGTTTCTTTACACAAATAACATTTCTCAAAGTTAAGCAAATTACTTGCTTCAGTCTCACATGGCCGATTCGTGAACGTGCAAAGACGTGTACGGTTTCTGTCACGTGCGTCGTATTGACTTTTCAAGTATACTAAACTTAGAAGTGTCGTAATTAGACATACACATGTTACAAGGCGCACATACCAATAGATACATGGATTAAACTTTTTAATACAACTGCAAGCAGGGCTTGGATTAGGCTTCAATATTGGAATTTATTATCTCGAAAATTGCCAGTCATTGCTAAATGAAACCTCATGAGTGAAAACACTAACATTTCTACCTTTGCAACTATTAAACTCCATCCATCGCGGGTTGGGTTTGACATATTTGACATAACCTAGTTTATCAGGGTTCACCGTTATCAGTCTATGGTTAAATCAAGGCCTCTCCCAGCTCGAGTTTAATACAACAAAAAACATTAACAGGTTACCATGGCAACGCATGTTCTAATACAACAATTATAACAGGATCTCGATAATTAAAAAAAGAGAAACAAATACTTAAATTTTACATAATTATAGCGAAGCATTTATGACTGGAAAACGCGTTAACATTTGTCACACCTGTCCCATGCCTGTGAAAGCCGAATAATTGCTAATGACAGGTGGTGTCATCGTTTACTAGAAGATAAATAAGCGGGAAATTTAAACACTTACCACTTATAGAGCTGTATGCCATGGTTATCATGTGAGATGAAACTGGTAAAGTCTTTGATGAAAACATTGTGTTAAATATTCTGTTTATTCCAATATATATGTCACTGAGTAATGATGGTTTAATTATTATTTCAAGATCTCATGTAAAATAATATAATGTACTGATGTGTAGATCTTGCCACGGTATAAGTTTGGTCACTTGATCACAATAAATAAAAATCATATCATAAGCTGGTTATTCCGTGTGAAGGTTTCAACTTGGTTTGAATTGGTGAACCGAAGGTAGCGTTATTTATATATAACTAGTACTATAGGCTACAAGTTATCGAACACTGTCATGTCAGTGACGGGGCGGAGACAATCGACGGCCAAAAATGACTCATTAGTCATTGCGTTGAATATCGTTAGGGAAACCCTGTGTTTACACAGACCGATAGAGGGCGGTCAATAGCACAGGCTGCAAAGTTGTCTCTTCTTACTGCATTAACTGTGTGCTGTGTATTAGTATGGTAACATAGTACGTCATCCGCTTTCCCCGGTTTGAAGTGTTTGTAGATACACTGAACTGAACAACCGGGCATTTCCCCATATATTACCAACTATGATATTGACAATCGGTGACTTGCGACATATCCCACAGTGCTCCTCGCTGACTGGATGGCTGGGTTTCAATTATTTGCATACACACGCGTGCCAACTTAAACGGAAGTGAACTCGTGTATGTCGGTCGTCGGATGCTGGTAGTTGCGACAGATATTTTGGATTGGAGCGTTACATGTACCGTCAGGTTAGAGTAAAAGATATTTCAGTAATACCACTCCCACGTTCATTGTATAAGGTCACTTTTAGAATGCTCGCATGGAGCCTATTTTGTGAATGAACTGGACTGTTTACATTTGCAGTGTAGTATTGCTCTCTCTGCCTGCAACTCAAGCAACCATTTGCTCGTGTATATTTAAAGTTCAAAAGTACTTGAAAATAAACCTTAAATTAAATCTATTATAAGTAGGCCTAATAGAATTACGATGGGCATATGATTTATTGTTTACATGACGTTCCTAGTCCCATCGTAAATAGTTTTGTTATTTGCAAACTTCAAACTTCCCATTTTTGCAGGTTGATATGGATATTTTTTTTTAATTTAGATTTTTAGAATTTGGGACTTCGAACAAAATGTGATTTTTCATATTAGGCCATCATATCTCGTCTCCTCGCGCATCCTTTTCAGGAATTCTATAATGTTCTTTTTTTCTTCTTTTTTCATTCATATTGTTACAATATTTAGGAAGCTGACAGTGGTAATAAAAAATAGTAATACATTTGATTTATTCCAATGAGCATTTTAAGGCAGGTTTTGTGTTAATCAGCCCCCCCCCCCCCCCCCCCCCCCGAACCACGATATAAAAAGATTTGACAAAAGGTCTCGTCTTCTTCATAATTTTACATAACCAACCAATCACGCAATACCAACAAATATCCTTTTTATTTTTTCACTCAGTGTCTATGTTCACACAAAAAAATTGCACGGGTTAAAACCACCATTTTACCTTGATGTGTGTATTGAACCATATA
The DNA here is from genome assembly GCA_035610835.1 of Ophiura sarsii. Lineage (NCBI taxonomy): Eukaryota > Metazoa > Echinodermata > Ophiuroidea > Amphilepidida > Ophiuridae > Ophiura > Ophiura sarsii. The sequence goes on from CM069448.1 coordinate 55,872,237, forward strand.
ATTTGTGATGTTTTTATAAAGTGTACTTTATCTTTGTCATCTTTCTAACAAAATTAAAGTAATCGACTGAAAAATAAGCAAATTGTGACAAGTTTTATAAGCTGACACCTTTTTTTCAAAAGTCTAATGGGATTTACTTGCGAGGCATGATGAAATGGAGTGAGTGCTCACTATACAGGAATTTATTGTCATACTGGCGCTGCATAGTAAACGATGCAAAATTCACATAAAAAGTATTTCAAACATTGCATATATTATTAATAGTTATGAGAATGAGAATGTATATACCATTCCGTATTAGCATATCAAAACTTGCCAAGTCGAAATATAGGCTCCGTTATATTGCCAAGTCGACTTCAAAAAAGTTAATGTCGTCATGGCGAGATAGATTATCTGGCCAAGCACTCGGAAGCAACTAAGTGACATATCCTACTTGACCAATGGAAATATAATATATCTCGCCATGACGACATCTACCTTTTGTGAACTTCGACTTGGCAAGATAACCTATCTCGCCATGACGATATCTACCTTTTTGTGATGTCGCCTTGGCGAGATATATCTCACCATGAAGACTTTTAAAATAAGTTTTTTTAGTGACATGGTAAGAAAAATCATCTGACCATGGTGACATAATATTATGATATAGGCTTGTCTACGCACTTGTCATGCTTGTTATTAGGTATATTATCTCGTCAAGTAGGATTATGCTTCCGTAATAATTTTGACTAAATTGCTGGAGCAAAAATAAGCGCTCAAACATGTGTTTGTCTCCTTGTCGCAATGGCCGATGGGATAGAAATAATCCGCGTATAACTAAAATATTAAACATTTAAATTCTATGAAAATAAGCAGCGCCCGCCGCGTCATTTCTTCACAGTAGATAAAAATAGCATTGGGGTATACCTTTTTCAATGATAATATTAAATATTAATAAATATTGTAATTTCCTTGAAGTTCGCTCATCATCAATTTGACTGAGGCAGCCATGGCAAGTTGATGCAGGAGGAGGAGTCTAGGATGCGAGAAATTGCGCATGAGCAAAAATAGCAATATACTGATGTTATCATGCTTGTTTCTTTACGGTTTGAACTCTAATTTGAAGCTCCGTGAATCTACTACTCCGCACAATCAATGACAATGCTGTTGGGGCAAACTCGAACTATTATTAGAATGTTACTGCATGCATCGAATATTTTATATGAATCAAGATAATTTGATAAGATTGGAAAATAATACTTTATTATCGTAGAGCTGTAGGTGAGATGCGAAAGATAGCAAGCAATGGCCTGGGTATCAAATGGCAAGGGGTGTGAGCTGCGGCGTAACTATTCTTCAATTTAGGGTGGGGGCATGAGGGGGACAGGCCTGTGACCAGGGTGGGGAGGGGCAAAACCGACTATGTTTTGTTAATATATATGTATATAGTTTGTCATTTCATTGGGGGGATCAGGTGGGCGAGCTTTCTGGTAGGGGACAAACCCCCCCCCCCCCCCCCCGCCCCCCATAGTATGGATGATCAAACATAATCAAGCTGTAGCC
>CM069448.1:55873878-55961141 GCA_035610835.1 Ophiura sarsii
TTATACATATCAACACTTCATAAATATTTAGAATATATGTTTGACAGGCCATAAAGGTATCATGGCCTATATCAATGCAAAGATGTCTTACATACAATAAATATTTAAGACGTTCCAAACACTGTGTCTGGGTGCCATAAATTCTTTACTATCATAATATTAATTTGCAAAACATTAACTCTCATACTTGATTTAGATAAACCGTGTTTACGGTGATAAAACAGTGTTGTATGACTGATTATAAGCACTGTGATTATAAGCACCGTGCTATCTTCTGAAGATAGCAATACACAACGCCGTATTGAATTGAAGTCCAGTAGTCAACATGGGTCATGTATAATCATATACCTCATGTTTATTAGTGAACGCACATTTTTGTTATTGTCAGTGTACAGTGTTATAATACAGTGGAGCTAACCATGCCATATAATTAGTGTCATTGCTCCATTCCCCGCCCCCCCCCCCCAACCCCCATTAGTTACTTATATAGTGTGACAATAACCTGTATTAACCCAATGTTTTGATGTTACTAAGCCTAAATTCCAAGGCGTTCGACCTATATTCAACTTCCGATTGCCTTCGACTAATACTTTCACACGCACTCTAGTCACAGAACAATGTTGTCGGCGACGGACGGACGGACGTTTTCGTAGGCCATGAGATAGTGCCTACGCTTTGGATGTACGCATTTTCACCACTTCTCGTACATCGCCATCCGGTGTTGTAGTTAATGGGTTTCCGAATCGCCACCACTCGCCTACTCAAACCTGTATTTGTTTTAGGCTAAATTTACTTTGTCCACCGGAAGGGAACCCTGGTAACGAAGTCTGACTCAGGGTGTTGATGATATAGTCAGGGTCTATCATAGGCCTAAACTCCTTTGCTTTCCAGAAAGACAACCTTGATGGCTAAACTTGGTGTTGTTTGTGTCGGGTGTATTACGGGGAAACCCCGTTATCATGTTTATAGCCCGCTTCCGATTACCTCAACGATTACCCGAGTATTTCTTCCTTTTTGGAGACAGTATTTCTTCCTTTTCCGGTGGTGGTGGATAGACTTTGAGCTAATTTGGATTCTAAAACGTAAAACAATTCTTCAACATTCATCGATAATATATTTGGATTGGCCTGATGGGGTGAGGTATGGGTCGAGATAAAGGAGGGCGGATGGACTGCACACATCCAAAACTAGGGTGTTACTTTAACACCGGTTGGAGTTAAGGCCCTTCACAATTGATTTTCCTGTTGCAGGTTTAAAAAACGGGACGAGGTGACTTTTAATTATTAATTATTAATTATCTTTTATTTTCTTTATTTTGAAACTAATTATTTTGTGGTCGCAACCAATTTCACTACCCTTATATCGAGGACTCTGCATTTAATTATTTTCCAAGTATGATTAATAATCTGAACCAAGTAATAATGCAATCATGTTCTATGTTTGTACATCATCATAGCTGATATGATGAAAGTCAGAAAGTAGCAAATAAAGTTTATTGAAAGTCATTTTCAAGGCGAAAATCCTAAATAAAAATAAAATAATAAAATATTTTGAAATTCTCAAATTCGGACGCGGGCGGCAACAGGAAACTCAAAATCAATTGTGAAGGGCCTAGTAATACAGGTCCAATCTATATACACCGGTGTGACATTTGCACCGGTGTTAAGGTTCTTGGTGTTATTTCAACACCAGTTGGTGTTATTGTCAACACTACTATTGTTTTAACACTGGTAGGTGTTGAAATAACCGTAGGTGTTGAAATAACACTGATTGGATTGGACCCGTATTAACTCCAAATGGTGTTATTTTTGTCACCCTTACGGTTTTTGCAGTGCAGCGCGTACTAAGGTACTTCAATAAAAGTATACAACTAATATAGGCCTAGCTGTGGCGCTGAACATATTATTAGAATTTTTGTACATTGTAAACTGACCAAATGCGCGCGTAGCGCGAGAAATTTGCTATTTTACACTAATTTGACCATATTGACATAAGGGGGGTCATTATTATCTGGAATAGCCCAATAGTAAATCCAGCGCTGCTGGCACAGCATGTTTATTTATTTACAGCAACAGTACTATCATAAAATGTTATTATTGTTATAGTATTCAATCGTAAGTAATCGATTCCAAATGTCAACTGGCTCAGTGTATACAGGTAGACATCCCGTGACACAGTCACATGTTTGCCAAAGCGTTTGTACATCCAAACATTGGAATATTGCCAACGAGTTGATCAAATAATAATACGGAAGTATAGAATCAATCAAATATCAATATCGTATACACACCATATGTACCATACCCTATCATATTTTAAGGACGAGACGCGGTCCGACGGATAGTATTCATATTCAAACAAAAAAAGAATTAACTATCAATTGTCAATATAAAATTTGAAGGTTAAAACAAGTTATGTGTATTTACCGCCGCTTTTTTTTTCTTCTTCTTTTTCTGGTGGCATTTGCCATGCTTCAACCATTCCTTTTCATGCGTTCATTCATAAAATCAATTTACTATATTGGAATCAAGCCAATGTTTACGTTCGTGCCTGCGCGGCGAGGACCGTTTAAAATGATAGCAATGATAGCAAATTATATAACTCATGATTCATGTTTTAGTATTAACTATGTATGATTATACAACGAGCCAAACAGACAAATAATGTATACTATTTCGTAGTATTTCATTCAAGGCTTTATAAACAAAAAACAAACCGACCGGCGACGGGCCATGCATGATGAATTCGATTACAATAAAATGTGGTCTATCTATCTTCATAATCTTGATAATGAGTTTTGGTGAGTAAAATTGGTGTTTGCGTCTATTTATCATGTTTATTTTGAACGTGTGAGCGCGTGCCACAATGAGAGTTTTCGCGGTTTTGGTCTCATTTGATTGAGGATTTTGAAAGTACATTCCCCTGAACATAGATAACAATGTAATAACACCACAATTGCTGTTGCTATGTAAATATTCATTATTTACTTTTATACAATAAGTATAGCCGAAATTGATCGGCATAAAGAAAGGAAAAGTAAAGGTTGTTCCTTTTTTTGTAGACATAATTTTGGTTACATGAGACATATTGGCACCGAGTTCTTAACGTATCGGCTATCGGAACGATAAATAAAAAATTAAAAAATAAAAAAACACAAATACATCAACAAGACGACAGTTCCACAACATTTCACAAATTGTTTCAAAATTATCAAAATTATTGAATTCCATCACCATCGGAATCACCATTACAAATGCTTTAAAATAAGTACAAACATGCGTAGTATTGGTTCAGTAAAACTAATCCTTGAGATAGACTTTGAAAGTTTGGAAAGGTTTCTGTAAAATCTGTTTTTTTGTATTTTATTTAGATTTTACCGTGATCAAGTGGCGCCCAAATGTACTCAAAAGAGTTCGTTTTTTGGTGAGATTTTGGCCCGATATTATGGTCCAGGACCATAAACGGAATAAAGCTACGTTAAATATATCGCGCTTTATTCCGTAAATAGTGTGACTTGCAACTTGTCATTTCTACGGTGTCAAATTCGTCAAATTCTTAACTGTAATGGTCCAAGACCATATAATCGAGCCAGAATCTCATAATAGCAAAGAGTTCGAATCAATCATCAATGATAAAATTCACAATATCTTTATAGGCCCAAATTAGATCTTGAAACATCCTATGTTCATCATTCACCCCATCAGTCTGCAGGTGTCTCAAAGAAAAGTTGACTTGACCTATATTCGCAATCATACTGCACGGTGCACACATCATAAATATGGATACGTTTTATTAAATCATATTATTCAATATGGAGGCATCTTGAAATAAGACAATTATTTTCGCGTCGTCGGTGCGTGATTCGTCTTTATTTATTTTATTTATTTATTTATTTGGACATAGGCCTACTCTTTTGAAACAGTGGCTGGCATGAATCTTCTCGACTGATGCGTCCTTAAAACATATTACACAATATCATCAAATGTATAAATAATATAAAGGCAGAATGTATACAAATATTTTAATACGTGATAACATAGAATCATACAAGGTAAGTGCTACGTGCGGTCCATGCACGTTTTAAATAGGATTTGCAGAACACATCAAATATTTGGAGTAAGGATACATCACATACAGTACGAACATCATTTGAAAGACCTATAGCATAGGACACATTTTTATAGTTAAGGGGGGGGGGGGGGTCATTATTTATCTGGAATAGCCCAATAGTAAATCCAGCGCTGCCAGCACAGCATGTTTATTTATTTACAGCAACAGTACTATCATAAAATGTTATTATTGTTATAGTATTCAATCGTAAGTAATCGATTCCAAATGTCAACTGGCTCAGTGTATACAGGTAGACATCCCGTGACACAGTCACATGTTTGCCAAAGCGTTTGTACATCCAAACATTGGAATATTGCCAACGAGTTGATCAAATAATAATACGGAAGTATAGAATCAATCAAATATCAATATCGTATACACACCATATGTACCATACCTATCATATTTTAAGGACGAGACGCGGTCCGACGGATATAGTATTCATATCCAAACAAAAAAGAATTAACTAAATGTAACAATTGTCAATATAAAATTTGAAGGTTAAAACAAGTTATGTGTATTTACCGCGTGTCTTTTTTTTCTTCTTTTTTTGGTGGCATTTGCCATGCTTCAACCATTCCTTTTCATGCGTTCATTCATAAAATCAATTTACAATGTTGGAATCAAGCCAATGTTTACGTTTACGTTCGTGCCTGCGCGCCGAGGACCGTTTAAATGATAGCGATGATAGCAATGAATTATATAACTCATGATTCATGTTTTAGTATTATTAACTATGTATGATTATACAACGAGCCAAACAGACAAATAATGTATACTATTTCGTAGTATTTCATTCAAGGCTTTATATACAAAAACAAACCGACCGGCGACGGGCCATGCATGATGAATTCGATACAATAAAATGTGGTCTATCTTCATAATCTTGATAATGAGTTTTGGTGAGTAAATTTGGTGTTTGCGTCTATTTATCATGTTTATTTTGAACGTGTAAGCGCGTGCCACAGTGAGAGTTTTCGCGGTTTTGGTCTCATTTGATTGAGGATTTTGAAAGTACATTCCCCTGAACATAGATAACAATGTAATAACACCACAATTGCTGTTGCTATGTAAATATTCATTATTTATACAATAAAAATAGCCGAAACTTTTATTGATCGGCATAATAAAGAAAGGAAAAGTAAAGGTTGTTCCTTTTTTGGGTATAGGCATGGTTTTAGTTACATGAGACATAATAGGCACCGAGTTCTTACGTATCGGCTATCGGAACGATAATTTAAACACCAAAAAAACCCCCAAAAACCAACAAGACAGTTCCTCAACATTACACAAATTGTTTCAAAATTATCAAAATTATTGAATTCCATCACCATCGGAATCACCATTAGAAATGCTTTAAAATAAGTACAAACATGCGTAGTATTGGTTCAGTAAAATTAATCCTTGAGATAGCCTTTGAAAGTTTGGAAAGGTTTCTGTAAATTCTGTTTTATTTGTTGTAGGCCTATTTAGATTTTACCGTGATCAAGTGGCGCCCAAATGTAGTCAAAAAGAGTTCTTTTTTGTGTGTGAGATTTTGGCCCGATATTATGGTGCAGGACCATAAACGGAATAAAGCTATGTTAAATATTGCGCTTTATTCCGTAAATAGTGTGACTTGCAACTTGTCATTTCTACGGTGTCAAATTCTTCACATTCTTAACTGTAGGCCTAATGGTCCAGGACCATATAATCGAGCCAGAATCTCATACTAGCAAAGAGTTCGGATCAATCATCAATGATAAATTCACAATATCTTTCATAGGCCCACATAATTAGATCTTGAAACATCCTATGTTGATCATTCACCCCATCAGTCTGCAGGTGTCTCAAAGAAAAGTTGACTTCACCTATATTCGCAACCATACTGCACGGTGCACACTGCACTGCACACATCATAAATATGGATACGTTTTAATCATATTATTCAATATGGAGGCATCTTGAAATAAGACATTATTTTCGCGTCGTCGGGTGCATGATTCGTCTTTATTTATTTTATTATATTTATTTATTTGGACATACACTTTTGAAACAATGGCATGAATCTTCTCTACTGACGCGTCCTTAAAACATATTACACAATATCATCAAATGTATAAATAACTAGATCTAGTTCTGGTCTGAGACCAGGGCACCTTGATTTTAAGAGAAAATGATCCCTAGTGACCTCTTCTTGACCTTTGACCTGGTTATGATGATTGGCTTTTTTTCTTGCCTTATCGAACCAAACAAGGTAAAACAGGTCCGATCTAATTCGGAGCATGTCTTGAGTTTTACCCATGTAAAGTTCAATGACCCCTCTTGACCCCATACGACACGCCAATTTTAAACGCTTAAATCGCTGTATGTGCATGGACCCAAGGAATCTTTTGATTAATTCTGACATTCATCAGCCATTTTCTCTGAGACAAGAAGCATTTTAAGTGATATGGTAAGCAAATCAACATTTTGACCCCTAGTGACCCCAAATATGTTTTGATTTTAAAAACCGAACTATTATATATGCGTACGATCATAAGGAATATGTTAACCGATTTTGACGATCCTAGGTCATTTCACTCAATTGCAAGGGCATTTTAAGTGAAAATTACGTTTTGGCCCCTAGTGACCCCCCTGTGACCTTTGACCTCAAACTGTGAGATCCTGTAATGAAGGTCTGGTAGAGGGTCCTACTGACCAAGTCTAGTGATTGTAGCATGTAAACTGTAGGAGAAGAAGCATTTTGTATATGGGTGTGCAAGAAAGTTCAATGACCTCTACTGACCTGTTCCTGACCTTTGACCCCAAAATGATAATTGACTTTTTTTCTTGTCTCATCAATGCCTACAAGATAAAACAAGTCCGGTCTAAATCGGAGCATATCTCACGTTTTACCCCTGTATAGGTCAATGACCCCTAGTGACCCCGCATGACACGTCAATTTTAATCGCTGAGATCGCTGTATGTGCATGGTCCTAAGGAATCTTTTGACCAATTCTGACATTCATAAGCCATTTCCTCTGAGACAAGAAGCATTTTAAGTGAAATGGTAAGAAAATCAACATTTTGACCCCTAGTGACCCCCCTGTGACCTTTGACCCCAAACTGTGAGGTCCTGTAATGAAGGTCTGGTATAGGGTCCTACTGACCAAGTCTGGTGATTGTAGCATGTAAACTGTAGGAGAAGAAGCATTTTGTAGAAATATTGCCAGAAGAAGAAGAAGAAGCAGAAGAAGAAGCAGAAAGAAACGGCAGAGATAGAGTACCTCGATTTTTTGAAAAAATCAAGGTAATAAAGGCAGAATATATACAAATATTTTAATACATGATAACATATAGAATCATTCAAGGTATTAAGTGCTATACGTGCGGTCCGTGCACGTTTTAAATAGGATTTGCAGAACACGTCAAATATTTGGAGTAAGGGTAAATCATCACATACAGTACGAACATCATTTGAAAGACCTAGCACAGGACACATTTTATAGTTAAATTACCAGTATAAAGATTCTCCAAAACTCATCTAAATTATGGAGTGATTAAATAGTTGATAGCCAATCAGGGACAATCGATTGTCCCTCATCCAATCCAGGTCTATCTATTCGTCTCAAAGAAAAAGCTTAACATGGCTTGTTTCAATATTTCGCAATCACGCACACTTGACAATATTATGTAAAGGTATTAAAAACCTTCATCAATTGACTTAAAGGCCGGCTTGGCATTTAATATTTTGAATTGAAATTTCCCGTATTCATCTTTCGCACCAGTAGGTCCATTATCAAACGGTGTCTCAAAGAACATAAATATTTAGCGAAAATTTTAGCCTATACATGGTGTTACACGGTGTCTCAAAGAAATAATAAAGTATGAGATAAATGTTTGATATCATTTATCCACCATAAGTCAATACGGTGATCTTTTTGGTCTTTTCAATCGCACAGTAGGCGCCCGAGTAGGTGCATTATTCGTTACATGGTGTCTCAAGGAGATTGCCGGTTATAACTATTCACTTGGCCTATATAAAATACCTTCGCACGGTGTTTCAAAGGAATTGTGGGTGAATTAGTTTTATAAATGTTTATATTTCGCAACCACATTGCACACTTAACGATATTAAACACGTCAATTAAAATGTTTCTTTTTTGGCCTTCCTCATATTGTTGATGAAATGAAACTCCCCTATTTCATCATCCGCCGCCGCCTCGCGCAGTAAAGTAGGTGCCTTATTACACGGTGTCTCAAAGAAATGGTATTATAAATGTTTATAGATGTTTCGTAACCACATCCGTGTAGTCAAATAACTCGCTTATCACCTACTTCAGTTTTGGCTTTTATGTGCCGGTAGCAATGACGTCATCAATATAATTAACATAATTGAGATGGATGTTTAATGGATCCTTGGCTGCATTTGTTGACAAAGTACTTAACGCCTTGTAATCAAATAAAGGATATTTTACCGCCACTTGTAAATATAATAAAGGATGTTGCGCCATCTTACTACCTGTCTCTACAAGAATAATAAGCACTTGAGGTGCCTATTCGACTTGAACAGGTTGAAAGAGGCGGGGTTCATTCGGTGAATGTGTTAACAGTTAACTAAATAGCTTTAATAGTTGCCGGCGTGATAATGATATTGACCGTTATTGTAACAACATTAAACCGGACGTAGCTAATAGAGCATTGATGTAATTTAATAGGGGTTTAATTAGTAATTATCGAGGCGATAAAAGTCATTCAGCAACTATGAGGGGAAAATATGAATTTAAAATATTGATTGATTGGCAGGAAACAGGGAAAATGTAAAGAATACATTTAAATGCATTTTTTTTATGTGTATATTATTATTATGTCGTCGTAAAATACCGCGCCATTGCATCATTTTGTTGTCATTCACTGATTGGGTAGTGCGAACAAAACAGGTTTTTTATGGTGTGTGTTTTGTTTGTCTCTAACTCTTATCCCTACCCTTACCGGTAGTATACACGATACCCATACCCTTACCGTTACCATATAAATTAAATAACCCTCAACCCTAACCCTATAACCATATCCTATAGACAAAATGGATGTATGGTAATGTCTAAACATAGTTTACAACGGGATTTTATAGATCAAAATGAAAATGTACTTACAATTAACCGGCATGACGGAATCCAGCCCATCCAGCATTTCCCGCGCAAACTGTTGGACCTATGTAGCCCAATGAATAAAAATGAAAATAAAGCAAGCTCATTCTTGGAACTTTCTAGTATCTCATAGCCTTGATGATTTTTCATTACACTCCAGTTTGCGCAAGTTAATAATATCATGTTATACATCATGTACAATCATTGAAATGTACAACGGTACCACATACTCAAATTTACGCAAGTCATCGTTGACCAGTGGAGTGTTATAATAGTGGTCCTATTAAAATACAGCATATGAGCTTAACTTATTGTCAATTTACTTTGGAATAACTTGTTGTGGACATGGACCTTCACATTTTAGTTTAGTTTTCAGGGAAATCCGAATCAAATTAAAAGCCAATGTTTCTTCTTTTTTTCAAACTTTTTCCCTGATGGTCAATATGGCTTTCACATGTTTTATGTTTACATCTATAGTGTACAATCATTTAACCATCAATCATTACTCTAACCGTATTGCCTTACGTACATGTACATATACGATCGTTGATGCAAATACGTTAATAGTATAAAATACTATACAGCGTGTCCCCAAAAACTGGGTTCAAAAGTTTGCGAGCTTATAACGAAATAAGTACACTGCAAAAACTGCAGAACGTGTTCAAATGTAACAGATATAGAACATGTTCTGAACATGTTCTAAATCTGTTACATTTTGAACATGTTCTGGAACACCTGGAGAGCACACCGTGAACATGTTCTGAACGCGTCATGTGTTCTGCACTTTTTGCAGTGTAGGAATTATGGATAGTTTATATTTAAGGATATCAAACAAAATATACCTGACCTTAATTGGGTAAATTTGGAGACCAATCCAATGTAAACTCTTTGAAATACAAAGATTTGAATAGAGCGTGGTCAGAACCCATTTGTCCCAATTTAAGGAATAATCCATCCGACCGTGCGTTGCATGGAACTGTGCGCTTATATGTGCAGTATTCCCGGCATGTGGTTTATTCTCCGAAAGAACTTAACAATAACTCGGACTATAACAAAGAACATTTTTGTTAATGTTTATGTAAATAATGAACTTGTATAATTGGTATATGACCAAGATAATTGTATTTATCGCCCAAGTCTTTGTAAAGAATGAATGCAAAGGCAAAACATTGACGAAATCACAACAATGTGCAATTGCAACACATCGGGGTGTTCCTTGAACAGTGGGACAAATGGGTTTTGTCCACGCTCTATTAAAATCTTTGTATTTCAAAAAGTTTATATTGGATTAATTACAGAGTTTAACCAATTAAGGTGATGTATATTTTGTTTAATATACCTAAATATAAACTATCTATGTTTCCTACTTTTGTTAGTTGTAAGCTCGCAAACTTTTGAACCCAGTTTTTTGGGACACGCTGTACTGTCTTATGGAATTAAGCATCTATGAGCACGGTGAGGCGCTCTATGTACAAGCGTACCTCTCAGCTACTCAAAGGGTTTGACATCCTTTGCTCTTTGCAATTTAATGAATGACTGGTTTTCCAAAAGGTCAGCGTTCATCATTAATTGATTAAGAATATACACAAGATGCCCATATATGGAAAGATGGGAGGAGCGGCATTAGTACACGGTGACGTAATCTATATTGCCTTTACCGAGAATTTGATTAATTTGCGAGGAAAACACTTGAATATTTAAAAAAAGCCATTTTACAAGATTACATTTTTCAAAGTGATGAGATAGACATCGACAATTAAGATTTATAACACATATTATTCATTTTATTACTATAAGCACTTGTTTCATATAATTAAAATAATTGTTTTATGGCGAAACACATTCTATTCTACAGGCCTCCAAAGTTAAACTATTAAAAACAAATCATTAAATAGTCAAGATTTTTCTTTTTCTTTTTCAAAACACAATCACTTACACAATTGAGACGAAAACAAATCATTTTAAATAAAAAATAAATAAAAAAAATGTCATTTTTTTCAGAAAAGTCTTAATTATCTAAAATGTAAATTTTTTTGAAATTTGCAAAAATTGTTTTAACAATTTTAAAACAATTTTAAAACATGGCATTTTTAAAGCAATATTTCTAAATCGCAATGGGTATAAATTCTGTAAAATTATTGTAATTAACCCAAACAAATCAAACGATACAATAATGTTGGATATCACATAATAAATTATCAAATTAATTTATACAGCAGTATAATTGATTATTATTAGTGAATAGATTATCTTTGTTGATTTAAGAATGTCTAAAATTGATAGAGTAAAAAGGAATTGAGCAATGAAGGAGCCAAAATCACGACCACTCAGCGTGTTTCATGCATGCAATCTGTAACAACGAAACTAAAAATAGACTATAGATCTCCTGCGGGCGATGATGGTGTCAAGGAGCAGAAATGATCCACCTCTTATAACGTCAATTAAGAAAGTAAAAACCTTTAAAAACAATCCACTTGACCAGTGCTGATTAATGATACTTTTTATACAGGTTGACGTGCGTGGGATTTATACCGTCTATGGTGGGATCAGGACTCCAAAAATAAGACCGGTTAAGATGAAAACTTTTATATGTGAACTGATTAATTTGCGTAGTTATGTCCCGGAGTATTGTAAGCCAGTAACTTCCGGCCTATATACATGTATATACTGAGAAGATAGATAATCGAGCCATTGCACAATATTGTTGGGATTGCCTGACAAAAAAAGAAAGAGAAAGAGTTGCTATATTATAATAAGCATGATAAGGCGATACTTTATAACTTTAACGGATATATATAGGTCCTGTAAGTAGAACATTCGGTGAAAAAGGCTTTTATACTGTATTGTTATACTGCTACACTGCAGAAACTACAGAACACATCGACGCGTAAGAGAACACGGCAAGAACATGCATGTCAAGAACGCGTCTGGACGTGTTCAAAACTTAACTGTAACAGATTTAGAACACGGTTCCTGGCCGTTACAGATGTGTTCTTGATGTGTTCTAGAAATGGCCCTTGAACGCATGCAGAACACATGGTGATGCGTCAAAAATCTAGAACACCTACAGAACACATTAGAACACATGCAGAACACATCTGAACACATAAACATGTTCTATATCTGTTACATTTGGACGCTTCCGACACATCCTGAACGTCACTGTGTAGAACACGTCGGAATGTGATGAAGCGTCTGATGTGTTCTGTAGTTTTTTTCAGTGTACTAAAAAGGTTCTAGAAGAACTCGAAAAACTCTTTCTATAACAAAATGTTCCCTGAGCACGTTATTTGGTTGACAGTAGAATTTTGATCGGGACACTCTGTAGCGTGGTGTGACGTCTGATGTTACACAACACCATCGTGAATGACGTCATAAAATTAATGGATGTCTTCTTGGTCCCTTTTAAACAAAATTAAAATGGCAGATGGCTATCGTTTAAAATAGCTCTTCCGGGTCATTTGTTGGTTGTTTATGCTAAATCACTTTAGCTAAACGAATTAAATTGATGACCTTCGTTATTTTGAACACCAAAAATGGAATCAAATCAAATCCATCAAAGTTTCTTTTCAAATAAAGAAAAGCATTTCATTTATCCGAAACAGATGTTGAACTTGAAGAACAAAATAACAAAGCACTCTAAGCAGATAACGTATAATTGCCAATTCACGAAAATGCCCCCACCCCAAGGAAATCGTTGAGTGTTTTCAATATACAAAATATTTAAACAGGTTCGCCGTCGTATAAATAGAAAAGAGAAAATTATGGGAAAACGATCTCGCAAGAGGTCCTGGGTTCGATTCCCGGGCGAGATCGTTTTCTCATAATTGTCTCGTTTCTATTGCATGTCGTGCATGCATATTATTTCTACGCAAATTTCACTATGTTTTCTTTTTCTTTCTTTTTTAATTCGTCTTTTTACATATGTTTCACACATGCACAGTATTATCAATACAGCAATATGATTTCTGGTTTTAACTTCCGAAGTTCAATGAGGCATCGATGAAGCATTTGGCGTGACAAAAATCCTTGTGTTGTATTTTTTAATATTATTATCAAGAGAAGTTGCTATTACATTATTACAATAACATGCGATACGGTAGACCTGAAACTGTCGTCATTCCTCGCATCGTATCTCATGATACATTTATAACAATGCTCTTCAGGCCTTCTTCTACTATACCATTGACTAATTAATACACTCTCTTATCGTTGTGTTATATGTGCACACAAAAAGCTATTGAAACCTATAATATTATTGCGAAAACCGTATACGCATTACGTATATAATACTGAGAACAGAAATATTTTCGCTATCAAAAATCATTTTAGAAATGAAAATAATGTTAGCACTTTCCATGCGGCAGGCATCTGCAAACGACATTCCAAGATTTCACAACATGTTTCAAAAATGCCAAAATTGTTCAATATCATTACCATATTTGAAATCACCATCAGAAATGAATTGAAATAAGTACAAACATGCCTAGTATTGGTTTAGTAATCCTTGAGAATCTTGAGATACTAGACTTTGAAAAATTTGGACGGTTTCTGAAAAATCAGTTTTGTATATGGTCACCATTATACAAAACTGATTTTTGGTGAAACTAATGATATAGCCCATGGAAAGTGTTACAATTGGATGTAATGTGGCTGGGGGATCGAATTTTGTTCGGTGGGCGCATTTTAGTCCAGTATTTTTACACTTGAATACGCTGTGTCTCTCTATTTTACAATATAACACGATCGCGATACGTATCACCGTTTCCATATAATTTATACACAATTTGTATTTCATGAACCGTAAAATTGCTGAATCGTCCCGTAAATCGTACTAAATCCCTGGATTCTTATGTATACATTAATGATTTCATGATTGTTCTGCAACCCTGGGTTGAAAAGTATGGACCCACCGCATGATTAGCCATGGATCTGGGTTCTGTATAACCACGTGGGTTTGTTTACAAATAAATAAAACGGAAGGGAATCCCCGATACATACGTCACCAATGCGCCTGCGTACTGTGAAAAGGGGAGTTCCCTAATCATTTTCAAGATGGTGGTTTTGAAAGGAATCCCGTCGATTTTGTCGCCGGATCTTCTTCACGTTCTGGCAAGCATGGGCCATGGAGATGAGATTGGTGAGTGAGATTGATATATTTAATTACTTTTCCTTTAGTTTATGCTAAATAGACTTTTGTGACACCGGGTCTATCGCCAGAAATTCATGATATTATTGTGTTCATGTTTATAAACGAAACGTGTGCTGCTGTTTGTGTGGATTTTCAAAACTGCCGAATTTGGCAGCAATCGCTGTGGCTGGACGTCAACTCCGCCCGGTCCCCCAACCCAACTCAACACAAAAGTTGGTAACCATGACTGTTCTTGGCAATATCCTCATATATGTCTTACATATGGTATAAAGCACAAGGCAGCAATTGTTTTGCAGTTGTTTTACATTGTAGAAATGATAGCTGCCTTATTCTTTATTCCGTGTGTAAGACCTATTTGAGGATATTGCCCTGTTCTTCATTCAAGTACCCCTTTGCAAGAATTTTCAACAATGTTACCCCTTTGGCAATGTCTGGCTAGACGTCCCGTAACTGAAGTGTGCATGCTCAAACCAATTTAAATACGTTGTAGCGAATACGGTTTATTCCGTACGGGACGTGAGGCAAGATATAGCCACCCCTTTTTTTGGCAAAAACAAGGACAAAATTAGGGTAAAAAATACCCCCTTTTTTGCTTTTCAATGACTATCTATCATCTTAAACATCCCATTTCAAAGAAACTTTATACTTCTACTTCTACTTCTACGTCAATAATCAGCAGGATCCATAAGTCAGGATGTATAGCCGATGAATTGTGGATACGTATGTGCAGAATCATAGATGTATGTGAAGATATATACAGGTGCACATACATTAATAAGATAAAAACTTGTTGCTCCCGACAGTAACAGGCGTTATGGTCCTGTGTTATGTTCTCATTGACTGTGGTGGTAATTTCATGCACTGTCGGAGCTATATGCCGCCTGGTAGCAGTAGTAAATAAATCAAGCTATTACGATATTGATGGCAGCAGGGCGCACCGCTGTTTACATTACAAGCAGGGGAAGACATGATTCCCAAACATGAATTTTTTTTTTAGGATTTCGTAAAAATAAATTAAAAATCTTTTTTTCTAATTTCGCAGAGACTAATTCATGAAATACCTCCTTTTTCATGATTTCGTGGTCCGTGCTGACAATCGAAAAATATACCTATTTTCCACAATTTTTAGAACATGGTTACCAACTTTTGTGTTGAGTTGGGGAACCAGGAAGTAAACACATGATTCTGAATATTGTTGGGTCCTTTGAATCCTTTATTTGTTTAGTCTTAGGAGAATCTTTACAAGAATGGAGTCCTGAAAGTCGTCATTAGAATTTGACCTCTGAAGTCAACTTCAAAATGCGGCAGCCCTGATTACACAAAAATAAAGTCAATTTCAAATTTGACTAAAGTTATGTTCAGGCTCTGTCATGTAAACAGGGTCAAAAACAAAGTCTCATTTTGACCCATACGCACATGTATTGGCGGGATGAGGGCGGCGTTCATCAAATGTGATGTATCTACTACCTTATGCAAACTTTTTTGTCCACTATTGAAAACGGGTAACAATGGGTTTAAAAAGTTCTATTTAACAAAAAGGTTTCATTTGTAATAAGACCTATCGACCAACTGTGCAAAGCACGCTGATAAATATAGAATTAAAAAATGTGGTATGCCAGCATACTTGTTTGATATTGATCAGATTGTCTTCATAAAGTTCTTCAGATTATGATATTATTAACACTTGATGAGACCCATCTTTTGACCTTCACCTGAAAAAACCTTGTCACTTGTGTTCACCCCTGCAAAGTGCAAATAAAAATCAATAACCAAAATGTTTCCTGTTTTTTTTTGCTTTACAATAAGTTTTTGCCCTACAATACTTGTCCTGGGAAAATCCCCCTGTTATGTATTATCCTCTTTTGAAGATCTATGAAAAGGTCAAGTCAAGTCAGGCCCCCCCCCCCCTTAAAAAAACAGCTTTGTTCGCCCAAACATGACCGACCCATAAAATCTCAAAAAATCCTGCTTTTTAAATCTATTTTTTAAGATAGTTTTTTTTGGTGGAAAATGTATGTTTTAAATGAATTTTTTATCTGAAGTTGCCATGTAGATAAACAAACTGTCCTAGACCAATATCCTCCCTTGAACAACAAGGAGGTACGAATTCAAAATTCTAGCAAAAACGGAACATCAAACATGATTTGAGGGTTTGTAATAACTGGCTGCAGCAAGCCTGTCACCCTTTCATTCAACACACATGCTTTTACTGAGATTTTAGACTTTTCATATTTTTTTTGGTATGGCGCTATTAAACCTACGTATAAGAACATTAAAGTAATTGAAAACAAAATTCTATAGTCTTTTTCTTCTCTAAAAGTGTCGAGTAAGCTTAAGAATAGAACTCCATAGGCAAAGTGTCTAAATAGCAACAAAAAGAAAGAAATAGGAAAAAAAGGTAAACTCACCTCACTGAGCTAGCTCAAGTCAAGTCACCTATTTTGTTCAAGTAATGAATATAATGGCCCGTATTCTCGTACGTAGTTAAACACGGTTTTAAGCTAAACACGCGTCTAACTTTGACTTTAGACACAGCATTTAACTAAACGCAATTCTCGTACATTTGTTTTACTTAAACACGCGTCTAACTCGCCGAAATGTGTCTAACTTTAATCAATCAATCAATCAATCAATCAATCAATCTTTATTTCCATATAAAAAAATAATACATCAAATCACAATCACATATATAAAAAACACAATATGGAGGAGTAGACTGGAAAGCCAATGAGGCCCGTTTATGGTCTACCCCTTAAAACATGGGTACGGGGGTAGTTTAATGCGTGTTTAACTAAACTCGTGCACCAACAGTATGCATTTAACGATCACTCAACCGTGCCCCATGCAAGCTGAAGTGCGGATCGGGTAGTCTTTAAAAGTACCGTGTATTTAAGGCGTTCGGTCGATATCTATTGTAACTCATTAGGGCCACAATGAATTAGATACCTGTATACAATCAACACAGGACACTCTGGGAACGAGATTTGCAGAGTTTAAAATCGCGTTTGGTTAAACACGTCGTTTAAAGGATACACTCACGTTTAAGTTAGACACGCGTTTAGTTAAACACGGTTTTAAGCTAAAACCGTGTTTAGTACGAGAATACGGCCCAATATGTCTGGTTCAGGCTGGCTCAGGTTAATTAAACCTATAGTTTGATCAGCTCCAAATTGTCATACGGCGAAGCCTCCTTACAGCAGCGAATTAATACAAAAGGATGCAGGCGCGTATGAAGGCAACAAGCGTACTGTGCAGTGGCGTAGCTCGGGGGGGGGGGGGGGGGGGGGGGGGGCAGGGGGGAAAATGCCCCCCCCCTGACGGAAAAAAAACCATTTGGGCCCCCGCCCCCCACCCCCTCTTAAAAAAAATTAAAAAAATTAAAAAGGGGGGAAAAAAGAAAATAGGGAAAAAATGATAAAAGACCGAGATGGCGTGCGGGAGCACTGGTTATGTGTGGTTATATTCAGCCCAAATAGTCAAATATAAGGCAAAATTGTACATGTAGTACATGTAGCCTACTGTGCGATTTTTTTTTTGACCGTGCACATTTTTTTGACTTCAACCCCCCCCCCCCCCCACTTACGTAAAATTCACGAGTTGGTGACTGTAATCAAATTTGGGGCAACCTTTTACGAAAATTTCAGAAATCTTGCCCCCCCCCTGAAAAAAATCCTAGCTACGCCACTGGTACTGTGCATCATATGCGTAACCCGTGCGTGTGTCCAAAACCATGTGCATGTGGCCATAATCGTGCGCATTTGCTTGGATTACTTTTGCATGCGGAGAGATAAAAACTGAATATTTCTCGCCAATTTGGAACTTATTAAACTATACTGTAAAAGTGGTAATTTTTGTGCGATTACATTTTCGTGCTTTGCCAACTTTTCAGCCAGTTCTCTTGTTTTTAAATTCGCGATTTGAAAGTTCATTACATAGACTTATACACGAAAGAATATGTTCGCGTGATTTTATTTTCGCGGTAGCTGCTTGGAGCATGAAAAGCGCAAAAATTAATGTAGCGCGAAAAATTCCACGTTTACAGTAGTTCATTGTGCAAATCAACAATCCTGTAAATAGCGACTAAATCAGTCACAAATGCGCCCAAATGTTTGCCAAAAAGTATAATTAAGAAAGCTTAAAACAACTACATACGAATGTGCATTCAGTTGTCATTGGTCAATTATTCTTACTAAAATGTGTTAGTCTCGTTCAAAAACGAGACATTGTTGAAGTAACTTGAAGATATCAAACATTGACTGGCGACTAGAATTGTTGCCTTAAAGGGTTATTGAGAGATACGTATGGGAGTGCGCCCTCAATTATCCTGGTAATCAGGTTTTTTTGCATCAAAGTAATACTTAGGCATATACTAACTACCATCTGAAACAGTTTACTATTATTCGCCGTTTATTATATCAAATTTCATGATTTTCTTAGTTTCGATATGATGATATCGAAACTATGTGCTGAATTCGGAAATTATGCTATCATTTTACGCGCGGCCTTTTGCGGCAAATCTCAACCTAGAAGTGCCGTTATTTGCTTATTTGGCATGAAGGCGATGTCGGAATTGTATGACATTTTGGATTTGGGCTGGATTTGGGCTATGTTGATGATTATCTTTACGTTATTTGCTCATTAAGTATATCGATACATCTCTCAATGCCCCTTTAAGGGGCCAATGGTTACCAAAGTTCATAAAATTACTAGCGACTAGATTTTTTCCTCTAGAAGCCAATAGCTCTCAAATTATTTTTCCTGTTTACCGGGTTGCCAATCAAACTGTGTTATGAAAGACACACATTTTTGAGTTAGTCTAACACCAGACTATCAAGTCATGCTTAATAAAATAAATTGGAATGTCAATTGAATTGATTTGATTATTAAATCATCGTTCACCATTTCAGACTTCGACGCATTAAAGCAATGCAAATCCCCACTGTTGATCATTTAATCATTTGATCCAGTTTTATAGCGGAACAAGAATAGTGAATAACATGGCTTAAAAATATAGAATGACAGCATAATGAATTGTATTGTCAATTGTATTTTTGCGTTATTGACATAAACATTAACAAGGTGGTTAAATAGTTTACACTTGAGTACATTGCAATCATGCTCAACAAAGGCAAACTTCTATGTAATAGTCCAATTGCCAGCCAGTGTTATTGATGAAAAGCGATCAATTTATCAATTTCAAATTCCAGCGCAGATTAGGCAGTCAATTTTAGCGATCGCCTATTCAATCAAAAGGTTGCATATATCGATAGTGTGCTTTGCCATTTGTGCAGATAGATCAAGGAAGGCCTAACTATTAAGCGAACAGTTTAAACTGTCATTTTGTTGACTTTGATTGTTCAGCTTGGGCATTCCCCTTCTTGTTGGTCAGGGGTGTTTGGTCATCAGTTCTGCATGACCGCTCCTGCATGACCGCTCAATCTATTCTAGTTCCTATTTTAGAAGAACCTTGAATATTTACATCCACAATTAAGTAAACCTTGATAATGTTGAACTCAATGTGTAGTAAAAATTGACTGCAGATCCTTGCCATTGAAAATCCCATCCTCCTGCACATGTACGTGGTTATTCTGTTCTGCTTGACTGCTAGATCAATTTATTCTAGTTCTTATGGTATTATAAAGTAGATCTTGAATAAAGTTTTTTTATAAAGTTGAACTGTTGCATGTGGGGATGATAAGTACAATGTACATTACAATTTCCCCATATCTGCATGCTTGCATGAATGGGGGGAAGTAGGCGAAATACAAGCTTTGCGCACTGGTGCAATTGAACAATAAAATTCAGTAATTAGCTTATGAATATTTATGAGGTATAATAAATAAGATTACAACCATTCTTTTCAAAGATCTATGCTACAACCTAATCGTCAATTATGTTATCTACAGTAGATAGCAACACAACACAATGGTCCATTTATGCTATTTACGCGAGATAACATTACAACATAATGATTCAATATGCTATCTGCAGTAGATAGCACTACATTCCAATGGTCCAATTTGCTATCTACAGTAGATAGCACTCAACACAGTGGTCCAATATATGCTATATACAGTAGATAGCACTAAAGCACAATGGTTCAATATGCTATCTACAGTAGATTTGAATGGTATCAGTAGCACTGTGACATAATGGCATAATGTGTTATCTACAGTAGATAGCAATACAAATAAATAAGATGTGAATATTTGTGTTCAAGGCCAATTGTTCATACAATGTTCTTGCTGCACACCTTTTGATAACAATTTGTTTATCAGATTTATTTAAAGCAGGCTTAGCAGTTCATAAGACCCATGTGACTCAAATAACACTTTCCCAAGTCTTAAATCTAACCCAGTGGCTTAACTAGTTTGGTGGTTGGGAGGGAGTTAGGAGCCCCATGCTCAGAACCCTTACCCCTGCGTACCCCACCGCCACCCCCACCCCCCCAAAAAAAGATATGTTACCCTCCCCATTTGATATCCTTGACCACCCCCACTCCGATGAACTGATGAAAAAGTCTAGACATGTCACTGCTCTACCCTAACCAGTGTAGAACCAGAAATGAGGCGTTCTAAAAGTACAACTGTGCCACTGGTACTAGTGCCATTAGCGGTAGCCCGACTGCTCAATGCCATTGATCCAATCAATAACAAGGCTGGTTTAATAGTCTTTTCACTTGGGTAAATTGTCTTCTTGCCGAACTTATTTAAGGTAACAAGATAGGCGTGCTAGCTGATGTGCATCAAATTAGGGTTTCATGGATGTGTGTCAAATTTGGGGATCATGACTCTCACTCCTCAGATGTTTTCCCTAGCCATATAGTTGGGTATAAGGAGCAGAGAAAATTGTCTCGAGTAAATTTATGGGATCACGTGACTATGAGGAAGCGACCATGATGACCGCTGAATGCATTACGTCAAGCGTGTGCAACCTGCGGCCCGCGGGCCACATGCGGCCCGCCAGCCTCTAATCTGCGGCCCGCGAAGTATTCCAAAATGCCCATTGATGCAGCCCGTTTTAACCGGAACTCCCTAGGTTACCCAAATGACAGATTGATTTAGTTGTGTGCTCTCTTATAATTAGTAGGTGACGCACGCATTAGTAAATCGAGGCGTGATTGCGTGTTAAAATTATCGAAATTGGTCTCAATCGGGTCTTAAAATCACTTGAAACTTTGCTTTCCGTCAGCAAATATATGTTTCTGTTGGTAAAAATCTCTCTATGTTCTAGTCGGCATCAAATAGTTCATAGGCCGTCTCGGAATGTGAATTTGAATTTGTATGTAAAGAATTATCTATATTATGGAATGAAATGATTTGATAAAAGATTGTCGTAAATATGTATGATAAAGGGATGGCTTTTACTTCACAATTGAATTATTTTAAACCTATCTTGCATTGAACTGTTTCAAATCTACCTTGTCTCCTTAACAGTTAAAACAGGAACACAATGTTGATAATAGAATTTCCAACACAGATAATTGTGTCAATGTTTCAAAAGAGATCATCCATATTTAATCAAGTTATATATTATGTTTTATAATCAATATTTCAATTAGTTTTGGTTGAGACATTCAACTGGTGTCTACTTCGAGTGTGATTACGTGAAGACAATCAGGCATACCTTGACCATACCTTGAATAGGCTATGAAGGTTATGTTGAAGAAAACAAGTTGAGAGAGTGGAGGTGTGTAAGAGGGAGTGGGGGGGGGGGGGGGGGGGGGGGGGGGGAGAGGGAGGGGAAACTAAGATTTGAAGATGGTAGGGTTTGGAGTTTGTGACTCTGAAATTTGAAAAATAAACTGATTGGTTTGTGAACTGTGCAGTGGTGGGCACCATTATAAAACTTTTTTTTGGGGGGGGGGGGGGAAATGGGAGGCAAACACAAATGGGGGTGTCAGGCAAGATATTTATATTTTTTTTGGGGGGGTGGGGTAAGAATGCGAAGTTTGTGGAAAGTTTTGCTTTTAATGTCAACATTTCCTGAAATTAGCCTAAAATTGGTCTTAAATGGCCAATTTTAGGCTAATTTTTTACATTAAAAGTCAACATTTTTGATTGTGTGGTGAGGTGGAGCTTCAACCCAGGGGGGGGGGGGGGGGGGGTGACAAGGATCATGACTGCCCCCTTGCCCACACGCATGTTTATTATTTATTATTTGGTATAGAACTAGTGCTGAACTTCTCTGATAGCGACTATCATTGACCCATGTGTCATCTATGCCTGCCTGCCTGCCTGTTCCCTGTATGGCAGTGGCAGTATAGCTTGATCAGTGGTAGAGCTAAAAAAATCCTTCAAAAATTAACACTGTAATATCACTCCATTCACATTCAATCATCCCTTATGTCCTTAGATTTCAAATTCCAGACGGACATTTCCGGCGTTGCCAGACCCCGACACGCAGCCAGTTTATTTTACTTTTGTATACCGGTGTTTTGGTATCCTTTGTGTATCAGTGTCTGTAGCTATGCAAAGAGAGTTGATCCGCTGAATAGAAGTATGTCGATGAAACAAAACGTATGGATAACTGCAACATTCCTCCTATTTCCTCTTTACACGTTAAATCAATGCTGTCAATTGTGTCTAGTTTATGACAAAGGCTGATTAAATTGGGTAATACATCACAGCACATCAAAGATTTGTACTCCCGGGATCTATGTCAACCTTTGTTACTGTTTAGTTTATAGGGCTTGTATGTAGTCTAATCCGCAGGGTGGGTGTGGTACTTGGTGGTAATGAGGTTTATACGGGAGATGAGCTGTCAAATTGTGTTCACTCGGCTGGTTTAATATCTTGGTATAATGTAAGGCCACAAAAAAAAACCACCCTGTTCTACAGCTACGGACTCAACCGACCCATTTTTTTAAAAAATTGTGTAAACATTTTTTAATAATAATATTTTTTTCTGGACCCACCCCCTCCCCCTCTGTTTCATTTTTTTAAATGGTCAAGTTTCTGATTCGGCGGCACATTTCCCAACAAACACGCCCGACCGTCCCTACCTGCAAATCCCCCCCCCCCTCTGCAAAATTCAAACGGCTGTGAGACTGAAATTTTCATGTGGATGTCAAAAACAAATTAGTCATCACATTCCTGCGCTCTCCTCTCCACCTTCCCTCCCCCTCTCCACTTCCCTCCTCCCAACCTTCCCCCTCTCCACTTCCCTCCTCCCCACCTTCCCCCTTCCCACCTTCCCCCTCTGCACCTTCCCTCCCCTCTCCACCTTCCCACCCCTCTCCTCAAGTGAATCAATACCGCCTGGTTACGCTTGTGGCTGGTCTATGACTGTACCCATGCCATTTTCTTGGCCAAATTCTAACCGATCCATATGATATTGATCAGATTTTGCAAGGTATTGATCAGAGAATAAATCTGATCAATACAACGTATAGATAAAAATAAATCTGATCAATACCTCAAGACATTCCTCAAGACAATCATTTCTACAGCTGTTTGATATAGGGCCATGTGATAAAAACGTTGCCAATCTCATCACATCTACATGTGGTATTCGCGTGGTGTTGAGTGAAATATGTTGAATTTCCCACATTAAAGTTAAATTCTTAAATTACTAGTAATAGTTGTGCCACGCGTGCTCGTAGAGCACGAGTGAAACATTTTACTTGTACGCGACCCAAAGTGGTACATGTATAAATATCACAGATTTGTTCCGCAAGTACAAGATGTATTTAAAAAATTAAAAAATTCTTACGAATCTTAAATCTGTGTTAAATTACTCAAGTGTAGTAGCCTGGTTACCTAGTAAGAATCTGAGAACAATTAGTCATTAAAGAAGCTAAAAATAAATAGAAAGCTATCCTAGATCCAAGGCAAATTAAAATCACACCAAAAGAGCCAAAGACAGACTGAAATAAATAAATGAATGAAATCAACCAGACACCAAGTCGACCCTATAGACAGTGTTATAGCTAGCCCAAGTTGAGTGCCGGTTGCAAGTAACGATCCTCCATCTCTGCTGCTCCGCGTTTTTCACCCGATTCCTGACGATCCTCCATCTCTGCTGCTCCGCGTTTTCCACCCGATTTCCCAAAGAAACTTGTGATGCGTTGCTGTGACATATTTAATAGAATTCCTCGCTTATTTCCAAGTTAAAACTTCTATTTACCCGGGTATTTATTCCTGCTGCCTCAATGCATTTAGACAATTGCCTGCTGACCCCGACGCAGCGAGAAAGTTATGTGTGCTAGTTGCGTGCCAAATCAGAGTAAACTACTATAAGCTTTCATATCGGTGAATAATGCATGCGCCAGAGATTAGCGATCCCCAGGCCATGCCACGAGGCATCGATGTCTCTTGACCTTTGCACTCAATTAGCGAAAAGGACCAATCGTGGCCGGGATTCCCTGGTATTCCCCTTTACGTCACCAGATCTTTAGCGTGAATAATTAATTGACAGAATTATTTCGCTATGCTTGCGTAAATCTCGGAAACGGGGTGATTTGTAGGACTTTTAAGGTGGGGATTTCTTATTTTTGTTAATAAGTAGACATTCTGATTTAAATAGTAAAACTTTTAACATTCATTATTGCAATAATAGTCAACTTTTAACACCCACTATTGCCATTTTCGGAGTTTTGTGGAGACTTTTTGTGCCGGTCGGTAGATGCAAGGTTTAAGGTTAGTGCCGGTCGGATCACTTCCGTGCCGGCCAGCCCCGACCGGCGCCGACCGGCGTAGCTAGAACACTGCCTATAGAAAATATTGGTATGATCACAAAGTTATGTGATATTGGTACAGTCCATCCAATATTTAAAAACATGCAGGTATTTGCATACAGTCGTCACTTTTTGGTAAATCATTTGTTTTAGAATGCCAGAATAGAGGTTATTCAGGTAAGGCCAAAAAAAGGAGGTAATGTGTTGTCCTCCACAGCTTTCAGAGAGAAGGGGCAGGCGGGTGGATTTTTTTTAATTTTAATTTTTTTTAAAAATTCTTATACCAGCGGAAGCTCAAAGTTCAACCAACAAGAAGTTGTAATCACTCTTAGAGTCGCACATATATGTTATAAACACTTAATTTAATATTCAATGCCATTTAAACTGTTTAAAAATAAAATCTGAAAAAAACTCTGGAGCCATCTTTTCGGGAATACTAAACTGTGTTTAAGATTTTCAGAAATAAAGAAAATACGCCTGTTTTCATGGTACATATTTGAAGTTGGCTGGGCGTCTTGCACCAACTCAATTACCGGTAAGCATAGAATATGTCGGGTGCGAATCCCTTTTATTGTCCGTTCTGCCTGGCTACATGCATGGATAACCTCTACAGTTTTAAAATATCATGCAGCATGATGACAATGAGGTATTTTTATAGGCCCCCCCCCCCCCCAAAAAAAAGTTTGTCTCAAATGACATGAGAGACTGAAAATCTAATGCGGTCTGCGGATTTTTTTCCTTTCAATTTAGACCTGATCGTCATTTGTTTGGCCTAAAAGTTGAATTTTCAAGATTTTTTGAGAAAATTGAAAGAAGAAAAAAAATTTGAAAAAAAATTTGACCCCCCCCCCTAACGCGGCCGGTTTCGGGAATGCGCGCGGGTCATTTGAGACAACTTTTTTGTTTGTTTGGCATAGTGCATCCCTATGCCAATCCCAGGTTCGATTCCTCTGCAAGCCTGCCATAGTTTGCACTGTTGCCTTTATGTGTCTCCAGAAGCTTACACATTCCTAAAGCGCTTGCTGTTCACCTCCCTGGATATAACACTTGGATCAATTTTAGAATTGTGTAATATAAATGCTTGGTAAGCTATAACATCATGCTATTATAACTATTATTACTTCATGCAGACATACTATTGTTTATGGGGCTGCCACCCTATCACACAAGAATAAAAGAACAACTCCGCTTGATTAAATGGAGGCCTATGTAGGGTATAAGTTTCTTGGAATGGGAAGATAAACCCTATGTTGCTGTGATGGGGACCATTGATCATCATCGCGCTTAATTTACCTACAATAGAGGGCTCGCTGTAATCCTCTCTGATTTATTTGACTGACATGTCATCAGTTGTCTGGTATCATTGAAGGAATACAAAC
Organism: Ophiura sarsii; assembly: GCA_035610835.1. NCBI lineage: Eukaryota > Metazoa > Echinodermata > Ophiuroidea > Amphilepidida > Ophiuridae > Ophiura > Ophiura sarsii. The sequence goes on from CM069448.1 coordinate 55,900,306, forward strand.
GCGATATTGATGTGATTGCTTGATTTAGCAACTTCCTTAATACTAATTTGAAGGACTCGAGATAGGTTTTGACCTGTACCAGAGTACCCTGTGTTCAGTGGCGTAGCTAGGTTTCGCATGGGGGGAGGGGGCAAGGCAAGATATGAAAGTGAACCTTCAAGATTTTTTTTTTTTGGGGGGGGGGCAAGAAATGAAAGTGAAGGTTTGATATTGTTTGAAAATCATCTTTTGTGAAACAGTTTTGTTTTGAGTAGGGCTTGAAATAAGCAGGTGGGGGGCAAGGCAAGATATGAAAGTGAACCTACAAGATTTTTTTTGGGGGGGGCAAGAAATGAAAGTGAAGGTTTGATATTGTTTGAAAATCATCTTTTATGAAACAGTTTTGTTTTGAGTAGGGCTTGAAATAAGCAGGTGGGGGGCAAGGCAAGATATGAAAGTGAACCTACAAGATTTGTTTGGGGGGCAAGAAATGAAAGTGAAGGTTTGATATTGTTTGAAAATCATCTTTTATGAAACCGCTTTGTTTTGAGCAGGGCTTGAAATAAGCGGGAGAAGGGAGCAAATTTGCCCATGCTAAACCTTAACACTTTTCCATGCGGCTATTAGTTTTATTTGAAGGATTACCAAACCAAATACTAGGCATGTTTGTACTTATTTCAATGCATTTCTCATAGTGGTTCCAAATATGGTGATGAAATTTAATAATATTTACATTTAGAAACATATTGTTCAATTTGGAACTGTCGTCTGCAGGTGCCTGCCGCGTGGAAAGTGTTAAAATGCCCCTGATGATCCTGAGTAAATTGCCTGACCAGAGGCACATTTTATGTTGAAAATTGCCCCTGTACTGTAGTATAAAATGTAAAAAGATGAATCCAACGGAACCAGGAACAAAACACACCAAGGATCAGAAACTGATACAAGAGGATATCTCGAAAATATAAAAATGCTAAGAGTAAAAGCAAGATATACCAACAGGGTGTGGGAAACAGGTAATAACAAGGGAGAATAACATGATAAAACAGATAAATAAAAATTTAAAAAACACAAACGGAAATGCACTGGGACAAGCAATGAAAATTGCTGTGCAATAAAACAACAAAGATATATCTGAGACTACTCAGGATATATGGTAACAATAAAGACCGACGTTTCAAGTGGATATACCACCCTTCATCAGGGACAAAATATTTTAACAAAAGTGTTAAGAACTATAAATAAGATAATGAACTAGACAAGTCCACCACTGTAATTATAGCACAATGCCAGTAATAGATGTTGACTACTATAGGTATCCAAGTTAACACTGTACTGTAGGTTATTCCATTGTGCTCATCATCATATCAGGATAGCTTATTTCAGAGGTTATGTCATTTGATAGCTCCCGATCTTTGACAAATTGCTGCCCCTAGTTAAGATCTGTTAACCAGGAGACATATTGTGCCAATAATAGTGCCTGGTTCAAAAATCCTATTCAACCCCCTGGTTTTGAGTGTGAATGTGGTCATCAGTGGTACAGTCAAAACTTGCATAGGCAAGTTAGTTTTGAACTGACAAACTGAGGCAGCTTAAAAACTCTGAGGAGCAGGTGAGGGGTGGGATAATTCCCGGACGCAATCAACTGTTTTACCTGGGTATTGAAACATGTTGCCTAATAGTTCCTAATGGGGCAGATTTGAACTTGTGATCATATAATATATCACCTATCTCAGATAGAAGCATTCATTCAAAGAGTGCAATATGAGGGGAACGAATGCCCCACCCACCTTTGCCTGTTGTAACGCCACAGCTAGATCGATTAAGAGTGCAGACACTCCAGCAACACACCTAAATGAATTAATCAAGCTTTTCCTTTAGATTTAACCAACCATAACCATCCCAAATCCAACAGAAGCCCCGAGCCTGTGGACACCCATTCCCCAGTCAAGCAAAGGTTCATATATAGGCCTCCAAAAATGTATGTTTGGGAGTGCGACCCCCTTTGCGTGATGCACGATCACCTGGACTCTTGCCGCGACTGACGGGCCCGGTATACAGGGCGGCATACCCATTTTATGTGTCATTATTTGTCCCATGTTTCCCCTGCTTTATTGGTACAAACCACCAAAATGGGTTAGGGTTAAACAAAAGCAATTGGAATCCAAATGGTCACTACACCCTGGAGTTGTAGTTAGCAATTAGTGTCTCTATGTGTTGGAAAATGTGCTGCAGCGAAATTTTGTGCCTCCCCTAAATTTTGTGACCCCTAAATGTTGCAATCCCCCTAAATCTTGTGACCCCTCTGTGTCCCCCCTAAAACTTGACACAAGCCCCATAGAATTTATTTAATATGTCAGCATTCCCCTCGAATTTACCCCCACTCCCCTTCCCCCTTTGATGATGCTTTACCAATCAGAAATGCTACAAGGAGATAGGTAGGTATAATAAATAAATATTTTCTGAAGATAAAAAAACCCAAGAAGATATCTAACACTAATAACAGTAAATTCCTTACAATTTGGGTGGCCTGTTTTGTCGCCATGTAGATTATCCCATGTGTGGGGGCGGTTAGGCCTAGTTAAATGCGAAGCGCGCAAAGCATCTTGAGTGATGTTACAGGTATGAATGGAATCTCATTCTCATTGTTTGGGGTGTAACATTGTAACATGTATGACTAAACATTCAAAACATTAATGCTAAAACACCGGGGGGGGGGGGGGGGGGGGGTTATTGGCATGTATTATGAAAAATACACCATTTCTTTGGTATTGCGGTATGAAACAGATGATTTAAATTACTTCCCATTCCAGAAAATGGTTACAAAACATGCAGCTTTCTCTTAGCCCACCCCATTTCATTTTTAATGGAATTTTTATTTAGCATTCAGGACTTTTGGGCATAAGGGTTAATCTTTAGTTTGATAGAGGATGAAACCCAAAATGAGAACTACCTGCCGATTGGTTGAAATTTAGGATGTGTCTACTATTGTGCCAATCAGATTAGCATAAAATATTTATTAGCAAAAATGTAATTGGTTGTCAAGATGATTATTTCATGTAATTAACCAATGAGAATTCTTGTACAAAAGACAGGTAGTTCCGGCCTCAGGGGGTTAAGGTTTTCCCATGTTATATTGTTTTTCAAATAACAAAAACACACAGTAAGATAGGGCTACATATTTGAAATTGCATCAACATCTAATTTCATTTGATATTGCATCAACACCTAATTTTAGAATTGTCTACCCTGAAGATTCTGGATCCATCAACCTTAGGCCAAAAAAATAAATTGTTGTGTTGCCCTCAGCGACCGACCCTAAAATCTCAGAAATCAGGGTCACAATTTTTATTTCATTTTTAAGATTTAAATTTTACCGGTACTATTTTCTGCTTGAAATGAATAAGTTTGCTTGAATAGATTGCTTTTTAAAACTACTATAGAAATATTAGTCAAATTGACATTTACCAATTTTGTCTTGTCATGAACCACAGTCTGTCAGTAATATTTGTCAGTAAACAAAAAAAAAAGAAAAGAAGGAAAACTGACCGACCAACCCGACTTCAAGATTTGTGGCACTTGAGGGCAACACAACAACAACAAATATTGCCTTAATTTGAGGCTTTCTCGATTTATCCGTGGCTATTTGTTCTCAAATTGACCCTAACCCTAACACCTTGGTTTTTTTAATCAGTTCCAAATTGATGAGCTGCCTTACAACAGCTTATTAATACAGAAGGGTGTAGGCGCACATGAACGCAACAATTGCACTGTGCATCAAATGCGTGATGCATGCTTTGACCAAAATCGTATGCGTTTACTTGGATTCGTTTTGCTCGCTAAGAGATACAAAAAATGCAATATTTCTTGCCAATTTTGAACTATTGAACTATACAGTATGGGGAAGGGCTAAAACATCATAATTCTAGGCTAATAAGCTTAAAGTTTCACATCTTTAAATTTTATTTGAGTATGTAAAGTGTAAAAGTACTTCCACTATTAGAGGTAGAGGGTATTAAATGGAGAAAATTAAGTATTTTAATTTATTTTTTAATTAACTGTTTTACTTATTAACTTTTCTTGAGTCACATTTTTCTATCAACAATGACCTTAATTGAACCTCTAACTCCATTGACCCTCAAATGACCTAGAACAGGAGGGGGAAAGACATCGGGGCAGTTCGAAATATGCTATGATCATATCCCCCCCCCCCCTAAAAATTACAGGTGACATGTTTTAATGTCATACTGGACCATTTTAGTGTTAAAATTGCAAATTTTATGTGCTTTTAAGCTCAATTTGTCACACAAGGGGTGGCTTTAGTGGCTTTATTTCTGGACCATTAAAAAACCGAAGCGCGCATTTGGTCAACATGTTTCAACATATAAAACAATTTGTGGGCTCTCTCCTCCCCTTCTGCCGCCACTGGCTATAATCAGGCTCATTAAAACCCCACCTACAAACACTGAGGGCTTTAGTCTACAAAGTATGTATATGAGCTTGCAAAGTACAGGAAACCTGTTCCTACCCTGTAGTGTATTAAAAGGACAAAAAAATGCCGACACAACGTGATAGACAAACCAAACTATGTGGTTATCTTTCCGGGCATTTTTTGATTGCATAGCAAATAATCTCTATATCCTAAAATAACCCTTCACCTCATTGTTTACCATCAAATACTATACTATTTAATTTGTAAGAAATAATTAAAATTCCTAGGTCTGTATTTAGTTTAATTTGATAAGTGCACAATGCACAGGAAACTATATGAAATGCCTGAGTGAGTGGGCCGATTGTTTAAAATCATCGTTGCCAATATCGCAACCCAGATACTCTAAAACACTTAATTTCATGGACACTTTATTTCACGAATTTAATATAACTGTTTTTAGCGGGCATGTAATTTTCTCGAATTTGGATATTTTACTGTTACTTTCAACGTAAACAATTATCAGTTTTGCGGGTATTTAATTTCGCGAATCCACATCCCCCGATTCCCCCGCGAAATTCGCAAAATAAATCCCTCGCGGATTCATGGAATTTGGGAGTTTTACAGTATGCTCACTGAGGCCAAATAAAGAAGGTTCGTCTTCAGAAACATTATGAAAATTGTTTAGCCTTTTACGATTTCTACTGGCCCTACAGCATTTTGAGGAGTCTATTTTAAACACTGCTGAAAACAATGTTTGTTACCCCGGCTGTGTGATGAAGATTTTAGTTTCAACATTGTATACCTGTTATAAGTTTGCATTACGTGTGTGTGTGTGATCCATGGAATGCCACATGTATGTATTATCGGGGTTGTTAACACTTTCCACGTGGCAGGTGGTCTGCAGAATGACAGTTCAAAATTTCACAAAATGTTTCAAAAATGTCAAAATTATTGATTATATCACCATATTTGGAATCACCATGAGAAATATATTACAATAAGTACAAACATGTCTAGTATTGGTTCAGTTATTCTTGAGATAAGACTTTGAAAGTTGAGAAAGGTTTCTGAAAAATCTGTTTTGTATAGGGTAAAACTAATAATAGCCGCGTGGAAAGTGTTAAAACAGACATGTTGAAAGTTCAAAGCTGCGTCTTTTGATTCCGTAGACTGGATGGAATGTGGAAGTTGTTATTATTGCTTATTATAGCTGATTATTGCCCCAAACCACAACATACTAGCCTAATTTGCACATCCCCTTTTTTTTAGTGCTGGAGATGATTTCATAATATTGAAGTAATAGTGAATTGACAATTTGGGTGGCGAGACTGTCATAGCTCGAAATAGGTTAACGGTCGTGGCTTTGGCAATCACACTTTGCATGCTTTGTGTGTGTAAAACCATGAAGCACCTGTGATAATTGTTTCAGTTCTGTAATTATTCTTTGATTTTTCAATGATTTTTCAAGCCTTAGGTCCAAACCTGGGTTGGGATAGGAGGGGGGGGGGCGGGGTGGTACTATTTATTTTTGGAAAGGCTGCTATTATATGTGCGAAATGGGGGAGGGCAAAACTTGCAAAACAAAATTAAAGTATTAAGAAATATAGGTCAAAGAGATTAAATACATTGCAAATTTGAGAAAATTTTCTCTCTGGTGGAAAAAACAAGAAAGCAAACACATGGAATGTCCTCACTTTTTACATATTTATTTATCCATTGCAATAATAAAAAGGCAGCAAATAAAGGGTGCCGGGTGGTTATAATGATGTATCATTATAATGACGTATCCTTAGGCAAAAAAAAATGTTTGGTTGCCCTCGAGAGAGAGAGAGAGAAAAAAATTGTGGGTCGGTCGGTCGATAGGTTTTTTCTTTTTTCCACCCAATTTCACATTCTGCTACGGCCCATTTGGCGAGCGTGACACATGTGCAGACAATCTGTCGTTGCTGTTTTGCTTGTCGAAGAGGGATAGAAACGTGCCAGCAGTGTCTATGGACGAAACGACGCGCCAAACTATCGTATTGTCCAGCTTACAAACGATTGAAACCGCCTAGATATCCATGTTGTTGGAACGGCGAATCGGAACTTTAGAGACAGCACGTCACCCAATGTTAGGGTGTACGCTGCGCGCCGCCATCTTGGCCGTCAGCTACGCTGAAACCCCTGCACAGCACACGCACACGCTTACTTTTCCATTTTCAAGAGTACAAGTTTTAAACTTGCCGTTTTGGTCAGAATAATGAATAAATAATTATGAAACTTCAGATTTCATCGCAAATGATATGTATACCAATAACAATCGATGAAAGAAAACCATAAGTATCGAAAAATGTGTTGTTTTTAAGGGCTGAAGTTGACTCAATTTCAGGCCTTACGCAGGGAATTTCCCGACGCAAAAATCACCATTTTAAAAAATGTCGCCAATTTTTCGAGGCAAAACATGATTTTTCAAAATATTATGGCATTTGATCTGAGAAGAGTTAGAATCTACCGATTATTGCATTAAATAGAAGAGGGTTGTAGCTTCTATTTGGTACCTAAACGACTCAGAAAATCCTACGATAAGTATTTTTCCTGATTTTTTGAAATATTTACCGAGTTATTTGAAGGCGTTCCCAAGGTCGAATCTGAACGGTCGAACCCGCATTTGAACCGGAATTGAAAGTTTATTTTTTTGCTGAAAAGTTGTTAACATGTAACCTTTCAGATCAAATGCCATATCGATTTAACGCCCAACCGCTAAAATACCTATACCGCCACTGCACGCACTGCCCTTCCCTGTCTGGTACGGCGGTGAGTGGGCGCGATTACATGATGTAGGATACGTCCGTCAGTTGTCCATCAATACTGCACTGTCGCGCTCGACCATCGCGTTCATGAATATTACGTTAGCATCCCTTGAGGGCGCTACCGTGACAGGCTATCTGTGACGTTTGTGCAACGTGTTTCTGAAAATTAGCGATTGTTTTTTCTCGATGTCTTTTTCATTCCGATCGAATTTGGAAATACTAACTGTGCCTCAATGTTGTTAATTATCTGTTTATAATTCATAACCAATATTCTGCTAACTTTTATCACTTCAGAATGTTAATTACTGTTGATTTTTTACTCCATTGTATTGTCCATTTCGCGTCCCATTATTCCCACGTGTAAAATGCGTTGCAAGGCTGCATAATTTTGAACCCGTATGTAAAAATAGTAGTTTCGGTTTTCTTTTCAGGCCTCATTCCTTGCTTAAATATTATTCAGTATAATTGAACTATGATCACATCATTTTAATATTTTATCATCCCCCTTCACAAACGTATTCCTAACCAGGAAACGGTCCGGGGAACTGGCGCGGGCGACATGACCGGCTGGGGGTTGATCCGGCCAGGGGGAGGTGGTCAGGCCAAATTGAGGCTGGGGCATCACAGCAGTCTCATATCTTGCATTCGAAGCATAGTGGAGTATTTTAGACCTGTTTTATTATCCTTTGGTATTTCTTATGGCCTACCAAGCTTCTTTAAATCTTAGATTAGGCCTATATATTTACATTTTTGTTTTATGAGGGCCCCCATGTTTGGTACAATCATTGCCATTTGGCTGCCACAGGAGGGGTCAAAGGCAGGCAGTCCCCTGGCTATGGACCCCCCCCCCCCCCCCCCCCCCCCCCCCACCCACCACCACCACCTAACTAACTGACAATGAAGTATGTGTTGAACTAGGGTTGAGGGAACTTTTCCATCAATCAGGGTTTATTTTAAGCTATGCCCCACGGTCAGTGAAATTGAGAGGGAGTCATGGGCCATACACTGAATTTTCTATCTATTTGACCTTGTATTGTACCAAGTTCTAGGAATCAAAAAAAAATACAGCATACACATAACAAATACAACAATATACACAAAAAACATTGTTTCTTTCTTTTATTGCATTTTTATTAATAAATAAATTGTGGTTATATATAATACAAAGTGATAAAAACATGCAGAATCACATAAAATTAAAAGATGTGTCTAGCTCTGAAGCATTGATCAGCATGCATGGATAGTTAGTAATCAACCGGTTCATCAATTATGCAAATTAGCCTATGTTTCTTATACAAATTTGGCATCCAACTTTACCATATTTTTAATAACCACCTCAATACAGGTCAAGTTTGGAAAGAATTGTTGTGGTACTACATAATATGGATAAAATATGGATAAATAACGCCATTTCCAGGGTATAGGATTAATCCAATTAAATATGCAAATTAGACGCTAATTATACTAATTAGCGCTAGAATATGTCCCTATTTCAATGGTAATGTTCTAAGTTATACATGTGCCAAATCTAGATGAAAATAACTTCTCCAGTCTTACACAGCATCTCTTACATTATTGTTATAATAATTAGTACTTTTTCTTTGATTCCCCATAGACTTTGTACAGGGGCAAAATCCCACTGGAGACACCTTTTGCAATGCATTATGGGTAATCCCATATTTTGGCAAATCATCGAATTCCATACGGCTACATCTGAAAAACCATTAGGCCATTTCTTCTCAGCTTTTTTTTTAAATGTAGAGAAGACATGGCTACTTCCAACAGCAATTCAAGAATAGTTGTATCGGTTTGAGAAATAGTAATTAAAATTGCCCAAACATACCCATTTTGGGGGGTTTTGGACCAAAAGACGAAAAAGGGTGTTTTTTCGCATCTTTAAAACGACCTATCTCCGCAACCGAGTAACGGTATGAACTGATTTTGGGCTTAAAATGCTCGTATTGATAAGCCCTTTTAGATAAAACAATAAAAAATGGTAAATTAAAAGGTTTCAAAAAGTCATTGGACACCCTACCAATGTTGCTAGATTTAATTTAGATTGCGTGGAACGTTTTAGGACATATTTTGGAAGATTGATACATTGAAAAACGAAGTAGGCGTACAGCCAGGTAATGTGAATATTTTGATGAGTTTTGTGCGACCCGTTTTTTGCGTGTTTTTTCGGTCGGTCGCGGAGGGCAACCAAACATTTTTTTTTTGTTGCCTTATTATATAAGGCTAAATTTTTTGTTTGTTTGGTTGTCCTCCAGAGCTCTCAGAGAGGTGGGGCGGGTGGGCGGATTTTTTTTTTTTTTACCAGCGAAAGCTCAAAGTTCAGCCAACAAGAAGTTGAAATCACACTAAGACTAGAGTCACATACATATGTTATAAACACTTGGTTTAATATTCAATGCCATTTAAACTTTAAAAAAAAAAAAATCTGAAAAAAGAAGAAGACAATCTGAAGAAAAAAAGAAGAAAAAAATCGGAGCGGCCCTAAATCTGACGAGCGGGCGGTCGAGGACAACATAACAAAAAAAAATTGCCTAATGACGTATCATTATAATGACGTATCATTATGATGACGTATTATTACTAATGACGTATCATTATAATGGCGTATTGTTATAATGACGTAACATTATAATGACGTAAATAATCTGTTTATGTATGCATAAAATGAGGGGCTACTTGGAAAGCAGTGTTTGTACACTGAAGTATCTTACCCTCAATAAATAAAGCATAAATAAATAAATAAGTATCATTATAATGACGTACCACTATAATGACGTATCACTATAATGACGTATCATTATAATGACGTATCAAATTGAAACCAGAACTTAAATTTTATTCTTTTTTTTATAATGAAGTATCAAGTACAGAGTTTAGCTTGAGCAATTTTAGTGCCGGGCTCTAATTTCCCGACCAGGAGTATTACAACGTAAGGTCACATTTCTTAAGTTGGGACCCTAAAAAAAATGCGATCGAGATTTTTCAATATTTACGGTCGGTCGGGAAAGGGCAACCAAACTATTTTTTTTGGGCCATATAATGGCGTATTGTTTTAATGACGTATCACTATAATGACGAATCACTATAATGACGTATCACTATAATGACGTATCACTATAATGACGTATCACTATAATGACGTATCACTATAATGACGTATCACTATAATGACGTATCACTATAATGACGTATCACTATAATGACGTATCACTATAATGACGTATCACTATAATGACGTATCACTATAATGACGTATCACTATAATGACGTATCACTATAATGACGTATCAAATTGATTTATTTCAATGCACTATGTTTAAATTAGGAAGCATACAGTAAATTACATTTCATAGTAATATTTCTTTTGTTACACCCTATATATTTCCCAAGTCACCCTGTATACTGGAACAAACACTAGATATTCACAATTCTAGATATCTCAGCTTTCTAACAATATATAATTTTGCACACTTTGGATTTATATTTTTTGAGTTATTAGGCTTAGAGCATTATCACAGGTAATTTTTGTCAAATGTATGCATGTGACGCAATAGGGTCCCAACTTAATAAATGTGACCGTAAGCTTACTGAATTTATTGACCAAATATTGATGTATTATGTGAAGAAAATGGGAAAATGCCATAAAATAATCAGTTTTACTTCCAAGTTCCTTCCAATATCATATTTTGAAGCGTATTAATTCAATTTGTGGTGAAAAGTACCGGGCGCAGCGTTTGAATTAAGCGGTAATCCGGGCGTTTTTACGCCCAAAACTGCCGTCGGAAACCAAAAATTCAAAGCAGGTTTTCCGACGGAAGCCCATATTTTTTTAATGTATAATACTGTAGTGGACAGACTTCGTCCAATTCCTGATTAAACCATAAAAAACATAAAATCCAATTATCCATATAAATTTAAAACGCCAACTTCAAAACTTTACGCTACAAAATATTATCGTACTCGAATTCGACTCCCTTTGCAATTAGATTTAATCATCTCGCAGCGCAAGGCATCCATGATTGAGTGATCTCATCTCCACGTACGTAGTTCCGGCTCGATCAAATAAACGATAGTTCTAATCGTACTACACATATGCCTTCTGTTACTGTGTTATATGATCAATTTATCCACGTCCCATGGACGTTGCTTCGTGCTTTCGGGCCCGTCGTTGCGTGTTGGGAACTGTGCCTCTGAAAACGTTAATAAGATTGCGATGATGTCATGAATTAATAACGTAAGTTTTACCAATTTAACCACGTCCCATGAACGTTGCTTCGTGCTTACGTGCCCCGTCGTATGCGTGTATTGAACTGTGCCTCTACAGAGTTAATGAGATTGCGATGATGTCATCGTGATGATAATGACATCATCCACATGTTGTGTGGGTATTGTTTGAATGTTGAATGGTAAACAAACAGCACTACCTTAAAAAATGGCGAATCAACTTTCAATCACAGGATTTATACAGGGGAAGGGGAGAGTTTCAGGAGATTAAGATGCGAGTGCTAAGGGAATAATACTTACTTTACATAGAAAACGAGGAAGAATTCAAATAAACTGGCGAAAACTGCTTTTTCATATTTGATTTTAATACTTCTTGAAATTCTCAGAAATTTTGATTTTGGCGGATAACCTGATTTCATATCATGGTTATCCGCGGGATAACCAGATTTTTGTCCTTAATTCAAACACCGACCGGGCGGAAGGGCTTTCATTGGATGTGAGTGCCGGGCAGGGGCGTAACTACTTTTTTTGAGTGGGGGGGATGAAAATTATCAGACTCAAATACGGCAGGGCTGTCAAGTTCAGAGTAATGTTCAGAGTGAGACTTTTTTAACCTCAAAATATTTTTTTACTCGCTACGCTCGTAAAACTATTGCCCGCCTTTTGTAACCCAAATAATACACTTTTTACAGCTAATGTGTACGCATGTTGGAGTTCCAGGCCTTCTTCCATGCTCCTGGATCACAGTTTTACAGTGGCCACTGATGGTGGTGTTGCCGACTTCTTCATGCATTCCTTGATTGATAGCAATTTGTAAATCGCTGTCGTCATTGTTTTCATTTTAAAATGATAAAATCCAAACTGCTATGAATGAATTTAATGTCCCAGTGTGGTTGTGTCCAACAGTGGCGTAGCCAGGTTATTCATATTGGGGGGGCGAGAAATGAAAATGAACCGACAAGATTGTTTTGAGTAAATTTTTTGATCTTACACCTATTTTTGGCACGATTGAGGTACATTTTGGCTCTAAACAAGCTTGTACCCACGACTATTTCATTTAGGTGACTATTATGCGCGCGTAGCGCGCGAAATTTTTTCATATGTGTACTTTTGACCATCATAATTCCATGATTCCTCTGGTCAAATGAACCGACAGTGCCAATCTCAACCGACACGACGTCAATATTGGGGGGGCGATCGCCCCCCTCGCCCCCCCTCTGGCTACGCCACTGGTGTCCAGTGTGCAGTGTGTGAATCTTTACGCCCACCTATTTGTTTAAATACGTCACTTTTAAAATTATTGGTTATGAAAAATCTGGGGGGGATGATAACATTAGGCATCCCCCCCAGGTAAAAATCTGGGGGGGATATATCCCCCCCATCCCCCCCTGTTGTTACGCCAGTGGTGCCGGGCATAAATTACAAGTCCTGGGTGGGCCTGCCGGTGCTGTCCGAGTTAGCTGCAATCCTGATCGAATATCCTTAATGCGCAAAGGTTTGAATTATGTGTAAGTTGGTATAAAAATAACAAGGATTTTAGAGGATGCAATCTCAACTAAATCACTAAGTTCCTCTAGGCGGTAGGCACAGACTGGACAGATATTGGGCAAGAAAGGCATTCCCTGTCCCCATTTCTCAAGAGATCCACAATATAGTTTTTTAAAAAATGTTTTGTTTAATTTTGGTACGAAGGTGACCTGAACAATTCATTTGTATGTTTTCTACTCCCTGCAGCAAAAAGGTCCACATTTTTAAAAAATAAGGTCCGTTTTGACCAAAAAAAACCACCCTCACAAAAATAAAGAATACAAAATAAATTATCTTGATTTTCAAAGAAAATAATGCTCACGATTTTACTAACGAGCGCACGGAACCTTTGAGACTTAAGATTTTTTTTAAATATAGCCTAATTAATAAATGTATAATGCTATGTGTCCATTATCAACTTTATCCTTCTATATAAGGCTATATTTAAAAATGCGTTTGTCTCAAAGCTCCCTCGCGTGTTAGTTAATTGATGCGCGTTACAAAATAATAAAAAATTCTTCTTTTAAAAAAAAATAAAATCCTCAAATTTCACAGATTTTTCAGATTTTCATTGATCACATCACATCTAGGATTTCAATATTTTATATTTAAACAAAAACAAAAAAACTTAAAAAAACCCACATTCCGCATTAGGTTTTGAAAAACTGAAGAGCTTTGAGACAAAAGATTTTTTTAATATAGCCCAAGTTTAAATTACAAAGGTAGAATTAAAAAAAAGGTGTATAAATAGCCCAAAAGCGGGTGGCTCCAGCATCCCCTGGTGGCCTCCTTTGTATTCCCCTTGTACGTCATAGTAGACTAGCACATAACAAGATCGTGATAATCCCTCGGGCCTTCAACGTCATGTTGACAGGGACCATAATCACGATAATCCAATGATAATCCTTGATTATTAATATTATATTGATGATTTTATCAACGATAAACTTTGATGATGATAGGACATTTCTATTCACAATCAATGTGTTATCCCCAGAGGGGTAGGGGACATGACACCTAGCAGCACTGCTACTTCTTTTGACCCTCTGTTTTATGTATTCCAGTTCTAATGGGAAGGGCATGCAGCTACAGCGGGCGGCGTCGGGCGGGTCCCCCCGGGACGGACTAGTAATTTGCATAAAGTATGCGAGTTCAACCTCACCCAAAAAACCCAGTGCAACGGACATCCGTGGTGCGCAATACGTAAGCTCGACCTCACGGCTCCGATTGGTTAGCTGCATTTTGTGAGTTTTCAAGCATTTGGCGTAGCCAATCGAAGTGCGCCCGCGTATGTCGCACTGTGGCCAGGAGAATATGTGCCATAGGTCCATTATGTGGGTTATTTTGGATCAAGTATGGGTCATCCAAAAGATCTGACACGGTTAAGAATTTGGCATGCTGGCTAGTAATGGGCCAGAACAACCACTAGCAAAAAATTAAAGAACCGACCCTACTGCACGGACCCTACCTTTGGACATTATTTTTTGCCTAACAGTTGACTTCAGTCTTTTCAGATAAGCATTCATTCTAACAATGTCTGTGATTGGTGCTACAAATAGTGTATCCATCTTTTTGACCAATTGACTGGTAGTTTTATGGGGTTTAAGGCTTGCTTCAGGACCTTAAAAATTATCCCCCCCCCCCCCAAGAGTGTCAAATTTAAGAGTTTGGTATGTGCTTTCTTGTCAAATATATTTAGCCCAGAATGAATAATATAAATGACACTTAAAAGAAACAACATTTGGATCATTTGATGAAAAATGACATTCAGTCTGGACATAACTACAAACTTCCCCTCATATTTTGGTAATTGTGCAAGTTGCTAATGTAATAATATTGATATCAGCTCTAGATTGCTATAGGAAATGATTCACATAATATGCCTATAGGGAGGTGATGGGGGTAGGGGGAAACAAGCGACAAGTGCTTCGCAACACCTGCAATTTTCGACACTAAACTGTTATGTCATTTTTGACGTCATTTGCGTCCATCAACGCACGTAAGCAGACAGTTTCTACCGATTATATCACTCTGGATTGTTTGGCTAATTTCCTATTTATCCGCTCATTATTTACTTAAATGGTCTTACGAAAGAATTAGCAAGACCCTTAAGAGGATTAGCCGTATTTATCAGTATAACGGTTTGATAGCCTCAAGTCTGTCAGTTTGTGGGCTGGGCATGACAGCACATGGTCCGGGAACCTGTGTGTCTCGCCGTGTTCGGGGAGTTGTGTGATTTCTTGTGGTTTGATCTAAGCACAAATGGAAGCGCACCGATACAAGATGATTGCTTGATTAGACGATCGGGGCATAAACGTATGAGTAGGATTTCCTGACGCTGTCAGACGAGTCGATGGAATCGGACGTTTTTAGGGTTATTTTTCAACACAAATAGGAAATGAATCTGATGAGAGAATGCGTTTCGCCCCTGTGTTATGACCTGGGAATTAGATTGTAAGCCTAGGAGACACCAATGTGGGATAAATATAGGTGTGTTATATGGTGGTAGCGAAGGGCTTAAGGGTGAAAATGGAGTCAAAGCTGGGGATGAGAGTGTTATCTAACCAAATTGTTATCTAGCCTTTAGGCTGTTGTTGTCTATGGGGAAGGGACATAAACAGCTTAATAGATTTATTTTTTAGTGTCCCTTAATCGGATGTTTTCTAATAGTGCAATATTTTATAACAGGTATTATTGTCTAATGCACTTATCAATTGCATCCCCGGCCCCGGGGGACCCGGGGATAGCGGGGATTAGGGCCGGGACGTACAAATTGCCCATGTGACGTCCCGGGTACAATCGTGTACGGTCCCCGCAGGGCCGGGCACCATTTTTGGTACGTCCCCGCTACAGTCCCGGCCCCCCCACAGTCCCGGCCCCCCCTTGGCCGGGACAAAGTGTACAGTCCCGGCCACCCATTTCCCAGGACAAAGTATTCACCCGGCTACAGTCCCAAAGTCGCTTATTCATTTCTGCAACCATAACAGAATGCATTTCTACGTGTTCCCTATGTGTGATTAGGCTTATTTCGTCAAGCGCATCCCATCTCTAGCTTATTTATAGCAAGCGCCCAGGGTGTACATTTGTGTACCTTAGCGTACGTCCCCGCCACATGCCTCGGCTAGCGGGGGCACAGTTTATATGTCCGCGTACACTCCCGCATAGCTGGGCATCATTTTTTGTACACTCGTGTACGGTCCCCGCATGGTCCCCGCATGGTCCCCGCATGGTCCCCGCCATGCCCCGGTCCCCGGGGGCGGGGCTTGTAATTGATTAATATCATCGAGGCACAAATATGTTTTTAAACATGGCGGGACATTGTTAAAACGGCTGAAACAAGAAGAAGGTCATTTTAAATGAAAGTTGGGGACCATGTTCCTCTTCCCCCTTCTCCAGGATCAGGCCTGGAAATAGTACCTAGTGTCCGCCCACCCGCCCATAGCGGGTAACTTTTTTGTTTGCATCGGGCAGGTACAGGTGAAGATGCAAAGGTACCTAATCTACTGGCAGGTAAAATTGTTCAAGCTCACAGTATAGGTGAGTTACACTGGCTGGTGGAATTTCTGTCAGGCAGGTATTTTTGTGAGTTACCTGCCCCCACTGACTGGTTGAAAAAAAATCTGAAGTTCCAGCCCTGTCCAGGATTGACACCCATTGCGAATATGATAGGAGTTGGAATTGTTATAACAGTCACTGGACTTTCTATAATAAACTGTGGGACAAAAGAAACTTAGTCACTTCTTTGCATGGACACAAATTAAAAATGTTGTCATTTTTTTACTTTTTTTACAGGTATACTTTAACACTTTCCATGCGGAAGTCTCCTGTAGACGACATTCCAAAATGTCACAAAATGTTTCAAAAATGTCATCATTATTGAATTTCATTACTATATTTGGAATCACCATGAGAAATGTATTGAAATAAGTACAAACATGCCTAGTATTGGTTCGGTAATTCATGAGATAGACTTTGAAAATTGGGAAAGGTTTCTAAAATCTGTTTTGTATAATATGGTTAAACTAATAGCTGTGTGGAATGTGCTAATACCCTTTACTACGCACAAGTCAATATTCAAGAAATTGTCTCAATTACAAAGAAGCAGAACGTGTGTGTTATGTGTTATCCAATCATCACTTACTGGATCACACTTCTGAGTCCTGAACCTCGATTGAAATGATCGCTACATAAAGTCTATGGCATACTATCATTCCTACAGGTTTCTGATCCTGATAAATACCAGCCAGGGAGTTACATGATAATCACTTCCCTGGCAAATAGATTAGGGTTACAACAGCCCATTGACCCTCCTTTATATTAGGGTTAATTGCTAATTAGATTCTCTGCGATATGATTAGAACCTGACCACAGATCCAGGAACAGGATCAAGCAGACGTAATACATTTGGGAACCAGTATCTGACAACACTCATTTTCAGAGAATTTTCCCCAAAATTACAATTTCCCCTGCAAATAATAAGCAAAAGTTCAATGTTTTCAAAGCACTCCATGCTAATAAATAGAACATTATATATTTTCTTAGGCTAAAAAAAATCTTTGGTTGTCGTACACCGCCACCCCTAAACTAAAAGGTTTTACTTAACAAAAGAATACCTACCTAAATTTTCCAGATATATATTTTTTAATATACTTGATTGAAAAACATAATTATTTTGGGTGGAATTTTTCCGGAACTATTGGTCATTTTTTAAAACATTTATCAAGTAAAAAACTTGTAAAATATGCTTAACACTTTCTGCAGACGACATTCACAAAATGTTTCAAAAATGTCAACATTATTGAACTGCATTACCATATTTGGAATTGTCATGAGAAATGCATTGCAATAAGTACAAACATGCCTAGTATTGGTTCAGTAATCCTTGAGATAGACTTTGAAAATTGGGAAAGGTTTCTGAAAAATCTGTTTTGTATATATGGTAAAACTATATAGCAGTGTAGAAAGTGTTTAAGACTTTAGTTATAGGCATTTCGGTTATATTATCCATCATTTCCATCATTTGACAATCCATAACATAAAATTATGAAAAACCCACCTTTTTCTGCCCGCCTGCTCCTCCTCAGAAGCGAGGAGGTGTGGCGGTTGGCCAAACAGTTTATTTTTTAGGCCTATACTTTCAGCACATCCTTGTGATGTTAATCCAAAAAGATTAAAATTGATCCTACATGTACTACTAATATAATTTGTATAATTAAGGGCTTTAATTGGCAGTTTTTGATGAGTTGATTTGCCAAACCACCTTATAACAGGTTAAAACACACTGATAGAATTGATTGTGTCGGAATGGCTACCAAATTTAACCATTTTTATCGGTCACAGATCGTACGCTTGATTGACTCGATGATTGATTTCAAATTAACGCACATTACAAGACATTGTACGCTTGATTGGACTAGCGCCTGTCCTTTTCAACCGCCATGGCTGCCTCACATGGACATGCATGATTGGTGGAAATTATAGCGCTGAAAGTAGGGATTAAGGACCTTTAAATATAAGTTCCGATAGTGAAGTGATTATCTGCAATCAGTGTTCAAATGTGTTGAAAGATAGCAATTGAACAGAGTAAGCACAAGGCAATACAAAAAACCTGTTCTATAGTCAAACAGTTTAGTTTTTTTTAGTTTAGTTTTATTTGGCATATCAAGACAAAGATACAATACATCAGATCAAATATACAAATCTTTAAAAAAATACAACAATTAACACAATATATTAATAAAAGAAAACATATAATGCTATGGATAGCCCAAGAAAGCTCTAAAAAGGGCTTATTTCCATTGGGGTCCTTCAAATATTAAAACAGCACATTATAAAAACATATATATTTGCACATAAATAATATTGCACTTTTTATGAAACAACTGCATAATAAAGAAATGGATGAAAAATCAAGATTATAGAAAGTGACTTTTTACTGCCTTTTTGAATTTCCTGTGGGTTTTTTAAAACCCACAGGAAATTCTAAAATGTTTTAACCTGATTTGGTAGCAAATTCCATTCCCAAATACCAGTAAAGAAAAATGTATTGCACTGCTGACCTTTAGCTTTAAGAACCAGAAAATCTGTTGCACTGCCCCTGGTATTGTATCTGTGGGTGTTTGACAATTTGGTAAAATGAGAATTCAGGTAGATTTTAAAAACATGATTGAGTTTAATAAGGTAGGGTCAGTCAGGCAGTTTTTTCCTTTTTATTTAAATGTTACTGATTTTTTACTTCGGATACTACACAACTAACTCAGCATTCAACCATCAGAACTCTTACATCAGCCAGCAATCGGACTTTCACTATGTCGCTCCAGCAATATGGAATCACCTTCCCGCTCTCATAAGAAATCAGGACTCTTTACACATGTTCAAGAATTCTGTCAAAACATATTTGTATCCAAATGTTGTGTAACTTGTATCATATTGTACTTTATGTTTGTTTGTTCATTATCCTTTTGTTCCATTGGGTTTGCTTTTCTCACGCGCTTTGATCTTGATGAAAAGGCACTTTATAAATGCTCATTTGTATTGTATTGTATTGTATTGTATTTTGTGTGATTTTTCAACGATAAAAATCAAAATGTAAAAAAGTCAAAAAAAATTCACAAATTTTCAAAAAAAAATCCACAATTGTGCACTTTTTTGTGGTTGTATAAATCATACCAAACTCAAAATGATTTCTTCCAATTAAAGGCTGCAGTATCCTTCTGATGAAGAGAAGGGAAGGTAGATTTGTCCCTTTTAATGAAAATCAAATAATTTCCGTTTCTAACCTCAGAATTAGTAGGCTTACAGCCCCAATTCATGTTAGGCAAAAAAAAAAAAAATGTTATATTGGCGTAACCCGCCCGACCCTAAAAATACGCCCGACCCTACACTTTTTCTTTTTTTTTCAGTGAAAAAAACAAAAACAAAAAAACCGACCAACCCTAAAAAATAAAAAAATGAAAAAAATAAATGTTTTTTCTCGAACGAAATACGACGGTGCTTCTAACAAACAATAGGGAATGTTTAAACTCGGTTAACATTGTTCAAAAACAGCTGCTAAAAAAAAAAAAAAAAAAAAAAAAAAAAAAAAATCCCTACCTACCTACCCTATTTTGTTCAGCCCGTTACGCCAATATAACAATTTTTTTTTTTTGGCCTTACCGGTGTGGTCTGAACATGAAGCTGAGTCTTCTATAGCTTCATGGTCTGAACAAGAAGAATTTACTGGTAAATGATTGTTCAATATTAAGATAACACAGTCCTAACATTCTTCTCAAATATAACAAACATTTAAGCATTTCAACCTTGCATCAACATTCCCCAAAATCGAAACACGTTTTAGTAATCGGCAAGTTCTTTCTCCTGCCAAGAATGTGATAACCAAATACAGTGATATCGAGATTAAAAAAAACTGCCGCCAATTGCTCAATGTCATCATTGCGGCGGACCATCTCGGCTTTCTGCCACTTTGTGAAATCTTTGTGCAAACACAAACTTGTTGGTTTAAACTGAAGAGTAAATACACCGGTTACAATGGCACGGGTCTGAATCAAGGCTATCGGGCACTGGGCGCACTCCGGAAGGGCTTTCCCAAAGTTTTTATTTAGCCATTGGGGATATTATGTACACTGTATGTGTCACCCAAAAGCGTACAAAGTATCACCCACGAGATCCGGAAGCCAACCTGAGATGTGATGCTCAATAAAATATTATACAGGCAGGGAGAAATTAAAATCTGTTTCCTGTGTGTGTTTGTGTGAGCTATTTTTGCATTCATTTCAACCTCTTTTTTCATTTCAATTTTGTTTTATATTCAAGACTAGAAATTAGATTTATTTAAAAAAAAAATATAGCTGTGTTCCTGTTATGACTGATGCAAACGTGTGCTATAGTGTTTGTATCTGAGCTCATGTTTAATTACTTCTTTATTTCTGCTATATTTGAAGTTTATTTTGGACCTGGTTTGATTTGTTTTTCATGGTTGTGATTGATTACTTTATTATTTTGTTCCTTATTTTCGTTGTATGTCTGTAGTGTGTGGGAGGGGATAGACTCAAAGTGGTACTGGCTACTCATAAATATAGATAACACAAATATCAACACCCAATGTACAAATTGTTATGAGGGAAAATTTTAATTTTATTAAGGATGTTAAAGGTAGATGACCCGATCACATTCCGATTTTCAACTTGAAGTTTTCTATTCTACATGAAAGGTCATCCTTAAAAAAGTCGTGTTCCAAAGTTTGAGTTGCATAGCTCTAATGGTTCTTATTTTACACGCACAAGATGCTGTGAACTGTACCCATTGAGTAGTACACAAACTATATCGGTGGTATACCACCATTCGCGGTAATTCGACGTTATTTCATTGATTTCTCCGTAATTATACCGATTTAGGCCGTCAAATTTCAGTATGATGATGAGAAAAATACGAGCTTTCATATGATATGAAAATCTCCGTATGTTTGAAATAATTCTGTGTTACGAAAATGTGATCGGGTCATCTACCTTTAAGAGAAATATTTATAAAGTTTGTTTTTGTAATTGTTTTCAACAATTTCAATAAAAGTTTTTGGGGAAAATGTTTTCAATTTATTGGTGAAAATATAGTTACTCTTCTAAGTTGCCTTTGCATTTGAATTGTTTGTGTTAGTATGGGTTTCTGGTTACACTTCAAATTTGGGGAGGGGTGGTGTGGGGAGGGGTGGTGTGGGGAAGGGAGGGGGTGATGTAGAGAGGAGGGAAGGGTGGTTGTTGCCATTGGTACACACAGGTGAACTTCATCCTCATCAAAAGAAATTAATAATGAAGTGATGAAAAGACCACCTGTTATACTAGCTCGACCGATCCATTTTGTTTTAGAAGTTGTGGGAAAATGTTCACATACAAATGACTACCGACCGGCAACAAATATTACGGCTTGTAAAAAAAACCCAACATTTTACAAAAAATTAAACCAATTTTGAAGGGAAAATGTAGACCATTAAAACCAGACCAACAGACACAACCTGAGAGGTCTGTTTGTCGGTAAAACAGTTACTAGTATTTTAAATTTCATTGCCTAAGGGTAATTTAGTGAGGGATGAAGTATGCATTAAAGGTATATTATGTGATCTTTTAAGGGAACGCCCTCAACATCGAAAAAAAATTGAAAGTAGATTTTCTGGCAGATTTACATTTCTGATCATAAATCGTACATACATTCCAAGTTACAGGGCGATACGATTCTTAATTACTTCAAAATCATGGTTTTAGAGTCAAAATAAACTGTCTTGATAACACGACAGTTTATATTTTCACTCTAAATTCACTCTAAAACCTTGATTTTGAGGTAATTAGGAATCGTATCACTCTGTCACTTGGAATGTATGTACGATTTATGATCAGAAATGTAAATCTGCAAGAAAATCTACTTTCTAAAAACAAATCATGAATTGAGGGCGCTCTCTGGAAAAGATCACATAATATGCTTTTAACATTCACTGATGTTGTCATACACAATTGAAAAGATTAGGCCTACTTACTTGTAAAACACAGAAAACCCCTGAAACAAATTGTGTTGAAATACTTGTTCTGAGTACCTATGGGGCAGATAGAAATATTTTGTTTAGGGTACATGTACAATCGTGAAGTCCATGAGCACAATATCTAGAATCCACATTCGAATACATGTACAATCTTGGAATTTGTCTGCAAAAATAGGGCCTATATGTTTCAGATATGTAATACATTGAAACCACACATATTTCCATGTATGTGAAAACCTCCGAAATACTCAATATTGAGTTTTTAAACTGAGAGGTGCGACGGAAGACGGGCTAATTTGTGGAGCGGACAGGCCAGGAAAGGGCAGTTTTTAATTTTGATGGTTCAGAGATAACTTATCCCCTAAATATGGAATAGAAAGATGGAAGTTATTCAATAAAATTTTAAAAAATACTAGAAAAGGTAATTCAATTTTCAAAAATGTAGAGCCCAATAAACAACTGACACTTTTTGAACTAGTACTAGTAGTAAAGTTCTCCATTGAACCATTCAATTAATTCAATTGAGATAACTTTCACTTTTTGCATTGTTAAGCAAACACCGGTCCTTCACTGTCGCCGGGTGTCGTTGATCCGCTGGTACTGTATCGGGCCCCATAGCAACAAAGATTGACAGACTTGTGTTTGTTGCCATGGGAGGAATTATTATAGGTGTCCTATATACTGTAAAAGTCAATATTTTCGCGATAAGATATTTTCACGAAAATGGTCATAACAGGCATTTCGCGATTTTTTATTTTCGCGATTTTCAACATTTGTGAACAGAAGTCAATGGAAGTCAATCATTTTCGCGAGTTTATATTTTCGCGGATGAGGATTGATTCGCGAAATTCGCGAAAATAAAAACCTAGCGAAATTTTCTACTTTTACAGTAGGTGCCACTGCTGGTCGCGCCTGCATTATTACATGGCTGAAATATGCTATGTTGCATTCCTATGCCATGCTGTAAGAGGGATTTGTTGGACATTGCCCTAAAGTGTGTCTACTGTGTATGCAGTAATGAATAGAAATAAATTACTTTGTAATAAAACTTGCTAATATCAATTATGTCAAAGGTGCGGGAGAACAAGCGGGTAATTGTGAAATAATTTATGGCGTCCGTCAGATTGGGTTCCTGTTTAGTTTGGTTTCGAATCAGGATCTGGAGAACGCATTTTTACAGTCCATAGGTGCAGGCCCGTCGGGACCCGTACGGGCCTGCTGTACCACTTTTCCAGGGAGGATTTTTTTTAAATTTTTTTAAATCTTTTTTTTTTCTTCCAAAAATTAAAAATATTCGAGAACATAATAAGGCATAACACCTATGAATCACATGAATCGGTAGGTTATAATGAAAAACACAATGTTTAACAGTTGATCATTATTCCATATAAGTGCTATTAACTTTTATTACCATGAATTTTTGCATTATTTCATTTTCCAAAAAACGCTAGCTTCAAGGGGCGAACCTTGGACACCCATGAGGGGTTTCGCCCCTTTGAACCCAATTGGGGGTTGCACCCCCAAACCCCCGCTAGTGCCGTACTTCTTTAAAATTCCTTCCGACGGGCTGCATAGGTGATATATTCCTTAGCTTTTCCATTATAATACTTCCAGAATCATATTGGTTCTAAAGTTAGCAGTAAAAATTAACTTCAGATTTTCTCATAGAACAGTGCACAAACTTCAGATGTTGTATTCCACATTGTTGTTGTAGCATTGAAACAAAACATCTCATTTTACAAGAATTTTGGGAAAGATGTGGGCTTTCTTTTGATACCAAAATCTCAAAAGTGAATTTGATCTGAAGGTGTCAATATTTATGGAAAAAAGTTTGTGACAAAAATCACAAGTGTGTTTCAGAAGGGTGTCATCTTTAAGAGGAAAAATCGTAGAAGGGTAAAAAGAGGTTTTTTTAAAACTATTTATTTGTGCGCATTTGCAGTGCTCCCTTTAAAGCCATAGGTGCACAATTAAAGGTGTGTTCCGATCACTTTAGATTTTTTTGTTTGTCACATCAACATGTTTTAATATCAAAAGAAAACCTATATTTTTCTCATTATTTCTGTAAAATCTTTGTGCAAGATATGTTCCATTTAGATATTATAGGCCAAAATGCAGTGAATTACCACCAAAGGTGGTTAACCAACCGGCCCGTTATGTACTACTCAATAGGCAAATTTCATGTCACCTTGGAGGTTTGCAACTCAAACTTTGGAATATGACTATTTTAAGGATGACCCTTTATGTAGAATAGAAAACATCAAGGTGAAAATCGGGCCAGAAATCAGAACACCTATCTTTAAACATATTTATATCCGGGTGATTTGGTTGAAAAGCAAGGAATAAGTAACAATATAATTGGTATTCTAATTACTCTCTAAGCCAATTGCACCATGGGAGACACCTATATTTTGGCCCGAGCCTAAAATATGGCCCGAGCCTAAAATTTAAGATGGACACTGCTCTTTTATAGATGCAATTTATTCAATTTTAAGCTGCACTTCCAATTCTTAACGGATGTTGGTCTATATATACGGTGTGCCATATATTCGTGCACCCCTTTCGGCCGAACGCATCTGACTGTAAAAAATTCTAGCATAGCGCCATCTCTTGAATACTCCGCCTGGCTGTTGCGTATTGCTATTACTTCACGGGAATAATCAATAGACGGCGCTATCATGTCACCGCTAGCAGCATAGCCTGGGGATACGCAATATCACCTATACACAAAACCATGCACCTCAGGCAGTGAAAAAAATGGCGCGTACAAAGACCAAAGAACAGTGGCCTGGTAACTCTCCAGACATGGATCCAGTGGAGAAATTGTGGGCAATTTTGGAAGAGAAAGTCTTTGCAACACCCTACTGCACTACACTACCCCAGCTGATAGCTAGAGTCAAACGTGTTTGGCAGGAACTAGACCAGAACAAGGATCTTCTTGCTTCATTGGTGGACAAGAATTGGACAGAACGAGTGTCGGAGGTGATCGAGCACCATGGGGACAATAACTTTAAATAAATAAGCAGGATAAGGTTGTTAAAGACTCTACTAACTCTAAAGACCTCAAGGAATAAACCAATACTCTGAAAAAAAATGTAAATTTAATTTTAAATCATTATATGTGACTTTTTTTTTTTGGGGGGGGGGGTGCACGAATATATGGCACACCGTATAGTTCAATTATTATTATCATTTTTTAATCTTTCTTTATTGAGGGTAAACAGCTTCAGTGTCAAGCACTGCTTTCCAAGCAGGCCCTCATTTCACAGAGAAAAATACATTATTATTTACAATATATATACATGGAATATAACAACTATTTACATAAATATATACAGAATCATCAGATAAATTCAGCAAGGAAATGCAGAATTGTAATATACTTTAGAACACAAAATTTAAATTCCATGGATCTTTGTTTTAAATTGTTGCACTGACATATTCTCAAGTTCGGTTCTGATTGTTGATGGCAAGTTGTTCCAGGTATATGCTGCCCTAACATGAAACGTTCGCATACCTGAGTTCGACTTAAATTTCGGTACAACCAAAGTATTACTTGTGTGATTTCTTGTTACATGACAATGGTTATTATGAACAAATTCAAACTGCATCGATAAGTATGATGGACTTATATTTCTTAAACATTTATACACAATTAGTAAAAGGTGATTATGCCATCTTTTATCAAGTTTAACCCATTGAAGTGCATCCATTAAATCATTTGTTGGTGTTCTTATATCAGCTGAAAGTATTATCCTGGCTAAATTATTATGAAGAACCTGTAATTTTCTATGACATTCGGCAGAAAAGTTTGACCAAACTGTGCTTCCATAATCAAAGTGAGGAATAACAAGAGCATTTGATAACATTACAATAGTTTGATTTGGAAGAAAATGTTTCATACGTTTGATAATACCTGTTCTTTTAGAGACATTCTTACACATATAATCAACATGAGCTGACCAAGACAAATTGCTATCTAATTTTACGCCCAAGTATTTAAATTCATCTACCTTTTCAATGATGTTATTATTGTAGGTTAATTGTACATCTTGAAACCTCTCACGCATCTTATTACTACCAAATATCATGAATTTAGTCTTATCAACATTCAGGGTAAGCTTGTTTGCTTTGAACCAATTAGCTACTGTGCTTAAACATGATTCTAATTGATTTTGGAGATCAACAATATTTTTAGCTTTACACATTAATGAAGTATCATCAGCATACATTACTGTCTTACATTTATCTACAGCATTTGGTAAACAATTTACAAACATGATGAAAAGTAAAGGTCCTAATATAGAACCTTGAGGAATTCCTATGTTGATAGGTTGAAAATCAGACAAGGTTGAATTTACATTGACAGTCTGGAACCTGTTGCTTAGATATGACTTAAACCATAAAAGTTCGCTACTATCAATACCATAATTTTTAAGTTTCCTAAGAAGAATGTCATGGTTTACAGTGTCAAAGGCTTTTTTTAAGTCAATAAATATAACACCAGTAACATACCCATTATCCATATTTTTCAAAATATAATCTTGAACATCAAGTAAAGTTGTTGAAGTGGAATGGTTGGGTCGAAAACCAGATTGAGCATTAGATAATAAGCCTGCGTTAGTTAAATAGACATATAGTTGATCATGAACAGCCCTTTCAATAATTTTAGAGATAATTGGCAACACTGAGATGGGTCTATAATTACCTACATCTGTTTTATCACCAGATTTAAATATTGGTGTTACCTTATTAGCTTTCTTCCATTCATCAGGGAAAGTAGATTCATTCAGGGACAGGTTGCAGATATGAGAAAGGCAATTTGAAATGATGGGTCCAGCCAATTTCAACAACCTGACATTGAATTGATCTAATCCTGGTGATTTACTATTATTCATGTTATATATTTGTTTTAAAACAAACTCAGCTGATATTGTACTAAAATTAAACTTATTTTCCATAATCAATTCAGTTCCAAATTGGCAAGAAATATTTGGTTTTTATCTCTCCGCGCATAAAAGTAATCCAAGCGTACGCACACGGTTATGGCCACACGCATGCAGTTGTGGCAGCACGCATGCATCACGCATATGATGCACAGTGCGCTTGTTGCCTTCATGCACACCCGCGTCCTTCTGTATTCATCCACTGCTGTAAGGAGGCTTCCCAATTTGGAACTGATCAACTATTATAGCCTTGCTAATATTAGTAATATAACTTTTATTTAGAAAATTAAGACATCCTGTAAATATTTCATGAAGTGGGGGAGGGGAAGATTAAAACATATTTTTAGAGAAAGGAATGAGATTCAGTGTACATAACCTAAATTCCAGAGTGTGCCCATTTTGAGGGGGATCTGGATAATTTTTGAGCGTAGGAGTTATGCTCTGATAATGAACCTGTGTGATTTTCTTAACACTTTCCACGCGGCAGGCTGCAGGCATCTGCAGACGACGTTCCAAAATTTCACAAAATGTTTCAAATTTTTAAATATAATTGAATTTCATTATCATATTTGGAATCACCATGAGAAATGCGTTAAAATAAGTACAAACATTCCTGGTAATGGTTCAGTAATTCTTGAGATAGGCTTTGAAAGTTTTGGAAAGATTTCTGAAAAATCAGTTTTGAAATGGTTAAACTAATAATAGCCGCGCGCATGGAAAAGTGTTAAATAAAAATAGCGGTATTGTTTTGTAATGGAATGCAATATGTGATATAAAATCAAAGAGATAAACCACAAACATACTCATTAGATACTGATGACTATTTTATTGTAATGGGAGTCAAATTTGAAACATTCCTACAATTGCTAAGCACTGATGTACCTAGAGAGGAATTCCCCAAATAGTTGACTTAACATGACTAGCTTTATGTGACACCCTTAAACACAATAGGCGGTGCAAGCGGGAGGGGTCGGGGATCATGTCCCCCCTAAACAAATTCATATGTGTGGGGGGGGGGGGGGGGGGGGGGAGACGAGCCAAATAAGTGATTCTTTTGTCAAAATTCAACCTAAAAAAATTAGAAATTTTATACCAAAAATTGATTCTCTGACTCATTTCCTTTCCAAAAGTGTATACTTTTATATAAATCACATTAATATTTCAAAAGTGACAGCGTTTGATAAATTTCATAATTTTTTGGTTAGTACCTTCCTTAAATAGCATTTCTGTTATTATCTATTTGTCAAAATAGCTGAATGTTATCTTGTGCAAGTTGAAACCACTCACGTAGTACACGTTTCACCTCTGCAGATGAAGTATTCGCCTGATGTTGCAAGCACTGATTTAAAGGGGGTGTCCCGCAAGCACAAAATTGTGCATTATATGTTAGAATAATAACTATCGAGCCCAACTTTTGTAATGATATAGAATAAAACACCACACTTATGATAAAAACAAATAAACACCACCATCTCTCAGCATGCAATTTTTAAAATTCGCGGCGATGGAAAGTCCCGGTGTCGATGAGCACCGATACAGTTATTATTCGTTTTTATGACTAGTATGATGTTTTGTTCTATATAATTACGTAATGTCGGCTCGATAATTATTTTTCTAACAAATAATGCTCAATGTTGTGCTTGCAGGACCCCTCCTTTAATAATAGTAGTTGCTTAGCAATTTTACAACAATAAAACAAAATTACCAACTAATTTCGTTTACATATTGAAAATCTTAATGTATTCTGTTTTTTTAGTTATGACATTTGAGTACCCGGACCCCTTCTTATAATCTTTAAAACTTGGCTTTAAATTGGATATTTGTTTTTGTGTCTGACCAACTTTCCACAAAATGGGTTGATTCATCTATTGGCACATTTTTAATAGCTTTAAGTACCCTTCAGTAAAAATACAGTTTTAAAAATAACCATGTTATTCACCTTTGAAGACATCTATTAAACTCACCCAACATGCATGTTTCAAACAAACATCCGAGTAACCATGGTCGGTAAGGTAAATTTAAAACAAATTTGCACTATTTACCATATCTCCAGTCTCAAAATTGTTTTCAACCGGAGGTCTGTGGTTTCACCCACCTAAACTACTAGTATTTAGACAAGAAAAATAGCCAGGGATGACACACCGTAAATGAGACAATTCATATGGGAGTATTAAAAATATCCTCAAAATGTTCCCAAAATAAATATTCTATTTATTTCTGGAATTTGTCTGCAAAAACAACCTGTTTCGAATGTAGCCTGGACTAGACTCAGAACCAGCCCACGCAATATCCAGTCAGAGTCCAGTCACTGCGGGGGACTTGCTTTGGCTGGTCAGTCAGTCAGTAAAGCAAGCGAGGCGGTGGTGATGCGGAGACTGACTCAGTGAGGGGTAAAATACATGTTTGGTATGGGGGAAGGGGCATTCCTTGCTTACAATGCCAGTCAGGCGTGTTAGCATAACCTCCCCTTCAACGTTTGATCATGGTTTGATAGACTGTCAACATAGTCAATGAAAAACTTCCTCTTTTGATAAAGGGGGGTCTAAATAAACAGTGAGTTAAGTTGGGATGAGTTTTGATTTGTTTGGTAGGAGTTACATTGACTCAAGTCCCAGTGCTAGTATCTTAGCGAGTTGAAATTTGCAATGCTAATTTCGTGAGGGTCACTACATGCAAACATTTCATAACATGAATATTTTCAATCTGCCCAGTAGCAGTGCATTGCAAAGTTACACAATGTAACTCCAAAGTTTACATTCGCAAAATGTTCATGCCATGAATAAGGCCAGTATAACTGATTCGTAAAATGTTAAACTCGCGAACATTTCTGGTTTTACAGTATTTGAAATGGGCTGTCTAAGCATTTTAGGCAACATTTGTAATTTAACTCTTTGATTAAGAGAATATTTGAGCCCATACTATAATCGGTCTCATCTGAAAATCTGTATTGAGAATATAACACAAAGCATGCAAGTGCATTTTCGCCATTTACAGATACGTACAAAGTGTACATAACTGGGGAGGGGGTAACAACATACCCTAGCGTCCGTATCTTAAATAGCGATCCTGAGAGGCGGGCAATTTTCGCCATTATTGCTTACGTAACTCGGGGGGGGGGGGGGGGGGGGAGGGTAAAAGTTATTTAAGCTCTGTACGTATGTGAAAATGTCGATAATTTTGGACGACCCCTTAGAACGAAAGTTGTGAAAATATTTTGTACTGAACAGAAGTGATGGATGTTGTCCTTTGGTACTAACATTTGTTTCATATCAGTTCCATCTAGAATCCTAAAACACAGAGATTTGTAACTAAACATTTGAGATAATTATATAAACTTTCCTTTTTGAAAAGTTCCTAAGAAATCTGTCTGTTTAACCACGTCTCGTTAGTCTTTGTTACTGAAGAAGACAACAGACTTGTATTTGTGTGTATCAAATGAAAATTTTAATTTTCTTCTGAACTTTTCAAATGAAACTTCTTTCATCAATCTTCTTTATAATTATACCTTTTTAATTTTAACATTCACTTTCCAACTCCCATAACCCTAACTCTATTTCACCACACGGCAACAGATTTCTTTTCCCACCCCCAAAATTCACCAGAAAGGTCACCCCGACACCCCCGGGATTTGAACCACGGACCTCCAGTACCCGGCCCAGATCCTAGCCACAACACCACGTCTGTCAGTCGACACAAGGCGAGTATATTCGCCTCGTTATATAGCACGGGTCCGTTTTGTAGCCAAAAAACCTGCACGCCAGGTTATAGAAACACTTTTTCCGCACAGTTGCCGTATGGTGTAGTAGAGTTAGGGTTCTAAAGGAAACAACAACTTCTGTCCAGTAACTCCAACATTGTGTTACGACTCACCACTTTGCAACTCGTCAGAATAATCCACCCTGCACACTGTTAATGAAAGACTTCCGCTGCAGTGAAAGCAAGTAGCGGCCTTGTGTAGTCTGGATGTCTGATGACACTATCAAGGTCTTGAGTGACTCACCTGTCAGGAATACAGGGAATCCCTCCATTCAAAGATCTAGGTCTTTGGGGCGTACCATTAGATACTGAGGGGGTGTCAGGTAATGCACAGGGGTAATGATGGAAATTTAAGTCTTTGGATCGCAGTTTGAGGGGAAGAAAAGAGTATACTCCAAATTGAGAGAGAATAAAAATTAACAAGGGGAAGGCAACTCGGATGTATGTGGTGCTGTGTTTAAAACAATTATCCCATATTTCAACCCCCTACCTATACCCGTAATTTTAATGTCACCTTTGGATATCTTGAAGCCCGCTTGCAAAGATAGCTAGCTTGAGGGGGTTAATCGTTCGGTTCTGAAGGATTAATTAGTGCAAACATGCCAGTACATTCTTCCATTCATGGTGTGATGTTGGTGGTGCAACTACGCATAGACTCTGAACTAAGTAATTGGTTATTTTTAGCGATTAATAGTATCAAGCTGAAGCAAATGTATGCAATTTCAATTTTCTAGTTTTGCCCTATGCATCGTTCCAGTTTTTTCGCTGTGTGTATGAAATATCGTTTGAAAGTCCCCATATCAGAACATATTTCAGTTTGGGTTTACGAAATGATTTTTTTTTACAGTACATTCTTTCTTGGAAGGTGTTTCAATTTTTGTCCTTAGAAAAATCTTTGATGACAAAGCTTCATTAATTACTCAATAATTAATTGTAAATGGGAATAAAGAGGAAACAAATCGTCGCTGTTCTGACATACCGGCACATCACAACAGAATTAAGTAAAGTGAAGCCGGTATGTCAGAACAGCGACGAAATGTGGGGTGATCTTTTATTTTAGTACATGTATAAAACAATCAATGTTGATTTTGCAAAGAAACTTGAGATCTGTACCCTGTAGTTGGAAGCATATTACTTTTTTATCATTGAAAAGGGAAACCTGTTTTCCACAAAATCGACCGTTAAAGAACAGCAAAAATATGTTCCGTCTTGTACTTGTGAATGTGCATTGCTTTCAAATGGCACCTCAATTATTTCCTTCACCTTTTATGCAAATGATCATATAGGCGACAAAAAAAGAAACCCTGTTCTACGGGCTCGACCGACCCATTTTTTTAGATATCTGTGGAAAAAGATGTTGTTGGCTTGTCAAAAACGGCAAGTTTTTTACAGATTTGTTTGATGTTTATGGCCATTTTCAAGGGGTATAAGTAAAAAAACATATACAATTTTAAAAACCGACTGACCCATCCTGAGAGGTCCGTTTTGCCCGTAGAAGAGGGTTTCTCTTTTTCATCGCCTTTTTTTATATCTCACAGCTGATTTAATAAGTCAAAGGATTTGCCCATTTTCCAAGCTCCACACATCACAACAAAATTGTGTTAAAGGTTAATGACTTGCCAAACATGTACATAAAATTGGGCGTGGGTGTGGGTGTGGGCGATACTTTCTTTTCATTCATTATTGCCTGGTATGTTACCTTTTCAAAAGCATCATGTCTAGACTCTACACTTCTTGGAATATTTAAAAAGGAGCGCTGGATTTTCAATATTAAATACCAACCCTGCAAAATAATCAGCAAAAATATGTCCACACATACAGGGTGGTCCAAATTGTTAACCAAGTTGTAACATTTTCACCTTCTTGCTAATTAAATTTGATGGCACATCTGCGTAATGCAACATGCATCTTAGACTAGATCATTTTTTTGCTTTAATAGTGTTGATATATCGTCAGCCTGCTTCGATAATTGCCTAACTCATTTTTTCTAGTTTTGAGAAAACAACAAAAATAGGAAAAGTGAGTTAGGCAGTTATCGAAGCAGGCTGATGATATGTTGAATAGCACCATGAATAGTACAGGTGAATTCCAACAGGAGCAGTACCTGTTGGATAGAATTAGGTTGGGGATATACCTTTAAGTGAAATGTGGCTTGTTATAGGCCTAATACGAGTTAATATGACCCATTTTAAACATATTACATTATTATTACAATCTGCCTAACTCACAATGCTGACTTAGGCAGAATTGCAATTGTGCATTTATCAACACTTTTAATTGGTCAATGACTTAGATATTATTACACCATGTGCGTAATGTAATGAAGTCAGGATTTTTGCAAAAAACTAAATTTCGCTGAAAAGTGAGTTAGGCAATTATCGAAGCAGGCTGACGATATGCTTTATTCAATTGTGGACTTGTCTAGCGTCGTTTCAATGAATTCTGGATTCAACAGTCGTCCCAATTTGATCAATCTTTGTACACTTTATTAAAGCAGTGAGTGTTGTTAAGCCTTTGTGAGGAAAATCTTAGAAATAATGTCAACTTGTGCAAAATTGATTTGTCTATAGATGCCTATTCATCTTCATCTTAAATATAGGCCTATTATATCTGGGTCCTATTTCATAAATCTGGACGATCTTCTTAAAACATGCAACAGGCGTCTGCAAACAACATTCTCATATTAAAGAAGATAAATTCTTCAACAACTTTATGATTTAATATTTTTAGGTAGGATATATATTTTTAGAGTTAGAAGTCCATTTCTTACCTGTATAGTTACTTTTTTTAATGACTGTACCTCATTTCATGAACACAAGAAGCAAATTCTTAGATTTGTCCTCCTATGATGAACAACCACCACTGTTTCATTGAAACTTTAAAGACTAAATAAATGAATTAAAAGTTGATTTTAGGTTCAAATGGCTGTCAGAAGTGGGTAAAAGAACTGTTCTGAACCACCCTGTAATGTATTCAACTTGTGTGTCCTATATTATTATTGGGGATGAATTGATTATGAAATTCATGGAGGCCATTTAAATAATTGGTTTCATTATACTTTAATGGTAGAGATTAGTGTTGAAAAGTGTTTCAGGGCTCTTCATTGTGTGTGGGGACATTGTGACATTGCGAAAGACTTGGTCAATCTTGCACCATACCCAGTGAAAGGAAACAAATTTCATTGATAGATAGGGTTACTATAAAACACTTAATTCACAGGTACTTATATTTCGCGAATTACCAAAGGCCAACATTTTCCGTGAGGATTAAATTTTGCGATTTCCAAAATTTGGCAAAGCTTTTGCCATGGTTTATTACACGGGGATTTCATTTTGTGAATTTAAGGTCTTTGCAAAATTAGCAAAATTAATTACCTAGTGAAATTAAGTGGTTTACAGTATTCTAGTCTTGGAATGGCATTGGTATGTATGTTAAACTTGAACAATCCTTATTTGGGCAAAACAAAACAAAAATGTCTAAAATGGAAACTAAATCCTATTACAGATTTTCAATTTTTTTTATGCTTACTGTATTATTTTGTGACAAAAAATAGGACTATTTTTAGGACACACTGGTATCTATAAGACAGTCTAGATTTGTCTTCTGGGACGCTTGGCAAATTTTAGAGGACGCAGAGGGGACTGTGAAATAAATTATATGTCCCCTGTGTCCCCAGGCTTCCGCTGTCTATGGAGATACAAGCATAATGTTCCTGTGGTATTCAATTGTATTAACCCTAACACTACCATAATACCACAAAATATCACGGCTGCGTGGACAATTTTATGACGCAAGTCATAAAATTTCATGTTCATGGTTGGATTCAATGAACCCTTTCCTTCAAGAAAATGTATACTTTTATATAGATAAAATGAATAATGAAGAAGTTACGGCAGTTTTACGGAGGCTGTACCTGAGAGTCCACACCCCCTTAAGATAGATAACATTTCAATGATATCACAAAAGCCATCTTTAATGGATAGAAAACCGAAGTTTGACACCATATTTAATATTGCTATCTTCAGTAGATAGCAAATTGGTATTTGACACCATGTTGCAAATATCTATCCTCAAAGTGGATTTTGAATTGACATACACAGTGCTATAGTTCAATAAGTTCCGAATTGGCGAGAAATATTTGTTTTTTATCTATCCACGGGCAAAAGTAATCAAAGCGTATAAGCGCGATTCTGGCATACACAAGCGTCACTGCGACATTGCGCGCCTTATTGAACCAATGCGAGCATTTTGCATGCAACGCTCTTTTAAATTCATTCCCTGCTGTAAACAGTTTTCGCCAAATTGGAACTGACTGAACTATACCTTCAAAAGAGGGCAAATTGATATTGAACTTTGTATTGGACATTGCTATTGTCAGTAGATTAGTAAATCAGAATTTGAAATTACATAACACTGTGGTATTCCAATTAAATAGCAATCCTATATTCAAATTCAACACAAAAATCATTTTACTATCTTAACACTTTGCATGCTGCGCTGGTATTAGTTTTACCATATTATACAAACAAGATTTTTCAGAAACCTTTCCCAGCTTTCATAGTCTATCTCAAGAAATACAGGAACCAATATTAGGCATGTTTGTACTTCTTAAAAGGCATTTCTCACAGTGATTCCAAATATGGTAATTCA
The DNA here is from genome assembly GCA_035610835.1 of Ophiura sarsii. Lineage (NCBI taxonomy): Eukaryota > Metazoa > Echinodermata > Ophiuroidea > Amphilepidida > Ophiuridae > Ophiura > Ophiura sarsii. The sequence goes on from CM069448.1 coordinate 55,936,144, forward strand.
AAAATGTTGACATTTTTGAAGCATTTTGTGAAATTTGTATAGTATAGGTTTTCCCAGTTAGTTTAACACTTTTTTCATTATATTTCATATCTCGTTAAGTTTGAATTCGTCCCAAAATTTTGAAGGTTGCATTTGTTAAAGTAAATTTCGTCTTTGGTCAAGTATATTCATATTTTGCGCAATGAATTTCATTTAATGTTCATTTTATTTCGTCCTAACACATTTCCATTTCGTCTGATACAGCGGTAACCTACTATTGTATACATTTATTTCGTCTTTGATCAAATCGTTTCATATTCAGTTCACTTTATTTCGTCCCATGTGGAACGTCCTGCCTAGAAGCATGTAAAATCCAGCTATAGGCCTGTACGTTTTATATATATATATATATTTTCTTTCTTTCTTTCTTTCTTGTTCGTTCTTTTTTTCTTTTATTTCATATGATTCATGAATATTTCGCGATTTGAATCAACAAGGCAAAAGAACACATGTCGGTGGTTCAAATCTAACCTGCAATAATATGTAGGACGAATATATGTGATTAAAGTATTAAAAATAATGAACAAAGACGAATTATATTTGTGCATAGACCCGCTACCCATCAGGTGATACGAATTCAATCCTTCCTTGACGAAAAGAAATGACCAATGAATTAAATGAAATGGTCATACTTTGAAATATAATGCTCATTGACGAAATTTATCTAACAAAATGCGTAAGTCAGATTTTGGGGACGAATTCTAACTTAACGAGATATGAAATGTAATGAAAAAAGTGTTAAACTAACTGGGAAAACCTATATTATAGTATAGTAGATAGCAAAGCTATATTTGACTCATTTAGTTATTGCTATCTTTAGTAGATAGGAACCCTATTTTTGACTCTATATTAAATATTAATATCTTCAGTAGAGAGCAAAGCTTATGTTTGACTCCAAATTAAAAATTGCTATCTTCAGTAGATAGCAAACCTAAATTAGATACCATATTAAATATTGCTATCTTCAGTAGATAGCAAATATATATTTCTGTCCATCTTTTTCTGTCCATCTTTTTAATGGTTTTGGAAGACTCTACATCAGAGGTGAGTGTTTGGGTGGCACCCCTTAATGCTAAACTTTTAATTGATCGAAATCTAAGTACAAGTTGTTATTGATTCGGGTCATTGGCCTCGAAACGTTAGATATAGATGGTAAATAAATACTTTTTCGGTCCATCTTTTTAATGGTTTTGGAAGACTCTACATCGGAGGGTGAGTACTTGGGTGGCACCCCTTAATGCTAAACTTTTAATTGATCGAAATGTAACTTCAAGTTGTTATTGATTCGGGTCATTGGCCTCGAAACGTTGGATATAGATGTCATCTAGTATATTAAACACATGATGCATTTGATATCATGCCAAGGTCCCTGCACATGCTTTTGCAACACTAAATAAGATTTTCATGTTATGAATGTGGAATCTATACTACATGTATATTGTACACTCCTGTTTATTTGAAAATAATAACCAACACCTTAGGCCAAACAAAGAAGAAGGTCTGTCTCAGAAACATTGTGCAAAAAAACTGCAATTTTTTTTAAATTTCTTTTTTTTAGAAAATAGGCTATGAGGTACTGTAAAAGTGGAAATGTTCGCGCGTGTAAATCTTCGCGCATTGCACATTTTGAACAATTTTGCTTGTTTTTATTTTCGCGATTTTGAGCTTCCATGCATAGACCTATACAAAATGAATATATTCGCGCGTTTTAATTTTCGCCCTTGCTAATATGAGCGCGAAAAGCGCGAAAATAAATGTAGCGCAAACATTTCCACTTTTACAGTATGAGATTTTTTTTTTTTTTTTTGCAATTTTTTTTTTTTGCTGATCCAAGCTTACGGAGAACTTTTTTTAACTTTTTTTTTCAAAATCTAAAAAAAATCTAAATTAAAAAAAATCTAAAAATAAGAAGAAGTTTTTTAGCCCCCAGCGCATAGACCTACGCGCCGTAGCTCATTTCACATACCAACCCGGCAGGCTTCTGAGACAGACATTCTTCTTTGTTTGGCCTTATTATTGAATTATTCTCAATCGATAACTTGTATCGATGTACACACCTGATTCCAATTAGACAAACACACTAGGTTGAGCAGGTATCATCATGGTTTGTTAACTTAATATTATATATTAATTATTAACATTGATTGAAAATGACTAAAAATAAGTTTTTGAATGGATTGTTGCTTTCATAATAGGCATTTGAAACTAATCTAGGTTAATTGATTATAATTGTAGAACTAAGCCGGTGATCAACTGTTATTGTTGGAAGTCATTGATTTTTGTCGATGTTGATTTAAGTTGGTTCTACGAAGCTGATGCTTTCAGGTCTGGTTCACAGAGGCTTAGACTTTTAATAGTCCGGAACGTCAGATAAAGACAACTGACCTTGTCTCTAAGCCGGTATTGGATTTTGGTTCATATCAACACCATTCAATGGTAGAAGAGGGGTTTTTTTTAGGGGGGGGGGGGGGGGGGGAGGGGGGAGGTGGTCCCGAAACTTAGGCATTGGTTTACATACGCACATAGGCCTGAAGGATGATATCTATATCAATTACGACCTGCCTCCCCCACATGCGCAGAGGTGGAGTGATCTATGGATTTTTCCACCTCTGGTTACCCCCAAACTAAGATTACATATAACTGTAGCTTATTTAACATCAGGTTACCTGTACTTAGATTATGTAACCTCTCTCGGGTTGCATAGCCTCTTCAGGTTACGTAACCACTATCAGATTTACCTAGTCTCACCTTGGCGCATTTGATGGGAACATGTGTTGAAACTGTCCATAAGATTATGATTGATTTCATAAAGTTATCTTCAGTAGATAGCAGATTAATTTAAAATAGGGCTAGGATCAGCAAATCTAACATTAATTTTTGGACCCTTTTTTTTCTTCTTCTTCTTTTTAGAGGGGGGGGGGGGGGGGGGTGTGCATGGAAAACTTGAGGCTAATTACCCTCGAGGTTGAGTAGCCAAGGTTGGGAAAATGTATGAGAAGAAATTCCATTCCTGCACATAACTATATAATAAAGTACTACTCCAGATAGGGTTGGTTGGGTTTCTTTACGCTGAAATCGAATTATGGCTTAGTATTAATACCAAAAAGTACCGGTACACTTTTCTGGCTTTCAGTCTGTCTATTGAAACGTGGAATATCAACTGGCATGCTGCTGCGACTTCGGAGAAAATCAAAGCCTGGCATAGTTGGAATATTTCACAATTGTTTTATTTTTCAGGAGTATAGGTTGACTAGTGGAATGTTAAATTCAGTAATCAAAACTCTTAAAAATAATATGGAGAGTTGAATAATGATTACAGTAGTGACAACAAATTTGCCAATGTGTGCAGCTAGATAAACCAGTGTAAACTCAATAAATAGTATCCACATTTGACCGTTTTTGAATAACACAGCATTTTATAAGGTTCAGGCCGTGGTCCGATCTTGTGGTAACAGAGCCATCACAGAGTCTCTTTACAATGAGGCACTCATCGATATACCGGGACAGAGTCCATTCAAAACACATTTGATAAAATTTAAGTAAAATTTTGGCCTTATCCTGTCAACTGAGATTCATACAAAACTGAGTTAGCTGCACGATTGGTCATTTTCAGTTCCACTGACCATCGATAGCATGTTGAAGAGGTGTTCATCACTGACTTGCAATGGAATCAATCTCTGCATCAGACCAGATTTGTACACTCCTTTCCATAATATGACCAACCATGACCAATCCTGCACCTTACTGCTGACAAAGCTGTGTCCATGCTTGAAATAATCTTATAAAAACAAAACAAACAAACATTTGTTTTATATTAAACAACCCATAGTATGATTATAATGCTCTTGACAAGTTATTTTCCTTATTATCATTGACATAACTAATCTCATTAACAATAGTGAAGATAATCTGATATCAATAGCTAGAACAACATATCTGTAATCCGCTCATTGAGCATGAAGGCAATCACCTTCGATTTCCTGTAGATCCTTATAATATAGAGCGGATGGGCATTATCTAGGATTAAACTTGACATCACACAGCCAGTAATGTCTAATATGTAGAATAAGCTTAAGCTTAATCTTAATCTTAATCATAATCTTAATCATGACTTGCGAACTGACAACACATGTTACAATAATAGATACAGCACGACCGATCGACCGAGCCTGGATGGGTGACTCTATTTGAAATTCATACACCCCTTATGGAAGACATGGTCTTAATCTTCCACATTGAGAGTGTAGATTTCAAATGGAGTCACCCATCCAGGCATTAAAAATTCACACTCCCTGTGTGGAAGATTAAGGTTATATCTTTCATAGGGGTGTAAGGGTTTCAAATGGAATAGACCAATCAGTGTTGGAGTCGAGTCCACTCTACCTGAGTCTGAGTCCGAGCCCTTACCTCTCAAGTCCGAGTCCGAGTCCTTACTGTCTAAGATCTAGTCCGAGTCCTTTATGTCCGATTCTGAGTCCTTGAATGCCATTGGGAGAGGGGTTCTACAAAGGACACTTGAGCCCTTGATATAGAACTGGGGTGCATGAATGATTTCTTTTTTAACATACACCTTGACTTACTTAAATTGTGAGATAGGCTTTTATAATGTGCGTGTTCATAATATAACCTGGACTTACATCTGGAGTGAGAGGAACTACTGCACTACCAAATAGCTAATTTATCGCCTTTATGGCAATTAGATAACCTCTATATCAAACCTATTTTAGTACATACGTTTTATAGACATTTATTTTAAAAAATTGCAACAAATTTAACAAACCAGGTGTGAATCCCTCTCAAAGATTCCCCCCCCCCTTTCATGTACCATATTACCAATCCTCCACCAGGTCAATGACCCAGTGTTCATGTCCGTACATTGATTTTTCAATCCAGTGGTTTGCTCATGCACATCATCAGTCGGGATTGGTCATTAGATCAAGGAGACTCTCTCTTGTGTTTCTAAGAAGAGTTCAGTTTGGCGGTATGGCCTCAAATACAGGGGTTTTCCCGATACATAATCAAGCATCAAGCGGAAATTGTGTTTAATTTCTTTTCATAACTTGAACAGTGAACTGGCCTGGATTTCGAAGCGATTGGAATAACAAAATTGGCAAATTCAGGGGCAAAAGGTATGATAAAAATGGCCGCATAATATATATGTAAATTTTTAGCATTTTTATTCACATAGCGCTGAAATAATCACCAATATACTACCGTAGAATGGTGATACTTTGACCTTTGATGGGTAACTTTGGCCCATTGCATCAAAATCATTTAAAGACCCTTCTCTAGGAGCATTTAAAAAAAAAATCATAACAATTTTTATTTATTTTTATTTTTGACCAAAAAAGGTCAAAAATGCAGACATTATATTGACTTTAGATGATTTTGGTGCAATTTGGGAATTTTTTTACCAAAACTGATTTTGTTTTATGTTGTTCGAAAAAAATTGAGCCAAGATAAAAATCAGCATTATTAGTGAAATTTGATACCACAAATAAATTCTCTGACTCAATTTCCTTTCCAAAAATGTATACTTTTATAAACATCACATAAATAGTTCAGAAACCTTTCCCAACTTTCAAAGTCATATCTCATGAATTATTGAACCAATACTAGGCATGTTTGTACTTATTTCAATGCATTTATCATGATAATTCCATATATGTGACCATCCGTAACGAACCCAGTGTAAAATCACCAGTTCATATTTAGATATATGGGCAGAAATCCCAGACAGAAATCAATAAAAACACAAGATTTTTCAAACCAAATTTTCATTTTGAGTACTGAAAAATCAAAATATGGTACTGAAAAATGCTTTTTATTGAGTTGTGTAAACTTGGTTTATTGGCCCATATCTCCGAATATGTACTGGCAACTTTACACTGGGTTTGTCATGGATGGTCACATAATGGTGATGAAATTCAATAATTTTGAAATTTTTGAAACATTTTGTGAAATTTTTGAATGTCGTCTGCAGACGCCTGCCGCGTGGAGAGCGTTAAGTAACATTTGTATATTTTTTTGCTACCCTCTTGTTTCCACAGTGCACATCACACACTTTCACTGTTGCCGTTTACGTTTAATCTGTTAAACGTAACGGCAACCGTTTGGAATGTCGTCTGCAGACGCCTGCCGCGTGGAAAGCGTTAAGTAACATTTGTATATTTTCGCTACCGGCTTGTTTCCACATTGCACATCACACACTTTCACTGTTGCCGTTTACGTTTAATCTGTTAAACGTAACGGCAACCGTTTGGAATGTCGTCTGCAGACGCCTGCCGCGTGGAGAGCGTTAAATAGCACTTGTTTATTTTCACTTACCCTCTTGTTTCCACATTGCACATCACACACTTTCACTGTTGCCGTTTACGTTTAATCTGTTAAACGTAACGGCAACCGTTTGGAATGTCGTCTGCAGACGCCTGCCGCGTGGAAAGCGTTAAGTAACATTTGTATATTTTCGCTACCGGCTTGTTTCCACATTGCACATCACACACTTTCACTGTTGCCGTTTACGTTTAATCTGTTAAACGTAAACGGCAACCGCATCACCGGCTGAGCGTTTCAATTGCTTTTGCGCGGTATGGTACGGTATTGCATGGTTAATGAATCTCTGTAGAAACACGCAGAAAGTTTAAGTTTTACGGATCATTTGGCAAATAGATTCCTTCGTTTATGTTTTGTTTACGGTCGGTTTGATTTTTAGGGTAATTCCCTAATGATTCCCAGTAAATGGGATGGTAAGGCCCGCTAAAATAGATTGTTTTGGTTGTTGTAGCCTGATTGATCTTAAATTCACTGCTCACCCGGAATATTCTTATTATATTAATTTTTTAGGGGATAAGAAAAAGAAATATCAATTTGATATAGACTAAAAGTGAAAGAGTTTTCCAGGCAGTAACTGGCGCAGAATTTTCAAACAAAATAAACATAACACTTGATCTACCAGGTCCGTTTTAAATGACCACTCGTGCGTAGAACACTGCTGTTTTCCCCCGCCTTATGTAAATGTAGAAAAAACATAGTTTCTGAACAACTTCATGAATATGAATTAAATTGTCTTTTATCCATTTAACCCTAACCTCCTACCCTCATTTTCCAAGGGAATTTTTTTCAACGACAAAAACAGTGGCGCCGCCACCGGGGCTCGAACCCACAACCTTTCGGTTGCGAGACGCACGCTCTACCAGTGCGCCACTGGGGCCAACCATACTTGGGCGAGTATATTCGCTTAACTATGTTACCTGGGGCCATTATTTCATCGAAAAAGTGCGATGTCAGCTGGCACAGACAGACTTTACCGTGGACATTTGTAGCATTGGGACTGGTTAGGGTTAATAAAATCATACATAGAAAAATTTGAAAAAAGAAAGAAAAAAAATGAAAAAAAATTCTGTTAACCCTAACCTCCTACCCACATTTTCAACAACAAAAACGCGGACAAAAACAGTGGCGCCGACTGGGGCTCGAAACCCACAACCTCTCGGTTGCGAGACGCACGCTCTACCAGTGCGCCACAGGGGCCAACCATACTTGGGCGAGTATATTCGCCCAACTATGTAGCCTGGGGCCATTATTTCTTCAAAAAAGTGCCATGTCAGCTGGCACAGACAGACTTTACCGTGGACATTTGTAGCATTGGGACTGGTTAGGGTTAAGGGACATTTTTGCACTTTTTGGTCAATAATTTCAAAACTAAACATTTTTAAGCCCAAAAAACAAAACCGACCCTAGATAATTGACTTTGGATGATTTTGGTGAAATTGAGGAAATTTTTACCAAAAACAGATTTTGTTAATATAAATTAAAAGTTTAACGGGTTCGCCGTCGGACAAGTTTTAATCTGTCAAGCTTTCGTCAGGATTAGCTCTGACTTCTTCAGGACCAAATTATTATAATATTAAACAAAACATAGAGATTGCCACTTCTCTTGTTATCATCATTTGGGCTGCCCCTTGCCCGATGATTTGAGAGTAGGTGCCCTTTCCTACTTGTGAAAGAATTGGTGGCTCTGAAAAGAGCCGTTCAGTTGGATTGCCGCTTCCACTGAACACGTAGGTTGCCACTGGCCTACTATATATAAATTTGGTTCTAATAGAACCTCCAAATGACTGCCCCTTGACCAATGGAAATAACGTAGAGACTGCCCCTTGTCTACTACAGACTACAAAAGTCTAATGCACAGTAGTGCGGTCACTGATCTGTAAAGATCGTTTGACGCTGTAACCAAGTAGGCCAGTCACTATCACTATCACTAAAAATCACTATCTTTAGTGAAATTTGATACCAAAAATAGATTCGCTGACTCATTTTATTAAAAAAATGTATACTTTTATGTACATCACATTTATAGTTTAAAAGTTACAATGCTTGACAAATTTGGCGCCATAAAGGGTTGACCCTGCCCTTAAATAATATCAATGTAATTGTTCAAGAAAAAAGAAGCATACCAACCAACCCCTTTTTGTTGACATTACGCCAAACATACAATTGATTTTATTATTTAATAGTAAGACCTCAAAGTGGTGTTTAATAATAATACTAAACAAACAAAAGAACATGCATAACTTTCTATTTCAATTGATGTATTGTACAATAATATCCGGTTTGAAATTAATAATTATAATTTTGTTTGACATATTTACATTTTGGCACAACTAAAGAATTCATGCTCGCATGCTTTTTTGGTTGGGTAGCATTCCTCAGGAATTCCCTCCAAATTTAAACTTAAAAATGGAGAAATCTCAGCCTTGAGGTAAGACTAGAGTAGACCTATTTTATAACCGGCTTACTTCCGTGTTATAACGATACAATGCCAGGACAATAGAACTATGATTTCATTATCTGATCATTTAAACCAAATTTGAAACAAAACATGTTCTATTATTTTGTACTCCAAGAGTACTTGTACATAACAATGCAACAAATTACCCGGATACCAAGTGCAGTGTGCCAATAGAGCTATTGACATCCACTTCTGTTGCCATTCTGTAAAACCGCTAATTTTTTATTTTATGGCATCATGCCAGACTCATTCATGAAATACTTGGCAGCAAAACGCTAGCCTTAGAGAAAGTAGTAGTAGTAGTAAAAGCAATCGCGATAGTATTTTATTGTAAATATACGACCCAGACTTAGCATTCGATCAATACACAATATTATTATTCTATCAGGTGGGATGACAGTCATGGTCACGCCATATAGAAGCGTGTCTGTCGCAAGATGCAGGGACACTCTCTCATTGGTCAGTTCGCCCATCAGTCGAGTCGTTCATCGTCCGTCATCGGAAGGGATTGAAACATTATTGGCTGGTTCTACATCCACAATATATCACGGCATTCAGGTTAAATAACGCGAATCTGTATTGGAGTGAAAATATTCCTAAATTCTTATTATTTTCTTTATTTTTTTCTGTCTGTTTTCATCTATATCTTGAGAGAAAAAAATCATAGCCACAAAGTCCCCCCTTTTGATGTGCTACATCACATATTATATAAGTACTTTTTTGTGAGTGAAAAAAATATATCAACATTTTATGGCACATGGTATGAATGACCAAGAGCAAGCAGACAATAGGATATTTGAGTCAGATCATACTTGTCTTCAGTAAATAGCAAATAGCAGATTATTTTGATTACAACTCGTGGGGGTAAAATGTTGTTCAAGTGAATTGAAATTGTGTAGTAAGGGCATCTTTGGTACAAGCATGTACAGTAATTACCTATAGATTATGAATCAGATCATAGCTATCTTCAGTAGATAGCAAATCCCATCTATAGATTATGAATCAGATCATAGCTATCTTCAGTATATAGCAGATCCCAACTATAGATTATGAATCAGATCATAGCTATCTTCAGTAGATAGCAGATCCCATCTATAGATTATGAATCAGATCATAGCTATCTTCAGTAGATAGCAAATCCCATCTATAGATTATGAATCATATCATGGATTATGAATCAGATCATAGCTATCTTCAGTATATAGCAGATCCCAACTATAGATTATGAATCAGATCATAGCTATCTTCAGTAGATAGCAGATCCCATCTATAGATTATGAATCAGATCATAGCTATCTTCAGTAGATAGCAAATCCCATCTATAGATTATGAATAAGATCATAGCTATCTCCAGTAGATAGCAGATCCCATCTATAGATTATGAATCAGATCATAGCTATCTCCAGTAGATAGCAGATCCCATCTATAGATTATGAATCAGATCATGGCTATCTTCAGTAAATAGCAGATCCCATCTATAAATTATGAATCAGATCATAGCTATCTCCAGTAGATAGCAGATCCCATCTAGATCCCATCTATAGATTATGAATCAGATCATGGCTATCTTCAGTAAATAGCAGATCCCATGTATAGATTATGAATCAGATCATAGCTATCTCCAGTAGATAGCAGATCCCATCTATAGATTATGAATCAGATCATAGCTATCTCCAGTAGATAGCAGATCCCATCTATAGATTATGAATCAGATCATAGCTATCTCCAGTAGATAGCAGATCCCATCTATAGATTATGAATCATATCATAGCTATCTTCAGTAGATAGCAGATCCCATCTATAGATTATGAATCAGATCATGGCTATCTTCAGTAAATAGCAGATCCCATCTATAGATTATGAATCAGATCATAGCTATCTCCAGTAGTTAGCAGATCCCATCTATAGATTATAAATCAGATCATGGCTATCTTCAGTAAATAGCAGATCCCATCTATAGATTATGAATCAGATCATAGCTATCTCCAGTAGATAGCAGATCCCATCTATAGATTATGAATCAGATCATAGCTATCTCCAGTAGATAGCAGATCCCATCTATAGATTATGAATCATATCATAGCTATCTTCAGTAGATAGCAGATCCCATCTATAGATTATGAATCAGATCATGGCTATCTTCAGTAAATAGCAGATCCCATCTATAGATTATGAATCAGATCATAGCTATCTCCAGTAGATAGCAGATCCCATCTATAGATTATGAATCAGATCATCATAGCTATCTTCAGTAGATAGCAGATCCCATCTATAGATTATGAATCAGATCATAGCTATCTCCAGTAGATAGCAGATCCCATCTATATATTATGAATCATATCATAGCTATCTTTAGTAGATAGCAGATTCCATCTATAGATTATGAATAAGATCATAGCTATCTCCAGTAGATAGTAGATCCCATCTATAGATTATGAATCAGATCATCATAGCTATCTTCAGTAGATAGCAGATCCCATCTATAGATTATGAATCAGATCATAGCTATCTCCAGTAGATAGCAGATCCCATCTATAGATTATGAATCAGATCATCATAGCTATCTTCAGTAGATAGCAGATCCCATCTATAGATTATGAATCAGATCATAGCTATCTCCAGTAGATAGCAGATCCCATCTATATATTATGAATCATATCATAGCTATCTTTAGTAGATAGCAGATTCCATCTATAGATTATGAATAAGATCATAGCTATCTCCAGTAGATAGTAGATCCCATCTATAGATTATGAATCAGATCATCATAGCTATCTTCAGTAGATAGCAGATCCCATCTATAGATTATGAATCAGATCATAGCTATCTCCAGTAGATAGCAGATCCCATCTATAGATTATGAATAAGATCATAGCTATCTTCAGTAGATAGCAGATCCCATCTATAGATTATGAATCAGATCATAGCTATCTTCAGTAGATAGCAGATCCCATCTATAGATTATGAATCAGATCATAGCTATCTTCAGTATATCACTTTTTTAAATTTCAATATCCTGGGCATGTAATATACTGAAAAGGGCCTTGATATTGAAGTTCTAATTATATAAATGAAGCCATTTAAAGAAAAAGGTTACAAAACTATTTAGCGACACAGATGTCTATCATGGCTGTCATGCATTGTTACTCTTCTGTGTGCACGTTACAGTGCTATTGTGTTGTATTGTGTTGTCGCACCATAAACCATGCTCATCGAAGTACACATCTAAACAAATGCTGGTTTTCTCAATTTGTATTTCAACATTTGCTTTTCTTTACATTGTGTTCATTTTCAATGTCGTTTTTATATATGCACATCTGTGATAGTGTATATAGCTCATGATTGTAGTAAGGTGATGATCCCCCCCCCCCCCCACCCTCTGTTTTACCCCCATTTTACCCCCATGTATTAGGCCATGTCCTTGTGTAGGCAGCAGTATTGAGGTTTGGAAAGGAAACCTGACCGACCCATTTATACAAAATTGAATTTGAGAAGAAGATATGTTTTGAAATATTTGTTGGGAGCAAAAATAATGTTAAAAAATGAAAAGAAACATGTTTGCCCATAGAACAAGGTGTTTAAGTTTTCATCACCTAACTTGTCTATTTTTAAAAAAATCTGAGATTAGATATTATTGTATTCAAAATTGTGGTAAGTCTCACTAGAATGTAGGCCAAAATGTAGGCCAAGGCCTTGTGGGGTATGTTATGTACTAATAGAGGGATTAAGATATTATTGATATCAGATAATATTATAAAGGTGATGTTTAATCAATCAAAGGTGCATTCTTACCCCACTTATAAAATAAACAAACTCTACAAGGGTTCTTCTTTTTTCTGTTTGTACAGTGCTTTTACTAGTGAGCACCGGGGTGTATTACTTGCCTAATACGGTATACGGGAATGTGCCGCTCTAATGGGTCGCTTTTTTGCGAAAAATCCCTAAACATGGGGTATGATTTTGCTGGAAAATCCCTAATAATGGGGTCACTTTTTACAAATGGGTCTAGTTTAGCAAAAATTGTGTCTATTTTTGTGAAAACTTGGTATATTTTCCCGATAATTTGCGCAAATTGGGTCTATAATGAAGCAAAATCCTTAGAAATGGGTACTGTTTTCTCTAAAATCACCCTTAGAAATGGGTAGGTTTTTTTAAATCTCCAGCGGCACCCCCCCCCCTCCCCCCCCCCCCCCCGAATAAACCAAATCCGAGTGTGAGCCTAAAAAGGCAAAATACTGTAAAAGTAGAAATTGTGTTGTGTGTAATTTTTCGGGCTTTGCACATTTTAAACAATTTTGCTTGTTTTTATTTTTCGCGATTTTGAGCTTCCTTGTAAACATAGACCTACATACAAAATAAATATATTTGCGCATTTTTATTTTCGCGCTTGCTGATTTTATCACGAAAAGCAGGGCTTGAAAAAATGCAAAGTTTCCCGGCAAGGGAAATTCGTCGAAGTTGGATTTCCCGCTGCTTTAGCGGCGGAGGGGGTGGGTGTCTGAGGGGGGCTTTTTAAATTTTGTTTGGTTTTTTTTGTTGCAATATGGCCATCCATTACAACCTGGTAAAACACAGCAAACATTGTCCAAATCAAAAGCCATCTTTTTGACGATTTACATATGAAATAACTGCCACTACACACAAATTTAATTGAATTCTCATAACTAATGATTTCTCTTGTCCTGAATAAATTAAGGACAAGGCCGTGTGGGGTAATTTCTTTAATAGTGGTATAAGAATATATTGATACCAGATATCATTACAATGGAGGTGTTTCAAGGGCTTAACCCTAACCTTCCTGGTCCTTACAAAATCTCTTGTCCTGAATGAATTAAGGACAAGGCTGTGTGGGGTAATTTCTTTATAATAGTGGTATAAGAATATATTGATACCAGATATCATAACAATGGAGGTGTTTCAAGGGCTTAAAGCTGGCCTACCACTTTGGTAGTTCACCACTGACAACTGGTCATACACCTGTTCATTTGATGACAAACAGTACAGAGTTAACATGGAGAAATTGTAACCTTGTCAAATTCCCAAGAGAACTGGATGTGGCTAGAAACCCAGAGTGGTAGTTCGCCTTTAACCCTAACCTTCCTGGACCTTACAAAACAAAATCTACAATATTGTACCGCGCCGAGGCAACCCCACCAATCTTGTGCCACACTCAGCTTGTGGTTCAACTTGTTAAAAAAACTCAAGTTTTTTGAACATCAACTGTGTAGCTCAGTCGGTAGAGCACCAGACTTGCATGCATGCAGCCCGGGTTTAATCCGCGGAGACTGATTTTCCCTCAAATTTTGTACGTACTATGAGTCTATGATATAGGGTATCAAAACAAGCCAAATTAAGAAAAAGGGTTTACTTTTCATGCAATGGCCGTACATATTTAGATCCTTACTTGTACTGTGCAGGTATAACAACTCTTCGGCTATTGTCACATCACCCGATGGGGAGACGGAACCTTTTAAGATTTCAGCTGGCGTTCTTCAAGGTGACACTTTGGCACCCTTCATCTTCATCATAATTCTTGACTACGTAATGCGCTGTGCCCTGACAGATATCCATGATGAGACAGGTATACTGCTGGAGCCTAGGAGGAGTAGACGCTATCCTGAAATTCGTCTTCACGATCTCGATTTCGCAGATGATGTAGCTCTCCTAGCAACATCAATCAGTAAAGCGGAATTACTGTTACAGAGTGTTGAGGCAGCATCAAATGCAGTTGGCCTGCATTTAAATGAAGGAAAAACAAAAAGCCTCCTTATAAATATTGCCACCTCAGCCAGTGTAAAGACCATCAAAGGAGTAGAGCTGGAAAATGTCTACATTCCAGGAATTCAAATGCAGCAAAGCACAAGCATGGGTTGCCTGCAATAAATTGCTGAAGATCTGGAAATCTGATCTCGAAAGAACGACAAAAATCAGATTCTTCAAAGCCTGCGTAGAAAGCATTTTGTTGTACGGCTCCGAAACATGGACTATCAGCAGGAAAATTGAAGACAGAATCAATGGATGTTATACTCAACTGTTACATAGAATATTTGACATCAGTTGGAGGGATCACATCCCAAACAGCGTGGTATATGGCGATATCCCCCCTATAACATCAATAATCAGGCAGCGCCGTTTATGTTTAGCTGGCCACTGCATGCGAACAACCAACCAGCCTATCTCCCGTCTAATTTTCTGGACCCCTCCTGGTGGGAAAGCTAACAGAGGCAGAAGACACCTTCAGTATCCTGATACCGTCAAGAATGGGTTTAGATCCTCCAGAGATCCGCCAACTCATGAATGACAGGAAAGTCTGGGCCCAGTACGTTGCGATTGCTTCCTCCGTTTCGTCCACGGACGACCAATGATGATGATGTTCTGTGCATAATATATAGCCGTGATACACAGGTGCCGCATATATTTCTCAATTTTTATCCATCACATAGGGGATCTGATCTAGATCAGCTCATCTTTGTTTCATAATACTTACTAGGGAAGGAAAAACAGATTTTGAAATGTATCTAACTTGTACGGCTCCGATTTTTAAACCTTTACCAAATTTAAAAACTGTACAAATTACATTGCTTAGGTTACTGTAAAAGCTGTAAAAGTGGGGATTTTATTTTCACGCTTTTCGTGCAAAATATTTTTCCGCGAAAACTATAACACACAAAAATATTGTTTTCAACATTCATGCAGTGCATCCACAAGGTCGCCCGCGAAAAAAACCAATTCGCGACATGTCTTTGATATAAAAATAAGCGAAAATATCTTTAAGCGAAAATATTGGCTTCTACAGTATCACAATATTTTTACTACCGTATAATCCCTATTAAGCGCCCATGCCCTTATAAACGCCCACCCCTTTTTTCCCCAATGACTACCAAAAAGTAACACCTAATAAGCGCCCATATTTCTATTCGCTGTAACTCGTATTTGACCCTTAATAACCCACATGATACCCCTTGACCCACTTCTTTAGGGATAGTAACTCCTAACTTAAGATCTTATACTAAATTATGTAATTCATTCTTATCAAAAGTATGATTTTTCAACACTGTTCTCTGTGTAAAAATACAATTTATTTCAAAAGCAACATCTTAATTTAAATACCGTTTGTCCTCAGTGTGCACGCAGGGAGTGGAAAGTGTACATTATTCTGAAAAAATTGTACTAAAAAAACAACAACCGATAAATGACTTTAAAAAAAGGTAACTTAATAAGCGCCCACCCAAAATGACTTTGCTAAGCGCTAGGTTGTCTCCAGGGCAATTTGAGTGCCGGCTAATTTTACTGATGGCGAGCGGAGTGAGTGTAGCGAACGGAGCGCAGAGGATCACGACGCGGGGTCCAGGGGCCTGCTTAGGGTTTTCTAAGGGTTTTTGTAATGCAATTTGGCCTATTTGGGGGTTCCTGCCACATAATTTCTTATTTTATGAGGCAGTTTAATGATTTTTTCCGTGTAGAATATAAATTTTTTAATTTTTTTCTTTTTTTTTCTTTTAGTGCTGTTTTTTTTTTTTAGTGCCGGTCGGCCAGCGTGAGTGCCGGCTACACTCGACCGGCATGGAAACAACCCTGCTAAGCACCCTGTGCGCTTAATAGGAATAATATGGTTCTTGTTTTAATAGGGTATCAAATTATTTTCACTACTGGGGTATTGGAATAGTTTCACTACCTATTCAGGGTATTGGAAATACTGATATTACTTGCTTAGGGTATGAAAAATACCCGGGGGCCGGGGGAGGGGGCACTGACATTGGAAAAGGTTATAGGTATGTGCCACGCTGAAGACCCCCTTTTTCACCCTCTGCTGCTAGCTCTTATGACCCCCCCTTTTGAGCCTGCATCAGTTCTTAAGACCCCAATTTTATTGAAAATTCAAAAATCTAAAATTTTACGTTATAAAACCCAAAAATATCGAAAATTTGCGTTCTTGCTAATCAAAATTGAACTATAGGCCAGTTCTCAAGACCTACTTTTTTGAAAAAATCAGTTCCTATAAAACCCTATGTCATAAAATCGGCACACCCCTAACCCCCCCCCCCCCCCCCCCGGAGGTAAAATACTCTTTATACTTGTTTAGGGGTGCTTTTTCACATTACTCCAATTACTTATTTAGGGTGATTTTTAAAAGTCCTTTGATGCGCCTGATACCCTTCTTGTAATGACCACTGAGTACACCGGGGAGTGGATGAAGTGGGCAGTGGTGCGGGTACACATGGAGAAAGTACGCTTGGGTGGTGGGCAGGGGTCGCATTCTGACGCGTCTGCGCGTCCTAGACCTCTCACTTTCTATTAGTGACGCGTCAGGTTTCAAATTGGAAAGACTTGCGGGTCCCGATCAATATTGAAGGGACCCCTTAAATTTGACGATGTATGTAAATGGAAACCTAAAGAAATTCTGTAAATTACATGTCCATCCTTTGCTCACAATATAAATTTATTAAACTGTCCGTAAAAAAGTAACATTTTCAAATACCCAAACTTCAGGACCCCTCAATTTCTTGGGGACCCCTTAAATTTGGTTTTTGAAGTCCTACGGGGTCCTGAAAAATTTCATGGGACCTCTCACATTTTTGATCCAGTGCTATCCCTGGTGGTGGGCAGGGTAGAAAGATGGACAAATGACACCCTGCTACAACCCGGATCCAGGCCAAGGACGTGGGGGGCATTTTATCCAATAAACAGGATAAGATCTCATTCATCATAATTATTGATATCAGATATTATTACAATACGGATGTTTAATCTGGTGAGAGCCTACATTTTTTTCATCCACTTAAAAGAAGTATTTACAATAATATTGGTCTTAAGTTAATAGCGGTATTATAAGAATGTATTGATATCAGATATCATTACAATGGAGGTGTTAAAAGGGGCTAGTGCCCACATTTTCCCTTCCATTGTGTAAACAACTTTCCGTAACCCTTTAGACAGTATGCACTTTTACTTTTAGAAAAAAGGGAATATGGCTTCTTTAGCGTACTGTGTCAAACAGAGCATCCTCGCTGAAAAGGTTTGTTTTAATTTTAAGATATTAAACCAATAAGGTTTTGTACCATCCTAGAAGAAAAAAGTACTAAGGACCCTTATGTAATTTCAATTCACCAATAATTACACTAAATGTGATTAATAAATGTAGGCCAAGGCCTTGTGGGGTCTTTTTCGTAGAATTTCTTCAGACATTATTGATATCGGATAATATTATATCATACACTGTTTATGGATATGTTTAGTCAGGCACAGGGCCTACATTTATTCATGCTCATTGTGTTATAATAAAGTGGTATTCCAATAATGCGTGTCCCATGTATAGGTGCAACTTGCTGCCAGATGGATGATCAATGATGTAGAAAAACAATTATGAAATATTTCAACTATGGCATACAAAGTTTGTTATTGTGGAGGCCTGAAACAAAGATAATTATGTTGGTAACCCTTGCTTTAGAAAGTTATCTTGTTTCTTCTTTTTTTCCTTTTTTTCTTTTCAAAATGGAATTGTTGATTTTTGGACTTTTCCAAATGATTCAGTTAAAACATTTAGAGAAAAACACATGCAAGTTCTCAGTCAGTGGTGCCTAGACCAACTTACACCCTAGCCTAACAAAAGTGAGTTAAGGTGGTTTGTTTGGTGTTTGGGGGTGTGTGTGTGTGGGTGGGCAAGGGCATCCCCAGAGGGGGTGGGGTGTGGACACACACCCCCCCCAGTAATCAAATCTGTCGGCAAATCTGCCCCATTCATCAAATCTGTCGGCACAAACGAGCTTCCGTCGGTACATTTGCGATTTGACCATAACAAATCTATAAAAGAAAATTGTCTGTGGGGGTTCTTGCAATAGGGTCCGCAAAGGGGGGGGGGGGGGGGGGGGGGGGTGGCAGGGGGCCGTGGATTGTCCAGGATTGGCTATTTGTTATTGTTTTTTTTGTTGACTGTGCTATTATTGTGACCGTACGACATTTTTTGACCGTGCGATTATTTGTGACCGTACAATTTCTTTTGACCTGCACATTTTTTGATCCCACCCCCCACACTTACGTGAAATTCATGAGGTGACTGCAACAAAAGTTGGGGCTACCTTTTACTATTTTGTTGGGGTGCTTGTCGGCAATCGGGACCTCGGGACCTCTACCCCCCCCACCCCCATTCAAAAGGGTCTTGGGACGCCCTGTGGGTGGGGTGGGGTGTCAGTGTTGCCTATTATGAGAAACTTAGTAAGACACTAAACCAGTCCAATGTGGCCGGGGTGTGTTCGTAAATGGGCATAATTTCAAAATGGTAACTTGATTCCATGCCAAACTTGGTAATAATATTATATAGTGAATGACCAAAAGAATGAGGTCTAGAGGGGCGATCATCCAGAGGTCAAATTGCTCTGATTGAACTAAAACTCAATGACAACAAACCTGATGATAAGTGGACAATTTGGCAATGGTCACTCAGGTCAAAGGTCATTCAGGGGTCTGATTGCTTTGATTGATAGGCCTCAAGGGGACCATTTACAGGGGTCAGGACAAAGGTCATTCAGGGGTTAAAATTTAAAAACTCAGTTGCTACAAACCATGATGAGGGGAACATACATGTATTGCAGGGTTAGGTCAAAGGTCATCCAAGGGTTAAATCTGGCTCTAATTGGCTCAAACCTGGTTGACAGGGAACTGCATATAATCTGGGGAATGTCATCCAGGGCCAGGGGTCAAATAATAAACTTTGCCAACCTCTATTTCAACATCTGCTACATCAGGGACGATCCGAAATAGGCTATTCATCACAGACCAAAGTGCCCAATTGGCATAAATTGGGTGTATTTTGAGGCATTTTTTGTAAAAAGCGCTCAATTTATGCAAAATTGGGTGCTTTTCTAACAAATTGGTATATTGATGGGTGGGAAATTGGCCCGAAAATAGGTATAGAGAAAGTCAAATTTTCGAAGTCCGGCAGGCCCATCCATGTACGATAATAGTACTTTAGGCCTATGTCTTTATGTTTTGTATCCTGCTATGTTGCTTATTTGTCCTTGCTTAAGTTTAAAATAATGAAGAATCTCTTACCATAGGACAATGTTTGGAATTAAGTCTCATCAGAAATTAGTGACCCAATTCATTTGACCCGGTCCTGAACTCTGGCTACAAATTCCAAAACATGCACAGTAGAGTTTGTTTGCAGTATTAATCTTGTACTTGTTTTGTTCGATAATAACTACCATTTTGGTCGTGTAATTATTGTTTAATCTTCCGTATGAAATTTGCATTAAATACAAGTTATTGTTATTGATGCTGACCTTGAACGAAAGTTTGTGAAATGAAGTGTTGCATTGTATCAATATTGGCATGAGTGCTGCGATGGTTTTGTTCTATACGGGCAATGTGATGTGCGCAAAGGGGGAGCTAGGGCAATCAGTGTAAACAAAAAGTTTCAAATTGTTCAAAGTTTTTCAAAATATACAAAAAATGTGTTACAAAATGGATCTGCCGGACCCATCAAAAAGGTGTTTTATCTGTTGCCTAACTGCAACAATCAATGTCATTAAATAGTTCAATCAGTTCAAAATTGGCGAGAAATATGCGGTTTGTTTCTATCCGCGCGCAAAAGTAATCCAAGCGTACATGCGTGATTATGGCCACACGCACACGGTTTTGGCCCCACGCACGCGTCACGCGTGATGCACAGTGCGCTTGTTGCCGCTCATGTGCGCCCTCGTCCTTCTGTATTCATTCGCTTACGCATGATGCACGGTGCGGCTTGTTGCTGCTCGTGTGCGCCCGCATCCTTCTGTATTCATTTGCTGGCGCATGATGCACAGTGCGCTGTTGCCGCTCATGTGCGCCCTCGTCCTTCTGTATTCATTCGCTGCTGTGATGAGGCTTCACCAATTTGAAGCTGATCACACTATCATAGTACTGCAATGCAACAACAATGGTGTATCACTTGAGTGCAGGCAGGTCCATGCCCTCAGATCGTGATAAACTGTTTGAACTTGACAGTTGTTGTACAAATTACCCACCCCTGCTGCTTAACAGCCCGTAACGTCCCTTTGAACCGTTACAAGTCATTAATGACTCCATTATTGGCAATTGTAACCTAAAACACCGGGGTACTCACACCCTCGTTTGTAACTTAAACAAAGCGTGTTACTCAACAACGGTGATGTCCTGCATACCCCGTGTGGCCCACATGTATCTTTAGGGGCAATGGTAGATTGAAGTCGTGGGATTTTAATTTTTTTAATGGCCAGGCCTGGCCACAACACTCCCGCTGCACGTGCTCTTTACATGATCAGAGAAAGAGATTACATGATGTATGACACAAGACCCTGGATTGTTTCAAGTTTTTAAGATGAATGTTTATATGAACTTTAACCTCTTGCTAAATAACTGCAGGCATTATGGTTCATAATAGATACATACAATAAGGTTGTGTTGCTGATCATATTGATATGATTACTGGTGATGGGTATGAGGTTTTGGTTCAAATCTTTGATAGGGTATGGTACAAGATTGTGAGGTTTGTTTTTATATACAGGGTGAATAATTATGAAATTATTTTGTTTTTATTAAGCGTATATCTTCCGAAAAAAATGAAAGTTATCAACTAAAAAATAAGCAAAATGTGACAGGTTTTATAAGCTGACAAGCGTATTGTTCACTGTTCACTGTTGGGATTTAAAAATAGCCAAAAACATGGATGAGGAGGCTATATCTTATCTATGTATAAAACAGAAAAATATTGTGAATAGACACTTTGGATACAGACTACAGAGTGAATCAAAAATCCAAAAAGAATGTGCAGGGATCGATATTCTTCAACAAATCTTCAAAAATGTTATATTATCTTGATTGATGAAATTCAGTATATCTAGTTGAAGGAAAACCACTTACTTGTGGACGTTTCGGAAACAAGCTGTTTCCTTTATCAACACTTGATGTGGAGTGATGACGATCTGCTGTTTACAACACGTGATATTGGTTGCTTAGTTGCAGTGAAGCTAGATGATTTATCCGCAATCAGTAGATCATCAAACATATGACTCAGATTGTATATGGGGGGGGGGGGGGGGGGGGGGGTGGGGGGTGGACCGGTGGACCCATATGTTTACCAGAAACCCATAATTTTCCTATATATTTGACATATTTTGCTAAAATATCTGTGAAAAACAGCAACCCCCCCCCCCCCGGGTCCAACACTATGATACAGTTGTGTATTTCTTAATTAAGTTCAGTGCCTCCTAATGATGGATGTCCTATGTATTCTCATGGAAGATGGTATTATACATGTATAGTGTATTGTGAAATGAATTTGACCTTGACCATGACCGGTCTCAGCCTTGCCTCTGGGGTAAGGCATTATACCCTTATTATTAACACACTTCATGTGACCTTGGAAGTGACCTTGAATTTGGTAGATCATATTACGCAGGATGTTTTCTAAAATATTTTGTTTACGTAACGGGCATTGACCCACCAAGCAGCATGCAAAGGAGGGTACTTCTAAAGACGCAAACCGCCCTTTTTTGTTCAAAAACATTTTGTTTACGTAACGGGACATTGACCCACCCAGTAGCATGCAAACCAGGGTACTTCCAAAGACGCAAACCGCCCTTTTTTTGTTCCAAATTTGGACATTTGCCAGCGCATTTAGATGAGTTTCCTCCTTCAAAATTGTTTAAAAGTTAAATGAAGCAAGGAATATACAGTTAATAAAGTTCATTTTCATGGCCAAAATCGCTGGCGGAAATAAGAAGTTTTGTTGGCTGGTGAAACTTTAATCTAATGTGTCAAACCCGGCTGGTTGCACAAGTTATGCATTTTTGAGGTAGAAGGGCAAGAAAGGATTATTTTTTAAAATCTACAATCACAGTCAAGTTGCAATGGGGGGGGGGGGGGGGCATCAGGAAGGCAGGCCTGTGATCAGGGGGTGGGGCATAACCGACTACTTTTTTTAATATACATAGAGTTTGTCATTTCATTTGGGGGGGGGGGGGGCATCAGGGGAGGCAAGCCATCCGGCCCCCTACCCCCTCTAGTTACGCCACTGAGGCCCAGAAAAGGCTTAACACTTTCCGTCACAGACAGCAATTTGTCAATAGTGCGGAAACATGAACACATTAAAGTGTAATTAGTATCAAGGTGTTTCAACTAATTATGACCATGATTGCAGATGATTTGGGCTGATGAGTTCGTGACCTAGAACTTGATAATCCATGTAAATTATCCATGTAAAAAAGGCCAATTTCGTACGATAAGATCAAATAAAACAGCATTCCATTACCCTTTATAATCTTTTTTGGTTTTCTGTCATAAATTCAATAAGACTGAGGTGCTAAAAATGACATTTGCAAAACCAATAATATTTCTGTTGGAAAAATGGGATTGTGACACTGGTATTTCTTGAATGAAAGGTTTAGGCGGATACCAAATCCAAAACCATAAATATATGTTATCATTTAAAAAACAAATTGGTACAGACAATGCACTTTAAAGTATTGTTGACTGGTCAGGTAGTTTCTTTTTCTTTTTATGAATAAAAAATATATATAAATAAGTCGTTTTTGGACAATTTTGAAAATGTTTACAAATTTCTGAAAATGTTTACAAATTTCTGAAAATGTTTACAAATTTCGGAAAATGTTTACAAATTTCGGAAAATGTTTACAAATTTCGGAAATTGTTCAAAATCGTTGAAACATTTGTTTACATTTTTCTCTCCAGAAATTCTTGATAAATTCACATTTGCAAATTTATTGGTCTGCTGAGTCCACAGAACAGTGTTTTTTTCTTACCAAAAAGCTGTTTTCAGGTTAATAACCGGCTCATTCTTATTTAATCACTGGTAGGGTTTTGTAAGTTTGTTTTCAATCATCCATCATTGTCGGAATTTGGGCTGTATGCCAATTGCCAAGTTCATTGAGGTCAAAATATTTAAGAAATTAATGCAAATATTACTCTTTGACTGTGATGATGTTATCACATATAAGTATAATGATACTCACATTTATTTGTGTAGGGGGCACACACATAGACCCCGTACACACTACAAAATCGCTTCATTAGTTCATTAAGAGAGTGTACACATTACAGCTAACCATGAACTAATGACGATCGCGTACACATTAGTAAATATTAAGGAAGATTGAATTAAGGTTGGTTGTCACGCAATATCGGAAAATTGACAATATTGACAGATATGACAATTTAATTGTCAAAAATGAAGCAAAATTGAAGCGTTCATTTCTTTCGTTTCTTATTGTTTTTTTGACCCCCTAGCAAAATAATTAATCTATGCAAAAATGTTTAATTAATTTTTACAAGAAAAGTATAAATGCTACAAAGCTGGAATTTTGGGAGCTTGTTAATTATAGTTTTTAGAAACTTTCCTGTGCTGCGGGAGGCTGTATAAGACATCTGCATAATTAATTATACTTAATTATCTAAGGAAGCTTTAGGTCATTGAAAAATGAGGCTAATTAATGCACTTAATTAATTTTTTCAAGTTTATGCAGTTTCTTAAATATATTACCACTTGGTGTATATGTTGGTTATACTACTCTCCTTATTTCCTGTGCTGCGGGAGTCTATAGGAGTTTTTAATAAATATTTAGAGCAAAAACTAAAAACTAAATTTTCATAGAAAATATTACCTAGGGAGTAAAAAACAACAATAAAAAACAAAAGAAAATAGACTGCCCTCTGTTGGCCAAAAAACAATACAAAACAAACGAATTCAAAATGACTTCAAATGGTTATATCTGTTGAACCGTGCACCCGATTCACTTCCAGTAAAATACTTTTTTGTTGTACTCAACCAGCTCTACCATTTTTTCTAGCCATAGGAACACCCTTAAGTAGGGCCTTGTTGAAATAGTGTTACAACTCTATTTGTTAACCCTAACCCCCTGAATGCTAAAATACTACTTCTAAGCGTATCTCCAAGCACATTTTTTTTATGACGTAATCAACCGAACCTGTATAGTGAGCACAGTATACTGTGCGAACTAGTACTGCGCTAACAAGTAGCTGAGGGTCATAGTGGGTGGGATCATTCTTATCATTGATTAGCCTATAGGATGTTTGCATATATATAATAAAACCCATTACAGATGAACTATATGCAACTTTGCCCCAATTTCTATAACAAGCTTTTCATAGCCCATCTCTTATTTGCATTTTTCCA
>CM069448.1:55961241-56087298 GCA_035610835.1 Ophiura sarsii
TAAAACCCATTACAGATGAACTATATGCAACTTTGCCCCAATTTCTATAACAAGCTTTTCATAGCCCATCTCTTATTTGCATTTTTCCAGTACATATTTGAGCTTGGGTCCCAATCGGACTGGACGGATCGATTAACCACAAAGTAGATAACCTTTAGCGTTCTCTGACCTACATTAATTAAGCCTTATTCACCGAACAGACAGGAAACAATGGGCACAATTATGTCATGATAATGGATTTAATTGTTCTGTATGGGATCATCTGACACGCAAATCATGGTGGGTGCCCCTGAGACGATCTCTGACCTAGATTTTGGGTTTAGTATTATATTGTATGTGTCACCGTATCACTCACAAGTCTGGTTTCTGGGAAATTTTGGCCCGGGATTTTGGGTTGTCACACGAATGTATTGACCAATTTCATTTCCTAGTAGTGGCGGTAGCAAGGGGAATCCCCTGATCAAAGCTGAAATTTTTGGAGCTTGTTAATTATAGTTTTTAGAAAGTTTCCTGTGCTGTGAGAGGCTGTAAGACTTCTGCATAAGTAATTACACATAATTATCTATAATAAAAAATATTAAAAAAATTAGGCTAATTAATGCACTTCATTAATTTGTTCAAGTTCATGCACTTTACTAAATGTAATGCCACTTGGTGTATATGTTGGCTATACAACTCTTCTTAATTCCTGTGCTGCGGGAATCTAATGGAGTTTTCAATCAAAAATTAGAGCAAAAACAAAAAACTAAATTTGTATAGAAATTTTACCTAGGGAGTCAAAAAAACAATATAAAACAAAAGAAAATAGACCGCCCTCTGTTGGTCGAAAAACAATACAAAACAAAAGAATTCAAAATGACTTAAAATGTTTTTTTGACAATAAAATTGTCATATCTAGAAAACGTACCTCCGATCAATCTCAAATTTCAGCTTATTGTGGAGCTCAGCAAGCTCTATTAAAATATCAAATAAAAAAATAGCCATAGGAACAACCTTCAAGGAGGCAATTTCTTGGTGTTTTCTCTTCGTATTCAGAGAGGTAACACATGATCTTTCCAGGAGGATGAAACCCAGTATTTGAAAGCGTTTCAAGGAAAATTTTGCTCTTTTTACCCCCTTTTTTGTGAAGAAAATGGACATTTGACCATTTCAAGTACACTTTCTAAAAACAAGGACACATTTGGTTCAAAATACTCCCTTTTACAAATTATGCACAGAGGAGCGGACATGAGGTCTACTTATGAATGTTAGGCCTACATTTTTCTTTCTTTTTCGTGGACACCCCTTATTTTAGGAAATCGCGGACATGATATGAAAACTCCCCATTTTCCCGTGATTTTAGGAACAATCATGCGTACCCAAAGTCAATGTCGACTGAAACCACCAGTTTGGGGTTGATTTCCCTAGTCAAAGGCTAAATTAGCACAATTTACATCTTTCTTTTTGGTAGAAGCCATCAGAGAAGGGGAAAGGAAGTGTTCCCCACTCCTTCTCCAATTTACCACCATTAGCACCAACTTCTTATGTTCCAACCCAAAACTTACAATTAATTATGCCATTTGTTTGGAATAGGGTGTCTTTGAATACTATTAAATCATTTTTATCAGTCTTTATTTTACACACATTGCTTCAGATTTTAAAAAAAGGGACATTTCTGATGGAAATTACTGATTTATTTTTCTTCAAAAGAATGGTAGATTCCTTGGTGTACAAAGTAAAGCTGCAGACCCTTAATAACAGGTGATATATGTCTGCCCCCCCCCCCCCACTATATTCCCCCCCCCAAAAAAAATAAATAAATCAATTTTGGTTAAAATTATACAAAATTTGACTATTTTATCATACCAAATTAGTTAGAATGAGAACCAATATGACAATTTTAGAAAAAAAATGGCAAAAAAATTGGTGCACTTCTCGCGTATCTTCCTTTCTTCATGCCCCCTTAAAAAACCCACTTGCTTCCCCCCCCCCCCCCCCCCCAAAATGATACTGGTGCCGCCACTGAATGTGATCATGAGCTAGGATGGGAATCAGTAGAAGAATTGGCCGTGTTTTGACCTCGATACCGCTGAGCCCATGGTTTCTCACCATGTTCGTATTTCAACCAGTGTTTGCCTTGCAAACGGCAGAGAGTCTCAGATTTGCTTGCACTTGTAATATGGCCAAAGGTGTTTGTTAATTGTACGGTAAAGCCAAAACACTTTAGGCCCAGTTGTCTTGTGTTTGCCAGGCCATGCATGAAATTTGGACAACATAATGATTGGGCAATACTTTTGTTGCTCAATGCATGCTCAATGTTGTTAAAGTTATAGACAATCGGATTAGTGCAACCCTAACCTATCACAGGTGTGTGTAGCAAGGAAGCAGGGACAGATCTAACTTGGGGCGATGGTTAGAGGAGGATTAGTGCTTAAACATGTTAAAGGCATATCTTTTCCAGGGGCGCCCTCTATTCATGTTTTTTTTAGAAAGTGAATTTTCTTGCAGATTTACATTTCTGATCCTAAATAATAAATATATTCTGAGTTACACAGCGATACAATTCCTAATTACTTCAAAATCCTGGTTTAAAGAGTGAAAATAAACTGTCAGGTCTGCGCGACAACTTATTTTTCACTCTAAATTCACTCTAGAACCCAGAATATATTTATGATTTATGATCAGGAAAAAAATTATGAATAGAGGGCGCCCCCTGGAAAAGATCACATAATATGCCTTTAATTTAACCCTAACTCCTTTTTGTATTATATGGGTGGGGTGGAAGTGGTGTAACAAGTATTGGGGAAAGGGTGACAGTAATGAAGGGGAGAATATCACCCATTGCCTCGAAAAAGATCGTCAAGTGCCAATCTGGGGTTAAGAAACGATTGGTTGTAGGCCTGGCCATCAAATACATGGATGGATACATCATTTATTGCACCAATGAGAGACATTGTTAGAATAATTGTATCCCTGGTAAAGATGGGAGTGAAAAAATTTACAAGCTGCATTTGAATTGGCTATTCATATGAGTACATCTTGTAATAAACCAATCAGAACCACTGTAAGATAGACAGGTAGACCACAGGGGGTTAAGAAACGATTGGTTGTAGGCCTGACCATCAAATCCAACATAAACCGGAGCTCAGTCTGGGGGATTTTATACACACTGGATTTAAAGGATAAAATACCGGATCCATGTCCAAATAAGTGTGTGCTTGTGAACATTTGGTCACTGACCCAATATTAACCTTTTAAGAGCTACCTGCTGATTGGTTAGAATAGAAGATGGATCTATCATTTGTTGCACCAATCAGAGACATAGTTGGAATAATTGTATCCCTGACCAGGATTGGAGTGAAATATTTTAGAAGCCATATTTTTGGGTTATTCAAATGAGTATATCTTGTACTCATTTGAATAACCAATTAAGATACAGTGTTTGTGGTTAGTTAATTACAAGATAATGCATGTTAATGACATGTTAAGGGCGCCAGGTTAAGCTCAATCAATAGACCCTTGGGAGGAGGGAATTGCACCAGGGATCGAACCTAAGTCCCCTGCAATTGCAAACAATTCCTAAACATGGGGTATGATTTTGTGCTGGAAAATCCCTTATAATGGGGTCACTTTTGACAAATGGGTCTATTTGTGGAAAATAAGGTCTATTTTCCCGATAATTTGTGAAAATTGGGTCAATGAAGCAAAACCCTTAAAAATGGGTACCGTTTTTTCCAAAATCACCCTTAAAAATGGGTAGGGTTTTAAATCTCAAGCCGCACACCCCCGACCAAACCAAATCCGAGCAAAGGTGGAGTTTTCGCAAAATAAGGGCTGTTTTTTGATGTCCATGAAAGAAGAAAAAAATTGAAGACCCCATGTCCGCTCATCTGTGCATACATTGTAAAAGGGAGTATTTCGATCAAATGTGACCTCGGTTTTGCGCAATAAGGGGACTATTTAGAAAGTGTCCTTGAAATAGTAAAATTAGAGGTGTTTTTCCAAGTAAATGTCCACGTTTTTTTGCACGAAAAGGGGTCAAATGAGCAAAATTGTCCTCGAAACACCATCAAATGGGTTATTTCAACCTACTGGAACGATCATGTGTTACCCTTCTGAAAAACGAAGATAAAAAACTGGGGGTGGATGCAACTACAATTATAAGTTCTATCAACTTCTTAATTCGTACCATGATTTGATACACTTGTCCTGATTATCATTGTTATAAATCAAAGTGCTTTGTGAGAGTTCTTCAAGCCGTATGGGGGCACATCACTAAATAAATCGCTCATTGGATTTCATGTAAAAGAAGGGCTAAAAGAGTCTCGATTGTATGTCCTTAGTACTCATTTTGGAATGTCTCGAATGCTTCATTCTAATAAATAAATATTAACATTTCATAAAATCATCAAGAAGTGTTACGTCTTCCAATTAGATTTTATGATATAAACAGCGCCACCCCGATTTTCAGTCTGAATGCTCGCCTTCTGACCGCTCCGAGCACGTGTATTCATCCACGTGATAATTATTTCGGTAAAATCGAAAATCAACATTTTGCAATATCCTGAGCAAAGTACAAGAAATTGCTACCCTCACGTCAAACTGATTACCAAAGGACCCAAATTTATCACAAAATCAGTTTTGTTTTTGCCAGAACTTCCTAACCATTACACAAAACGAGGAGTGATTTTAGTGTTGTGCTCCCTTATAATTAGGTTACACATTTAGTACTCTAACCCTGAGTAAACTAGGAACCCTCATTCTAATAAATAAATATTACCATTTCATAAAATCATCAAGAAGTGTTACGTCTTCCAATTAGATTTTACGATATAAACAGCGCCACCCCGATTTTCAGTCTGAATGCTCGCCTTCTGACCGCTCCGAGCACGTGTATTCATCCACGTGATAATTATTTCGGTAAAATCGAAAATCAACATTTTGCAATATCCTGAGCAAAGTACAAGAAATTGCTACCCTCACGTCAAACTGATTACCAAAGGACCCAAATTTATCACAAAATCAGTTTTGTTTTTGCCAGAACTTCCTAACCATTACACAAAACGAGGAGTGATTTTAGTGTTGTGCTCCCTTATAATTAGGTTACACATTTAGTACTCTAACCCTGAGTAAACTAGGAACCCATGTGGGGTAACTTAGGTACCCACTCTGCACAGTACTAAATTTAGAAATAAGGTGGGCATATTTAGAAATAATTTTTATTGATTTTGATTACATTCGACCACAAAATGATTTTTCATACTGCTCACATACAGCAGGGATTTTTCCGGGGGATTTTATTTTGAGGAGGAGATGACTTTTGCACAGGAATTTTCCCAGAAAGCTATATTTAATAGTTGGTGTGACCGGTGACGTAGTGCCCGGCGGTTTGCGTGCGCACCTACAGGGAACGGTGATTTAATTCACACTTGATTGATCATTACTTACCATGCTTACGGTGTAATAGTGCAGAAGTCATGGTATGCATCCCTAAGCACAATGAGAGACCAGGTACTAAATCTGGTTGCCCGGCGGTTTGCGTGCGCACCATAAGGGCATGTGCTTTTAAAATTGGCGCTCAGTGATGTGTGTTTTGCTTTCATAGTATGATGTATGCAGTAGTCATGGACTAGTACCCCTAGTATGTCTTTAGACCAGGCGCTAATCAATATGTAAACACTACTGATGTAAACAACGGTCACCTCATCTATAGTTGAAATAAATATGAAATCATGAATTTTCGTGTAGATAATTGTTTGTGTTCTGCCAAATTTGAAGAATTGCATTGATAATTTCATGTTTTCTCGTTCTCTTACATAGACCAATACACTTACGAAATGGAATGTTGTGTTTATATTTATACACAACTGTACATGGGTGTCCCGAAAAATCCCAATTAGCAGACTTAATCACCATCATTTTGTTTTCAATTGTGATAAAAGATTGTGAACTTATCGTGCAAATAGGTGATAGTAAACTTCAACCTTTACTGAGATATCAAGTTAAAAATGTGAAGAAAAAACCCTTGGTAACTTTTTATGTGCAATATTGTTGAACTTGGTTTACAACTGGCACTATATGTAGTTTAACAGAAAAAAATTGCACAAGTAAAACAAGTTAATGAATGTCATCTTAGAGAGAAGTATTGATTAATTTCTTGTCTGTGCTCTCTGAATCACTCAATATGAGAAAACTTGGTTGGAAGTGTTCTCTGACTACGTGTTAGGCAATCGCTCATTTCTCTGTAATTACTGAACCGAATCAAGTGCAGTTTTCTTCAAATTATAGTAAACTAATTCAACTTAACTTTTTGGTTTGAAATGTTCCATTCCGACACTTATTTAAAAAGTTGCGATCACCTAAAGTCTTTTTGTAATTTTTTGAGGGAACACCGTATAATTATGCAAGAAAAAAGTGAACATTGAGGTACTGCAAAAATGTCCACTGTTGCAGCACTGGGGATTTTTTGTGAAGTCCTGCAGTGTTCTCATACATCCTTGTTCATATCCTTTTTCATAGATTTTCAAGGAAAAACAATTGATTTGTTTATACATTTTTTGGAGCGTTTCCATAACAGCTATGTTTTATTATTTCCTATTTGTGTGTGATTTCGCCTTTTATTTTTGGCATTTGTTTCTGAGTCATTTATTTATTATAGTCACTGTCATTATTGCTATGGAAATTCAAGCTATTTCACGCGAGAGCATGTTTGGTTGTTGTTTGCGGAGCTGTGTCTGGATGCATGAAATGAGCGAACAACTATACATGCATGCATGTTACGATTTCAGGATTGGCCAAACTGGACGCGCTGTTATTTTTTTGAAAGTGCCCGGTGCGCACTTCCGCGTTTACGCATGTAGGCGCGCACTCACATACGCATGCATTGTTGGAATTATGTCCATAGCATATAGTAACTAATCATGAGGTCCCAAAATCATAAGGCAAGTTGCATCTTGTTATGCTGCTCTAAGAAAGCTCACCAATTTGGAGCTGATCAAACTATTAAAGTGAGTCGCAGCTGCTACGCATCTTTTTCCCATGGCAATAAATAATAACTATATATGAGCCCTGCCCCCAACCTGTTCCCCCACCCCTTGTCTCACGCTAAATTATTAGCTAAATACCGTCTTAATTGCTCACATATTTGTAGAATTCTTTTATTTTTTAACCTCACGATGAATTAGCACCCAGAAAGCACATACCACTGCGTAATCACCCAGGCGTCTTTAGAACCGATCAAGAAATTAATCTGCTAAATTCTATAGGGGAGGGCAGATGATTAACACTGCAGTCAGTAGTTTGGATCAAGTTGGGCGGTTTCCCTGCTGGGAGGGATAGGCATAGTGTCTGATTGTATAAATAGCTGACAAACATAACTTGTTGGGAATCATTTCAAGAATGGGGCGCGACCCCGAAAATGGACGGACGGCGGCGACCGATCATCTCGGCAGTTGTTACAAGTGGATGTGATGGATCTTGGCTCATTAAACACTCGTTGAGCAAGTTACTTTGCACTTTTTCTTTTCTCTAATATTTGACATGAGGGTTTGTAACGGAATTGATGAGGACTAAAACAGGTGAGAATCGTCTATAATAATGTGTTATTCTGTGGGGATCTGTAATGTAAAATTGTACATAGTTGTAGGGTCTTACCGTGTTTGGTTGTGTGGGCGTACACAGAGCCATCCACAACGCATGGGGGTCTGTTTCATGCAGGGCGGAGAGGTTAGTGTCCAAAACCTGGACAGAAAAATGTTGCAACATATTTGGCGACTTTCGTTCAATTCACTAGATCTTTGATATTAGGCAAATTTATTTTTTAAAAATGCTTGCCCATAGATGCTCTCCAAAAGGTAGGGTCGGTCGGTCGGATTTATTTTATTTATTTTTAATTTTGTTGCTTTCCCAAATTAGGTACCTGAATACCAGAATAAAAAATATATAAAAAATCTTATGGGGTCAATTAAGGTCATACACGTGACTTGAAGAAAAAAAATGAAGAAAAAAAGTTACACGGTCAGGACTGTACAGTACAATGTTGGTCTGACGAGGGCAAGCACACATTTTATTTTTTTGTGCCTTATCTGACAGCAGCTTTTGGGAATGATACATATTTGCAATATGAGGGCTTCTTATTTGCAAGATATACTATGGACAAGGTGGATTTTGACAATCCAGTCACACATTACTCAGGGGGCAGGGGAAGGCCTCCCCATTTATCATTGAACTATATACCCTCTGACAGGGACAATATACACCTAAACTCACTGTAAAATACACAGCAGCAGACAGGACTTTCCATCTGTTGTCAGGTGCAGGGTCTTGCCCCTGGCTTGGACATAACAAAAATGTGCAAGCTAAATATTGGTAAATATATCCTGTGAAGTGTGTTTTGTGTGGATTTGACTTTGAATCTATTAACCCTAACCAGTAAAGCTAGTTTTTTGTGCGTATCGGGGGGAGGGGGGAAAAAGTACTATTTTTTTTACCCGAAAAATCACCCAGCATCCCCCGGGATTCGATCGCGGGACCATCCGCACCCAAGTCTGTCCCTCTACCAACTGAGCTAACTCCCTAGCGCATATGCGGGCACAAACTCCGTGCCCACATATGCCTGCGGTAGGTGACTTCATCGAGGCAATGCAGCAGCACGTGCTAGGAGATAGTTTCTGGCAGTGAGACTTAGTGAGATTCAGTGCGGTTAGGGTTATTGCACATCAAAAATTGACATTTATTAACCCTAACCAGTAAAGATAGTTTTTTGTGCGTATCGGGGGAGGGGGGAAAAAGTACTATTTTTTTTACCCGAAAAATCACCCAGCACCCCCAGGATTCGATCGCGGGACCATCCGCACCCAAGTCTGTCCCTCTACCAACTGAGCTAACTCCCTAGCGCATATGCGGGCACAAACTTTGTGCCCACATATGCCTGCGGTAGGTGACGTCATCGAGGCAATGCAGCAGCACGTGCGTGGAGATAGTTTCTGGCAGTGAGATTTAGTGAGATTCAGTGGGTTAGGGTTTTAAAGAAGAGGCAGACCAGAAGTGCAACTGCTCTGTTTTGTGCACAGATACATAGTTTAGGGTAAGCTGTATTACATTGGACTCTTCATATAATGACCCCTTCATGATTTTGGATTGAAAATGATGGGGACCGTATCTATATCTGGTGATTCCTACTAAATGGTTGAAATGGTTAAAAAGTATGTGTGCTCCAGTGGATTGGGTACCGACTCATGATCCGTAAGGTTGTGAGTTCGAGTCCCACTGTTTTAACACGTTGTGTCCCTGGGCAAGGCACTTTACCATACTTGCTTCTCTCCATCCAGCTGCTATATGGGGAGATGTTTGGGGATAATCACAATATGATAGGAATGTGCCCAATTGTCACTATTTGTAAGATATGCAGCCACCTAAATGAATCGAAATGAATCCGATACCTGTAGTGTCGTGTACTGTAATTGTGACCAGGGTGTGAGAGTTCCTCTTTTTAGCTGATTTCCTCTTTTTTTAATTTTTCTTGTGGTAATTTTTTTCTTCTTTTTCAGCACATATTTGGCATTTGTACCCAATCTTATGCTGTTTTTCCCTCGTTTTTTGGCTGTTTACCTTTTTTTTTTATCTGTTGCCTCTCACACCCTGTTGTGAAGCACTTTGCTCCTATTTGAAAAGGCGCTATATCAAACCAACATTTTACTTTTTAATTATTTGCCTTATGTAACTCTCAAAAGTGTCTCAGACTCCCCTGTCCCATTCCTTATCATTGATCTGGTTCCGGGGGGGGGGGTCACTGACATTGGAAAAGGGTATAGGTATGTGCCCCGCTGAAGACCCCCTTTTTCACCCTCTGCTGCTAGCTCTTATGACCCCCCTTTTGAGCCTGCATCAGTTCTAAGACCCTAATTTTTTTGAAAATTCAAAAAATCGCGAAATTTTGCGTTCTAAAGTCCCAATTCTTCGAAATTTTTGAGGAAGGTGCGATATTGGCTTATTAGCGCATTAGCGCAATTTTGCAAATGTCGCTAATTGCACCAAATTAGCGTGTAAGATCAATGTAAGTTAGCGCTAATTGCAGTGCTAGTACAAATGTGCGCTAATGCGCTAAAAACACATTTGTTTTTAGCACAATTAGCGCGATATCCCGTGTTCCTAGCGTTGTAATCGCTAAAGTGCAATTTCTGAAGATGAAGCAAGTCTAGGAGTCGCGCAATTAGCGCTAATTGCACTTGATTAGCGTTGTAAGCGCTAAAGTGCAATTTGTGAAGATGAACCAAGTCTAGGAGTCGCGCAATTAGCGCTAATTGCACTTGATTAGCGTTGCACTTGATTAGCGGTGTTGCGCTAATAACGCTAATTGCACTTGGTTAGCACTCTGCCGCAATTAGCGCGATATCCCGTGTTCCTAGCGTTGTAAGCGCTAAAGTGCAATTTATGAAGATGAACCAAGTCTAGGAGTCGCGCAATTAGCGCTAATAGCGCTAATTGCACTTGATTAGCGTTGTAATCGCTAAAGTGCAATTTTTGAAGATGAACCAAGTCTAGGAGTCGCGCAATTAGCGCTAATAGCGCTAATTGCACTTGATTAGCGGTCTTGCGCTAATAACGCTAATTGCACTTGGTTAGCACTCTGCCGCAATTAGCGCGATATCCCGTGTTCCTAGCGTTGTAAGCGCTAAAGTGCAATTTATGAAGATGAACCAAGTCTAGGAGTCGCGCAATTAGCGCTAATAGCGCTAATTGCACTTGATTAGCGTTGTAATCGCTAAAGCGCAATTTTTGAAGATGAACCAAGTCTAGGAGTCGCGCAATTAGCGCTAATAGCGCTAATTGCACTTGATTAGCGGTCTTGCGCTAATAACGCTAATTGCACTTGGTTAGCACTCTGCCGCAATTAGCGCAATTAGCGCGATATCCCGTGTTCCTAGCGTTGTAAGCGCTAAAGTGCAATTTATGAAGATGAACCAAGTCTAGGAGTCGCGCAATTAGCGCTAATAGCGCTAATTGCACTTGATTAGCGTTGTAATCGCTAAAGTGCAATTTTTGAAGATGAACCAAGTCTAGGAGTCGCGCAATTAGCGCTAATAGCGCTAATTGCACTTGATTAGCGGTCTTGCGCTAATAATGCTAATTGCACTTGATTAGCACTCTGGTGTGATTCGTGTGTCCTCCGGAACCCTGCGGGGCTCTATATATAAACATGCTCCGTTAACACAACCTTTTTAGAGACACCCTGTATAATAATGATTTGCTTTAATGAAAAAATAATGCATAATAGCGTTTTTAGCACTAACTTGCAAAATTAGCGATAATAGCGTTTTTAGCACCACCGATGCTATTAGCGCTCATGATGCAATTAGCGCTAATTGCGCGATGGCATCCCTCATTTTTTTGAAAACTTATTTGATATCGTATAATAGCGTTTTTAGCACTTACTTGCAAAATTAGCGATAATAGCGTTTTTAGCACCACCGATGCTATTAGCGCTCATGATGCAATTAGCGCTAATTGCGCGATGGCATCCCTCATTTTTTTGAAAACTTATTTGATATCGTATAATAGCGTTTTTAGCACTTACTTGCAAAATTAGCGATAATAGCGTTTTTAGCACCACCGATGCTAATTAGCGTTATTAGCGCTATTAGCGTTATTGCAAATAAATTGGCGCTAATTTCGCTAATTAACACAGATGCTAACTCCCGCGCTAAAGCGCTAAAAAGCCAATCCCGCACCTTCTACAAATTTTTGCGTTCTAAAACCAAGAAAAATCGAAAAATTGCGTTCTTGCTAATCAAAATTGAACTATAGGCCAGTCCTCAAGACCTACTTTTTAAAAAATCAGTTCCTAAGACCCTTTTTTTCGTCATAAAATCCACTCAGTTCAGTTCTGTAGCCCCCCTTTTTGAGACCCTGAGCGGCACACCCCTACCAAAAAAAAAAAGGTTGAGTGCCCCCCCCCCCCCTGGGATCTGGTAAAGATGTAATATTGAGTCAAGCGTATGGGTTCATAGCAAGTCATTCCTCCTCCATACAGGGCCATAAGGATGATGACCTGCTATGCTGAATATAGGTTGCGCCAGAAATGGATCCAAACAACAGCTGCAACAATGTGGGATCAATGCGCAAAGCGTAGAATGCGACAAAATGGGTGTATGTGAAAGCTAGCCCACACATAGTATACTGCTTTTTATTACCATCAATCGATTGTTCATGTAGCATGTACCAAAGGTACCCATCATGAATGTAAACCTGGATTTCAGAAGGGTTGGAT
Source organism: Ophiura sarsii (assembly GCA_035610835.1). Classification (NCBI taxonomy): domain Eukaryota; kingdom Metazoa; phylum Echinodermata; class Ophiuroidea; order Amphilepidida; family Ophiuridae; genus Ophiura; species Ophiura sarsii. The sequence continues at coordinate 55,973,489 of CM069448.1, forward strand.
TTAACCCCCTGCGCACTATCTGCTTATATAACAGTGCCTATGATTGGTTAATTACAATATATAATAATTTGAATAGCCAATTAGAATACTGCTTTGACAATATTTCACTCCAATCTTTATCAGGGATACATTTATTCTAACAATGTCTCTGATTGGTGCAACAAATGATGGCTCAGACTTTCAGACCAATCAGCAGATGGTTCTCAAAGAGTTAAAAGCAGGTTATTTGAGGATTTGTTATGGATCGGATTTGGGTCTCTGACCATGTGGGCAAAGGTTAAGATATGAACACGCAAAATCAGGCGGATGAATTTTCAGACCAACTTCTAAACCTGGGAATTAGATGGAGAGTTCGTGCTCAAGTTTGATAAATAATAATATACACTTGCATAACCATTTTTTTTTCAAACCACCTCCTAAATAATTTTTGTGTTTCATAGTATTTTGGCTGAGAGATTAAAATTATCAGCCAAAATACTGTCAAACACAAATTTTTCTTTTTTTTTTTCATTTTGAAGAATGAATCAAACCATTTACCACTTTTTTTAAAGAAACAAAATCCTCACTCCTTATACCTGATCAGTGTTCAATTTCCAGCATTTTTTTGTGTAGCAAAAAGTGTGATGCACTATTAGTTTTGTGTAGCAATTCACAAATGTTGTATAGCACTTAATTTGTTTTAGTAATAAAATTTCATCAACTTTGCACGTTCTACATAATCTGGCATGCGCACGTAACACGGTTCAACCATGTAATGCACGTATAACCTGTGTCCCATAAGCAAAATACAGCATTTGGCTTTGATGGAACGTGATCAAATATCAAAAAGGGAATCTTCTTGCATTGCACTTTTAGCTACACATTTGTGCAATTGAATAGCAATACTTCAAAAGTGTGGAGCATTTCGCGATGCGACACCGGTTATCATGAACGCTGTACCTGATAGAAGCCCAAATTTATCCATAACTTTAGGTGAAATTAAAAATTCTTCCCAAACTTTAGCAAAGTTTGGTTCTGCCTTCATGTAAAGATACTTGTCTAGCATGAAAACTTCATTCAGGAATTATCGGCGCTCGAGGGCTGTACATGAATGCAAGGCCTAGAGCGATTATCAAGTATTCATACACTCTTAATAGTGTTGAACCAATCAGAAAGCAAGAAACTAAAATACGTGGAGTGCATTGAAAGTGTCTAATGCACTCCGCGTCCGCGCCGTTCAATGTGCGCACGACGCGCTTTGTTTTGATTTGTTGTTCAGTTATCGCTGGTTCGCTGATTTTCACTGCGGGTGTTAGCAAACTTGTTAACATGTTTTTATTGGTTATTACATATATCAAAATTATGCTCAAATTGTGAACGTTGATTTGTGTAGTGTCGTGTATGAATTAGGTCAATGCATGCATATGTTTTGTTTCTCGAAAAATTGGAAAATTCAATGCACTTGCGCAAATGTTGATATGCTCACAATAGCACTCCCCCTGTGGGGTCGTGCCATTATTCACACATCAACATCAGTGCACGTGCATTGATTTGTCTACTTTCTCTCGAAACAACACATATGCATTTATTGAACTATTATAATGAATGCCCCACAAATGCACTGTAGCTCAACAATTATCCTATATGAAGAGCTGTTTTGCAAAGGGCCTACATCCACTTCTGCTTTTTTACTCATTTTGCATTATTAAATGGATGGCTATTCATTATGTGGAATGTGGCTTGTATTGTTGGTGCCTCAATTGGCGTGCATGGATGCACTAATTCAAGTCATAGAAACAGTAATGAACACAGCCATACAAAAATTTGATTAATTCCATGGACTTGTCAATACAAATTCACTAATGCAAAATGAGTAACATGTCAGGGTGGTCTGGTGGCCCTTTTGCAACAAAGCTCTTCATATACACTTTATTCTGTATACTCACTAATCAATGGCTCTCGTACATGAAGGAAACATACAGTTCTGGCAAAATAGACAATAAGTCAATGTGTCATTTAATTAATGAAATAGTTATTTGTATTTTATTTCTATTTTACAGTCTTAGCCGATGCCAATTTCCCTTCAAGCTCAGTGGCATCATGTGGGCCCAGGGAAGTCAGAGCAGATGGTAAGATGGAGATTTTAAAAGAAGTTTTCTTTCTTTTAAAGTATTTCGCATATATTGTAAATAATGGGCTATTCCATTTGAAATCCATACACCCCCTATAGAAGACATAACCTATAATCTTCCCCACAGGGAATGTGAATTTCAAATGGGGTTACGTGCATGGGTCACTCCATTGGAAATCTTTACTCCCTGTGTGGAAGATTAAGGTCATGTCTTCTATAGGGGGTGTATTGATTTCAAATGGAATAGCCCAATAAAAGGTTGTGTTAGCTTCTACAATATACTCTATCACCTCAAGACAAAGTTGTGACCAAGTGCTGTAAAAGCCAATATTTTCGCGTAAAGATATTTTCGCGCATTTTGATATCGTATACATTTCACGATTTTTTTTCTCTTCTTTTCGTGGTCGACTTTCTGGATGCACTGCATGAATGTTGAAAACAATATTTTCATGTGTTATAGTTTTCGCGGAAAAACATTTTGCGTGAAAAGCGCGAAAATAAAACCACTGTGAAAATGTCAGCATTTACAGTAACTAAACCTAGAGTCAAAACTGACAGGGACGACTTGAGTCAAGTCAAGTCTTTCTAAATTTTAGTCGAGTCAAGTCGATCCAAAAGGTCAAGTCAAGTCACTGGTTGGCTCAACAAGTCAAGTCAAGTCTCTAATTTTGTGGCTTGTACCGAATACTCACGTCACGTCACGTCACGTCACGTCACGCTGTGTTTATAAATCACGTGATTTGTGTTTATGCATCACGCGATTGGTGTTTATAAATCACGTTAGTTAGTGTTAATCACACTTCACGCGATTGGTGTTTATAAATCACGTTAGCTGGTGTTAATCACACTACACGTTATGGGTGTTTATAGTCACGTCATGTTAAATCTGAAACTAATACCTATGTATATTAGTCTCAGGTTAAATGCATCCGGGGCTGCATCCACGTACGTTTATGGCATTTTGCTTCACTTTGAATCAATTACATACAATTATCATTGCATTTACACTGCACGTGGTACATGTGCCACTGTAAGTTATCATTAGGAGCTATTAGGCTATTTGTCAGCGGCGCGTTCAACAAATCCGAAAGTCGGCACACCCACTTTATATAATAGCGTAGCGGGTACTGTGTTTCTAGATTCGAAATGCAGCGTTATAGTAGAAGTTGTACGCTGTACGGGACTAATATTTTGTTGATAGAAAAGACCAAACAAATGAGGGACGTATTCAAGCATGCTCCTCACTTAGCTAGCTAGATTGATAATTTCAACCGGGTGGGGGGCATTTATCAAAATTGGCTGAAGCGCTACGATTGTCCCTGGTATTAATTAGGCCTACCAAGAAAGGTCTCTTCTCACCTTTCCTGGGCCTACAAGCAGCTGCAAAAACTCGAGGTCAATCAAAGCAAAGATGTCTAGAAAATTACCCTGAATTCCCACCTAAATGAAAGCCCCATGAAATGTCATTCTATATTTATTTTTCAAAGCTTGTGTTGAGTTCCGCCGGGGAGGTGGAAACGTGACGTTTAATTAAATACTGCTGAACAAAACAAATTATCATAGATAGGCCTACTGAAGAGAAAATGTAAAACAGCTTGAAGTGTGATTCACGTTAATGTGATATATAAACACCAATTACCAATAGCGTGATTCACGTGAACGTGATAAACACCAATTACGTGATTTATAAACACCAATAGCGTGACGTGACGTGACGTGACGTGAGTATTCGGTACAAGCCAATTTTGTTCATGTCACAACAAGTTATACTGAACATGAAACCATTCGCTTCATTACTGAATATCATCTACCAAGTCTGTTCAGGTCATTTTTTATAAGTAGCTTTTTAGGCACAAATGAATTCATTTTGACAGTCCTATTTTCAACTTCCTCAAGCCAGCTTAGTGACTTGAGTCAAGTCAAGTCTTTTGGATGAGTGACTTGAGTCAAGTCACTTGAAAAGCTCCAGAAACCAAAAAGGTGAACATTAGAAAACTGGGGCAATTTGGCCCCTTAGAATATCTTTTAATCCTAACCCCCTAACCTGGTTTTAAACAAATCAAGTGGCAAGACAAAGTACCTGACACCAAGGTTCAAGGGGGTTAGGGTTAAAATATTGTAGCACTCCAAGGCCCTGTTATCCAGGGCAATTTGGCCCTTAGAATATATTTGAAAAATATTATGGCCCTGAATCCAAAATGATTGATAGCCCCCTGATGGGGATCATAATAGCACATTGTTTCTGTTTTACTGTTTCAAACAGCACAGAAATATGTATGCCATGCTTGATCCTTTCTCATTATCAGTTAACACTTTCCACACGGCTAGTAGTTTTACGAAAATCTTTGGTTTTACCATAATTATTACAAAACAGATTATCTCAAGAATTACAGAACCAATACTAGGTATGTTTTTACTTTTTTTAAGACCCTTCACAATTGATTTTGAGTTTCCTGTTGCCGCCCGCGTCCGAAATTGAGAATTACAAAATATTTTATTATTTTATTTTTATTTAGGATTATCACCTTTAAAATGACTTTCAATAAACTTCATTTGCTACTTTCTGACTTTAATCATATCAGATAAAGATGATGTACAAACATAGAACATGATTGCATTACTAAGTGGGTATCAAATTCATCATACTTGGAAAATAATTAAATGGAGAGTCCTCGATATAAGGGTTTGAAAATTGGTTGCGACCACAATATAATTAGTTTCAAAATAAAGAAAATAAAAGATAATTAATAATTAATAATTAAAAGCCACCTCGTCCCTTTTTTAGGTCGTCCGTAGGAAGAGACCTTATGGCAGCATCCTTCGTGTGTAGTCTGTCGGGGTGTGTGTGTAGTGTGTGTCAACAATTTGGTATACACTTTTTTCAACAATTTGGTATACACTTTTTGTTTTGTCCATTTCTTTTCCATACAATGTCCAATTGCAATCAAACTTCGGTCATAGATGCAACATGGGAACCTTCATATGTTAATGAGGTCAAAGGTCACATACCAAGGTCAAAGGTCATCCGAGGTCAAGATGTATATGTAAAAGTGGCTGCATATGTAAAATTGATTACATTTGTCCATTTCTTTTCCATACAAAGACCAATTGTAACCAAACTTTGGTCATAGATACAACATGGAAACCTTCATATGTTAATGAGGTCAAAGGTCACATACTAAGGTCAAAGGTCATCTGAGGTCAAGATGTAAATGTAGAAATGGCTGCATATGTAAAATTGATTACATTTTTCCATTTCTTTTCCATACAATGTCCAATTGCAATCAAACTTCGGTCATAGATGCAACATGGGAACCTTCATATGTTAATGAGGTCAAAGGTCACATACCAAGGTCAAAGGTCATCCGAGGTCAAGCTGCATATGTAAAATTGATTACATTTGTCCATTTCTTTTCCATACAATGACCAATTGTAACCTAACTTTGGTCATAGATACAACATGGAAACCTTCATATGTTAATGAGGTCAAAGGTCACATACCAAGGTCAAAGGTCATCTGAGGTCAAGATGTAAATGTAGAAATGGCTGCATATGTAAAATTGATTACATTTTTCCATTTCTTTTCCATACAATGACCAATTGCAACCAAACTTCAGTCATAGATACAACATGGAAACCCGCATATGTTAATGAGGTCAACGGTCGCATAGAAAGGTCAAAGGTCATCTGAGGTCAAGATGTAAAATTTAGTACACTTTTTTTTTGTCTCTTCATTTTTTTTTGTCTCTTGTTCATTTTTCCATACAATGACCAATTGCAACCAAACTTGGGTCACAGATGCAACATGGAAACATTCATATGTTAATTAGGTCAAAGGTCACATACCAAGGTCAAAGGTCAAGATGTAAAATTAGCTGCATATGTAAAATTAATTACATTTAAACAGGTGAAGTACAATTGCAACCAAACTCCAGGATGTTTATTTTATTTTTTATATCCTGGATCCGCTAGTGGTCTAACCTCTTTCTTTCTAGATGCCTGTGGTTTGAGATCCACCTTGTTTTTAATCTACCCATATAAACGGACGACCTATTTGGGACCGCTGTCCCTATTTTTTAAACCTCCAACAGGAAACTCAAAATCAATTGTGAAGGGCCTAATGCATTTCTCATTGGGATTCCAAATAGGGTTATGAAATTAAATAATTTTAAAAATTTTGAAACATTTCGTGAAATTTTGGAACTGTCGTCTGCCGTGTGGAAAGTGTTAACATTCATTTAACATCTCCATTGCCCACACAGGACACAAGATACCTGAATTACTGGCGGCCATTTTGAAGCTGTTTCCTCTGGACCAATATTACGATACACCTGTAAGTTGTAAACCCACATTGAACGAGTAAAATATTACTTTTTTTGGTACTGGAAAACAACTTAATTTCACGGCAATTTAATTTAGCGAATTAGCATTTTAGTCAACTATTTGGGGCAATTTAATTTCACTAATTTGTATCATCTTCCTATATTATAACCATTATAAATAATATAATTGGCGGCAATTTAATTTGGCGATTTAATTTTGCGAATTGGATCTCCTAGCGAAATTAGTGAAATTAAATTGCTAGCGAAATTAAGTTGTTTACAGTACTAATCTATCTGCATTCTAGTGACCCATCATGCAGTTAACAAACGAGACACTTTTCATATTTTATTCAATATGTTTTTGATTCAAGATAGAAAAACATTCCCATTACCGCCCACACAACACTCTCTGCTTTAAAATGATGAGCTCTTAATTGACTGGAATAATTGAATTTTACAATAATTTGTTAATTTTACACGCCTACTCACCCTACTGAGTTATGCAATCAATTCTTTATTTATTTTTTATTGCTTCTGTTATACTTTAAAGAAGTTGTTCAATTTGATTTTTTTGTATATAAAGAGCAAATGTGAACAATAGCCCAACAGACATTAACAAAGTTAATGAACTGAGTGATTACAAATCAAACGGGTAACTCTCAACAGAGAGCTCTGATGGGCCAATCAATTGGCTCACTGCAACTTAGAAAATAATCAAAAATACAAGTAAACACAATTGGGCTAGTAAAAAAGCCAATGAAAGTGGCGTGGGACAGGAATAGAATAAACACCCAAACATAGAGAATAACATCAAAATATAAGAGAAGAAAAATAATATCTGGAGAGTCATTGATACATCGAGAGAGCTTAGCCAACATACTCTGAAGAGTTAGAGCAGGGGTGGGCAACCTACGGCCCGCGGGCCGCATGCGGCCCGCCAGTGGTTATTTTGCGGCCCGCGAGATGTATCAAGAAAAATAAAAAATAAAAAATCTATTTTACATCATCACAAAACTACGAGCTAGCTGCTTAGCATTTATCGGCACAAATGATGTTCCTCAACGTGCGTAGGCCATTTTTCCCCATTGTCATCTGTCAGTGGCATAACCAGAGGGTGACAAGAGGAATTATGATGGTCAAATGTACACAGATGAAAAAAATTCGCGCGCTACGCGCGCATATAATGTGTCCCCAAAATGCAACATTCTTTGGTAAAGGCTTGTACCTCAATCGTGCCACAAATAATGGTAAAGTCGACAATTTTCGCTCGCACGCTTGACTCAGAACAATCTTGTCGGTTGACTTTCATTCCCCCCCCCCCCCCCCCCCATGATTGGTTAGGTGCGGCCCAGTCAATTTTTCACTCCTTATATCTGGCCCATTCATTCAAAAAGGTTGCCCACCCCTGAGTTAGAGAGAAAGAGTCTGTTAACACGACATTTAAAAGATTGTAGTCCTTCCTCTTGGATGTTGTCAACAACATTGACTTAAAGACTGTTCCACAGTGGAACAGCTGTATGGATGAAACTTCTGTATAAGCAGCAAGTTCTGGCAGGCGACAGTGAAAGGGCATGATCTGGCATTGCAACACTTGAACGCGTAGCACGACGATGAACATATGGTGTGGGGAGCAATGCTGCTATAAATCTTGTGGGCAGTGGTTGGTGTGCATTTTGTACAAGACTGTGGCTGCTGCTACCTGTCGCCTGTGAAGTAGGCTTGTGATGCTGAGATACAATAGACCAGTAGCGTCATGAGCTCCAATGATCTTGAGTGCCTTCCTTTGATTGGTTATTGAAAATCCGGGGGGGGGGGGGGGGGGGGGGGGGCGTGCTTAGTGGATATGAGGTTACGAGGATGTGCCACCAATCCCTACCAAAAATATATCTGAGCACATCCCCCCCCCCCCCCCCCCCCCCCCCCCCCCTGGCCGGGACACCGGGTTGAAAACCACTTTTGATAAACCAATATGGATAATTTATTTCATTTGAAAATGCATAAAAGCTGAGTGGAAAGTATATTATTAAGCTTAACATTTTTCACAGCGGCAGGCGTCTGCAGAAGACATTCCAAAATTTCACAAAATGTTTAAAAAATGTCAAAATTATTGAATGTCATTACCATATTTGGAATACCCATGAGAAATGCATTGAAATAAGTACAAACATGCCTACTATTGGTTCACTATTCCTTTCCAAGCAGGCCCTCATTTTTATACTACATGATTGTATTGTACATACATAATACATATACAAATAACAAAGGTTACTGTATTTAAATATAATACAAATTATGACATTATTCAATTATGACAGAGTGGGAATATAGGAATTAAATCATACACTAAACCAAACCATTCAACTGTAACAACACCAGACGGTCCATGCAACGGTCAATGCATGTTCCCCCATGCATGGAATGGAACCGGGCACTTGACATGGTCGATCAATAGAGGTGACATGGTCTATTGGCAGTACACAACATATTGTTCTGGGAGGGCAAGGTTGCCAACATGCATCAGGGCCTACAAAGGTTGTAGTAGTAAATGCACAGGGCGAGGTTGTATTTAGAGGGCGCTACACCATTTTCTTTCCCAACACATTTTAAAAAGAAGGAAATAATAAAAACAAAACATATACATGGTTTTTGTTTGTTTGTTTTTGTTTGTTTGTTTACACAGTCGGTCCGTAAAGACACATGCTTTGGTCCTGAAGGGACCAGACTCAAGCAAAATGCTCATGCATAAAAAGCCTATAAGCATGCTGGATGAATTAAATGAAAGTTAGAAAAGATGGAAGAAAGAATGAAGTAAAAAAGCCACTTTTATTGGTTAATAAATTACCAATATTGATGTTTAAAAATGGTTTCATTTTAAAATGAATATAAGTTGATGTACACTATCTTCAAATAAGTGTAATAATGTAGATTGAGCCAAATTCAACACGTTTTCACAAGAAAGATTAGACATTTATCACAATTTAGGCTAATTTATGCTAATTTTAGTCTGGCTTTGAATATAATGCTTGTGTTTAGTCCCTTCAGACCCAAGCATGTGTCTGCATGGACCAACCACCAAACAAACAAATAAACAAACAACAAAACAAATTAAGAGTATAATTAGGGCTTCTAACAGCCCAAATGGATCGATAACCCTATGTGAAGATGTTGTTATTCCAAAAACAAAACTATTTTACTGTTGAAATTGTTCGTTAAATTTGTATGAGGAAATTGTATGATGAAAAAAAAGTCATTAATTGTGAAGCCAATCAACATCAGTCAATTTTGGAAATACATCCATCATTAAGATAGACTAGTGTAAAGACCCCATTACGGAATAAAACTGTACAATCTTTCACTATCTGTTAAGGCCAAACAAAGAAGAAGGTCTGTCTCAGAAACATTGTGCAAAAAAGCTAAGTGCTGTGCTTTTTTTATTTTATTTTTTATTTTAGAAAAAAGGCTTTGAGGTATGCAATTTTTTGTTTTTTGTTTTTTGTTGCTTATCCAAGCTTACGGAGAACTTTTTAAAACTTTTTTTTAAAAATCCAAACAAAAAAAAGAAAGAAGTTTTTTAGTCTTCTGAGACAGACCTTCTTCTTTGTTTGGCCTAATATAGGATTTTGTGCTAGGTTAATTCCGTGCTGTCTTACACCAAGGACAGCGTTAGAAAAATAAGACAAATAAACTGGTTATCCAGCATAAGATTTTGGTTATCCGCCACAATTTGTTGTTATTCGCAATTGTTTCAGTTGTTTTGGTGTATCAAAATCTTGGTTAACGGTCAGATAATCATCAAGAAAACAAAAAGGTCATCCAGCAAGAAATGTGGCCATTTTGGGTGCACGGATTACCACTATTTCAAGCACTGACCAAGGATGAACCCAATGTTGCATGTGGTGAGTCCATATCCAGTACATATTATTTTGATTGTCATGGAAATTTGAAAACATTTTCACATGGGATGTATCACCAACCAAAACATAACATGGTATGATCATCATATCCCCTCCCACAGTAGTATTAAGATGAACACCACAAGTATTAAAACCATATTTTTTTGATATCAACAAACCATAACCCTCCCCCATACCATACTTTCCATTTTGTATTGATCTTCTACACTCCTCTCCTTATTAACTAATGTCAGGCCAAATTGATCACTATGTTTGTTTGTCCATGGGGCGATGAAAAACCTAACCTCCATATTTTTCGAGATAGTGGCTGTCAATTATTTGGTGTGTTTGGGAGGGGGATGGTATTTTTTCTCTCAAATTAATAAAATAATAATAAAAATCTCAAATCTGAAAAAATATAGGTTGGTAGGGATGGTATGACAGGCTTTTGCTCATTGGCTTAAGTGAGAAAACGATATAATGTGTTCATTTAGTCCATAAACTATAACAATAAATACTAGGGCACTTCCAAGTCCCTAACCTTCGCCAGACCTGCAGACCAGACCAATCCTTTTGACACTATATAAACTGCTCAAAAAAAGTTTGGAATATTTTTTCAAGCACAAGATTTTTAAATATCGCGGAATATGTTCATTAGGTGTTATATATCCATGTAAAGCTGATGTGTTCATCTTTACAATGATACCAAATTTGAATCAATCCCTTGTTCCAGTGCTCAGCTACTTGCTTGAGAACATGGGGAGGTCACAATCTAAATGTGCCAAAATCAACGCTATTTCATGCTCAAAAGAACATCTTTGTCGTCTGTTCAATGAAGTGTTACATTGACCACTACAGTGTAGTGTGATGATCTATTGATTTTTAAGCACAAAAAAGTGTCGATTTTGGCACTTTCAGATTGAGACCTCCCCATGTTCTCACAATTAGCTGAGCACTGGAGCCAGGGATTGCTTCAAATTTGGTATCATTGTAAAGATGAACACATCAGCTTTACATAGAAATATAACACTTAATGAACATATCCCACGATATTTGAAAATCTTGTGCTTGAAAAAATATTCCAATTTTTTTTTGATCAGTTTAGATAAGGTAGGGATGGAAAATGATTTGTGAAAATCATTTTCTGTCCCATTATAAGAAATAAATAAAGATATATGGGTTTTTTTAAAATTAAAACAAACAAATAACTTTTATTTATTTTAAATGTCTCCTGTCCACAAACTTATACAAATGTCCATAGGGTTATTTATCAAAAGTGCCCTTCATGGCCAATTGAAAAGCATACACCTCCTCAAAAATATTAATACGAACAATATTTTCAAGTCAAAAATCATCTGTTGGGATAAACGTAACTTGCACGCAATTTACAAGTTATTGGATATGAATGAAAAGTTTGTTCACACTTGGACATTGTGCTAGCAGAGGACCTTTTTTAGGGGTGGGGTAGGGGTGGGGGCTTATACTTATGGTGATGTGAAACCATATCTCCTACTACTAAGAGAAAAAAAAGATGCACACCAGTCAGTATAGCCACACAAAAATATTGGCTCTTAATTATGAAATTAGCTGCATTTAGTCTGAATTAGACATTTCAGACCAATTTTAAGCTAATTTGAGGTAATTTTGACATTTAAAGTCAACATTTGTTATTGTTTGCAGAATAAATGGGGTGGGGATTGTGCTGACAGAAGGGGCAAGGATCTTGTCTGGGGCATTACCCCCCCCCCCCCCCCCCATGGCACCATCACTTAGGTGTTGCATGGTGTTTCAGGTTGGCATGTGCATACACCTGTTCCTGCTTTCCAATGTCAGTGCTCCCCCTCCCCCAGGGGAATGTCCTTGACAATGACATTAGTATAGCTCTAAAGACCTTAAGATGGTGTGAAATGAATAGACTTGAACCCAGTTGTGTTACAAGCCAATAGAAGAGGAGGCGTGTAAATAGAGGTATATTGCCCTCCCACACACGTGTGACACACTTATTCTCTCACCAATAATGAGATTTGGTTTTAAAAATAATAATAAAAAAGAGAGTGGTTTGCAGTGCTTCCACACCTCAAAAACAAAAATCCTGAAATAGAATCCCACATTTCCTGGAATTTGATGGGATTTCCTGAAATCTTCAAAATATCTGTGCTATTTTTGGTTATTTAACCAATTTTTATGGAGTTACATAGCATGGCAGGGTATATATATAATGCGTGTGAGAAACTCCGGAATCGGCATCGAAAAATATATATCGACATTTAAGGGAGTAGGGTTGAATTGATGAATGGTCTGTATGCTCATTATAATATATTATGCGTTGTGAAAAAGCAAAATGGACCAGGAAGGTGATTGTCGACTAGCAACTGTTTAATATTATTACGGTTCATCAAATATGAATGAAAACAGAATGATAAAAAAAGAATACAAGAGGGGGAAGATTGTTTTCTCTTCTTTTAAGATAGTGCTGCCACTGGTCCTGTATGAAGTATATCTGTAGGGAAAATCTGATTTACAATAGACAAGCCTCCCCACTTTTCGCTTTCTTTGCCTCACCCCCCCCCCCCCCTCAACCATACAAAGCTGATGCTACCTACAATGGTATGTTTCATCTCAAAACGAGATGCTTCACTAAAAAATAAAATGTGTCACCCATAGCAGCTGCAGTACGCCCAAAATTGGGTGAAACAATATAATACATTTTAATAAAATACACCACCCATTTCCCAGAAATTATACCCCAGCAAAACAAAACCAGTTATTAATCAAACAGACAAATCATAATCATAAGCTGTGCCTTCATTAGTATGCCAAGTTCATTCACCACGATTGGCTGTGTAATTTCTACATCAAAAGACCCATCAATCAATCAGATGTTAACTCGTCAATGCACCGTTGAATTAATTAGAGGTATTATCGGCTTTCATTGTGATTGTGAGTGTCACTCTTTACTGTTTAGGATCATGGCGGGTTGGGGTGTTGAGAAGGGAGGGGTGTGGAGAAGCGGGTTGTTACAAAAGGGAGAGATCCTTCGGATCAAACATTATTAGGTTGTTGCACAACACTACAGAGAGGGGATGGGTATAGAGGTGGGAGACATTGAGCATGAGATGTAAAATAAAAAGGACTGGAAAGAATATCAACTGGTAATTTACTGAAACATGGGGATCTGGTATTGGAGGTATGTTTTAACACTTTCCATGCTGCAGGCAGCTGCAGACGACATTCCTAAACTTCACAAAATGTTTAAAAAATGTCAAAATTATGGAATTTCATTACCATAATATTTGGAATCATCATGAGAAATGCATTGAAAGAAGTACAAACATGCCTAGTATTGGGTCAGTAATCCTTGAAAATTGAGAAAGGTTTCTGAAAAATCTGTTTTGTGTATGTTAAAAATAGTAGCAGCGTGGAAAGTGTTAACAAACATACAAGACCAAGCCCATAATTAAATATGAAAATTATAAAAGTGATATTTAATTACTGTAAAACAAGTTAATTTCGTGAATTTCGCGAAAGGCTCAAATTCGCGAAATGATATTGCCGCGAATTAATGTGTTTGAAGATGATAGAAATGGTAGTATAATCCTGCAGCCTTTACACTGGATTCACATTTATACTACCAGTATCTATGTGTATCCAGTGTACATAAAAACAAAGCTTAATTGACACACACGATTCATTTTTAAAGTCATTGCAATGATATCAGTTGAAAATCGCGTTCATTTGACTTTTTTCAGTTCAGAATTGTTGTATTTGCGATTGAGTTACTCACCATGCTCACTGTAATATCGTGACAGATTCATCTCTGTGCGTATTTTGTACTGTGTTAGTTTCCTCTTTTGCGGACCAGCACCGGTCTGTGATTCAACATCGAAGGAAAACCGAATAGTGATGGTTGATTGCGTGCGTAATGCCTGCTTGAACCATCGGATCAGTGGGGTTTTAGAAGAAATGGAGGGCTAAACACACCAATACTGTTAGTAATAGTAACTGTTGTGCCTACGAAAGGCACAGAATAGCTCAGAATTCGGCCCAAAACCGTATCATACTTATTTTATAATTGAGTGTAGGGTTCAAAATTCGGCAGTCTCGACGTTATTTTACGAGTAGCAAATAATTTTTAGTAAAATGAAATTTTAGATTCGCGAAATTAAGTTTCCGCGAAAACTAGTGATGATAAGCAATTCGCGAAAAAAACATGCCGCAAAAATTAACTTGTTTTACAGTATGTGCTTGCTATCTTAGAATCCTGAAGGGCATGAATTGAACATTGAAAAATGTGTGGGGGTGTCAATGTCGTCCAGCAGATTCTACCAGAACATAAAAGTGCCACCCACCACCCACTCTTACATGCCCCCTTCCCCCACCCCACTCTTTCTACTGAATTGTGATCTATTAAATACTACAAAGAAAAAGAAGAAACAAATACATATTTAGGCCCGAAATGACCGATTTTTAAATATTTATTTGAGAACTTTTTTCTCTCATTTTTCCCCCTCATATTTTCTCATTTTAAACACATTTTGAAAATGTTTTTCTTTAATTTGATTTCAATTGTTGAAAATTTCATTTTTTTAAACAAAATCACCAAAAATATCACCATAATTTTGTAAAAACCAACAAAAACACGCCTGACCGAACCTACTTGAGAGGGCCGTTTACCCATAGAACAGGTTGCCTTATAGTCTTTCCTCCTACTAATTGTTCCATCAGCTCCTGACAACATCATTACCAGTCACATGATCAATACCGTACTACCCACTTCCCACTTTGTTTAACACTTTCCAAGCGGCAGGTGTCTGCAGACGACATTACAAAAGTTCACCAAATGTTTCAAAAATGTCAAATTAATAAAATTTCATTAATATATTTGGAATCACCATGAAATGTTGCATTACAATAAGTACAAACCTGGTACAAACATTCCTAATATTGGACTAGTGATTCTAGAGATAGGCTTTGAAAGTTGGTAAAGGTTTCTGACAAATCTGTTTTGAATGGTAAAACTAATGGCCGTGTGGAAAGTGTTAAGAATGGGGTGCCACTATTTATCACTTCATCCTTTATCTGTCTTTCCTGTGATTGATTGAATTCCGCAGCATCTCTGTGACCTACAAGTTTACGTGACGTCAGATCCGCCACGATTCTCCGAATTCATGCCTGGTTTTGATTTTTGTCCGATCCATGCAGTGTCAATATGCTTTTTAATCTAAAAATAAATTTCATTCGCGGGTCGAAAATTATGTCCTCCATTTAACACTTTCAATGCGGCAGGTGTCTTCAGAAGACATTAAAAATGATCACAAAATGTTTTTTAAAAAAGTCATAATTATTGAATTTCATTACCATAATTGGAATCACCATGAGAAATGCTTTCAAATAAGTACAAACATGTCTAGTATTGGTTCAGTAATTCTTAAGATAGACTTTGAAAATTGGGAAAAGTTTCAGACAAATCTGTTTTGTATAATGGTAAAACTACTAGCCGCATGGAAAGTGTTAGGAGTGAAATTGGTATTATTGTGGTCTCATCATGGTTGAATTTGAGCAATTGAGCATAAGATGATTTGATATACGCTGACTAAATATAGCGACGGGAGAATAATAATGTGGGCGTGTTTTTAGTGTTTTGGGCTATAATTAGCAGGATGCTCATTTCACGGCATGGATTGTCTAATGGGTATGACGTGATAACGTTGACATCAACGTTGACTTTTCGTATGTTATTGACACGGTGGCTTGGCTTTTTCGAGAAAAAAAGTTGGCAAATTCCATGTTACTACGTATTCCGTAGGAAAAACAACTGGATTGTAGTCAACACCTCTTGAGATTGCTGTCAGTGTTTTAGGGATAAGGAGACATTGGTGTTTTTAATTTACTCATCCTGTTTTCAAACTTTCATAATTCAACATTTGTTGCACTATTCTTTTTCTAACAAATAATCTGAAAATCTAGGGTTGCTTTTTTTCCCTTCTTGCTTTTCTGATTTCCCCTTTAAAAAAATCCAGTTTTTGAAAATGATTGTTGATATTTGTTAACTAATTTAAATATCATATATTGGTTTTAATTAATAGCAAAATGTGTTCTGTTTAAAACATATAAAATTGTCAATTAGGAAAAAACCGACCCACTTTTTGCGTTTTTCAAGAGATTTTTTTTTTAGATACTTTTTTTTCAAATCATGTAAAGTCAGCCGTTTTTTGGGCCGAAAATATGTTGGGTGATTTGTTTCACAAATGTTTAAAAGATTTCCCAATTTTTTCAGATTTTGGTGACATTTAAGGTTAAAAAAACCAAATTTATTTTAATGCAAGACACACAACAACAAATGGAACACTCGCACATTTTTAATCAAATTTCGGATCAATAAAACACTAAAAGCCAGCAGAATTGATGAAAATTATATGAAATTTACTTTATTGTTAAAAACACAAACAAATGTTTTCAAATAGTCAGTTACATATTGACCCACAAAATATTGCTTTTCAGAAGTGGTTAAAAAAAGAAAATGTGGCACCAGACAGGCGACAGGAAATGCTAAATCATTTTTTGTTTGTTTAATAATAATATATAATAAATATAAATAAGAAATTGCCTGAGAATGGTGATATTCCAATTTATAGGGGTCAATGTGGGTCACTGTATACCATTGGTTTTGATCTGATATCTCCATTGTTAAAAGTGAAATGACAGCTCATAAAATGATTAAGTGTCAGTTTAATATCAGTGACTGTTTGATTAATAATAATTACAAATATTAAGATTTATTTTAAGTTTTATACTATAGGAAGTGAGGTGACTTGGTGCAAACCGCATTGATAGAAAGAGACCAAAGTAGAACGAGACATTTGTGAAATAGGCATTTAGTCACAACCCACTGTACATATATAGAAACAATATTTTACTATGTGTATTGTCACAACAAAAAGGTGCAGTTATGGTAAAATGCATATTGAGATTAGGCAGGGAAAAACAAAGCGAATAGAGACAATTTTACACTAATTTTTCTTCCTTCAAATCAGAAAATAGTATTCAATCTTAACCTCAAAGGTGTATTTTAAAGCATTTGGAAAACTCCTCTTGCTGGTATAAAGATCTCAACTTTTTATTTGAGAGACAAGTGCACCTTTTTGCTGCGGTATGCAATTATATAAACGTTCTGCCCCACAACTGACCCAGAATTGACATGGTTATATCTATATTGCCCACAACAGTCAACCCCAAACATTCCCTCCAACCCCCCACCCCTCCCCCCCCCCTCCCTCCCATGTACTTACTGTATACCCCTACCAGAAGAGGTCAATAGCTGTGCTGTAACTGCATAATTGTTACACAAACGCAGTGTAATATGTTTTTCTTTTCCCGATAAATTATAGGTTATAGTAGCGCTTTAATGTAACACCCAGGTTTTTGTTCTATTACGCTTGTGTGGTCTTGGAATTGACGCTGGAATGGATACAGAATTGAACGTGAACTTGAAATTGATACCATGAGACAACTGTAGGGCCTTATATTGAACGTGAACTTGAAATTGATACCATGAGACAACTGTAGGGCCTTATCAACCTGTAAGTCAATAGTTTCTGTGGAACAATTAGTATTTTGTATACATCTTTGAAAATTGAAAGGAAGTCGGTGAAATATATAGCCCTCGAGGCTAATTGCTTCGCCCTATTTTCTTGGGGTTGGGGTGTGTGTGTGTGTGTAATAGTGAGTAGCTTGAGAACTACATGTAGCAATAAAATACAAGACAAGTTGGTGGCTGGGGGGATGGATAAACGGCGAGTTATCGTGGGGTAAGTTATGGGAGAGTTACGGTAAGACTAGTGTCAAGACCCCATTGTGGAATAAAGCTGTATAATCCGTCAATAAAGACAAGCAATGTTTATTTTAGACACATTCAGTCATTTGGTATAGAAAAGCTCCCTCATTTTGAAAAAAAGGGATTCTATGGGTTTTGTAATGCTCTCTGAGCTACTCTTTGCCGTTTTAAATCGAACAAAATTACCTATTATTATTATCGAAACCCTAACAATCGAAATCATTGTAGACCATTTCGAGACAGCAAAATCACTTTGGTGTAAAAATACTTAGAAAAGTGTATTCATTCATCCTACTCAATATGAACCAGAGTATGTGCTTTCAACTTGCATTTCAATTAGTAAAAACAAACAAACGAACAAACAAACAGGTCTTAGAACATTTATTTCTAAACCGTAAATACTAGCCGGTGAGTTACCGTAACTCGCCGGCTTGGTCTTACCGTAACTCGCCGGCTTGGTCTTACCGTAACTCGCCGGCTGGTCTTACCGTAACTCGCCCCCTTGGTCTTGCCGTAACTCGCCGGCGTGGTCTTACTGTAACTCGCCGGCTTGGTCTTACTTGTAACTCGCCGGCGGTTCTTACCGTATCTCTCCCAAAACTCGCCGCACCATAACTCCACGACTTACCGGACTCGTGGCTGGGTTGGCCTATAATGACAGTGTGAGCCAATAGGCCTAATCATTGATGGAGAACCATCATAACTAATGATGGAGAACCACCATGCCAGTTTTCCACTTTTATCTATGCTTATAGCCAATTGAGTTGTGTGAAGTTCTTAACAAAATGCAACAGCAATGTACATGTTTATGACAGCTTTCTTTAGAACATAATGTCATATTGACTTTGAACACAGGGGAGTTGATTTAAAAATCATGAATTCAAAGAGAACAATTAAAAAAACCTGATTTTGAAAACTAATCCTCTCATTCTTTCTTCCCCCAAAAGTAGTTATCTGTTATATCTTTATGTATTACCAAGGTGAGCTAGGCCCAAATAAGTCAGTCCCCCCACCCCCCCCCCCCCTCCCCCCTCCCCCACTCACAGTCCTCTTCCCCCACCCTTCTCAAATTGAAACCTACACTGCTGCCACTTTCCCAACATAGTGTGTGATGCTATAGAACTGTTGCAAGGTCTTGGTTTGAAAAAATTAACTAATGTGTACTTTAGGTGACCTATATCTCCCATCACGTATCTAATATGGCTCTCGCATCTTCCTGTGTTCCTTGAATCCCCTCAAGCCCATCAATCGCGCACCGCACAAACCGCAAAACGACAATCACCACCAGTCGCTGACCCGACTCTTGTGTGTGCTTTTAACGGCCTTGTCCAACGATAATTCTCCGCGTCACTCACACTTAGTCGAGAAGACATCACTGGTAGAGAGAAAGCTTGAGCGCGAGATGGAGAGAAAAAATTGAGGAAAATTCCCTTATACCGGGCTGGGCGGAAATCAATTATGCCAATTAAGCGCATCTCTTTCTCGGAATGTGCGATGATGATAATAAAAGCCAGTCAGGTGAAAGAAGACATAAATGGACACACTGGGTTTTATTGCGGATAGCGTGATCACCAGTTCCCCGATGTCCGATCGACAGCCCGTCGGAAGTGTTGCCGCATCGCGTTAAACACCGATGAGATGTTCATTGCTCTGCCATGCGGCAGCTCGCCGGATCTAACGATATACCTGGAGGCTGGTTCATGTGGAGTTCAATGGGTGTGGATGTAGTTATTTATGTAACACTATTGATAAATGTTATTAATGGAAAAATCGTGATTAATATGATTTCATTGACAATTAGAGGAAATTAATGTTAATTGCTTACTATCAGGGAGTATTAATTGAAATATTCTTAGAATTGAGGAATTTTATTAGGATGCAGTTGTAACGTTGATAGGTGTGTGCAGTGGACATAGTTATTTTTTTAAACCCATCAATAAATGTTATTATAGAAACCAAATTTGGAAACTTTTTGCCCCACCCCAAAAAAGCTTCTTAACCCTAACATGACCCCATCCTTTTTTCAGACATTTTTGCCGCAGGGCGAAAACAGACCCAAATAATAGCCGCGACCCCCCCCCCCCCCTCAATTTTTGTTATTGAATTTAAATGCATTAAAATAAGTACAAATATGCCTAGTTTTAGATCAGTAATCCTTGTTGAGATAGACCTTGAAAGTTGGGAAAGGTTTTAGTCTTTGTCAAGGATTAACCTCACAAAATTACCTGTCGAGCGCAGAGCGAAGCATCTTTGCGCAAACAGCTATTCTACTGTGTAAGCAGTATGTGTCGATCAAACAACGTCGTCATCGTAACACATGATTAGCTCCGCCTAATTCTATTGACGACAACATTTAAAGAGAACTTGATATCGATGACGTCTCCCGATACATCATTATCAACCAATCAGCAAGCGATTTTCCCGGGATAAATCTTCCGGAAAACAATACAAAACATAACACCCACCCACCACCACAACGCCTTGAAGAAAGGCTTGAAAGGTTTCTGAAAAATCAGTTTTGTATCTATATGGTAAAGCCATTAGCCACCTGGAAAGTGTTAAAAGTAAGGTACACAAATAATATTACATTGAAATTCTCAGAAAAAGGGAATAATATATGCCTAATTTAGGGTATGGATGGCTGTGGTGGACATAGTTATTTTTGGAACATATTGATGAATATATTAAAGGTGTATGTTCTGATCACTTTTTGGGGGCTATGATTTTTTTTTCACATCAAGATATTTTGATATCAGAAGAATCCCCATATTTTTCTCATTATGTCTGTAAAATCTTAGGGGCCAGAAATGCTCCATTTAGAAATTAAAGGCTAAAATGTGGTGAATTACTGCCAAGGGTGGTTAACCATCACCCAGTCTGTGTATTACTCAATGGGCCACTATTTTGTGACCTTGTGCTTCTAAAAATAGAACCGTTGGAGTTATGCAAATCAAACTTTGGAATGCGACCATTTTATGGATGATCTTTCATGTAAAATAGAAACATCGAGTTGAAAATCAGGCCAGCAATCGGAACATCTACCTTTAATGAACAAAACCCACAATTAGTAAAACTTGATTTGCCAACTAGGGAATATCTATTGCAGACTATCAGGCGATATCATTTGAAAAATTCTTAGAAATGGTGAATATTTATAAAACAAATTTGGGTGTTCATGGGTGAGGAGTCAACATGGTTATTTTGCAATTACGTTGTAATTAATTAAAGTGCCCGATTTTAATCAGGTACTTTAAAAAATGTAAACTTTTTGATAATGTAAAATTAAAATATGAATAAAAGTCATTCCCTGTCATTGAATGAACCCCTTTTGTTGAATAATGTTCTCATTATGTCCCCAGTTTTAAAAAGACTTGGACATTGACGGGCTCTACCATATTGACCGCCTATTTCCTGGCCTTCTAACTTATGTCCCCCTGTGTGTGTGTGTGTAGACCCTCTCAACAAATGACCTTTAGTTTCAAATCCTTGTCTATTCATCACCATCGCTTCCAAAGTTGAGTGCCTCCCTCCCCCCCCCCCCCCCAACAAATCATGTCGGATCAAATCAAGTTATTAACCCTTACCCCCCCCCCCCCCCCCCAGAGCAAACCGACAAATAAATTGCCGTGACCCAAACAGGGATCGAACCGGGGACCTTCCAGACCCGAAGTGGACCCCATAGGCAAGCCACGGCTCTCAGCTACTCGTTCGCGCAGTATACTGCACTCACTGTATAGGCTCGGTTGTTACATCATCGAAAACCGTCCGCACACGCACTTGGAATAGGCTTGGCCGTAGTAATTGTAGTACTATGTTAGGTTAGGTTAATGTATCTATGCTCTATGGCACATATAATCTACATTTAAGAACAAATATACGTTCCTTCTAGAATGTTAGGAAAAGATGACACCGATCTCGGTCAAGATCTCGATCAACTCAATTGTTCTAAGAAAATATTGGTGATTTAATTATGTTAACACTGTGGTTGAACCCTTTTAAGTGATCTAATTACCTAGAATCGGTTTATCACTGACCATGGATGCGCAATTTTGAACTAATTGAACTGAAATTATAGGCCAAAAGAAATTGATTGTGTTACCTTGCTTTATCAAACAACCCAAATCAGAAACTCAAGTTTGTTCAAGAGATACTGTGAAAGTGGTAATTTTTGAACGTTCACTGTTTCGCGCTTTGCAGATTTGAAGTAGCCCGCATCTGGCCCGTGGCTATTTATTAGCCCAATTGGTCGCGGTGCGTCTCCGACAAAGTACATCTCCAAAAGTCTTAGCTGCGGGTTATGCAAACAACAGAGACGACTGTTGGCCGGTATGTTCCTACTATTTTTTACATGCACATGTTTTTATTTTCTCGATAGCTGCTTCGTGCGCAAAAGGCGAGAAAATATATTTAGCGTGCAAATGTCCACTTTTATATAACTTATAATCACACTTCCGCTCTCTAAATTAAAATGTTAATACTACTAATTTTCGACAAAGTATGGTAGATATCTGAAATGTGATTTTTGTTACCAATCTTACTTTTAAAATGTACTTTTTTTTACAAAATTGGTTCTAGAGGGTTACCTACTCCGAGTCTGATGTTTATGAAATGGTTTACAAAATTGACCGACTGACCCAGATTAATCTCATTCACGGGCAACAACACATTTATAATTTCAGGCCTTAAAGTAAACTGCACCAGTGTTGGTCAGATCAATAAATGTTTGTTTAGGGCGGGTTAATTGATCATTTACGGACATGTGAATACTCAGGGCAAGGTTCATTTGACCCGCATGATATTAAATGTAGTCAGAAAGTGGTGTATCAGTTTCTGGGGATGAAGATGATTTTTGTAGAGAGTCATGATCTGTGAGCTCACGTTTGTGAATGCGTAAGTTATTCAAATGCACTTCCAATGATCCTCATGATTTTCCCATAAGCCTTTCAAAATTAGATGTTTTTTTATCGCTTTTACCTACTAGAAGCCCAATGTTGTTTCATGTCTTTTTGGAATGAAAATGAGAGGATTAAGAGGTTTTTGTACACTGAATTGAATGTTTTTTAAAAAACCCAGAAAAGGGTCTTGTTTCCGAAACCACTGAATGTATCTTAAAATGATTCAATCTCATTGTGTCCAATATGTTTGATACCTCAATGTGCAACTAAATGAAATAGGACTTAGGAGCATAATAGGTCTTTGTCACTTGTTTGGTTGGTTCTCATTTATGGGCTAGAGACGTCCCACCCAGTTTACAAATTATACCAATTCTATTTCAGACACCAAACACCTCTCAATTTGCTATTAGGTAATTACTTTACGCTATATTTTACAATATTCGGGTGCGTTTAAACAGTAGCGGTATTGTAGTATGGTTCAAATACAAACCAGCTGTGTTGTAAACCATAATTGGCGTAATTACTATTATTTCTACTGCCAGTACAGATTTAGGTTAGTTTGACACTATTTTGTACCTGTTGAAAAGGCGTCCCATGCTGTCACTAATATATGTATAATAAGAACCAGTTGTTTCCCTGAGGTATCGGTCATTTGAATAAACACCTGAATATCAACTTCAGGTGTAGTAGGTATTATTAGTGTACAATTAAAATTCACTCACAGGCTAACTGGCTAATTAACGTAATAGGTAGGCTACTAGCTGATTGTGCTAAGGCGATGAAAAAACCCACCACGCTGCTCTGAAGGCAACCGGACCTCTCAGGTAGGTTTGGTCAGGTGTTTTTTAGGGCGGGTGGTGGGGGGGGGGGGGGTCAAACATTTGTGAACATTTTGGTTAATTTTTTTTTTAAATGAAGTTTTTAAATTTCAACATTTTCACACACACAAAAAAATATCAAAACTTTCAAAACAATGTGTAAAAAAAAAGAAGAAAAAAAATGGGTTGGTTTGGCCCATAGAACAGGATTTGTTGTGTGTCAGGAATTGTTATACTAATTTCTCTGCAATCTCTCAATGCCCCTTTAAGTAAGTTATGCTAGTGAATTTGAAAGTTATGGTTATATGCCAACAAATCCAATGGTTACAAATGCTGCTATCCCTTCCGGCTCTGGGAGTTCATAAAATAATCATGGTAATGAAAGCCACTTGTTCCCCTAGTACGAATCCCCAGAATTGACACTTGTTAAAGAGCTCCAAGGGACTGGCAGGTAAGGGGGCAATTTCCGACTCAATCAACCGAGTTCCCCCGGAGGCTGTTGTGATTCCTGTCCGTAGCCTGTGTTCCTGCAGCGATTTTTAATATCGTAATATTGTTAATTCAGATGTAATTATCATTTAGGGACGCACCATTAGATTTTCAGGGGGGGGGTAGGAAGTTTTTGTAAAAAAAAAATTCACCCTCTGTGCGGGCAAAAAAAAAAGAAATTCACCCCCTGATGAGTAAAAAAAAAAAAAAAAAATTCTACCCCCACCCAATTCAATATGAATGGATACATTAAAAAAAAAAATTCGCCACCTTCGGCGGCGCAAAAAAAAAAATTCAACCCTTACGGCGGCCAAAAAAAAAAAATTCACACCCGAACCCAACTTCCTACCCCCCCCCCCTGAAAATCAAATGGTGCGTCCCTTAGTTCTCTCTCCCTTGGTAAACCAGAAAATCAGGGCAGGGAATGATGATGACAGGTATTTGGGGTTAGGTTTAGTAAAAGTTGTACAATTGGTCTTGGTATTTAGGTTCTGGGCCTGGAGCCTATCGTTGAGCATTATATTCATGGGGTGTGGCTTAGTGTGTTTTAGCTGCGATGCGATTGTTAAACCGCTAGTCAACACCTATTTAAAACCAGTGAGATAGCACGTATCTACAAAACCAAGCCAAGTGTGTCTAAACGGCATCAACTTTTTAATAGGGGACAATCGCAAGTTCAAAAGCTTGGCACTTAGGGATTGCATAGCATACAATGTACTTTCACCAAGGCTATGCCTTGTTAGCTCCAGGTCTTGGCTACAGACTCTCTTTCTGAATCTTCCTCTGTTGTAGAAAACAAACTTTCGTCCATGCAAAAAACGTTTTGCCTATCGAACTTACTTGGAGCACTGTTCAGAGGTTGGGACACCAGGAGGGGTGGTGGTGGTGGTGGTGGTTGGGGGGGGGGGGGGGGGGGGGGGGTAGGGGGGGGGGGCAGAGTTAATCCCTGGCCACACCCCCTAGATAGATTTATTCCCCAAACCATCCCATGGGAGTCAGGGTTAAGACTTAAGATACACTTCAGAGTTTTACTAAACAAACAAAAATTGCTACATAGTCACTTGGTGAAACAAGCAATTATTTTAACCATTCCGGCCCTGAATGCTACAAAATACTATGCTAGCACATGTTGGTAGCACATTGTTCCCCAGTATATCTCCGGCCGCACCCAGACAGGCAATTGTATGGGCAGCAAAAAGTTCAGTTTTTGCAAGCTTGCCTCCTTAGGTCAGTTTGATAGACGCAGGCGACATGGGTTCGATCCCTGGTAGCCATTTTTTTGCCTAAATATGACTCATTTTTCTCCCCTGAACACGCAAGCGAGGTTAGGGTTCAGAAATATCATCTTTTTTGTGTTCCCTTTACCTTAATCACTACACTAGGTGATGGAAGCGCACACTCCCACAGTGGTGCGACCAGATGGGGTGTGGCGAATAAAACTTAGCTGACATGGCATGAACAGGCTGGTGCCAGACTCGGATTTGATCCCTCCCCACCCCTAATTTTTTTAAATTATTTTAAATTGACACTTTTTCTTCCCTTAATATGGTTGTTTTATTCTCAAAAACCAACCTTTTAGGGTTAGGGTTAGGGAGTTAGGGTTAATGTTCAAGTTGCTGTATGTATGTTAATAGTCCAATAGGCTTAGAGGTGAATGGAGATTGGATCGGGATTGGAGACTAAAAAGTTGAAATAAAATCTGTAACAATGATAATTGTGAAAATCGAGACAATATTGAGATCATTATTTCCATGATACTGAAAGTAACAACTGCGTAATGTAATAAGGTGTATTTTATTACATACGATGTGAACATTCTTCCCACAATTGTTCTTCATTTTTACTCTGAGCTGTACAAAATTGTACTCGGCAGCCAAAAGGCCGAAAAGTACCTTGAAAGCAAGCCCTACTTCCCCAGGTTAATGACACTGTCAACACAGGTCGGCTTG
Source organism: Ophiura sarsii (assembly GCA_035610835.1). Taxonomy (NCBI): domain Eukaryota; kingdom Metazoa; phylum Echinodermata; class Ophiuroidea; order Amphilepidida; family Ophiuridae; genus Ophiura; species Ophiura sarsii. Next base: position 55,999,799 of record CM069448.1, read on the forward strand.
GAGAAACTCACTGTTTACAATGTTTTATGCCGGTGCTGCCTCCCATCTCAACCATCATAATGAATGTTGCCACTGTACCTATTGTTCCAGCAGTTGTTTCCCACTGGTGCCCCATTATGGTGCCACGATTCTACGCCAAAACTCACCATCCCATGATCATGACACATAAAACGTCAACTTTGTGCAGAGAAACTGAAAACTGTAAGCAAAGCGGCCCATTCAAAAGTCCAAACTGTGTAAACTAATATATCATTGCGTCAATAAACACACTTCCTAATATCCCCGAGCACCTCCCCAACACAATTGCTGCCGCTGAATTATTGTCTAACAATCAATTCTGATTATTGTCAACAAATACTAACTTTTCGCCTCTCTGAGCACACAAAGGCCTCATTTTTGTCGGGCATCCAAGCCCTGCCTAATAGCGCTACCGGTCCATTTCCTCCCTCAATTGTAAGCGAAACCGGGTTTAAGTGTTTACAATTAGGTAATTGTTAGTTAAATAAACTTTGGATTGTGTAGATTGAGTAAGTGTTAGGATAATAATCGCCGTGATCTGTGACACATGGGGGACTCTACTACGGTGAGCCAGCCTTTCTCTGGCTGGATTACTCGCTTGTAGCTAGGGTAGTCATCATTAGGAGGGATAGATAGACTTGGTAAAAGCAAAAACACCGGTAGGTTGGAGCGTTAATTGATGATGGAAAGAGCAGAGGCAATGTCGATGAGGGTAGGGTACAGAGGGAAATACTCCCCCCCCCCCCTTCCCTAATTATTGACTTTTTTGGGAGGGGGGAGAAAGAAAGCGGGTTAAATGATGAGGAAAGAACGAGACAAAACTGTCAATATTGACTAGTTTTGTATTATTATTATTATGTTTTTGTAACATTTACAATTCTCCAAACCAACATTTTCAGGGCCTTTGCACCTAATCCTTGATTTCAGACTAGAGTCTTTACCCCCTTCCTCCCATTCCAATCTCCCTCCCCTACCTGCCTCCCCACACCGTTCTGCAGCTTGCCCATTCAAATACCCAGTGACAACCCTGAGAATAAATAGGCCCGGCCTTGGCATAAGCTTTTTCCCGAAAAGATTCATATGAACTTTTTTGTTTAAAAGAATGGCACTTCTCAAGTTCTCACCACCTCTTTTGAAGTTGAACATGATACTTGATCACTATCTTGATGGTTTCATCTCAACTCTCCTCCAACTCTACCCTGACAATGAAATTTTACTTGGTACGCACTTGAAACTTACCAAACCAACTTGGATCAAGTCTACATTAGCCTCTAGCAATAAACCGTCTCATCAGTGAAGAAAAAAAACTTGCGCTATTAACTAGCTGATGATATTCGCACCGGAATAATCGTGTATATCACACACCGGAGACATGCAGGGGATTCCACGAAATACAAGTGAGATTATTATCCCATCAAACGATCATTATGGTACGAAGTCAGGATATTTTTGTGGTATTTTAATTTTCACAATAATTGTTGTTCATCAAGAAGACTAGTAGGCCCAGTAAAAAGCATCTTGATTTCTTTGATAATCAGAGCTATATAAAAGGGCATAAAATCACAAATTCATCAACTCAGAAAAATTGTTGAACCAATGCTGAACAACAGTTAAATACAGAAATAAAAACTTTTAAAGTAATACTATAGTGTGAAATGGTCAGATGACTGAAAGTATACATTTAGTTTATTGAGTCAGTGAGTAGTGGTGTGGGGCTGTTTGGTGTGGGCTAGGGGCAATTCCTGGGGTGTGTTCTTGGAACAGAATGGGGCACAGGGATGCGCCGCAAATATGAGAAGAAAAAACAGCCATTTGGTATGTTAAGGGGGACATTTTGACAAAAAAGTGTGAAAAATGGAAACCTTTTTTTGGGCACTTTTAAGTCAAAATGTCAAAAAAAATTAGATAAGGTTAAAAAATGAGAAATAGGTCCCTAAGTTATCATCATTAAGCGATTTGGGCATTTTTTACTCAAAATTATTGGGTCAAAAAGTGATTTTTTTTTGTGACTTTCTCAACAAACAAAAACAATTTTGTTGTTGTAAAAATAGATGCCAAATTTGGATTCTCTGGTTCATTTCCTTTCCAAAATGTATACTTTTATATACACATTTAATCCTATTAACCCTAACCTTCCTTATCTTGTGAAGAAATCAGGCAGGCTTTATTTTGTGAAGAAAATCTTAAGATTTTCAAGCTGAAGGAGCCAGACTTCATCATGGGTGACCCAGGTTCGATTCCCTGTGCTGGGACACCCCCAATTTGGCCCGTTTTTCTCCCCTGATAGTTTTATACCCCAAAACATGCCTGGAGAGCAGTGGTTGCTTCAATGCAATCCCTACACTGTAAAAAGAAGCGTTTATAATTATGATAACACTTAATAAACACTTTAACACGTTTATTTTTGTGTTTTACGTGTAAAGGTATAGGAGGCTTGCATACGATAAACGTTTGCATAAACACTACAACACGTTTATAAAGGTTATTGTGTAATATTTGTTAACACACCAACATGTTTATATCAGCAATAAGAAACATGTTGGGTATTAATAATTATACAATAAATACCTCTATAAACGTGTTGTAGTATGCCATATCTATCTATGTTCGATGCATGACTCTGATAAGGCTATATTAAAAAAATCATTTGTCTCAAAGTTCCTGCGCGCGTTTGTTAATTGATGAAAAAAAATAAGTTTTTCAAAACAACAAAAAAGTCACAAAATTTCACAGATTTTTCAGATTTTCATTGATCACATCATTTTAAATACAAAAGTTCACTTTTACAAGGATTTCAATATTTTATATTTATAATTTCTTTTTAAAAATCGCATTCCGCATTAGGTTTTGAAAAACTGAAGAGCTTTGAGACAAAAGATTGTTTTAATATAGCCTAAGAACACTCAAAACCCTGAAACATGACTGAACAGAATACCTATACCGTATTATCCCTATTAAGCGCCCAGGACCTTATAAGCGCCCACCCCTGTTTTTCTCAATGACTACCAACAAACAATCCCTTATAAGCGCCCCACCTTTTCAAATGGTCATCCTCAAATGACCACTTGTACATATATTTCATTTAGTACATGAAATGGTCAGCCTCCTCAAATGACCAATTGTACATTTTCGTTAGTACGTCAAGTGGTCAGCCTTCTCAAACTACCACTTGTACATTGTATTTAGTACATAAAATGGTCAGCATCTTCTAATGACCATCAAATGGTCAGCATCTTCAAATGACCATCAAATGGTCAGCATCTTCAACTGACCACTTGTACATTTTATTTAGTACGATAAATGAGTTTTAAAAAGGTAACATAATAAGCGCCCAGCCCACCCAAAATGACTTTGCTAACCGCCCTGGGCGCTTAATCATGTTAATAGGGATAATACGGTAATTATCTTATAAATGGACTGCTGCTGCTGTGTATCTCTGGTACTGAGCTGGGAGCTTGAGCTAAAGAGCTGCAGGGATCTACTTTCGCGACATCCTGTTAGAATCCAAATGGATTCTCGCAGAGGAATTTTGTGAGAATCCATGGATTCTCGCAAATGGATTCTCGCAGAATATTTTTGCGAGAATCCTTTTTACTGAATTTAAATTCCGCATTTTAAACATTTATTGTACTATTGTATACTAGAAAATAATAGTACACAAATTGAATCAAACACTTCTTAAGTTTACACACAAGTTAACATGTCATTAATGTGTATCTTTTTCTTTTCTTTCAGGTAACTAACAATATATCTGCACAGCAGATTTCAAAAACCAACTAAGAACAATCATTTGAATTTCAACTTGAACAGTTTAGAGTCAAACCAGTCATCTAAGGTCCTGTTTTGAACTTAGAAAAAAGAAAAGAAAAAAAGTTAAAAAAAATTAAAAAAATGTTGTTGTTTTTGTTGTTGTTGTTGTTGCGAGAATCCACCTGGATTCACGCGGAAGTGATTTTACGCGAATCTTCCCCGAATCGATTCGCAGATTCGCGCCAAAAGTACATCCCTGGAGCTGCAATCAAGGAAAATAATAGTTGGCACACTTGACGCTACTCAGTACAACGATCCCTGTGCTCGCAATTGAGATCACACTTGGGACATAGCACTGTTTAATAGAAAGCAAAAGTCTCCCCTTTCTTATATCCTTCCCCATCCCCCATCAATCAATGTTGGGGGAACTGCCAAGGCTTCTGATAATATGACTCGGATCAACATTGCCTCCGGGGAGAGGGGCGGGTTTTTTTCCGTAATTAGGACAAAGTGTGCCAACCTTTTTTTCCTTGATTGTGGGTCTTTGCTACCGAGGTTTAGGCACAGTTTTTGAGGAGGCACGAGTCTAGTGCTACTGCCGCTTTCCACGCAGCTATTGGTTTTACCATATACAAAACAGATTTTTCAGAAACCTTTCCAAACTTTCAAGATCTATCTTAAGGATTACAGAACCAATACTGGGCATGATTGTACTTATTTTAATGCATTTCTCATGGTGATTCCAAATATGGTGATGAAATTCAATAATTTTAACATTTTTGAATCATTTTGTGACATTTTGGAATATCCTCTGCAGACGCCTGCTGCGTGGAAAGTGTTAATATTAAACCTAACTACAGTTGAACTCAATTTATTAAAGGTACGCCCGTATTATCATGATCGTCGTCACAACATTGGCAGTAGTAGTGCTCCGCCACTTGTAGCGCCTTGATCGCCTGCCCTGAATTATCTGCCACAGCAGCACGCCACATGATATAGCGATGTGATTAGTCGACAGGGAGCCAATCCATCGCTGTGTGGATCCACTGTGCGCCACTGATCAGCCCTTGTCTGATGCTGGCTGACTCACAGCTCACACGTCTGCGGGGTTTCGATTACACGACGATTTGCCGACACCGTCGTCGGTCGGACTACTGACTTCGTTTGTATCGTAATCACAGTGATGGGGTGTGTGTGTGTGTGAATGGTACCAGACTCCTGGAAACTGGGTCTCAGTGTGCTGTAAAATGGTTATTTTTGTGTGCATAATATTTCACATTCTGTCAAATTTAAATAATTTTGATTGTTGATAGTTTGGCAATACACAGACCAATACAACAGAAGAAACATACTTACAAATTGTTAGTTTCCTGCAATTGATATGGTGGCTTACCAAAAGCATGAAATTTATCGAAGCGCAAACAAAATCTCAACTTGAAGAGTATTTGATTGCTAGAAACACAAGTCATTGGGATAGAGAGACTGCATGGAAGCATATTATAGGGTCATCCAACGGACAGTTGGGATGGCATAGAAAGAAAAGACAGTTGATTGCCCTGTTGTCCATGGGAACGTGGTGATGGGAGTTTTGATTTTCATGTTGCTTCTTTGAACGATTTTGCTTATTAGTTTTTTACTGGTGGTTTGTGGGAACTACAGTACAGCTCGAAATAGAATGGACACTGACATTGCAATGACATTGCACTGACATTGCAATGACATTGCACTGATATTGCACTGACATTGCAATGACATTGCAATGACGCCTTGAGATGTAACCCGATAAGTGCAGTCATTGCAATGAAGTGCGTTGACATTGTACATTCTATTTCGAGCTGTACTGTATGTATGAGCATCCTTATGACATTACAAGTCTCCAGGGGAATGGGGAGGGGGGGGGGGCATTGCAGTTGGATGAGGTTGTTAGTTTTATAGGTCCTGAGACAAGGTGTAAGTTTCAGGACCATCTTGAGACACATTTTCACAGGTCTCAGTCTCGGAATGTTAAGATCTTAGTTTCAGTCTTGCAACTTGAGGCTTAACCAATTTTAGTTGAGGGAGTCCAGCCGAAAAAATGAAAACAGATTCATCTTTGAAGCTTTTACTGTGCTTTTCTCTCCCATTTAAAGTCTTGGTAAAGATATCTTTCATTGTAATGTTTACGTAAATTAGTGTCTTCTGGAGTGTATTCAAAACTGAAGTATATTCTTGCAACATTTTGACAGGCAATTCAGATTTATTTTTTAATTTCAATGAACATTTCTCACTCAAGTCCAAGGTCTTGGTCTCTTTAGCAGTCTCAGTCTTAATGTGAAAGGTCTTGAATGTGAAAGGTCTCAATCTTGGTCTCAATCTTGGTCTCAATCTTGATCTTGATCTCGGTCTCAAGTCTGGTCTCAATTATGGTCTCCATCCTAGTTTCAGTTTTGGTCTCATTCTTGCTCTCTGTTTTTTGTCACATTATTGGTCTCGGTCTTGGTCTCAATCTAGATCTCAGGTCTTTGTGTCTATCTTGACCTTGGTCTCGGATGGGTCAAGTCTTAAGCTCAGACTTGCAGGTCTCCCAACAGCGCCATCCAAGAAAAAGGTTTTTTTAAGCAGCATCTTACTCTGTTTGTGAAACCCTTATATATGCGAATTGATAATTATACAATGAACTCAATTTAGCATGTTTTGTGGTATTGATACCCCTTAAAATTTAAAAGCCAAGTATTTCTGTGTGACAAATAAAACCACACAATAATAGTTTAATAATATAAATAAACAGTATAATATTAGTACCGTATTTACATTATGATTTCAACAGCTCAGTAACCCTGGGAGTCAAAATAGTCACACTGAAATTTTGGAAATTATTAGAGCCTGAACAACTCAATGTATTGTCATTTTTTAATTTAAAGGGAAAAACAGAATAATTGTTGAGAAATGTCAATTAAATCATACAAGACACATGTCATTGCTTACACCTGAAAATACCCAGCTGGTCGCACCAGGTGAAAACAAAAACAAGTTGACTCAAAAAATGTGTTAACAATGGCTATTTACCTGGGAGTGATTTCGGGTTATTATTTGCCCGGGGGAGGGTGGGGGGGGGGGGGGGGGGGGGGGGGGGGCTCATGTATAAACGTTGTAATCATCTGTGTGAATCCACTCTCAAAAACTACACTTAACGCGGATTCTCAGAGAAGGAAAAAGGGACCCATATCAAGGATTATAGCCGCGACGAATCATACATTTCCTCTAGATTAAGGTCCGAAGTTTACCGCTTTGTAACTGTCAAATTCTGCGTTTTTCCGCTTTGTAAATTTTGCATTTTTCTGTGATGTAATTTTCCCAAGAATGCTTAAAATTTACATGTTTTACGATCTATAAATCCAAAATAAACACACTTACCACAAAAACACATCATTTTTAGGTTTTATTACGTATCGTTTTTTAATATTTATATTGTTTTATTCAAGACTATTTATAAATTGTGTGTTTTGGACGTTTTTTTTGAATTTTTTACCCTTTTCATCAAAATGTCGTTTTCCACATTTAACCTCAATTCCGCGTTTTTAAATTCCACAACGTTGAAAACTTTGGACCTTACTCTAGATGGACGTAGGAAGTAATTGTGCGACTCAGTTTTTTAGTAAATTTGTCCGTATTTTTTAGGCCTAACGATTTTGGTATATTTTACTATGATGACACAAGACTTTCAGTCAAAGCAACCCTTAGCGCGCGTTTTAAGTTGAAAAAAGACACCCTTATTCTCTGAAATTGGCGATTTTGATACCCATAACCAGGCCCGTGTTGTGGTCGAAAAAAGCACCCTTAATCTGTGTTTTCCTTCAAGTGGATGATTACAACATTATACCTCACTGGCCCCCCCTCCCCCGGATTATATGCCAACATGTTGTGTGTATTTATTTCATTGGTGAACTTTAGAGAGATTGGAAATATTATATGTGAAATAGCTGCTGCCAGGAAAAAAGTCTAGGGTTTGATTCAAATGTTTGTTATTTTATTAGACACTTTTAAAAGTGTGTTATGTGTGGGCCTTTAAAACAACAACCATGTGTGACAGTGTTTTTGTTCCCTGATTTATTTATTTATATTGTTTATTTATTTATTTTTAAAAATATTTTTTCCTTTTGCCTGATTTTATATATTACCCACCCCTCATTTCACTCTCCCTTCCTGGGAATATTCAGTCCACCCCCCATCTTCCCCTCCCATCTTTCATCCACCCCTACCCCTTTCAACCTCCCCTCCCCTCCCCTCCCCTCCCTCCAACACGAAGTCCTCTACATCTGAGAGCTCCAAATCCCCCCGGGGGGGGGGGGCACTCAACTTTTTTTTGGGTAGGGGTGTGCCGCCCAGGGTCTCAAAAAGGGGGGCTACAGAACTGAACTGAGTGGATTTTATGACGAAAAATAGGGTCTTAGGAACTGATATTTTTCCAAAAATTAGGTCTTGAGAACTGGCTTATAGTTCAATTATCGATTTATTTTGGTTTAAGAACGCAAAATTTTCGGCTTTGGAACACAAAATTGGGGGTTTGGAACGCAAAATTTCGCGATTTTTGAATTTTCAATAAAATTGGGGTCTTAAGAACTGATGCAAGCTCAAAAGGGGGGTCATAAGAACTAGCAGCAGAGGGTGAAAAAGTGGGTCTTCAGCGCGGCACATACCTATACCCTTTTCAAATGTCAGTGCCCCCCCCCCCGGGCAAATCCCCATCTGTCAGATAAAAAAAAAAAAGTTTTCCCAAAGTTACTCCTCTGCACATAAGGCAGCCAATACACTCCACAAGGGTACAGGTTAATTGACAGGTGTCAATTACACACAAAAGGCCTACAGGTGTTTGTGTCCACAGATTGAGGTGTTACACAACAGGGTAAATAGTTTGTTCAGCTAGAGAACAATGGTGGAATGCTGGAAAACAGATGGATATTTACAATACAACAGGATTAAGATAACTTATTGACTGATTGGCATACCAGATCAGGCAGGAATAGCTGTAGACAGCAGTAACAATAAGAGAAAGAAATTAACCAAATAAAAATCAAACCAGTTTTGTGAGAAACTGCTGGGGGAGGGGGAGGTTGGGGGGGGGGGATGGCACTGCAATTTAGTGTGACGTTAGTGTCTGGGGTGGGGAAGGGGGTACTTGGTGGGTATGTGGTCACTGGATGTGCCGCCAAATCTGAGACTAATATAAAAATCAGTCTCATGCCAAATAGGGTCCCATTTTTCACCCGTCTGGTAAATGACCCCTGGCCCTTTTAAAGCCATTTGAGTTGAGTTTGAGGATGCACCCTCAATTTTGATCAAAACAGGGATTTTTTCATTTTTGGAATTGTATTATTTATGTATGAAATTATTGACAACCGTTTCTGGTTAGACTAGCCATTGAACAAAGTGCTCAATACCGTAAACATAAATGTACCAATACTTTAGTTTTGTGATGAATCTGACCCAAAGTTGTTGGCAACATCATGATCAAACACTTCTTGCACTCTTTGTACCAAGTGTTCGTCGACAAGCGCCCTCAACGTCGATTATGGAATATTTTCCATTATTGAAGAACATGATTTTGAATTTGGTCACGTGTCGTACAGTAGGGAGGCTTGTAAAGTGTTTTTTTTTCAAATGCAGAGTATGCTCTTTTGGGTACCATGGTTATAGCTAGTGGTCCATCTTTCCATACATACCAAAACAAGTAAAAACATCACACTCATGACGTCACTAAACATGGCCGACCTCAATATGTCGCCGTATTTGCAGTGAGGTACAGGTACCTTTATATCCCCCCCCCCCCTGGGATACTGCATTCCTGGTAAGGTATTGCATAATTTATGAAAGTTGTAAATATTTACTGACAAGACAATGGTCAGCTACCCTAAGGGTATTCTACCAGTTCAGAATGTCAAAGAGTAAATGACAGGGGAAGGAAAACAGGGCCAGGGGAAGGGGGATCATTTTTTGAAGGGGTTGTATGGTGGTAGCAATTTTTAGAAGTGATGAAGTTGTATGGTCATCGCTGATATTGGCTCCACATAATTATAGAGAATGCATGGTATCTGTCCAATCTGATTTTGTGAGTGTGCACACATGAAAAATGCAAGTTGGTATCCATAGAGCTGAATGATTGCCATAACAAGCAGGTGTTTGCTACAAGTTCTGCTCTGCTGGCCCCCTCCCTCCCCCCTACCAACCAAAAAAAATGTAGAAGAAAAAGGCAAGTAAAAGTTTAGGATTTATGGATGCTGAACTTTCAAGTTAGGCCACTTAAAAAATCAAATTGATTCTGGAGCCCCTCCCTCCTCACTTTCTGAGATACGATCAAACATTTTTTTAAAAATCAATTTTCATAGATTAATGAGTTTCTAATACTGAAATGTCAATGGTTTATAGGCTTAATTATGTATTAATCAACTAACAGTCACTTTCAAGTGTTTTCATAGAATTCTAGGGGTCTAACCCTCTTAAACTTAACATAAAAAAGTGCCTCACCGTTTTCCTTATGCTGCTGAAAGATGCTGGAAATACAAATTTTGCATGAAAACAGCCATTTTTATGTGTCAATTTAGTAAAATAAAAAAATAAAAACCGCCCTCCCTCTTCACTTGTTTAAGGCCTGTGCTATGAGAATCCAATAATTAATTTTAAGTGGCCTTATAGGCCCTACATAATTAGCAGCTGATGACTGAAATGGTTAGAATACTGATGGAGATGTGTGGAAAAAGGTATTCTCATATCAACTTTCTATATGAGTGCCCCACCCCCTTCCCTGGCCCTGGTTACCATGATCTGGAATAATGATGTCAAAGAGAACCCATGACTGACAGGGGAAGACACACTTCAATCTAGCTGGACATTGAAGAAAGCAGATTGTGGACTTGACCTTCAACATGACCTATTAAATTGGGAACAAAAATAACTGAGGTATTAGTAATGTAAAGTTTGTTGTTGACAGTTTTAGCTTGCTTGTGTGTGTATATTCACAGTATTGTATGCAGATGATGTTTTTGTTAAAGATGGGGGTATTACCATACCTCAGCTATGAGGCAATCGTGCTATTGTCATCATGATTGTTGAGCGTGCACAACTTGTTGTTGTTGACTGCATGTTTATAGTCTTTGACAGATGGGTTTGCTAGAAGCTGATGGTATTGATCTTGAGTATGGGTAGGAGGGACTATGGATGGGTGACAGACCAGTGAAATAAGACCTTAACCCATTAAACCCTTAAAATATTACATGTGTTATAATTGAATCACTCTTTTCAGCTGATCCCAGATCAAAATGAAATGAGATTACTTGACCATCTGATCAGAACAGCCAATGCCCGGCCCCCCAACTCAACACAAAATTTGGTAACCATGACTGTTCTTCATTTTTTCAAAGTACCCCTTTGCAAGGATTTTTCGACAATTTTACCCCCCTTTTTCGGCAAAAACGAGGACAAAATTGGGTGAAAAATACCCCCTTTTTTGCTTTTCAATTACTATAATTTCAAACACCCCTTTTCAAAGACACTTTATTATACATAAAAACTTGTTGCTCCCAACAGTAACAGGCGTTTATGGTTCTCTGTTATAAACTGATGTACCCCAAATGGTGTATTTGGGTTGTTAATATAATGTTCTAATCAAATTATTAAATCCATACTATGATGTTTTTTGTTTTTTCCTCTTCGTAAAATACTCCTTTTTTTGAATTTCGCGGAGACTAATTCATGAAATACCCCTATTTTCATGATTTCGCTGTCAGCGCTGACAATCGAAAATATACCCCTTTTCCGCGATTTTTAGAACAGTCATGGTTACCAACTTTTATGTTGAGTTGGGGGGCCGGGAGCCAATGCCAGGCACTTATCTTGAGATCCATCACTGTGTGGCCCCAACAGCCATCTATAGCTATATGGGACCTATTTTGACAAAAACATAGATTTTGGTATCAAAATGGAACTAGCATCACTAGCTATTTGTGTGCCATAAAATGATATGTCCAATCATGAAGCTTCATAATCCAATGTGTTTTGCATTCACTATTCACATAACCATCAAGGATCTATGACACAACACACAGAACATGGAAGTATGAGCACAGATTTTAGGTGGGACATACAAATTGTCAATGTGGCATCCCCGGTACAGTCGTTCACGGTCCCGCGGGTCAGGGCACCATTTTTTTTGTATGTCCCCGCTACGTCTCAGCTACACCCCCAGCTAGCAGGGGGCACAGATTGTACCATTGTACGTCCCCGGTACATGCCCCTGCATAGCTGGGCACCGATTTTTGTATGTCCCTGCCACAGTCCCCTCCATGTTCCGGGTCCCCCTGGGCCAGGGTTGCAATTGATAAGTGCATTACTTGTTTGCCAGACCAGGTATAAAGCTTTCACAGTAGAAAACTTCATAATAATAATATTGACTCATCGAGCATTGACAATTATTTAGGTTTTTGTTCTCGTTCTGAGGTCTCTACCACAACAAGTACACATGTTTTGTTTAATTTCCCTTTATATGGTACATTAAATGATAGACAATACAAAAAGTCACAATCCAATGTATTTAATTATTTGACCAAGTGATGAGATTTGGCTTTATTCATACACCTGTACTAGTAGTAGTATTGTGACTTGTTTCCTACCCTCTTTCATGATAATACACCTATCAGTTGTAAGACGCACTATACGACCCCCGGGAGTGGTGCGTCACTTTACCGAGGTGCGTCAACTTCTCATGTACCATGACGCACCCTGTGTCAAAAAAATGACGGACCATTGCCATCCAAATACGCACCCTCGGTCAACTATCAGCCCATTCGCACCCATGTAAAGTGACGGACCTTTACGCACCCTCCGTCATTTTTTTGACGGACCAAAGGCTGCCACTGACGTACCCTCCGTCAAGAATTATTGGTAAACGACGCACCCACGACGCACCTCTCCCGGGGTTCGTATAGTGCGTCTTACAACTGATAGGTGTATAAAGCGGAAATGTTTGTGATGAATTAATTTTGCGCTTTTCATGCATCATGAAACTGTTGGACGGAAATTAAGAAAAACGCAAATATATTTAAAATATTGAGGTCTTTATGAAAGCACACAAAAATTATGACATTACTTAAAACACCAAAATTGCTACATTTGGCAAATTCTGAAGAAAAAAAATGTTGCATGTTGCAATTTTACTGTTACTTTCAATGCAAAATTGTCAGATTCGCGGGTATTTCATTTTGCGAATCCACATCCCTCACAAAATTTGTGATTAAGGGGGGACTCAAGGAAGTTTTTGACTTGATTTTTTTAAATTTTGTGACTGCTGTAATTATTGAACTAATAATCAAATGCATATAAAAGTATACAATTTTGGAAAGGAAATGAAAAAGTGATTTTTTTTCTTTTTTTCCCCCACTTTTTTCACTTTTTTCGTCAATAATTCAAAAAATATTAGATTAGGTTTAAAAAAAACCTGTCCCTAAGTTAGTGTCTTTACATCATAATCTAGCAATTTGGGAATTTTTTACTCAAAATTATTTTTGTTAGCTTTGTACACAAAAAGGTGATTTTTGTGATTTTCTAAAAAAAAAACAATTTTTGGTAAAAATAGACGCAAAATTTGGACTCTCTGACCTATTTCCTTTCCAAAAATGTATACTTTTATATACATTTGATTAATAGTTCAATAATTACAGCACTCACATTTAATCTCAAATTCAAAAAGTTACTTCCTCGAGTCCCCCCTTAAATCCCTTGCAAGATTAAGTGGTTTCCAGTACTAGGTGTCTGCGCCCAGGAACAATTCCAGTCACCAAAAGTCATAATCAATTAGGTTTTAACCAGCTTAAAAGTACAATTAAACACAATACGATTATTGCCATCGCTACGCCTTCACACAAGAGTGCATTGTTTGGTTTTGAACTTGGAGGAGTTTTGACAATCTTGACAAAAATGTTAATAGATTTACGTCTGCTCTGCGTTGCATTTTGCGGGCTCTGCTCTATTTTCTGTACTTTTTCTTTTGTTTAAATATGAAAAATAATGTAACTTTGGTGCCTTGAAGGCATGGTCTGGTAATGATAGGCCTCAGGGATAGGCCCATTGACTTTGACTGGCTGCAAGATCTGGAATATAGCTGGCGGACATTCATGACTCATTGTATTAGGCAACAACAAAAATAAAGTTGACTTGCCAGACAGATTCTGGGTTGGACAGTCGGATTTTTATTTAAAAAAAATTAAATTAAAAAAAATTTAAACAGGTTTTAAAGATTTTTTAATTTTTTTAAAATTTTAAACAAGCAGATACTACTCAAAAAACATGTTTTCATCTTTCTTTATTGTTATGTGCGTCTTTCAATTTTTTATTTTTTATTTTTTATTTTTTATTTATTTATTTATTTTATTTTTTATTTTTTTGTACTTTGAAGAAAAAAAATAGCGACCCTAGATTTCTGAAAATTTAGGTCGGTTGGAAAGGGCAAGTCAACTTTTGTTTGTTTTTGGCCTTAGTTAGTTACACATGATACAAGACAGGATAATATGGAGGTAAAAAACTATATTTTGTATAGCTGCCTTTTGGAAAAAATGTGTATATTTCAATATTTCCAGTATTAATTTAATTGTTATACTCGTCATCCTTAAACAATTGATTTGACACTTTACAGCTGGATTTACGATGAGATGCAAATAGTGTAATTCCACTGGAGGCACAGCTTCTTCTGGGTACTCAACATCCACCATGACCCAAATTGTTTTTCCACTGACCCCAGCAAAATGAAAATTGACCCAAACATTTACCAATTTTCGGTGGGAAATGGACCCATATGTTTCGATAATTACTTTTCTAACTTAAAATGCGCAATGATGTGCTTGCTGGACACCTCTTTTAATCTAGCGTAGCATAGTGGCCACTTTCTAGGACATTGCACACAGGAATTCCTCAATTCCTCAACCAACCTATATATCATTATATGGCTGTTTTATGTAACATACACATTCCTGCTGCGATCATAGTTTACCTCACCGGGTCAGAACAAAAGGAAAGCCTATCTATTATATATTTTGTAGTATTATGGGATAAACGTTTTCCCTTATTGAACCAAACTGCCGCCTGATTGGCAAATTCAATATGGCAGCTATTTCACTCCTTCTTTGTATAGGCCTACACATCCCAGATTGTGCATACATATACTAATTACAATCAAATTCAATCTCAAATGACATAGCCCCTTACACCTACATAATAATTATACAATAATTTGTAAAGATGAACTTTTGATTACCTTTAGCATTGACGCCAATAGTTATGTTAGCCAAAAGTAAATCCTCGTATGGCTGGATGATTTGGGTATTGTAACATAAGGGATGTGTTTTAAAAATAGTTTAACATGGTCTACTTATTTAATTGTATTGTCTACTTATCTATTATTGTTATACTTTAGAAGGGATGGGAATCCAGGCTTCCTGAAGCCCAAAAATGCTGACGGTATAACCTAAATTTCAATTCATATAAAAGTTGTAAACATCCATGTGAATGCACTCTTAGAAACCAACCTGAATAAGGATTTTAAAGGTAGATGTTCCGATTTTCAACTTGAAGTTTTCTATTCTACATGTCCCAAAATTTGAGATGCATAGCTATTATGGTTCTTATTTTAGATGCACAAGATGCTGTGAACTGTACCCATTGAGTAGTACACAAACTATATCGGTGGTCAGTATGATGATGAGAAAAATACGAGCTTTCATATGATATGAAAATCTCCGTATGTTTGAAATAATTCTGTGTTACGAAAATGTGATCGGGTCATCTACCTTTAATAGCAAATCACACGCTTATCCCCCTGAGAAATACCTGCCCATTGGTCAGTAAGATGCCTACATAATTTAGAGCACCAATCAGTTGTGGAGCTAATTGCCGCAGAGTGACAAGAGGGTGGTGGGGGGGGGGGGGGGGGGGGGTTATTGCATATTTTCCCCCATTGCCCTGGCGCAGAGCCAGAGCTAATTGCCGGCTGTGTGACAAATTTGAGGGGGGAGGTTGTGGCATATTTGTCCCTAGTACATTTTTTTTTAATCTGGGAACCCCGGGGGCGGGGACTTGAGCCTCCAAAGCCCCCCCCCCCCCCCCCCCCCCCCTCCACTGGACAAACGCCTGATGTAAACACTATCTTTCCTTATCTATTTTTCAAGACATTTTACTTCATATCTAGAAACTACATGTAGGAAAACCCGACAAGAGGTATGTTTTGATCGTTTTATTGTGATCATAGTGATTGTCTCAAGCTACCCATAGCGTCAGCGAGGTTTCATATTGGTAAAAAAGACACACAGGCTTGTGTTGTTCTAAAAAAACACCACACCCTTATGCTGCATTTTTCATACCAGCAGATGGTTACAACTTTGTATCTGAGTCCCCCCCCCCCCCTCCCCCGGTGGTGGAATGGTGTGCATGATACAATGCTATGAGTGCTATGTGTGAGGGTATGTGAGAAATGATAACTTTGTATCTGAGCCCCCCTCCCCCGGTGGTGGAATGGTGTGCATGATACAATGCTATGAGTGCTATGTGTGAGGGTATGCGAGAAATGATAACTTCTCCATGGTCCTCCTAACCATTCATTCCTAACTGTGTCAAACGTTGAATCGTGTAAGATGATAGTTGGCGGCCGAATTCCAAATTCATCCACGTGTTTGAGAGTATGTAGGTATGATGGTTCAGTACATTATTATACATTCAACAAAATAAGTTGGTTCCTCCAAATCTTTCGTAACTGGTTAGAATGTTGAATTGGGTAAAATGAAACTGTAAAAGTGGAAATGTTTGCGCTACATTTATTTTCGCGCCAAAATCAGCAAGCGTGAAATAAAAACCCACGAATATATTCATTTTGGATGTTGGTATATGTATGGAAGCTTAAAATTGCGAAAATAAAAACAAGCAAAATTGTTCAAAATGTGCAAACCGCGAAAAAATTACATGCACGTAAATTTCCACTTTTACAGTAGTGGGCTGGCTGCTTGGAATGCAAGTCATCCACATGTTTGAAATATGTATTGTTTAGTGCATCATTATACACTCAACTCAAAAGAAAGTTCCTTTACTCGTACGTCACTCTCAGGCAATTATAACTTAATTTATTAACCCTAACTCTTTCAAGGCACTACGATTCACTACGGCCCAAAAAAATCTCCACGCACATGCTACAGCATTGATTCGATGAAGTCATCGTCCGAGCTGATATTTGGGTACAATGGGCAGCATTGGCAGCTTAGCTTAGTGGTTAGGGACGTGGCGGTGGTGTGCGGAGAGTCCAGGGTAGAATCCCTGGGTTTCGCGGCGATTTGTTAGGTAGTAAATTCATACTTTGTCCCCCTCCCCCGATCCACACAACAACAGCACGGCTGGTTAGGGTTAATGGTCCTCCTAACATTTTTCAAACTGTTTCATATGTGATATCTTGTAAGATGATAAGTCAGCTGACAGGATTGTAATTCATCCACATGTGTTGGATAATCTGTATGTATGGTCAGTGCATTATTATACACACAATGAAACAAGTTGGTTCCTCTTTACAATCAGAGGTTATTGTAATCAGATTTAAACTGAATTATCAGAAGTAGAACATAACATTTGTTATCATTTAGTGAAACATGGAGATGGGTCCCCCTTACTCCCCACTCCCCAGAGTTGACACCCTTGATGCTCTGGAATACAAAAGAGTTTTGCGGCCAAGGCCTAATTTGTATTGTTTTGCAAGTAGATCTGCATATTTGATAATGAAAGTATTCAAATGCTACACATTTGTATCAACATTCAGGTTCAGAAAGGGGTGGGTGGGCGTAGAGGGGTGGCCAGGATGATTACATTTCATGGTGGCTATTTAACCCTAGTGATGAGGGTAGGACTGATATTATTATAATTAATACATGAGCCTACCCCCCCCCCCCCCCAAAAAAAAATTATGTTCGACCTGTAAAGATCCTCTCGTCAGTTTTCAGTTTTTTAAAGTTAAAAGTCCAGCATCAAGTGCAATTTCAACTAAACCCGATGAAAAAGGCTCAAGTTGAAAGCCTAAGCGCTTGAGTACTTTAAAAATCTGCTTAATAAACAGGTGAAATAATCTGCCAAAGCCAGTTGGTATCTCTGTTCTTTGCATTTGATCGCCATCGTTATGGACGATGTTATAAAGGAAAGGTAGAAATAAATGATCAGGTAAAATAGTGGCAACTTATTTCTTAGGCTGTGTATATGCATACCTGTCTTTTGAACACCTCACAGGTATTTGAATAGCAGCAGTGGCTGCTGCAAAACAGTGACATTCAAAAACCATATCCCTTGGTCTAAACCAGTGTTGACGATGTGAGAGTTATGTCAGTAATCTCATGAGTTCAGGTTCAGGGAGGCAACAAGGAGTTTGTACATAATTGCTACATTCCTCATGGCTATCTGACCCCTTCGGAGGGGGATGCGCTGACATTAGAAATTGATACAGGTATGTGGTATGTACTCCCTGAACTTCCTTCATCTTGTTATTTTTAAATGACCCCTTTTCCGTTTACTTTAATTATAAAAAAAGGAAAAAAACTAAACAACAGGAGGAACAAAAATAATTAGAGAACAAAGAAAATACCCCCCTCCCCCCCCCAAAAAAAGAAAAATAAACAAAAAATAAAGCACCGCCCCCCTCAACAACAAAAATCAAAACCCCAACAACAGATAACTAACAAACAATTAACTTGTTGACTTATTCTATGAACAACTACCAGACATCTGCTCCACACAGTTATCTGCCCTCCATAACACACAGTAAATCAACTACCACTTCAAGCCCTGCCTGCTCTCATGGACATCCCATTGAAAAATGAGACAGCCAAACTCACTCCCTCGGATGGATTATAAATCTTGAATACCTCTTCTTTCAAATGAGTGCTTTCAGAAAGAAATCCAATAAGTGGAAATGGTGACCATTTCAAGATGAAAACTTGCTCAATTTCTCAAAATTTCTTTTTTTTCAATGGAGGTCAACGCTTTTTAGAAGAAGGTCATCACTCAAATTAATGTCATTACTACAATTGTTTCGGACTGAGTAATCATAACCATTTGAATACTCGTACCAGTTTATCAGTAAATGGAGTTCAAGTAATAAAGATAATTTTGAAGAACTTTCTGAACTCTCTCTAACCTTTTCTAGCACATTATACAGAAGAATTGCCATATCACACACTATGTCAATCAATTTTTTTAGCGGTTAGATGCTGGAGACTACAGGGGACCAATTGTAAGTCCCAAAAATAGAGTTTCGATTTTAAAAATACACCCTTTTCCCAGTCAATTTATTTGCAGAAAATGCTGAGAAATGATAATAATACATTCCTAACAGGTGTTTTCGTAAACACGTGGGTCGTTGATTCCTCGAATTTAGGACCAACCTGAGTTTCGATGGAGTGGGAGAAAAGACCAATTTCAGCGGATGTTTTTTATCAAATGTTTTCGCTGTTTTTTGTAGACAAGTTTGAAATATTTATCTTGATGTTGATTTGATTGACAGATCAGATTGACATGGTCTATATGACCTTTTTGCTCAATAGAGGTTTTAAATTGTATTAGCACCGGGGATGGAGGGGGGAGGGGGGAGTGGATATGAGGTCACAGAGATGTGCCGCCAAATAGGGTCCCATTTTTCACCCGTCTGGTAAATGAATGACCCCTTTTCATACCATTTTAGTAAATTTATGCGTCAATTTTCATTTTGCTGGTGGCGCATCCATACCATAAAAGTATCTGAGAACCCCCCCCCACATTATAGCAATGCGATTTATAATATTATAACAAAATCTTTTTTAAAGTGAAGTGTTCAAACAGATATCTTAATATGATTGACTCATAACTCAAAGTAGTGCTTTTCGTTATTACAATGTCATAAGAAATTTAGCTTAATAATTTACCAGGTTTGAACATACCTTTAGCCTGGGCCGACAACAGGAGTAATTTCATAGAGGGAACTAAATAATCAAGTTTTGGGTAGAATTCCCTGGTCAGAAGATTTTCCCAGTCAGATGGTGGGCGAACCTGCCCCGAGGGTGTACACACCCCGGTCTCCCCTACCCATGGTTGATAAAACATATTCAAATAAATGGCATTTGAAAGTCAACTGCATTATCTACTGGCTGATATATTAATTGTTGCCAAATACTGTACTGAAAAGTTATTGAGAGCAATTATGACGTGGCACACATGCACCCATTTTTAAGTCTAGTAGTGAAAGATGGATGGAGATACATTTGATGAGCTTGTCATGATCATCTTATTATTGCGTGACTCAATAGCATTTGGCTAGTGAAACATGAATTGAGAGCCCGGGGGTGGGGGTGGGCCAGTCAGGTATCATGTTGTAATCATCCGCGTGAACGAAAATGCGGAATAAGGGTGCTTTTTTCGACCGCAACACGGGCCCTTGCTGAGGGTATCCATATTGCCAATTTCAGAGAATAAGGCGGTCTTTTTCAACCTGAGTCCGTGCTAATGGTTGCTTGGGCCATTAGTCATTGTGTTGTCTTTGCAATAATAGCCGAATAGTTGGCCTTTATAAGACATACCAACAATACTGAATCGCCCAATTACTTCATATGTTTTTCCAGTCTAAACTCGGGGACCTATATCCTTTGCTATGAGTATGATTCGTCGAGCTATAATCCATGTTAAGAGTCACTTTTCCTTCTTAGAATCCGTGTTAAGGGTAGTTTTTGAGAGTGGATTCACACGATGATTACAGCTTTATACATGAGTGCCCCCCCCCCCCCCCCCCCCCCCTGGGATTGAGAGATGACCAAGTCTGTATGGTTGTATGTATCACATTTATATGTTTTTGATACACTCACTCCTCCTCAAAGACCTTTTCACGTATCTCGTTTGTCCAATTCTGGGAACATTTCCATCCATCTTCTGCTATGAATAATCCATTTTAATGTTTTGATTTACACTATGAGTAATCAACTCGCTGGCCTACAATCAGTACGTCATTTGTAGCACTGGATCCGTGCGCCAATTTGTTAGTTACCAGAAAACACACTCTATCCAATGACTTAATCTGACACAGGTTACTCACCTGTTTGACTTGACCTTATTTGACTTGATTGGACTTAGCTTGACTAGAGTTGGCTTGACTTGGACTTGGTTTGACTTGACCTCACCTGAGCTGGCTTGACTAGATTTGGCTTGACTTGACTTGGTTTGACATGAATTGACTTGGTTTGACATGACTTGACTTGGTTTGACTTGACCCAACCTCATCTGAGCTGGATTGACTTGGATTGACTTGACCTCACCTGAGTTGGCTTGACTTAATTTGACTTGACTTGTCTTGGTTAAACTTGACTTGACCTCACCAGAGCTGACTTAACTTAACTATAATTGGCTTGACTTGACTTGATTTGATTTAACTTAACATCACCTTGACATCACCTAAGCTGACTTGACTTGACTTGGCTTGACTGATTTGACTTGGCTTGGCTTGACAAGAATTGACTTGACTTGGTTTGACTTGACCTCACCTTAGCTGGCTTGACTTGATTTGACTTGTCTAGAATTGGCTTGACTGGAACTTGATTTGACTTGACCTGACCTCACCCGAGTTGGCTTGACTTAATTTGACTTGACTTGACTTGGTTAGACTTGACTTAACCTCACTGAGCTGACTTGACTTAACTAAAATTGGCTTGATTTGACTTGGTTTGACTTGACCTCACCTGAGCTGACTTGGTTTGACTTTACTTGACCAGAATTGACTGATTTGACTTTATTTGACTTGACTAAAATGAGTTTGGTCAGTGAGGCAACAATGGGCTCGGCTTGATTGGAATTGTCTTGCCATATTGTATTCAATTGACTCGCTCGAAAACATAATAAAACTTGACTCACAATGGTTCATTGCCTTTATAATATAGTGACATGATCGCTACATAGAGTTTTGGGACTAGATCTACATGTTTTATGACAAATGAATGTTTACTTCATTTTCGTAGAAATATGAATGTTTGCGGTATTTACACATTTTTCGAGTTTTGGGACTAGATCTACATGATTTATGACTAATGAATGTTTACTTCATTTTCTTAGAAATAAGAATGTTTGCTGTATTTACACATTTTTCGAGTTTTGGGACTAGATCTACATGTTTTATGACTAATGAATGTTTACTTCATTTTCGTAGAAATATGAATGTTTACGGTATTTACACATTTTTCGAGTTTTGGGACTAGATCTACATGATTTATGACTAATGAATGTTTACTTCATTTTCGTAGAAGTATGAATGATTGCGGTATTTACACATTTTTAGGTCGTCCGTAGGAAGAGACCTTATGGCAGCATCCTTCGTGTGTGTTGTCTGTGTCTGTCGGGGGGTGTGTGGGTGTGTCAACAATTTGGTATACACTTTTTGTTTTGTCCATTTCTTTTCCATACAATGACCAATTGCAATCAAACTTCGGTGATAGATGCAACATGGAAACCTTCATATGTTAATGAGGTCAAAGGTCACATACCAAGGTCAAAGGTCATCTGAGGTCAAGATGTAAAATTTAGTATACACTTTTTGTATTGTCCATTTCTTTTCCATACAATGACCAATTGCAACCATTATTATGCAGTTCGAATCTTCCGTCCCATACTTGCAATGCATTAGTAAAGACCAATTATTCTGAACATTATGTCACTGGAGTGAACTTGGTCGACCAAGTTTATTAGAACTTGGTCAGTTGGTTACCTGCATGAATACACTGTAAGCGTGTATTAATATGCCAATGGACCTACGGCACATAATCTCCTGGCCACAGTTCGACATACGTGGGCGCACTTCGATCAGGCTGCGCACGCATGTTTAACTCACAAAATACTGCCAACCAACAACACCAAAGCACCTGATTGGTCAAATTTAAACTGACACCTTTTTAACGATCGTCACGCTGCGCCGTATCCACCAACGCAGTGCTCCCGCTGCGCCATAACCGCCGACGCAGTGGGGCGTGATGGTGCGTGGAAAAGCTCATGAGTTTTTTTCAGTTCTCACGTTTGAACACCAACCAATCAGAGCCTTGAGGTCGAGATGACGTAGTGCGCACAACGGAGAACCACGGGACCGTTTTAGGGTGAGGTTGTAGCAAGCGTACTTTACGCGAGCTCAACCTCATGTGAAGTGGGTCCATTGTATTCGAGCAGTCACAAAATGCAGTAGACTATTTTTTTTTATTTTGTCTTTTGAATTTGTGAAATATTTTCACATTTTTTAGAAGAAAATTTTTTTTGATTTTTTGTGAAAAAAAAATTGCAATTTTTTGAGAAATTTTTGGGTTTTTTAAAAAAAAAAAATCAAAAAAAAATCAAAAAAAAAAAAATCAAAAAAAAAATCAAAAAAATATGTTATTGATATTTTTACAATATTATGGTGAATTTTTTATTTTTATTTTTTTTAAATTTTTGTTTGTTTTGTTTTGGTTGTTGTAAAGTCAGATTCTCACTGCATAATAATGATAAAATCGGACGGATTTTTTCGCATGATACACAAATATATTGGTCTCGCTATGAGTTTTAAAAATATTGTGCTCGACTGCGTCTCGCACAATATTTTTTAAAACTCATAGCGAGACCAATATATTTGTGTATCACGCTCAATCCATCCGATTTTATATCAAACTTGGGTCATAGATGCAATATGGAAACCTTCATATGTTAATGAGGTCAAAGGTCACATACCAAGGTCAAAGTTCATCTGAGGTCAAGATGTAAAATTGGCTGCATATGTAAAATTGATTACATTTAAACAGATGAAGTACAATTGCAACCAAACTACCCATATAAACGGACGACCTATTTGGGACCGCTGTCCCTATTTTTTACTTATTTCACCCATCTTTAGAAAGAAAGAAAAATGTATGGAATTTTAATCTCATTAATTTTCATGGAAATATGAGTATGACTTATGACAGTTGTTACACCTTTTTTCAGTCATTTCATTCTTTTTTGTGTGGATAGAATTAAATATTTATTTCATTCTCATTGATAACCAATGTGGCAGGTGTGTGTTTTACCATTTTAGCTTTTAATATATGTGACCCAACTCAAGTAAATGAAAATATGAATATCGACTTATTTATATCATGATATTATGTTGACAATTTGGTACCACAATCAATATATCACATTCCAAACCAAAGTTACAGATGATTAAAAATCACTTTGTTTCAAAACATCAAATACAAATTGTCAAGTTATGGGCATTTAAAGCTTTATTTTTGTTAACAAACCAATGAAGTAAATGAAAATTAAATACCTAAAAATGTATTTTAACATATCGTCAGCCTTCTTCGATAATTGCCTAACTCACTTTTCAGCGAAATTGAGTTTTTTGCATAAATCATGACTTCATTTCATTATACACAAACTGTGATAATATCTAAGTCATTGACCAATTAAAAGTGTTGATAAATGCACAATTGCAATTCTGCCTAAGTTAGCCTTGTGAGTTAGGCAGATTGTAATAATTATGTAAAATGTTTAAAATGGGTCATATTAACTCGTACAGGGTGAGTCAAAAAGAAGTTTACCCAGATTGGTGATGTTTAAAAAACAAATAAATGACACTCGAGAGTTCAGTAAAGCATATATTTAACAAGCATTCTCTCCTGCTTATTAGGAAAAAAGAATGACACAAATTGATCATTGCTAAGAGGAGTTATGCCTATTTTAATAAAGGTACTCATTTTGCAAGCTGTCCACGGAATACTTGACCAAACAAATGTAAAGTATGCATTTTAGCTGCGTACTTCCCTATTGACTGAGATTGGTGATGTTTTTCAAAACAAATAAATGACACTTAAAAGTTCAGTAAAGCATTTATTTACCAAACATACTCTGCTGCTTATTAGAGAAAGTCAATGAAGCAAATTGATCATTCCTAAGAGAAGTAATGTCTGTTTTACTGAAAGCGCTCATGTTTGTAGCTGTCCATGGAATGCTTACTTTACATTGTTTTGTCAAGTATTCCGTGGACAGCTTGCAAAATTCACCTGTACTATTCATGGTGCTATTCAACATATCGTCAGCCTGCTTCGATAACTGCGTAACTCACTTTTCCTATTTTTGTTGTTTTCTCAAAACTACAAAAAAATGAGTTAGGCAATTATCGTAGCAGGCTGACAATATTTTGATCAATTTAGCCACTGTGGCATTGTGCCTCATTTACTCATGTTGGGTCACATATGTGACGCGATCAAGAGGAATGAGTCGGATGTCGACCCTGGTCGAAAATGAGTTTTTAATACAGTTTTAACGAAGACACCTAGAGCTTTCAGAAACTGAAAACCCCATGTCGATACAACGTTTTGTTCCAAAGTTATGTCAAATTGTATACATGAATTTCCATCAAAACTTATGTAAGCCGCCATTTTGAATTGGCCATATCTCAATTTGGGATTCCCCGACATCCGACTCATTCCTTTTGATCGCGTCACATATTGGTAAAACAATAACATAAAAAGCAAGGTTGTTGTGTCTCATTTTGAAAATAAAATACATGATTTTGCTCAGTTTTGATAAATTACAATAAATAAGTTCCCTTTACTCAAAATGAGCAGGAGGCCTTATACAGGGTGAGTCAAAAAACATTGTGCACGATTTGAAACGGCCATTTGACCTTGATGCGTGCATTGAACCATGACTTTTTTGTTGTCAGTGTAAAGTTTATCCTCCCAAAAAAAGAAAGTAATCGACAGACAAACTGTGGCAAGTTTTGTAAACTGACTGCGTTTTTCGCCATTCCTATGGGATTTAACACAGTAAAATTGGTTTTGCTAAATGGGCATTATCACTTACATTAATCATGTTAATTGTCAAAATGTTCCTGAAAAAACATTCTTTCACTCTGGGATAAGTAGTTAATCATCTGATACCGAGTTGTCAAATGAAAAGGCAAATCTGAAAACAAGTATCACCTGTTATAGAGCAATTAGGATGCCACATCCTCTTTTGTTTAGGATGATGGTGCTTTCTAACTCTCACTCCATACCATCATGCTGCAGTAATATTCATGTCTTATCTGTGTAAATCCCATAGGAATGGCGAAAAACACTGCCAGTTTACCAAACTTGCCACAGTTTGCTTATTCTTCAGTCGATTACTTCATTTTTTTTGGGAGGATAAACTAGATTAACACCGCTTCACACTGACAACATAAATTTACGGATCAATGCACGAATCAAGGTCAAATGGCCGTTTCAAATCGTGCACAATGTTTTTTGACTCACCCTGTACATTTCACTTAATATCATTTTTCATAAATTTGAAACTCCCTAGTCTTCCACACACATCAATCTCATCCAAGAAAATGGAAGACATTTGTGAAGCAATCTCCTTCTCTCATTAGATCTTCAGTCATCTGCCTGAAAAAGGGCAGGGGGAGGGCAGGCGGTGTTCAGGCTATTGTTGTTGATTAGCAGTTTTGCAACAGTATTTTTGTGTTGGGTGGACAGACTATTGTTATTGATAAGCATCTTCCAACACTATTTTAATTTTTTTTTTTTGGGGGGGGGGGGGGGTGAGGGGCGGTGTTCGGGCTATTGTTGTTGATTAGCCGTTTGCAACAGGTTTTTTTTTGGGGGGGGGGGGTGGCGGACAGGCTATTGTTGTTGATTAGCAGTTTCCAACAGTTTTTTTGGGGGGGGGGGTGGACAGGCTATTATTGTTGATTTGCAGTTTCCAACAGTTTTTTAGGGGGGGGGGGTGGACAGGCTATCAGGCTATTGTTGTTGATTAGCAGTTCCAAAAGTGTTATTTTTTTTTGGGGGGGGGGGGGGGTAAGACAGGCTATTGTTGTTAATTAGCAGTTTCCAACAGGTTTATTTGGGGGGGGGTGGACAGGCTATTGTTGTTGATTAGCAGTTTCCAACAGTATCCATTTTTAATGTAAAAAACATATGGATAGGTTTGATTTGGCAAAACCATAGAATTTACATTCAAATGCATTTATTTTTGTATCAGGATCTTTTGAACAGTTGGTATTGTTTTAAACTACATGTAGGAAGGATTTACAAAACATCAAGTGTTTTGGAAGTCATTCAGGAAGCAATGCCTTCCAGTATTGTTTAAAGGGGCATTTCCCACTGTCCATTACAACAACTTTGTGCACAGCTCGGACATTTATTAATTAGGTGTGACGTAGTGCCACTACCATGCGTCATTAACATATCAATACAGACCGACCATTCAAAGTTAGCGTACCGTGAAAGGGCCACACAGAAATCACGCGCTGACCTGTACACTCGTGCATGACCTCAATTCACTTGCATAGGGCTTCGGAATCAAGCCAGGCGCACATGGTTTTCGACCAAACTGCTTTCGATCATGTAGGAAACATCATGAATATTAGAAATGACTAAAGGGTCAAGGAAACATTTGGTCGGTGACCTTTAGATGATATTGTGCCTTATGATCGTTGTAACAAATAAAATTAGGTTGATTTTATGAATGGGGGACTCCCACGGAGATACACCATGGTCTAGCACGGGGAATTCTCGCTTGTCGCAGCAGGTGTTATGAATGGGGAAATCGGCCGATTTTTTTAAGTCCGTGGTATGAAAAGAACTGCCAAAGATGTGTATATTAACCGTAGTGCAAAGTTAGTATTTATGATAAAAGTGTGTATGATTGGAAAGAAGAGATGTTAAGCTTTGTAAATATATAGGTTGATTACAGCAAAGGAATAATGTGAATGAGTTGTGAGTTCACAAACGCTGGCATACGTACAAAGCCCCTATACCACGTTAGGCCTAAAAAAAAAGAAGGTTTGTTTGCCCAAACAAGAGTTGAAAAAAGTGGGTCGGTAGGTCGATTACCTTTTTCTTTTTTTTTTCTTTTTTTTTTTTTGGCTATGGACACTTTTAGAGAAGAAAAAGACTACAAGTTGATGTTAATACACTTGAATGTTCTTTAAAACCCTAACCTTCCTACACTCCGATTCACTAAGCAAAAAACAATGTCCATGCGCATTCTATAGCATATGATTCGATGACGTCATCAACCAGGCTGATATGTGTGTACAAAATCACTGCCCAGGTGAGCGTTACCAGGTTAGCCGAGTGATTAGGGACGCGGCGCGGTGATCAGAGGTTCTGGGGGTCAATTCCAAGGGATTTCACAACGATTATTTGGTTTAAAATCATACTTTGTCCCCTTCCCCAGTTTCCACACCGTACGAACATAGCCTGGCTGGTTAGGGCTAATACATGTATTTTGTTTTAATAGGGCAGCTGGCAGCCTGTAGTACAAACCTTCAGATAGTGGTAGGATCTTGATTTGCGTCTCCTTAGTGTTTTAAAGGGTGGATATGTGGGAATAAGTAAATAACAGGGCAGTGTAGTTGATTAGTTTGGCAAATTAAGATGAAAATATCATTTAATACATATATTTTTCAACATAAAACATTATTTTAAAATAAAAAAAATCTCAAAAAAAAAATAAAATAAAAAAAGGCATGGGGTTTTGAGATTTTATGGGTCGGTCGTGTTTGGGCAAACAAACCTTTTTTTTTTTTAGGCCTTAGTGTGATGATGTGCGTGTATGCTCGTATACATGCAGGATGTCCTCAACTTATTGTAATGCAACATTCTTTGCCTAGAACTTATTGCAACAGAGTTGGTATACAGTGTTCAATAAGTAATTTTTCTGGTAATAAGTATACTCAAGTCTTAACGCTTTCCATGTGGCAGTCGTTTGCAGACGACAGTTCCAAAATGTCACTAAATGTTTCAAAAATGTCAAAATTATTGAATGTCACCATCATATTTGGAATCACCATGAAAATTGCATTGAAATAAGTACAAACATGCCTGGTATTGATTGGTTCAGTAATTTTTGAGATAGACTTTGAAATTTGGGAAAGGTTTTTGAAAAATCTCTATTGAATATGGTAAAACTATTAGCCGCGTGGAAAGTGTCTAGTATTGCAAAAGCGCTTTTCACACTCGATACTAAGGGCCAAAGTTGAGGTTAAACACGGAAAACGACAATTTGATGAAAAGAAGGGGGGAAAATGCACAAAAAACGTCCAAAACACAACATTTATAAATAGTCTTGAATAAAACAATATAAATATTAAAAAACGATACGTAATAAAACCTAAAAATGATGTGTTTTTCTGTAAAGTGTGTTTATTTTGGTTTTATAGATTGTAAATTTTAAGCTTTCTTGGGGAAAATTACATCACAGAAAAATGGCAACATTTATAAAGCGGAAAAACGCGGAATTCGACAATTACAAAGCGGTAAACTTTGGCCCTTACTCTATACAGCTACCACAAAAAAATAATAACATGCATGTATATTTATTTGGCGTATAGGTCTGTGTGCTGAAGCTACAAATCGGGAATTAAAAAACATGCAAAACATTTAAAATCTGCAAAGCGCTCAAAATTAATCACATGAAAATTACCACTCTTACAGTATATGCCACCAATTTAAAAATATCAAATTATAATATTATGCAGTGATTTCTCCTCTTTAATTTGACATATTGTTTGTGAAGATTAGTTTACAACTAAGAACGCTACCGCCAAAGGAATTAGACAAAGTATGATTTTCATTTTCTCACTTGGGTTTGAACATGTGGTATATGTGGATGTGTATGGGCCATATTGATCAATTGAATTACCCACAATACTCATCCTACTATCGACAGGTGATTTGTTGCTTACCAGTTAATAAATAATCAGCCTATTACCCGGGGGAGGGTACTTGCCTTATACGGTTTACGGTGATGTGCCGCTCTAATGGGTAGCTTTTTTTTGCAAAAAAATCCCTAAAAATTAGGTATATTTTCCGATAATTTGCAAAAATTGGGTCTAAAATGCAGCAAAATCCCTAGAAATGGGTACTGTATTTTCCAAAATCACCCTTAAAAATGTGTAGGGTTTTGAATCTCCAGCCGCGCACACCCCGACCAAACCAAATCTGAGAACCCTCCCCCCCCCCCAGGCTTATTACTTCACCGAGGCTGCGTATTGAAAAACCATGTATGCAAAAATGTAAAATGCACTTTGTCGCCATGAAAATTGGAAAATAACACTTTCTATAACCCTAACCTTACCAAATACTACAAAATACCACGACCCAGCCCATCTCCTTGCGCATGGGTGTTGAGTGTTAGGGTTGCTAGTAATAGGAAACCATTCTTTGTGTACAGTGAAACGCAATACAAGAGGGGAAGTATTAGAGGGCGCACAGACTCCCCCCCCATCAATTTTTTAAATTATTTTAAAACCTTGATAAACGCCCTAACAGTGACTGTTGTTTGACAGGTCTCCAAAACTTAATTTTTTTTATCAGTTACCTTCCCTCCCTCTAGAACAGGGTTCTCAACCTGGGGGTCGTTTGGGGTTTTCCAGGGGGTCATTAAGGGCTCACAAATATAGGTTTTGGGGGAACCGTGTTACATTTCGCTTTAAAAAAGCTTAGAAAAACCCAAAAGAAACTTTCAAATATACAAAATTTCCGGCTCGCTACGCTCGCATCCAAACTAAGCAGTTTCATTATGATATTTGGCTGGTGTTTTTTTCCTTCAATTTTTGTTTTGGAGGTCACGCTACTGACCAGGAATGTCAAAAGGGGTCGTGGAGCAAAAAGGTTGAGAACCACTGCTCTAGAACACATCCTTATAAATTATCATATAAACAAGGATGTTAAGCTGTCCTTTAAACAGGAGCTACATATCAATTGCATGAATTGGGGAAATACTTGCATCAATATAGTCTGCCAAGTCTGCACAGTAGCGATGTAATAAGCGGAACCATTCAATATTACGGAATATGTATTCTCCTGTGGTGGGAAATGTGAAACAATAGTTGCGACAACTCGAGACAATGACGTTACTCAAACGTGACTTGAGTCACTGCTCAGCTGATGTTAGGAAGATGTGAGTCCGGGGGGGGGGGGGGGGGGGGGGGGGTACTCACCTAATACGGTATACAGGGATGTGCCGCTCGAATGGGTCGCTTTTTTGCAAAACAAGGGGTATGATTTTGTGCTGGAAAATCCCTAATAATGGGGTCACTTTTTACAAATGGGTCTATTTTTGCGAATATTTTCAAAAATTAGGTCTATTTTCTCGATAAATTGCGAAAATTGGGTCTAAAATGAAGCAAAATCCTTTTGAAACATGGGGTATGATTTTGTGCTGGAAAATCCCTAATAATGGGGTCACTTTTTACAAATGGGTCTATTTTTGCGAAAATTGGCACAAATTAGGTCTATTTTCCTGATAAATTGTGAAAATTGGGTCTATAATGAAGCAAAATCCTTAGAAATGGGTACCGTTTTTTCCAAAATCACCCTTAGAAATGGGTAGGGGTTTTGAATCTCCAGCTGCACACCCCGACCAAACCAAATCCGAGAACCCCCCGGGGATGTGAGTGCTCTCAACTCTAGTAGAATTCATATAATCTGCACTTCATACCCAGATTTCAGTCCCATGGACCATAGATAATCAAGACGGGGATGGATAAGTGGGTATTTTGTTTGAAGCTATGTGTGTTCGGACCAAGGTCGCTCAACACAAAAACCCATGTAGCCTTTCGCCCTGTCATGAAATAACTTCTCAACATCCATAAATTATATGCCACTCTCGTTCCCAGCTGCATTAAATCGCTAGGAATCAATTTCAAAATATGTTCTTTTGTCCATCATGTCCATCGCACTCATCATGGGCTCATAAGTGTCTATAAACTTCACAATTAGTGTTACATCTATCGCATCAGTGAATGGGTGTATTAAAGTAATATGTTTCAAATATTAGAAGTATTTTAACTTTCACGGTTGCTTCTTTTATCAAACTAATTTTATGTATCCCATTAGCTAGTATTAGAAACTGAAGTTGCCGCAATAGACTATCAATACCAATCTGTTTACCGGGCTTTTCAAACATGCTAGTCATACAGGTGTGTGCGAAACAGACATAGATCAGCTCCACACAACATTTCAATAGAGATTACAGGCCCGTAACCAGCCTTTTCAGTTAGGGGTTTGATTTACTGAATGCAATTAAAGACTCAATGGTCGCACAGCGACCATCGCGCCGCGTAAAGTGGCGCAGGGGGGTGTTTGAGGGGGGATGTGCCCCCCTGAAAAGTTGAAGAAATTTTAAAATACAACCTTTAACGAAGGCATTTGGTGCACCATTTTTTCATATAATTACAATTTTTTGTGTTCAATATATGTATTGCAAATAGGCAAATTCGCGCAGTTTTTTCTTTTTACCAATTCTAAAATAGAGCCTGAATTGAAAGCATTTGGTGCGCTATTTTGAATTGCAAAATTTGTTGATAGGCCTTGAAAACTCAATTATTTTCTGCCTAAGCGCAAATAATTGTGAAATTCAGAAATACCGTGTTCTGGCCTATTTTGCACAATACACCCGGTGTTCTCTCTTCGTATTCAGAGGGGTAACACATGATCGTTCCAGGATCTTCAAATACCCCCCTATTTACGGCGTTTCGCGGACAATTTTGCTAATTTGACCCCTTTTTCGCACAAAAACGCGGACATTTTGTCTGAAAATAAGCCCCCTTTTTTCACTATTTCAAGGACACTTTCTAAATATCCCCCCTTTCTGCGCAAAAACGCGGACACACTGGTTCAAAATACCCCTTTTTCCTATTCCCAGGACAATTTGATATGACACAAAGCTCATTCTATTTGTTTTTCTTCTTCGCGGACATAGCCTCTCAAAAAAACACTCCTAATTTGTTGAAATCGCGGACATAGCTTCCAAAACGACCCCTTATTATTGGAAATCGCGGACATAGTTTCAAAAAACACCCCTAATTTTGGGAAATCGCGGACATAAATGTCCGTGGAATGTCCGCGGACATGGTACGGAAAACCCCCCTTTTCCGCGATTTTTGGAACGATCATGCGTACCCAAAGTCAATGTTGACAGAAACCACCGGGCAATACACATGGTGTCCTACCACTTTGACGAATGGGGGGTGAGGGGGGGGGGGCACGTGCCTCCCCCCCCCCCCCCCCACCCCTTTTGAAAAATTTAGGGGGTTCGATCGAACCCCTCGAACCCCCTGAACCCCCCTGGTTACGGGCCTGGATTATCTGGTAGATAATCACCCCCTCTATTGACGATCTATGCATGGACCAAGAGACTTCAAAACAATAATGATCCTGATGATTGATCCATGATTTGCCCCAACATGTATCCTACCCCTTCACTTGACTCTAAACAACCAATGACTTGACTTAATTTGACTTAAGGAAATCAATGTTTTGATGACTTGAATATACTCGATGCAAACCAACGACTTGACGTCACAATCGATGGCTTAAATTGAGGCGACCTGAACTATAGACTTGACTTTGAGGATCATGGACTTGACTTGATCTAACTTGACTCGAGGC
This sequence comes from Ophiura sarsii, assembly GCA_035610835.1. Lineage (NCBI taxonomy): Eukaryota > Metazoa > Echinodermata > Ophiuroidea > Amphilepidida > Ophiuridae > Ophiura > Ophiura sarsii. The sequence continues at coordinate 56,033,017 of CM069448.1, forward strand.
AACTATTGGTGTCTCTTTACCTGGTACATCTTGTTGGTTTGACTTGACTTGAATTGAGGGAAGCATCTGTTTTGACCTGAATTGAGGCCATCATTGACTTGACCTATCTTGACTTGTGACAACAATTGGTTTAATTTGTTAAATTTAATTTGAGGAATCATAAGTTTCACTTAAAGGGCACTGAAAAATAGCCGAGAAAAATGAAATTTTGACAAAATGAATTGTTTCAATAGATATGGTACTTTGGAACCCTGAAGTGTAATCATTTATGGGATAAGTGTTGAATGATGGCGCTAGATAAAAATTTGGGTGAAGCAATTTATGTGGCGAGTGGTGCTGATAATTTCGATGTATTATCTACATCGACTGACAAAATCTTGAAATTCTACTTGATAGATAGCGAATTACGGAAAACGGTTTAAGATAGTAGTTAGTATATGCGTAAGTTATTCCGTCTCCTGATTTCCTGGGAAATTGAGGGCGCACTCCAATATGTATTTCTCGGTGCCCGTTTAACTAACTATTGACTTGACTTGAATCAAGGCAACAATGTCTTGAATTCAGTTGACTAATGGAACAATATTGGTTTGAATTGACTTGATTTCTTTTTGCTATAATATGAATAAAACTCAGTGGTCAAGCTTCCATTTTTTTAAATATTTGTATAGCCTGTAAGTGGTTAGAAGGAGGCAATTACTTTGTTTCATCATGGATCCCCAACTGTCCCATTCCCATCCCCTCACAAACCACCCATTCCATCCTCCTCCTCGAAGGATGATTAATTCTGTACTATACTAATAATGTGAGGTACATTAAGTTACTCACAGAGATCAATCACAACTCCTATCTGGAGGTTAGAGACCTGTTAACATAATATTATACACCCCACTAGCAGCTTTTCCCCGAGGCTTATTGAATACACGTCTATGTGATATCATTATTGTAACATTTATGGTCAGACATCACTGTGGAATGTTCCAATTCGGTCACGAATGACCCACATTCTTCCGAGCGCGAAGAGTCTAGCCCTGTTGAAAACCACATGACGGGTCAACGACCATACTCGCATCCATATCGACATTCCAAGTTGCTCTGTTACCTCCATCAGCCCCTCAATCCCTTCCGCCCCTGTAAATGCCTGTTCTGTCAGCACCCGTGAAACCACAGGAACCGTGCAGGAGCCACCTATCTGTTCCCTGTAATACTTATCCTTCCTCTACCGAAACACAAGATCCGATTGGGGTTATGGGGATCAGGGCATGACCATTGTTAAGGGGATTTAGAAGTAAGTAGCCCCTATGGCGTATTATCAGTTGAGTATTTTTTGAGATTTTCTACAGGAATATTAAGTATGTGATGAAAGAAGAAGGTTGGTTTGTATGCGCATTATGTCTTTGTCAGAAGAGAACATTGGGGGCATATTGGCTTTAGTTTTCCATTAAACTTTCATCAAATTATGACTCCTTTTGGCTCAATGTTGAGGACTTCATGACATATGTTAATAGATATATTAAACTCATTGCACAAGTATGTCATGAATGCACAGAGTACTTGTTCTTCAGGACCCCCCCCCCCCCTCCCCCTACTGGACTAGTTAGACTTTCCCTTCCCTCCCTTCCCCTTACCTCTCATCATTCCCTTTCTCTTCCCTTGCTCTTTTCCCTCCCCTTCCCCTTCACTTTCGCTCCCATTCCCTCTTCATTACCTTCTCCTCCTCTCGTCCCCTCCCCTCACTCATCACCCATCCTCCCTCCAAGACTCCAAAAATTGCAACATGGTTCTAAAATCATGATCTTCTGCACCCTCTAAGTAGCACCCTATCATGTGTTCCATCATGCATCTAAAAATATCAAATTAACATGGGCTGTAGGGGACGTAAGCCATCAGATCCATTGTCATATCAGATGGCGCATCTTAATCGTATCAGATCATCGTCCTCTCTCAAATTGAGTACTTTCCTCATTACAATTACATCCACCATCTCTCATCCTCCTTATTAAATCTATCTGTCACCTCAAAGTGTCTGTTCTTCCAGGGGGGAGCACTCATATACAAAGTTGTATACATCCATGTGAATGACAACATGGAATACCCCATGTGCGCCATGTTACGGGTATCAAAATCTCCCAATTTTTTGAGAATAAGGGTGTCTTTTTTACCAATATATGCTACGGGTAGCTTGAGACAATCACTATGATATGATCACAATAAAACAGCTTAAAAGGAGAGCAAAATACCCTGAAAATGGCATAAATATTAACATTTATGGCGGAAATGTATTCCCATCCTTTAAAAGCCTTTTGGACAAGCATGTCCTTATCCACAGCACACTTTTTTTGCTAAGAGGTGTATTTTGAACCGTTTCAAAAGTGTTCTTGTTTAAAAAGGGTGTGATTTGCCAAGTAAAATCCATGTTATGGGTCACTTCCGCACTTCCTTGTCAATCCTTGCTTCTTTTTTTTTAGATAAATTGTTCTCAAATCATGTAAAATCAGCCATTTTTTTGCTGAAAATCTGTTTCACATTTTTTTTTTAAATTCCTGATTTTTGCATATTTTGGTGACATTTTAGGTTAAAAAACCCAAAAAAAACCCACCGCCTGACCGACCGACCCTACTTGACAGGTCCGTCCGCCCGTAAAACAGGGTGTGTTTTTTCGTCGTCTTGGGGTGATTTCTGGGAGTGCATTCTCACCACTGCTTACAACTTTTATACATGAGTGCTCCCCTCCTCCTTGCCATCCTTCAATAGATACACTGCAATAACCTTAATGATTATTCAAGATTGAGGGCACTCTGTTGCTCTTGTTCCACCAGTGTTTTAACCAGGGGCGTTGTTTTCTTGTCAAAACGCTATACAATTGAGGGGCGATAATATTGAGTACAAAACCACAATTTACAGGTGCACACTTGGTTTAAAACCTCAAATTTAGTTGACGTATTATATTTCATCTAGGGTGCGTAAGATTCATCATTGATAAGACGCAATTTTACCTGATGGTTTAAAGGCGCTCTGATCGAAAACACTGGTGGACCTACTGGTCAAAGTCTTGTTATCCCTCACTCAATTCATTGGAAAAAACCACAATACCATACAGGAGTAATGTTTTCCTAGCAGTGGCGTACACAGCTTTTGGAAACAGGGGGGCCACGGCATAGTCGTACCGACGAAAGTCATGTTGTACCGACAATTTTTGTTTACAGACTCAATTTTGTTGTTGTTAAGTTGCCCAATTTTTCGTGTGTTCTGACAGGGTTATTTCAGGGGCCTAGTTTCATTGTTTGAAATGTTGGTTGTGCTAGAGAGAATAGCTGTAAAGATGAATTATGTGAGCCAAAATATGAAAATACATTTTTCATCGATTTTCAAGTATGTCTTGCCACAGCGGAACAAAAAGAGATATATATCTCAATGAAATTAACGGAATAAGTAGGAAACATTTCCACTATCATATCGCAAGTGTTTAAATTGGAAACACTATGGGCCGTATTCTCGTACTAAACACGGTTTTAGCTTAAAACCGTGTCTAACTAAACGCGAGTCTAACTAAAATGTGAGTTTATCTTTTAAACAATGTGTTTAACTAAACACGGTTTTAAACTCTGCACATCTCGTCCCCAGGGTGGTTGTGCGTTACTGTATACAGGTATTTATTTTTGTTGTGGCCCTAATGGGTCACAATAGATATCGACTGAATACCTCGAACGCACATGTATTTTTAATACTACGTGATTTGCTTGGCAGCTTACACCGGGCACGGTTGAGTAATCATTCAAGGCATACAGTTCGTGTATTTTTTAGTTAAACGCACCTTAAACTACCCCCATACCCATGTTTAAAGTTAGACACTTTTCAGTGAGTTAGACGCGTGTTTAAGTAAAACAAATGTACGTGAATCGCGTTTAGTTAAACGCTGTGTCTAAAGTCAAAGTTAGACGCGTGTTTAGCTTAAAACCGTATTTAACTACGTACGAGAATACGGGCCTATTTGTTTTATATTTTTTATTTATGTTTGAAACCCGGTATATATCATTCTTGGACACCCTGTATGCTCCCAAAGGTGATAATGTTTCACAGTACCCTCAAAACAGCAGTCATTAACCTCTCATCCTGACGTAGCATCTATTCGAACACCCTATATATGTAAGATCCTCTCTCTTAAACCAAGGCAACCCTGGTATTATTGACATAGATCTCGCACACACCAGTCTGCGGGTTGAGATCCATCAATGTAGGCTATGAGCCTGCGGCAATTCCGACCACAGACAGGACAGGGGCATCATTGCAGAATTAACCGGGCGGGGAAGTGTGGAGGATTGGATAGATTTGTAATTGATCATTAGAGTGGTGGAGAAGTGTACCGGTAAATAAGCAAACATTATATATAATAGTGCACGGCGTAGTGATGAGACTAATCTTGTGATAATGTTACAGTTTGGTAAAGAGAGATGAAGATGACTTGTTAATACTTTCCAGTTCCATGCGTCTATTAGTTTTATCACATACAAAACAGATTTTTCAGAAACCTTTCCAAACTTTCAAAGTCTATCTCAAGAATTACTGAACCAAAACTAGACATGTTTGTACTTATTTCAATGCATTTATGATGGTGACTCCAAATATGGTGATGAAATTCAATAATTTTGACAGGTTTGAATCATTTCATGAAATATTGGAACTGTTGTCTGCCGATGACTGCCGGATCAGGAAAGTGTTCAGATTCTAGGAGATAGAGATTCACGTTTAGAAATCCTAGTTTAAACTTGCGATTCATTAGGTAAACATGAGCTTGTATTCCTTCTTACTCCCCTCCTCTTCCCTCTTTCCGTCATGAGTTCTTACGATATGGGATAAGACCATTTGCAGACAATGCTCAGTTTCCTATCACCTACCCACATTTAAATTAACTATTGTGATCTTTCAATTCAATATGTGTCCAGTAGCGGATCCAGAGGGTGGGGGGGGGGGGGGGGGGTGGGGAACGGGGGCCTGTGCAGCCTGTGCCTCCGGTAAATTTTGTAAAAAGAAAAAAGGAGAGACGAAGAAAGGGGAGAGAAAGGGGGAAGAGAAGTGGGGGGGGGGCACAGGTATTTACCCAAGTAAAGGGGTCTATCCAACCATCTACATGTCACATGATCATGAGTTAACAAAATACCTTAATATTGACTGTTGTGTCGGTTGAGATTGGCACTGTCGGTTCATTTGACAAGAGGAATCATGGAATTATGATGGTCATAAACAAAATCCTGGATCCGCGCGTGGTGTCTGCAGCAAAAATATGTCCTTATTTAATTTGATTAAAACTTATGAGGACTACCATTTTGCATGATTTTATAAGAAATTGACTTGTGTCAAAGTTATGAGGTATTATTAGAATTTGAATGTAAATAGCTACTACTAGGAACAAATTTTGAGTAAAAATGAATCAAAGCTATAGAAATACCAACAATTCCATACCACTTCCAAATATGCATAGACCCGGGGTTCAAAAATGCTTAAGAAATTAATTAGTCTGTTATACTTCCTTACTACTTGGAATCCAATCCAACTTGTTTGTTTATACATTTTTCTTGGAAAAAAGATATCTAGCAATGAGGTTTTTGTGTTAAGGTGGCATCTTCTGCAAGGTTGTCTACCATCCCATTGCTTCCAATGTGGATTCTGCCAAATTCTGATGAGTCACCTGTGTATACTGTAAAAGCTGAAATATTCGCGGTGGTTTTATTTTCGCGCTTTTCGCGCAAAATCTTTTTCCGCGAAAATTATAACATGCGAAAATATTGCTTTACACATTCATGCAATGCTTTCAGACGGCCGCCCGCGAAAAAACAATTCGCGAAATGTCTTTGATATCAAAATCCGCGAAAATATCTGTACGCGAAAATATTGGCTTTTACAGTATGTAAAGGGTGGGTGACCAGACAGACTTGCGCTCATTTTTGGGCTTGTCACTTCCAAATATGTATAGGACCCAGGGTTCAAAAATAATAATGACATTAATCACTGAATTAGTGAATTATACTTCCTGACTTTTTGGAATCCAATCCAACATGTATGTTATTGTTTATACATTTTTCTCAGAAAATATATCTAGAAATCAGGTTTTGTTTTGATTCAAATTGTGTCAAGGTGCCATTTTCTGCAAGGTTGTCTACCACCTATTAGGCTAAATTAAACCAAATTAAACCTATAAGTGTGGATTCTGCTTTTTAAGGCCAATTATTTTTGTGTGTTGCCTTCAGCAACCAACACTAAAATCTCAAAAATCAGGGTCGCTATTTAAAAGAAAAAGAAGATTTAAATGTTACCCAAATTGTCAAAATATTACTATTTTCTGCTTAAAGATGAATAAGTTTGCTTGAATAAATAGTTTTAAACTATATATTATCACACTATAATCATTAGTCAAATTGAAATTGACTAATTTTGTCTTGACATGAACCACGGTCTGTCAGTCAGCAAAAGAAAGAAGGAAAAAAAAAGGAAAATCGACCGACCAACCAAACTTGTTGAAGATTTTTGGCCCTTGAGGGCAACACAACATTTGTTGGGGCCTAGTTCTGATGATTCAACTGTGCATAAGGCAACGACCCCCCCCCCTCTCTTTTACGCGGACAGACCTGTCAAGTAGGGTCGTTCGGTTGGGTTGTAATTATTTTTTTAAAATCTAAAATGTCACCTATATTTTTTGGCCAAAAAAAGGCTGATTTTACATGATTTGAGAAAACAAAATCTTGAAAAACGCAATAAGTGGGTCGGTCGGGCCCGTAAAACAGGGTTTTTTCCTCGCCTAAGGCTAAAAAAGTTGTTTAGTTGTTCTCCACCGCTCGCCCCTTATTTTCGTAATAACTGGGAAAACAGACCTCAGGTTGCGTCAGTCAGGTTTTCTTCTTCTTCTTTTTTCCCCCTTCAAAATTACCATAAAAGGTATAAAAAAGATGTACACATTTTGCCATTTTCTTTGTGGGTAGGTATTCATTTGTGAAAATGAGAAGGTAGTGCCCACAGAACAGGGTGGTTTTTTCCTTCTCTCGTTCCTTTATTATACAAAATTCCAGAAAAGGTAAAAGATGTTTGCTTTTTTTTCTTTTCCAAAATTTGACATTCGTACTAGTAAAGAAATCAATGCTTTGAATATATCCTCACTTTTGGTCATTTTTAAAACATTTATCAAGTGAAAAGTAGTAAAATATAATGGACACTTTTTCCACCTGCCCACTCCTTTTCATGAGAGAGATGGATTGGAAATGTGCGGGAGTTAGCCCGGGGGGGGGGGGGCACTGACATTGGGAAAGGGTATAGGTATGTGCCGCGCTGAAGACCCCCTTTTTCACCCTCTGCTGCTAGCTCTTATGACCAACCCCCCCTTTTGAGCCTGCATCAGTTCTTAAGACCCCAATTTTATTGAAAATTCAAAAATCACGAATGTTGCGTTCCAAAGCCCCAATATTTCGAAACTTTTGCGTTTTAAAACCAAAATAAATCGAAAGTTTACGTTCTTGCTAATCAAAATTGAACTATAGGCCAGTTCTCAATACCTACTTTTTTGAAAAAAATCAGTTCCTAAGACCCTCTTTTTCGTCATAAAATCCCTCAGTTCAGTTCTGCAGCCCCCCTTTTTGAGACCCTGGGCGGCACACCCCTACCAAAAAAAAAGTTGAGTGCCCCCCCCGGGGAGTTAGCAGCGGCACGCTCGTGTGTATACCCCAGTGCAAGGAATAGGCGCACATGATATTTACTGCAATCAGCAGACTATGCAGTTACGTCATTGTCTCGTGATCAGGGCTGGAACTTCATATTTTTTTCAACCAGCCAGTCGAGCAGGTAACTCACAAAAATACCTGCCTGACAGAAATTCCACCAGCCAGTGTAACTCACATACACTATGAGTTTGAAGATTTTTACCAGCCAGTTGGTGGGTACTTTTGCATCTTCACCAGCACAGTGCAAAAGTTACCCGCTATGGGTAGGCTGGCGGGTGCTATTTCCAGGCCTGCTCGTGATGGATAAATAGACTATAGTAGAATATTCTTCAAACTCAAAATATCTCAATTCTTGACACTTTTTGAAATCTTTATTTGGCACCCAGAATGAACACACTCATGGATCTAGGGGTCATTGGCTTTAAAAATATGAACGCTAACCTTCACCAAATGATTATTTCTTGATTCTTGCTGCAAAACACCCACTCATATATTTGTATACTTGTGAAGATTTAATGGTCTGGATTTGTATTGAATAATTAGTTGTCCAAGGATAACTAAGAATAATAGTATACAATGTTGTCTTCAGATTCGAGGAATCTTGGCCAGACATTTTGCTGTGGATTAAATTATTATTAAAAGTTTTACAACATAAACAATATATAAACAAAACATGTTTTTGTTTTTTTCTCGGAAAAGAGAGGACAAATAATCAGGTTTTGTTCTCATTCAGGTTGTGTCTTGGAATCGAGTTATTTAATCTTACAATACATCCTCTCTTTAACTCTGTAGAAAACCAACCAAATCACACATCAGGTACTATACAGTGTCGTACTTCGTTGGCTCGGAACCATCGCCGTAAAAAAGTCACGAGTTTCCAACGAAGATAATGACTCTCATTGCACCCGTAGGATAATACACCGAGTGTAGTTACTGTTTCCATGGGAACCCTGAAATCAGCGGCCTACTTTGTAACACAATACAAACTTCAAGTTCAAACACTGGGGACCAGTGTGACTTCTTATTGCTTATATATTGGGTAATTCAAGCCCAAAAAAGGTATTATGTTTGTGTTAACCTGACAGGCACATGGTCCATTAACTTTTATAAAATGCTGTTTGGGAAGCAAAATTAGCAAACACAAGACTTATTTTTTGCATTTGTTTTGTCCAAAAAAAGGCAGATTTGTGGCTAGAAGGTCCCACCTTCTTCCATATTTTATTTTATTTTTTAAGCTTTCTTTATTGAAAGTTATATGCTTCAGTGACTTGCACTGCTTTCCAAACATCCCCCCATTTCAATACATCCCTCTCTACCCATATCCTTTCCTCCATGTAAGAGTAGATAATCTTCATTTAAGATAAATGATTCACTTTTAACAGCGCCTCTAAAAAGAATACAAATATTGACCACAGTCAGGAAACCTGACAAATTTACTATTTTTAAGATGATTATCCTGATAATTCAAATTAGTGAGGTTGATAATTTGGTTAACTTTTTTCTTACTATTCAGATTTTGAAAATGTTCATATTCTCTGCAAAAACCCTCTCTCACGTCATCAGAATTAGATGTGCAAAATTAGCGAGGCTGATAATTTGGTTAACTTTTTTCTTACAATTCGGATTTTGAAAATGTTGTTATTCTCTGCAAAACCCCTCTTTCCCGTCATCAGAATTAAATGTGCAAAATTAGCGAGGCTGATAATTTGGTTAACTTTTTTCTTACTATTCAGATTTTGAAAATGTTCGTATTCTCTGCAAAAACCCTCTCTCACGTCATCAGAATCAGATGTGCAAAATTAGCGAGGCTGATATTTTGGTTAACTTTTTTCTTACAATTCAGATTTTGAAAATGTTCGTATTCTCTGCAAAAACCCTCTTTCCCATCATCAGAATTAGATGTGCAGACTGTGTCGGACAACAAACCAACTTTTCCCTTTCAACCCATACCCACGACCTGAGATCCACTTGGCACCCAACACCTATCTCCAGGATAAATTGACTTATTAGTCGGGCATCCATACCGCTTATATCTCCCCACCAACTGTTTACATGTTTACCCCGCCGAGATGCCTAAAGTGTGCAACTGAATTCAAACACAACCACAGCATTTGTTAATAGATAGGCTACGGTTTGTTTCGTAAACTTCAAAAACAAAAGCCGCTGACCGACTTATTAAACTGCGATCATCGGGTCATCGGCAGAAGTAGAGACAAAAAAAGGTTTGCGGTCTGCGGATTTGTGTACTTTACTTAAGACAGTGAAGAATTGAACTTTTTTATGTTCTTGTAATGGGTTCAAATACACCGCTGTTTGTATAATCGGAGTGCCCGAAGTGTGGGACTATTAAAAAACAGCAAGACTATTTGTTTTATCGCATGTTCATAAAAAGACTATTTGTTTTATTGCGGGTTCATAAAAAGAAACAACTTCACTTTGAAGAACTTTTCTCAACCGGTGCTGTGGGCTGGCTATCTGCTTTTGTATTTTGATTTAACATTATCTGATCATTAGATCATTAGAATTTTAGGTTTCACACACACACACAAGTTATCAATCAATTTGAATAATCAAATCTTTTGCAGCTGTCATATTCAATACATGGGGGATTGGGGATTAAAGGTATAATATGTATCTTTTCCAGGGGATAATCCTCGAGAAAAAAATTGGAATCAGATTTTCTTGCAGATTTACATTTCTGATCATAAATGGTAAATACATTCCAAATTACAGGTTTCCATTTATGATCAGAAATGTAAATCTGCAAGAAAATCTGCTTCCAATTTTTTTTTTAAGGATTGAGGGCGTCCACTGGAAAAGATCCCATAATACCTTTAAGTCCATGTTGTTACGAGTCGAGTCAATGACTTATACTAAAGTCGCTATTTTTAATGACTTGATGTGACTCGAGTCACCGAGAACAATGACTTGACATGACTTGTGACCAGAGCTCAAATCACATGAAAAAGAACAGACTTGACTGAATTCACTATTCCAAAAGTCTCGAGATGACTTGAGTCCCTTTTCCAAATGATGTGACTTGAGAAGTGTTTGATGATGCTAATTCAAACAGGTATGGGACGCACCATTAGATACTCAGGGGGGAGGCATGGAAGTTTTAAAAAAACAAAAAACTTTGCCCACTATCCAGGAAAAAACAACAACTTTGCCCACCAACCAGGAAGAAAAAAAAGATGACATACTGCCGAGTAAAAAAGAAAGAAGATAACTCACCCAAATCACCCAAATTAATGTACAGAAAAACAATAAAACCTAAAAAAAAAGATTTGCAGCCTTTGGTCCCCTCAAAAAAAACTTGCCGCCAAAGGGCGGCTAAAAAAAATAATATGTCGCCTACTTCGGTGTCAAAAAAAATAAAATCCCAGGACCTCAACTTCCATGCCCCCCCCTGAAAATCAAATGGTGCGTCCATAACACAAACATTACGAGGGTTAGTGCAACAAAGTCCTATCTGCAATGGCTGCCATTTGTTAGATGGTGTTTTCACAAGGGCATATATTAAAGTACTCTTAATTTATAACATGTGGCAGCTATAGGTATGGCCTTTTCACATACTAAGATGTAAGTGAAAAAATATCCTATCTGCTATAGCTGCCCTGTGTTACTTTTAGTTTATATCAAGGGGTCTGCTATTGGCTACCACATATGATAACACCTGGCAGCTATTGCAGATGGACCCTACAGCGTGTCCCAAAAAACTGGGTCCAAAATTTGCAGAGCTTGTAGCTTAAAAAGTTGAAAACGTAGCTGCTTCATATTTGAGGATATTAAGGTACATACACCTGATCCTAATTGGTTAAAATCTGAGACTAATCAAATAGCAACTGTCTGAAATACAAAGCTTTCAACAGAGCGTGGTTAGAACCCGTTTTTTCCAATTTAGCAATAAACCGCCTTATGCCTTGCATTTGCGTTGTGTGCAAGTTTTCCCTACATCATGTGCATAGTAGTGTTTATTCTCCAAAATATATTATGTTTGGTAGAAAAGGGTTAAAATATAGGTATTTTGGATAAATATTCAGCATTATAAATACCCATTGCAGTAACCTTGTCATTGAATATACACAAAAACAGAGCAACTGTTACCCTGATACAATGCCTGGAAATAGCACCCGCCCACCTGCACATAGCGGGTAAATGTTGTGTCAGGAAGAAGGACCCCGGCAACCGATTGGCGGGTAAACAATTTCAAACTCACGGTGCAAGTGTGAGAGTTACACTGGCTGGTGGAATTTCTGTCGGGCAGGTATGTTTGTGAGTTACCTGCCCGATCCCGATTGGCTGGTTGAAAAAAATCTGAAGTTCCAGCCCTTCCTCTAATTCCTTTGATGATGAAATGACTGACTTAACGGCTGGTTTCCAATTTTGAAGAAATGGTTCTTGAACTGCTTCAAAGATGCCAGTGTCTCAGAAGGTTATGTATTGATTTTTCTAACAAAAATCATAGGTATTTAAACTTTTTATCCCCCTTATGACGAAGATTTCCTTGAGTAAGTCATTGTTATCAAGTCAAAGGCAAAACTTAGATGGCGTCGGTTCGATACGCAAATGCAACGCATGGACGGTTCATGGGCAAAATCGGAAAAAATGGGTTCTGACCACGCTGTATGCAAAGTTTTGTATTTCTAAAACCTTAAATTCGGTTGGTCTTATAATTTCACCAAATAATGTCAGATATATTTACTTTTATATTCCTGAACATGAAGCATCTACAGGGTGACCCAGAAAATGTTGAACCCAAAAATCACAAACTTAAAAATAATAATTAAAACATTAATTAAATAAATATGGCATTCTGTTTTCAATAATTATGTTAACAATTTATTCAAGCGTTCTGGAGAACTTTAGATCATGTAAATTGGCCTTACCAAACTAAAGATACACTTGGTTGTGTGACAGGGGGTGTTTTCGCCCTTTTGTAAAAGTGAAAAAATTGTAACTTGGTTCAGATATAAAACTTAATTCTGTTCTAAGTACGGTGAGTTAAGTAATCTTTTCTTTTGATCTGTATTTATCAAATTAACATTTTGAAATGAGGTCATGGGGACTTCAGTTTTTGTTTTCAAAGTATATTATATAATAATAATATTGATTTACATAATAAATGAATATTGATGAGATATTGTGCAGAAATGGTTTCAAACAGGCACTTGTTCTGCTCATGTAGCTTCAAACCATTTTTTGCACTTCACTTACACTACAAAACAACACTTGTTACAACATTACATGTATTTTAAGTTTTGTGTGGCCTATTTTTATGATCTAAAATGTTTCAGAAAGTTAAATGTATGGTGCACATAGCTGGTGAACGAGTTATGCAATATTTTGTTATTTTAATGGTAACAAAATAAATTGAATTTTGTGATTTTTGGGTTCAACATTTTCTGGGTCACCCTGTATGTTTCCCATATTTAAGTTATAAGCTCTGAAAGTTTTGGACCCAGTTTTTTGGGACACGCTGTATATCACAATTTTCATGTTCAGTAAGACTTGATAGCCTTGAATAAATAAAACCAGTGCCTTTTCTTGACTTTAGCCAACAATTGACTTGACTTGACCAATTGGATTGACTTGGCTTGACTTTAGCCAACAATTGACTTGACTTGACCAATTGGATTGACTTGGCTTGACTTTAGCCAACAATTGACTTGACTTGACCAATTGGATTGATGTGGCTTGACTTTAGCCAACAATTGACTTGACTTGACCAATTGGATTGACGTGATTTGACTTTAGCCAACAATTGACTTGACTTGACCAATTGGATTGACGTGATTTGACTTTAGCCAACAATTGACCTGACTTGACCAATTGGATTGACTTGACTTGACTTATCAAACAATTGACTTGACTTGACCAATTGGATTGATGTGACATGATTTTGGCCAACAATTGACTTACTTGACCAATTGGATTAACCTGACTTGACTTGAGGAAAAGTGGGAAAGACTTGACTTGACTGTACTCAATGTCACATATGTATGTGACTTGACTTTTGACTCTCTTCCATGCCATTCCTCTTGTCTGTTTTATGAGGATAACTACACTCCTTGGTTCTTGTTGGAACAGCAGATTCAAGCAAAATGTTCTGATGTGATACATATCTGGAGTTCCTTGAGTCATACCTTACCAAACACTATGTTGTTAGACAGGGATTCATGAAAGAAACTATTATTGTAAAAGTACATGTGAATGACAGCAGGCAAGTATCTGTTCACACTACCTCATCCTCCTCATTTATCTTTTCTATTATGTTTTGGTGCCATCCGTCTCCGGGATCCGTCTCTGGCGGCAAACTGTCCCTTGTTGGCCTCATCAGAAGCTTATTGGTTTGGCCATATACAAAACAGATTTTTTTTTTAAACCTTTCCCAAATCTCAAGGTCTATCTCAAGGATTACTGAACCAATACTAGGCATGTTTGTGTTATTTCAATGTATTTCCTATGGTGATTCCAAATATGGAAATGAAATCCAATAATTTTGACATTTTTGAAACATTTTGTGAAATGTTGGAATGTTATCTGTATAGAGTGTAGACGCCTGCCGCGTGGAAAGGGTTAACTTTTGACTCTCTTCCATGCCATTCCTCTTGTCTGTTTATGAGGATAACTACACTCCTTGGTCCTGGTTGGAACAGCAGATTCAAGCAAAAATGTTCTGATGTGTTAGTATCTGGAGTTCCTTGAGTCATACCATACCAAACACTGTGTTGTTCGACAGGGATTCATAAAAAGAAACTATTATTGTAAAGTACATGTTGAGGGTTGAGCGCCAGAAGGCCGTTACTCAACTTTTGGGCAAATTGATATTTTGGTACAAAATAATCCATATAACTTAGATTTTCAATACCATGAAGAGATAACTCATAAACACTCTTAATTTGACTTAAATTAGAGTTATAAGCTGGGTGCTACAGTGTATTGTAATGAGTCCCAAATATTTGAAAGTTGATATCTCAAAATAGTATTTTTTGAGTTACGCTTCTGGCGCTCGACCCTCAATGTGAATGACAGCAGCCAAGTATCTGTTCGCACTACCTCATCCTCCTCATTTATCTTTTCTATTATGTTTCGGTGCCATCATATATCTGGCGGCAAACTGTCCCTTGGTTGGCCTCATCGGAAGCTTATTAAAATCCTCACTAGGCATGTTGCCAATGTTAGACTCATCTCAGTTCACAAAATGATGCATGAATCATCAGCGATCATACACATAAAGTAAACCAAAACCCCTAGACTACAATCACTACACACGATACAATCACACATTCAATTTCAAAAGAAGAAGAAAAAAAAGTTAATTAAAATTTTGCCCGACAAACAAAGCATTGATTGTTGTTGGCCGTTGGATAACCTTGGTTGTGGTGTAGAACTACGCACAGTATGGAGGTAATTAAAAACCTATTAGGGCATTACCAGCAGTTGGGGGAATCCCTTGGTCAGATGATGACTCATAGTGCATCACTGACTTTTCTGTGGCATAGCCCTTTGGCCAACAAAATATATGTTTGATTGTCCTGCTCCGCCCGACTGTCGAAATCCTTCAGACACAAAACTTTTTTTCTTTTTTCTTCTTAAATTTCATTTTTGTTTACACATTTTAGTTGAAAATCAAAAATTATTCTTTTTTTAATTTTTATTAAAGTGTTTGGAAAATAAAAATACTCATCAAAATATTACAGATCTTTGTTTCCGTTTCGGTTACCACAACAAGTACATCTCATTTAACTTTTGGTACCTGAAAAAAAAGGGCAAGGGAGAAGAAAAAAACCAAGAAAAAAAACTTTTCCCAACCGACCGACCCAATCAAACTTCTTTTTTTTGGCCTTTGCTCTTGACATTGGATATCATTGCACTCTTGTAAATCATGTATTTGGAAATTAAAAAGTTTTGTTTCCTGTAATCTACATTTTGAAGTAAATTCAACTGGATATTATTTTTTCTTTGTTTGCAGGGCGTGGTGGGGGGGGGGGGGGGGGGGGGGGGGGAGTATTTTCAAGTCAAAGTATATACTTTTCAGAGTCTTCAATTTGAGAGTGGGGCAAAAGGGGGGCATAGTCTGTATGTAGTCACACTGATTAATTTTGTCAATTTGCAAAAAGGTTTATTGTCCCGTAGGGTGGGACTTTGTTGGGAGGGGGAGGGGTTAAATATTCTGGAGCTGATGATCCGCTTACATACTACTGATTTCAGCAATTTTGTTCCGTAAAGATTATCAATTCTGAAGTGAGTCGCAGTGAAGCGTGTCACCTGACAGTTTAGGACCTCTTGGGATGCTAATAAAATGGAACTCAAAATGATTTTGAAAATTCAATGAGTACCTCCAAAGGTGACGTATCGTCTCTTTCATCGTTTGTGTTGTTTGTTTTGTTTCATGGCTAATTTCACAGTTGTAAACAAAGTTGATTTCAATCCATCCATACATTTGTATTTAAAAGATAGATATGAAAAAAATCTGCATTTGTTTAAAATTTTTTTTTTTAACATGCTTGTATGGGAAACCAACTTCTTTTTTTGTTTCTGGTTCATTGCCCAGAGAGTATGGCTACCTGTGCACAGTTACCTAACCTGTGGTTTTGGAAATTGGGATGTGGGAAGTATTAAACGCTTTGCTCTCGTAAGTCAAGTTTATTTATTTATTAGTTTATTGAAACAAGGAAGAGCGGGAGAAGCAAGGTTATTATACCGGGTATAGATGTACCTGAGGATGCTATGATGTCATTGGTTCCTGGTAGAGTAACACTCTCAGTATATATTACAAATGAGACCTGTTGTCACAAAATAAGCGTTAAGTCACCAGTGTGCATTGGGAGATATGGTCCAATAAACAGCCAACAAATTAATAGAAAACAGAGGAATTTTGCAACTTTAATTTGAATTTTGACAGGGAATTCATTGAGCAATTAGGACATGCTGCATATCATTTTAAAGCTTGTTTTATGAGCATTTTAAATCTGGACAAACCTGAAAATAAATATTTTCCGACTTAGCTCTCATTTTGTGATGACAGGTCTCAAATGTGTAGACTTTATAGATGTGTGAATATCATAAAAAGTCATAAACTACTTACATGCTATGATGTCATCCACTTTCTTGTGGGGATTCCCCTCGATTCCTCTAATACAAATTTGTATGCACTAATGCAGGCATCAATGTCAATCTTGAATATACCCCCCACCCCCACACGACCACTTCAGGGATAGTCGGGGGGTTAGATGCTCAATCTCTGCCTGGCTTAGATGCCTAATCATTGCCTAGTTTAGATTCCAAATCTTTGCCTATTATATTCTTGATGTGGTGACTTTTGAACTGATTTATATTTTGGTTGACAGTTGAATCTATGACGAAAAACTTCACGTTTGATTCAACTTCTCCCATACATACTTCAGACCCTATTTTTCGTCATTTCAGTTCCAAAGCCCAGCAAAATTCCCCTGTTATTTATAGGTCCATTCTCACCAAGTTTTATGTCCAGGATCCATATCGTGTACCCTGCCCGACAGGTGGAACTTTCATTTTGCATTTACTCTCAATCAATTGAAGCAAGAGCAACTTGAATCCTTTATGACATTTGACCCAACATATTGGTGTTTAAAAAATAATAGACACAAACTTGTAGATTAATATTAAGGATTTTGACATGATCTTTTAATATTTCTTATAATAGAACCAGGTTGGATGTTTGTGCATATAATATTGTACAAGTTATCGACTTATCATTTCAACTCCGGCTCCGGGGGACCTGGGACCAGTGAGGATTTGAGCCGGGCTGCCGGGATGTACAAATTGCCAATGTGACGACCCGGTACAGTTTGTCCCGGCCCCCTTAGCCGGGACAAGGTGTACGCCCTAGGCTACAGTCCCGGCCCCAGACAGCTCGGACATAGTGTATGCCCCGGCTACAGCCATTTTTCAGTGATGTACATCCTGGCTAGCGGGGGCACACTTTGTACATCCCGGGTACATGCCCCCGCATAGCCGGGCAACATTATTTTGTACGTCCCCGCTTCAGTCCCTGCCAAGTCCCGGGTCCCCTGGGGCCGGGGTTGCAATTGATAAGTGCATTATCAAAGGAAATTACTCCCAGGTAATATGCTTATTTATGATGCTATGATGTCATCTAGTAATTCCTGGAAGGGTTTGCCTCGCAATATAATATTTATTTATATAAACCTGTACATGTAGATCCTAGTGATAAGGGATGTGCCATATAATATGAGGATGGTCGGTAAAATCCATACACTATCCCTAACTCTCCGGGCATGATTTGGTGAATGAAACTGTCAGGGGGGAAGAACGGGTCAAATTTGAGGGAAAATCATTCTCCACATGCGCCTGGGATGCCTGCATACAAGTCCGAGGCTCTAATGACTGAGCTATACGGTCAGCTTCGAAAAACTAAGTTTTTGTCACAAGTTGAACGGCTGGCGAAGTGTGGTATGAGATAGACCGGGCGATCGTGCGGTACAAGATTGTAGCAGGGTCAGGTTTTGTAGTGTGTAGGAGCGTTAGGGTTAAGGAAACATCACAAAAGTGTGTTTTAATCCTGACTCCCCAGGCATGTTTTTGTGAATGAACTATGAGGGGAGAAAAATGGGTCAAATTTGAGGGGAAAATTAGTTTCCACATGCGCTGCGCTGGGGATGCCTGCATGCAAGTCCGAGGCTCAGCTACAGCTACAAAAAACTCAATTTTTTTTTTGCAAGTTGAACGGCCGGCGGAGCAGTGGTACAACTTCAAGATAGACCAGATTGTGTGTTACATGATTGTAGCAGCATCTGGTTTTGTAGTGTGTAGGAAAGTTTTAAAGGTTATGGTTTTGGTTATGTTACCCACTCTCTTTTGGGTTTTAGGGCTACCTACACAGTATTACACAAATTGCTAGTGTAGGTCCTACAGATAATTACAGGCTTCTTAGTAGGGTCCAATTTAGAATTGAGGAGAGGGAAGGTCTTGCGTATTTCACATGAAAGGAGGATACTTTGAAAGTTCTTTGAATGAGTGCCCCCCCCCCCAGAAATATGGGTCATTGGGAATGTAGATAATTGTGAGCATTTGGATTAAAATTAATACGGCACTTTCCTGGAGATTCCTCAACAAAGCTCAAACACATGGGCTTAACAGGGGCACTGACATTGGAAAAGGGTTTAGGTGTGTGCCGCGTTGAAGACCCCCCCCCACCCCCCCCCCCCCTTTTCACCCTCTGCTGCTAGCTCTTAGTCTTATGACCCCCCTTTTGAGCCTGAATCAGTTCTTAAAACCCCAATTTTATTGAAAAATTCAAAAAACATGAAATTTTGCGCTCCAAAGCCCCAATTCTTCGAAAATTTTGCATTCTTGCTAATCAAAATTGAACTATGGGCCAGTTCTCAAGACCTATTTTTTTGAAAAACTCAGTTCCTATGAACCTAAAATTCACTCAGTTCAGCTCTGTAGCCCCTTTTTGAGACCCTGTGCGGCACACCCCTACCAAAAAAAAAGTTGAGTGCCCCCCCCCCTCCCCTAAGTCTGTAAAACCCATTCATGGTATTGTGCCATATCAAGGTACTTGCCACGCAATACATGCATGCACCTCCTCTCATATTTAATTTTCACTGCATCTTTTCCCCTCTTATTTTAAATAATCTCAGAAAATTCACTGACCAATCCCTAAAGGTTCACCTTTATGTATGAATCATGCAACAGAATCATACCCAGCTACGTGATTTCCTCGTCCCATCCTGGCTGGTAGCTGTCTACCCAAAGTCGGGCCTCTTAAAAAAAGTACAGCATATCCAATCACGGCTGATTCTCTGAATCCAGGGTGGCGCCGAGTTCTCGGAAAAGAGCATGAAGTAAGATGTGTATAAAATCTAATTGGGGTGAGATGATTGGATAATATCGTAAACGGCGCGGTGTTTAGTTAGGTGATGATGATGAGACAGGCCGACTACGGTTCATGCTGTAATTTGTCTAGGTATATCGGTGATAATGACTTGATTGTGTTATGGGTCGGGTGTCCTGCTTGGTTTCCAGGTCAAACTTTCAAACTTCATCTCATGTTAGTTTATATAGCCTGTTGGGTAATGTGCACGTAATTAGTTACTGGTCAGTGACCTGACTCACTTGGTGTACGATTGTGGTACAACTGTCAAGTTTATAGGCTCATAGGATGATCTCAGTGGATGTGTGATTATGTGTAGTTGAGGAAGAGAGGGGGGAGTTAGGGAGGAGGGGGAGCCAGCAAGGGGGAGCCGGGGGAGCCAGGGGAGCCAGGAGGAGGGGGGAGCCAGGAGGAG
The DNA here is from genome assembly GCA_035610835.1 of Ophiura sarsii. NCBI lineage: Eukaryota > Metazoa > Echinodermata > Ophiuroidea > Amphilepidida > Ophiuridae > Ophiura > Ophiura sarsii. The sequence continues at coordinate 56,053,019 of CM069448.1, forward strand.
AGTAGATCTAGAGAGGAGGGGAGCCAGGAGGAGAGGGGAGTTAGGGAGGAGAGGGAGTAAGGGAGGAGGGGGAGCCAGCAAGGGGGAGCTAGCAAGGGGGAGCCAGCAAGGGGGAGCCCAGGAAGAGGGGGGAGCCAGGAGGAGAGTAGATCTAGAGAGGAGGGGAGCCAGGAGTTAGGGAGGAGAGGGAGTAAGGGAGGAGGGGGAGTTAGGGGGAGTTAGGGAGGAGGGGGGGGGGGGGCTCAGAGGGAAGCTGGAAGGAGAGGGGTGGGGAGGAGAGGGGAACTCAGCTTTATGAAAGTGATGCATTACCAAGGGTCTCAAAGAACCTGAGAAGGGTGTTGTGGTGGTACATCCTATACCACCATCCAATGCCAGAGCCCTTCACTCCATCCGGGGGTGGGGGAGGGGGGGGGGGGGGGGACATTTGGAGTATTTTCCATTTTCATAGTAAATCTTGTTCCAGAAATAAATTTTAAAAATCCTTTGAAGCATTCACAAATAAAATTATCAGAGTGGTTTTGTCAATGTACATAAAGATATTTACTAGGCCTATTTGACTATTATAGTGGTTAGCTAGTGTCTATTTGCAAGTTTGTTAGATGGTGTGGCATTTTACCACAGTCATAAAACCAATGGAATAATCTAATTTCTTTTGAAGCCTAAAACTGCTTTGAAATAACTTTTATCAAAATAAAATACCATCTGTATGTGCATCCCGGGGCACTCATCTATAAAAATAAGTTGTAATTATCTGTGAAAATCCACTCTATATAACTACCCTTAACGCAGACTCAAAGAAGGTAAACGTGACCCTTAACAAGGATTATAGCTTGACAAATTTACATACTCGTAGCAAAGGATATTGGTCCTATAGAGATGGAGTTTGCACTGAAATGAACATATGAAGTATTTGTGTGATTCAGTTTTTAGTCAATTTATTTTATTGGCCTAATAAAAGTAATATAACCATTGTGGGCTATTTTTACAATGATGACACTTGACCATCGGCTCAACCCAAGCAACCCTTAACGCGGATTCAGGTTGAAAGAGACACCTTTATTCTCTGAAATGGGAGATTTTAATACCCTTCACACGGGCCCGCATAGTGGTTTAAAAAGCACCCTTAACCCACGTGCGTGCTGCTGCATTGGCTCGATTACGTCACCTACGGCAGGCATATGTGGGCACGAAGTTTGTGCCCGCATATGCGCTGGGGAGTTAGCTCAGTTGATAGGGGCACAGACTGGGGTGCGGATGGTCCCGGGATCGAATCTCAGGGGTGCTCGGTGATTTTTCGGGTTAAAAAATTGTACTTTTTCCCCCTCCCCTCGATACGCACAAAAAACATAGCTTTACTGGTTAGGGTTAATCAGTGTTTTCATTCACATGGATGATTACAACATTATACCTAACTGGCCCCCCAAAAAATGTACATGCTAGGCCTACATGGTAGAATCAGGGAGGTGTCAATTGACACCTCCCTGGTAGAACATTGTGGCATTTCACCACAGTCATAAAACCAGTGGAATATAAGTGGGCATTATTGAGCCTAATCTGTAAATTATTAGTATAACTAACACTAATTGTGTAAACTAACCACCAATGATTGAGTCATCCCACAATAGGATCAGACACTCTAATCACAGATTAGGAAAGAATGGTAGTCCAAAATATTTAATTGTAGTGGTCATTTTGACAGTTCTAAAGAGAGGAAATGATTATGAGATTTGGTTAGCTATTGTCAATCTCTTTTGTCAATTGATGGTTTAATTTAGTGACCACTGTAAAAGAATTTTTGATACATGTAAGGCCTATTGTATTAATACTATTATCACTCAGTTATCAAATTTAATTAGACCAGGAACTATTTATTAGACTAGAGGCTTCGTGATTGGGTTAAATTTTTGTGGTCATGGTACAGAACTTACAGAAGACTACATGATAGTGCGTGCGGCCAAGTCTGACCGATGAAAGTGTCATTGGCCGAGTTAGCTGCATGATCGGTCATTTTCCGCTCCACTGACCATCGATAGGGTGCTGAAGAGGTGTTCATCACTGACTTGCAACGGAATCAATCTCTGCATCAGACCAGATTTGTACACTCCTTTCCATATGACCAACAATGACCAACCCCGCCCGCACCTTATTCCATTGGCCGGAGCCTAGAAATAACAAAACCATGGTTTGCCAGCAGATTCAGTGAGGCTGGGGACAATGACTTGGCTCTCTTGTCACCCTACTGAATAAAGCTTATTCCTAACCCTGACTTTAACCCTAACTATAATAGCCCTAACCCTTGCAACCCTTACTTTAACCCTATTCGCCTTTAACCCACTCTAGCCCTAACCCTTACCCTAAAGTAAAACCCTAACTCTCTTTAACTATTTTCTAGCATTGGGAAATCAGTGAATATTTGATAAAGAGTTGAGTTTCATGGTTGGGGCACTCTTCTTTTTTTTTGGGGGGGGGGGGGGGGGAGAGAAGACGAGGAGGAGACGAGGAGAAGGAGGAGTGATACTCAGTTTTCAGGACTTTTGGCAAAACAGACTTGTGCTTCCTTTCAGCATGCTTTTTATTTCTAACACCCATAACATTAGTTTTCTAAGGTCGTACACACATTATAATTTCTATCCGGGACACAAGTTTATCTGGATTCTATCCGGATTGATAAACATGTTCATACTACAATCAATGCAGATAATATCCGGATTGCCCGGGGGGGGGGGGGGTACTCGGATTTGGTTTGGTCGGGGGTGTGCCGCTGGAGATTCAAAACCCATACCCATTTTTAGGGGTGATTTTGGGAAAATCGGTACCCATTTTTAGGGGTTTTGCTTCATTTTAGACCAAATTTATCAGGAAAATAGACCTAATTTTTGCAAATTTTCGCGACCATAGACCTAATTTTTGCAAATTTTCGCGAAAATAGACAAAAAATGCGCGAAAATAGACCCATTTGTAAAAAGTGACCCCATTATTAGGGATTTCCAGCACAAAATCATACCCCATGTTTAGGGATTTTGTGCCCAAAAAGCTACCCATTAGAGCGGCACACCCCCGTATACCGTCTTAGGCGAGTACCCCCCCCCCCCCCCCCCCGGGCCGGATTGTATGCGGATTGAAACCAGAACGTTTCCAGGTTTCAACATTTTAATCATTATTTTACCACAGATTCCTGTTCATACTAGGCTTTTTATCCGGATATACCCGGGTGTTATTCGGGAGGTGGGGAAAATTTGCTCTAATGTGAACTGCCTAGTTATAGTTTTTCCTGTTCATACTAGGCTTTTTATCCGGATATACCCGGGTGTTATCCGGGAGGTGGGGAAAATTTGCTCTAATGTGAACTGCCTAGTTATAGTTTTTCCTGTTCATACTAGGCTTTTTATCCGGATATACCCGGGTGTTATCCGGAAGGTGGGGAAAATTTGCTCTAATGTGAACTGCCTAGTTATAGTTTTTCCTGTTCATACTAGGCTTTTTATCCGGATATACCCGGGTGTTATCCGGGAGGTGGGGAAAATTTGCTCTAATGTGAACTGCCTAGTTATAGTTTTTCCTGTTCATACTAGGCTTTTTATCCGGATATACCCGGGTGTTATCCGGGAGGTGGGGAAAATTTGCTCTAATGTGAACTGCCTAGTTATAGTTTGAATAATTTGAATAAAAATCCATCTGCTTTGAATAGAAAGACTCTATGCCTTAAAAGTGATGACACCATTTAATGTTATCTTGCTGGTCATTTCCCGTAGACTTACCCGTGGACAAAGAGATTTTGGAGAGATTCTCTTCAAATAGCTATCATTTTGCCGCCATAGCATTATTAACATTGAGATTTTCAGCATAGATGGCCAAGATGATATTTTTGAGGAATATGTAAAAAAAAAAAAAACCAAATCCCACAATTTTGATGGCGAGATCTTCAAATTTTAGATTACTTGCATGCAATTCATCATTCAGTATTAAATGTAACGTCGCGAAATCAGTACCCGTGGACAGAGTGAAATGGGACAGAGTTTGTTCAAATAGCTGTTATTTTGCAACCGTAAGGTTATTTGTAACAATATTTTCAGCATAGATGGTCAAGATCATATAGTTGATAAATATTGCAAAAGATTTTTTTTTAATCTACAGAATTTCAAAAAAAAAAGGCTTCAAAAAACTGTCAACGTTTTATTGAACCACCCTGTATAACAGATTAATCCAAATTAAGCTGGTAAAGAGCAGTCATTATGGGATTAGAAAATCAATCTCTAATAATGGTAATAACACCAATTTTCCAATCAATGGTAATCTTGAATCTTGAATCTTGAATGTTGGAATCCTAGTAAGCACTGCTTGTCCAAGGATAGTTGTAAACATCATTCGATCATGTCATGCCGATGTGCAGGGTGCAATAAACAAAGATGTAGATGTGCAAGTAAAAAGTAGCAAGACCAGCTACATGGGTTGCAGTGGGCTGTAGAACTCTCACTGCTGGTAGAGCTGCAGTCTGGAAGCTGGCAACGGTTGATGCTGTTACGGCTTGGACTGGCAGACGGTTCCAGATTGGAATTGTTCTCACGAAAAATGAAAATTTAAAAGTGTTCCGGGACGCTTGGATGGGATTGTACCTAAGTTGATGGCCAGTTCTGCTGTTTGTTTGATGCTGATTTACACATGATGGGAATTCCATGTTTACAAGGTTGTTTTTGATTTTGTAGAACATTGTGCATTGGGTCATAAGTCTCCTGGTATGTAGCTCGTCAAGTTGAAGTTGTTCACGTAATGGTGTTATGCTTGTGCGTCTTCCATATTCTCCGCAGATGAATCTCACAGCTTGGCGCTGGATGGCCTCAAGGGACTTGATGTTGCTTTGTGTGTGTGTATTCCATGCTGCTGCTGCATATTCCAGTTGTGGGCGTACAAGTGCTTGGTAGGCTTTTAGTTTCACTCCTTTGGCACATGGACCCAAGTTTCTTCTGATAATGCGCAGAGTGCTGGAAGCTTTAGCTCTTATTTTGGAGATAAGATCAGTCCACTTGAGGTTGTGTGATATGGTGACGCCTAAGTATTTATGATGGTTGGTCTTCTCTATCATGGTTTTCAATTGGTTTTAACCCAGTCGTCTTAATTGGAATCAAGCCATAGAATTCCATGGCCACGTACATGTATCAAAAGACTATGTAGCCTTAATAAGAATGAGATCAAATTTGTGGGAAAAAACCCAATGCAAACTAACATTTTAAGATCTAAAAAAACACCTGAAATTGTTGTAGAAACGCAACACTGCAACATTTTGAGAACACTGGCGTAATATAGTGTCAGGTGTTCAAATCAGATGGTTTTGAACACTGGATACTAAAATGTTTGAAGAAAAAGAGAAGAGAAAAAAGGCCTCCTCCCTGTTTTTGAAAAAATGCTAAACATGTTTGGGTTTTTTACTTTGCCCAACTCCCCAAGCATGGGTTTGTAGTGGGTGGTTTGGTGTTTTTTTGTTTGTTGGGGGGGTCAGTCTCTGTATACACCGGGAATCGAACCTGGGCTATGTGCGTGCAATTCAGACATTCCTGGTGTTCTCTCTTCGTATTCAGAGGGGTAACACATGATTGTTCCAGGATCTTGAAATACCCCCTATTTGACGGCGTTTCGCGGACAATTGTGCTAATTTGACCCCCTTTTTCACACAAAAACGCGGACATTTTGACTGAAAATAACCCCAACCCCCTTTTTCACCATTTCAAGGACACTTCCTAAATAGTCCCCCCTTTTGCGCAAAATCGAGGACACATCTGATTAAATACACCTTTTAATAATAATAATAACACACACTTATAGAGCGCTTTACTTAAGTGAGATCTAAACTCAAAGCGCTGTACAACATATAAATACAAGATTAAAGCAAAAATACAACAATGATCATAAAACTAACTACAGAGATAAACATACACAGAGTCAAATGCATATTTAAACAAGAGATATGAATGTGTATGGCATCATGCATTATGAAATGAAAGATCATGAACAAATACACATAATTAGATTTCCAAGTTAAATAAGTAGGTCTTAAGTCGCGACTTGAACTCCTGAACTGAACCTGCCTGGCGTATGTCCATTGGGAGAGTGTTCCATAATTTAGGGCCCGCGATGGAGAAAGCTCTATCACCGAAAGACTTCATTTTGCTTTTTGGAACAACAAGAAACTCACGGGAGCCAGAGCGAAGGTTAGCCGTGGGAATATAAGGTTTCAGCAATTCAGACACATAACTTGGACCAGCATTGTTAAGTGATTTATACACAATGAGCAGGAGCTTGAACACGATTCTTTTCTTAATAGGAAGCCAGTGGAGATTTCTGATGACGTGACTTATATGGTCACCTTTCTTTGTGCCTGTAACTAATCTTGCCGCTGAGTTTTGAACACGTTGTAATTTAGAGATAAGTTTATCAGGAAGTCCGTACAAAAGGCAGTTACAGTAATCTAATCTGGATGAGACAAACGCGTGCACAAGTTTCTCCGTTGACGCTCGATCAAGGTACTTTCTGATCTGTCCAATGGCGCGTAAAGCAAACGAGGCTGATTGACACAGTTTATTCACATGTGCAGTCATTGACAGATGTTGGTCAAAGATGACTCCAAGGTTTCGTGCAGCATCTGACGGAAATATGGGACTATTACCGATAGTTACAGGGTTGATGGGCACAGTTGGCGTGAAACGAGAGGTAATATGTATAACCTCAAGTCTTACTGTCGTTCAGCTTTAACTTATTTGCAGTCATCCATCCTTTGACATCAGCGATGCAGCGCTCCAGACGAGAAATTGCTTCCTCTCTTTCATCAGGATGAAAAGTAACATACAATTGCGTGTCATCCGCGTAAGATAGTACATTGATGTCATGGCTAGAAATTACGTCCTCAACTGGAGCACTGTACATGGTAAATTTGGAGGGACCAATCACAGACCCTTGGGGTACACAATATATCAATTTATGCGTTCGTGAAAGATTGAATCCAACTGCAACAGACTGCACTCGATTAGAGAGATAGGATTTAAACCACTTTAACGCAGTACCATCAACACCATATCTAGTTTGCATCCGTTCAAGAAGCATTTTGTGGTCTATCGTATCAAATGCAGCCGATAAATCCAACAGAACAAGAACAGCATCTTTCTTATTATCCAATGCGCAAAGCAGATCATTTTGAAGGCGCGGAAGAGCTGTTTCTGTGCTGCAGTTGGGTCGGTAGGCAGACTGGTGGGGTGCATACATTTTGTTTGCAGCAAGGTGTTCCTGTAGTTGTTGCATACTACGCATTCATTCAGCTTGGAGATAAAACTAAGATTAGATACAGGCCTGTAGTTGGATAGCACCTCAGGATCTAGACTAGCTTTCTTTATTAAAGGAGTTACATAGGCAATCTTCATACAGTCTGGAACATACCCCTTTCTCAGAGAGAAATTGACAATTTTGGTCAACAAGGGTAAAATATGATCGATGCACCGCTTCATTAACCAGGTAGGGAGGGGATCTAGAGCACATGATTTCCATAACAATTTTCCTGACTTCCTGCTGAGAAAGATCTTGAAATTGACATAGAGGAACAGGTCAGTCACGCTCATTGTCTGGGAGAACCACAGGTAGGATTTCCAAATTGTCCAGGTTCGATCTGATAGCTGCAATCTTGCCAGTGAAATAATCTCCAAAACGATCAGCGATGTCGATCTCCTTTCCAGAGGGTAAGACCTTAGCTGGTTTAAATCCACAGAGTTTTTCTTTTTCCTATTCTCGGGACAATTTGATATGACATAATACTCATTCTAATTGTGTTCTTCTTCACGGACATAGCCTCTCCAAAAACACTGCGCCAAGTAGTCTTGACACTCGTGGTGTAGTGGAGAATCCGTTGCTACGTGTGCCAGAGGTCTGTGGTTCAAATCCGGGGGTGGGGGTTGCGGCAATATTTTGGGTCACTTTTTGCCGCACAGAAAAAATGTCTGAAAAAAGTGGGGGTAGGGTTAGGGTTAAGGGTTCTAAATAGAGGACAACAAAGGGTTCTTTAATATCTAAGAGGGTTTTGACTGGTGACCCATTATTCACAGAATTTAAAAATATAAAAGGCATATTATGTGATCTTTTCCAAGTAGCGCCCTCTAGCATTGATTTTTACTATGAAAGCAAATTTTCTTGCAGATTTGCATTTTTGATCATAAATCATAAAGATCTTCTAAGTTACAGATTGATACAATTCCTAATTACTTCAAAATCATGGTTTGAAAATAGATTGTACCGAGCGGTACAATCTATTTTTTCAAATTTTACTCTAAATTCACTCTAAAACTATGATTTTGAGGTTATTAGGAATCGTATCGCTCTATAACTTGGAATATATTTATGATTTATGATCAGAGAAGTAAATCTGCAAGAAAATCTGCTTCCAATTTTTTTTCGAGGCTTGAGGGCGTCCCCTGGAAAATATCACATAATATACCTAATGAGTTTAAACTCAACAAGTATCTGAACCATACAACTCTTCTCTTTTTTTTTTGCAAAACAACTCATACTCATTGATTCCACCATCTGTGATTAAACTAGAAAGGCACCCCTTTGCTAATCAATGCTATGCAATTTAAAGCTTGCATTTTATGATATGAAATCGTCAATAACTAGCCTAATCCTTAACCATTGATTTGATTTTGTAGGCAAGTAGCATTATTTTACAAAACGATATTGATGTAGGCCTACATAGATCTTACAATACAAGTAGTATTACATTTGAAGTATCTAGGAAGAGTGTCACCAAACAGGTACAATAACAAAGTACTTCAATACCTAGACAAAAGAGAATTAGTTGCCATTTTACAATACATTGTTGACATATAATTTATGGATAAAGCTTGCATTCAATTTTTTAAGCTTATTTTAGAATAACAATGTCACCATCCTACATCAATACCCAGACAAGTTCTCTAACAAAAAAAAGGAATTAGTTGCCATTTTACAATCCAATGTTGACATAATATAACAATGAAACGGGCATTAACTAGCCTAATCCTTAACCATTGATTTGATTTTGAAGGCAATAACTAGCCTAACCCTTAACCATTGATTTGATTTTGTAGGCAAGTAGCAATTTTTGAAGTAGGAGCCTATCTTAGAAAAGTGTCCCAATGTTTTCTTCAGTACCTCCAACGAAAAGAATAAGTAGTAATTTCACAATACAATGTTGACGTAATATTTGACAATAAAACTGTCATTTATGATTTTAAGTAGGGGCCTATGGAGGAAGTGTGTCTTCAATGTTCAGACAAAATCTCTAACAAAAAGAATTAATTCCCATTCTACAATACAATCAATACAGGGTGAGTCAAAATAGTCAGGTCCCGTTTTAAAAAAATCAAGAAAAATACTTCTTGTACAAAATTGGTAATTATTTTCATTGTTTATGAGAGTAGACATACTTATTCAAACCTGGTGATGTTTTCATGACAATATCATATTCCACGCCAGATTTACAACATATTTACGAAAAGATGCGTAATCCAAAGTGTTCCAAGTTTGGTGGTGGATGTTAATACTACTGTAATATTAGTTATTCATACAACACAACACACTGTATAACTTTTGCAATTTATACCAAAATATCATGTTTTTTTGTTGAATCTCTGATAAATTAAACGATATTGCACGCAAAGCATTTAAATATATTATAATATAACTCAAGGAGAGTTGCATATCTTCTTTCGTCACGTAGAGTGCTCAATCCTTTCGGAGAGCAATAATAATAATATAACTCAGTATTGCACAAATATATTCATAGAAAATGAACTATGCACTTTGCCTGGTAAGTTGCTAAAGCACAAACTGTTTAAAGATATAAGATCTGTTTTCTCTCAGACTTCTCTCATATCAGTTCGATTAAAATAACAAGTTTCAAAATACTTTGGTCAACATTTTGTTAAAACTCAATAATGTTTGTTATAGGCTATCTCTGATTGCACGAAAACTATTGAAAACATAACCGCAAAGACAATAGAATCTCTTTTCCTATTGTAATTGCTGTGAATACCAACACGCCTTTGATTGACTTATTCAAAAGGCGCGCTTTAAACGTTAACATCCATAGGGATCCCTTAGATAAGTTGGAACAGATTTTATTTCACAGAATTTAGAAAAATTATCATATCTTCCGTTTCGAATAACCAATTTGAATGAAATAAAATTCAGGTTATAGCTAGTAATGCCACCTTGCTTGGCAAGTAATTAAATATATTCATTTTTGAATTTTATCTGGTTTAAAAAATCAGTGAAATCGGGACCTGACTATTTTGACTCACCCTGTATTGATGTAGAGTCATCATTATCCTCAAGCATTAGAGGAGAAGTTTAAGCTTTCTTCATCCTTAGAAGGTTCATCAGAAGTACCGTAGTTGTCATTTCACAATACATTGTTGACATATTTTGACAATAAAACTGTCATTTATGATTTTAAGTAGGCCTATGGAGGAAGTGTGTCTTCAATGCTCAGTCAAGATCTCTATACAAAAAGAATTAATTCCCATTCTACAATACAATATTGATGTAGAGTCATCATTATCCTCAAGCATTAAGGAGAAAGTCACCAGTAAAGTCTAAGCTTTCTTCATCCTTCTAGAAGGTTCATCAGAAGTAGTTGTCATTTCACAATACAATGTTGACTTAATTTGACAATACAACTGTCATTTCTGATTTTAAGTAGGGGCCTGTGGAGGAAGTGTGTCTTCAATCTCCAGACAAGGCAACAACAACAAAAAGTTGTGTTGCCCTCACAAGCCTAAAATCGGGAAGGTTTTTTTTTAATTTTTCTTTTTAATTTTACCAAATTAATGATTTTATACCTATTATTTCAGTCAACATGTGTGAAGATACTAAGGAAAAACGCTTACTGGATGTATTTTCAACCCAATTGTGAATATTTTGGTTTCTTGCCTATCTCTGTGCAATTTAAATCTTGAAAAAAATCTTGAAAAAAAATCTAGAAAAAAAAAAAAAAAATCTTAAAAAAAAAGAGAAAAAAAGAAGAAATTCTTTACAAATTAAAAAAAAAAAAATACCTGACCAACATTCTCGAAATTTTACAAATTTACATACAATACAATGTTGACGTAGCGTTTACAATAGGATCAGCATTATCTTCAAGCCTCTAGGAACAGAGTCACCAATGAAGCCTAAGCTGTCTTCATTTATACAGAAAAATCCAATCTTTAACAAGAGAATTAACATGATTAGTGTAACTAATTTACAATACAATGTTGACATAGCATGTACAATAGGATCAGCATTATCTTCAAGCCTCTAGGAACAGAGTCACCAATGAAGCCTAAGCTTTCTTCATTTATACAGAAAAATCCAATCTTTAACAAGAGAATTAGCATGATTAGTAACTAATTTACAATACAATGTTGACGTAGCGTTTACAATAGGATCAGCATTATCTTCAAGCCTCTAGGAACAGAGTCACCAATGAAGCCTAAGCTTTCTTCATTTATACAGAAAAATCCAATCTTTAACAAGAGAATTAGCATGATAATAGTAACTAATTTACAATACAATGTTGACGTAGCGTGTACAATAGGATCAGCATTATCTTCAAGTCTCTAGGAACAGAGTCACCAATGAAGCTTGAGCTTTCTTCATTTATACAGACAAATTCAATCTTTAACAAGAGAATTAGCATGATTTAATGTACAAGACAATGTTGACATAGATTTTCTAGCAGAATCAACATTATCGTCAAGATTCCAGGAAAAGAGTCACCTGCTGGTCTAAGCTTTGAATTAGGCCAAAAAAAATAAATTGTTATGTTGTCCTCGACAGCTTTCAGAGAGGAGGGGCGGGCGGGCGGATTTTTTTAATTTTATTTTTAATTTTTATTTTACCAGCAGAAGCTCAAAGTTCAGCCAACAAGAAGTTAAAATCACTCTAAGAGCCGCACATATATGTTATAAACACTTAATTTAATATTAATGCCATTTAAACTGGTTAAAAAAAAATCTGAAAAAAATCTGGGAAAAAACCCTGAACAAAAAAAAAATCTGAAAAAAAACCTCGGAGCGGCCCTCAAAAAACTCGGAGCGGGCGGTCGAGGACAACATAACAATTTTTTTTGTTTTGCCTTATGTGTAGATTTCTAACATAAAGAGACCAGTTCTCAACCGAAAAGAGTTATTACCCATTTGACAAAACTTTTGTTTAGATGGATATTGTAATAAAAAATGATTAAAAGATTGTAAATGTGGGCCAAATCTTCATTACCAAGAAATAAGTTTTCTTAGGGCATCGGCAAAAATAATATCTGGACACACTTTAAATTTATTTGAGATCATTTAAGATTATTATAGCTTATTACAATGACAATTTTCGTGATTTTTGATTGTTCTATAAAATGGGGGTTCTTAATGCTTTCCATGCAGCAGGCGGCTGCAGACGACATTCCAACATTTTACAAAATGTTTCAAAAATGTCAAATTTTTTGAATTCCATTGCCATATTTGGAATCACCATGAGAAATGCATTGAAATAAGTACAAACATGCCTAGTATTGGTTCAGTAATCCTTGAGGTAGACCATGAAAGTTGGGAAAGGATTTTGACAAATCTGTTTTGTATAATCAGTCTGGGCCGATTTCCCATTCAGGAAGCATTCCTGAACTAGAAGTATTACCCATAATGCAATGTGATATTTTTGGTTAGTCCTCTACAGGAACCCGCTTTTCATAAGGCTTAGAGTTAGAGAACTGTAGCATAAAATTAAACCTAGACCTATTTCAATATGAGTGAAACATTGTTGCTCTCAGCGTTCAGTGGCTCATTTTAAGCTCGTTATTTTGATTTGAGGGTCTATGAAGTGGACTACAAACTAAAATGGATAATCGATTCGTTATTTTAATTTGCGACATACTCAAACTTGGTAAATGAAAGATCATACAATTATCTAAACAATTGTCTAAGGAAAAATAAGTTATCATGTACTTTTTCAAATAAATGAATTTGAATATTTAATGAGGTATAAATCAGCCCAATTTCTTAATTACAATAAATTAGGAAAATCACCACAATTATATCTATTAATTATAACTAAACAGTTTATCTTATATCTTGACTCATTTACTGATCTTCATTGATTCAAAGATCCATCATATTTGGTTAAAATAAATAAATTGGTCTTTTTGGTATTACCATTACAAATACTTTACAATATATACATTCGTAAGGGATTATGGGTAATACTTCCAGATCAGGAATGCTTCCTGAACGGGAAATCGGCCCGGACTGATAAAGGTAAAACCACCGGGCATGGAAAGTGTTAAGAGCTAGCAGAAGAGGGTGAAAAAGGGGGTCTTTAGGGTGGCACATACCTATACCCCTTTCTAATGTTAGTGCCCCCCCCCCCCCCCCCCCCCCCCCACCCCCATAGAACATTAACTGTAAACCATAGGTTATTCCCCCGTTATTAGGAATCATATCATTCTGTAATATAGAAGATGATTTATATTTATGATCAGAAATGTAAATCTGCAAGATAATATGCTTTCATAAAATGTTTAAAAAACAATGATAGAGGGTGGTGTCCCCTGGAAAAGATCGCATAATATGCCTTTAACCATCAATTGCTCTTAACAGCAATATTGCACTTTTAGTGAAGGCTTCTTTCACTTTCACTTTTTTAAGCCTATTGAGTCTTATCAAGATAAGAATCATGAATATTATTGCAATAAAGCTAACATAAGTGGCATTTTACAAATACACTGTTTACTTAGATAGTTGAAAAGGTACTTAAAAGTAAAATAAACCCCGTTATTTATATTCAATTAAGCATGTAGATAAGAGATAACACCCAGGAAGTCCATGTCATGTCATCTAAAGTAACTAACAGGATTTGATGTACAAATATTTCAACGATTCTCAAGTACAACATACCTGAAGTTTAGCAAGGGCCAAGGGAAAAGTTTGTTGCGTTGCCTGAAAAGAAAATGTGTGTAGCTTGGTTTGGAATATTGCTAAAAGTTCCTATTGTAGACATGCAGTGGTAGGGTGTACTATATTATGTATTAAGGAACTCTTAATCTTATGTTAGCTAAAACTTTATGTCCTCTTCAACATGAGTATCATCAGCTGACACATGACTAGTACAGTCAGTAAGATCGAATTAAAATATGCGAATTTTTAAATTCGTGTCCGACTATGGGGGCCGCCATTTTGTTTTAAAAGTATATTAGTGTCCCGGATGTACACAGTTAAGTATATAGCAATTCAAGGTTATTTTGGCTGCGGGAAAATTCTATTAATTCGGGGTATGTTAAAACTTGTGAATCCGATAGTTAAATGTATTTACTAACGTTTCACCGACGGCAAGAAAAATCTATCGAAGGAAAAAGGAGTAAAACGTGATTTTAAACCAAAAAATGGGAACAAATTCGTTCGTGTAAGAGGTGGTTTTGTAATTAAAAATAACGTCATTTGTTTTTCGGGGTCAATTGAACGCACAAAATATCATCTGGAATCGAGTTTAAGTCAAATCTAGTTTGTTTAATGATAAACTGGGCACTCCATGTATGAAAAGGTAAAAAACAGGCGTTATTAGCAGCAACTATAATGACGTTATTTTAAAAATGGCGGCCTCCATGAATTCACCGCACGAATTTAAAATTCGTATTTTTTTTATTCGATCTTACTAACTGTAGTAAGTCAAGTAACAAAAATAAAGTGTTTCTCGTCCGGACTTTTTTTAAAAATCAGTGAGGGCGTCCTTTACTATTTGTTATTTTTTGATTTTTTGTTATTTTTCAGAAGCCAAAATTACAAATCACAAGCTTTTTGCAAGAATTGTTTCAATATTCGTATCACTATCTATGCCAACAAGTGTTTCTCGCGTCTTTTTTCATTGAAATATAGTTGAAAATGACGGACACACTACAAAGACAGGCATGATTTTGGATTTCTTTTTCGAACTTTTTTTGGAAATTGTTTGGAATTTTTGAAAATAACAAATAACAAAAATATTGGTGCGACGTCAAAAATCGGTGTGGGCGGGGACGAGAAACACATATTTTTTGTTACTTGGCCTTAAATGGGTTTTTTTTTCTTTCAGTATTCCTATTAGGCCACACACAAAAATGTTGTGTTGCCCTCAAGTGCCAAAATCTTGATGTTTGGGTGGTCGGTTGATTTTCCTACTTCTTTTTTCTTCTTTTTTTAGCTGACAAATGTAACTGACAGACCATAGTTCATGTCAAGACAAAATTGGTACTAATGTTTCTAGTGTGATAATAGGTGTTTTTTTAATTATTCAAGCGAACTTATTCATTTCAAGCAGAAAATAGTGATATTTTGACCCTTTGGTAACATTTGAATCTGTAAAAAAAAGGTTATTTAACCCTAATTTTTAGGTCGTCCGTAGGAAGAGACCTTATGGCAGCATCCTTCGTGTATGTAGTCTGTGTCGGGGTGTGTGTGTCAACAATTTGGTATACACTTTTTGTTTTGTCCATTTCTTTTCCATACAATGACCAATTGCAATCAAACTTCGGTCATAGATGCAACATGGAAACCTTCATATGTTAATGAGGTCAAAGGTCACATACCAAGGTCAAAGGTCATCTGAGGTCAAGATGTAAAATTTAGTACACACTTTTTGTATTGTCCATTTCTTTTCCATACAATGACCAATTGCAACCAAACTTCAGTCATAGATGCAAAATGGAAACCTTTATATGTTAATGAGGTCAAAGGTCACATACCAAGGTCAAGGGTCATCTGAGGTCAAGATGTAAAATTTAGTATACACTTTTTGTATTGTCCATTTCTTTTCCATACAATGACCAATTGCAACCAAACTTCGGTCATAGATGCAACATGGAAACCTTCATATGTTAATGAGGTTAAAGGTCACATACCAAGGTCAAAGGTCATCTGAGGTCATGATGTAAAATTTAGTACACACTTTTTGTATTGTCCATTTCTTTTCCATACAATGACCAATTGCAACCAAACTTCGGTCATAGATGCATCATGGAAACCTTCATATGTTCATGAGGTCAAAGGTCACATACCAAGGTCAAAGGTCATCTGAGGTCAAGATGTAAAATTTAGTACACACTTTTTGTATTGTCCATTTTTTGTCCATACAATGACCAATTGCAACCAAACCTTGGTCATAGATGCAACATGAAAACCTTTATATGTTAATGAGTTAAAAGGTCACATACCAAGGTCAAGATGTAAAATTAAGTACACACTTTTTGTCTTGTCCATTTCTTTTCCATACAATGACCAATTGCAACCAAACTTGGGTCATAGATGCAATATGGAAACCTTCATATGTTAATGAGGTCAAAGGTCACATACCAAGGTCAAAGGTCATCTGAGGTCAAGATGTAAAATTGGCTGCATATGTAAAATTGATTACATTTAAACAGATGAAGTACAATTGCAACCAAACTACCCATATAAACGGACGACCTACTTGGGACCGCTGTCCCTATTTTTAGATTTTAGGGTCAGTCGCTGAGGGCATGACACAAAAATAATACAATAAATACTTGTCTTAAGATGAGTGTTTTGATGGGTGGAGTTGCAACTGGCCGGCCACAATGATGAGAATCATGCGGTGGACGAACCTGCCCCTAGGGTGTACACTCCCCACTCTCCCCTATTATAGAGACACATCACTAGTAACTTTAAAGGCATATTACGTGATCTTTTCCAAGTAGCTCCCTCTATCATTGATTTTTAACTATGAAAGCAGTCGAAGCAGATTTTCTTGCAGATTTGCATTTTTGATCATAAATCATAAAGTTCTTCTAAGTTACAAATTGATACGATTCCTAATTACTTCAAAATCATGGTTTGAAAATAGATTGTACCGAGCGGTGCAATCTATTTTTTCAAATTTTACTCTAAATTCACTCTAAAACTATGATTTTGAGGTTATTAGGAATTGTATCGCTCTGTTACTTGAACTATATTTATGATTTATGATCAGAAAAGTAAATCTGCAAGAAAATCTGCTTCCAAATTTCTTTTCGAGGATTGAGGGTGTCCCCTGGAAAAGATCACATAATATACCTTTAAAGTGTATCCAAACAGGACAAACAAATCAACAAATAAACACACTAAAAAACACAAAAGACATAAATAAACCCGCTCACATTCCACTTCCTAATCTGGCTTTTTCAGTCTGAAAATGTTTACCTTCTAAAAAGAAACGCAACAAAAATGTATTTAGGCCTAGACTTGGATCAGGCTACCTTGCACTTTACAATGTTTCATGTTTGATTGTTTCTATTGACACTATGGATAGGAAATGCCATAGTTTAATAAAACCACATCAAAAGGCTTACTCAATGAGGTAATGTAATCTGATATTGATGACATCATTAATTACTTCCTCATTAGAGTGGGATTAGGACCATTAGATTGGGCTATTAACATGATTAAACACTACTGGTGGTAAATAAGTGGATTATAGGCGTTAACAAATAATCTTTTGGAGATAAAGGAATTCTAAATTGTTACAATGCTTTGAATTGTTTAAATATGAAAAATTGAGTGCAATAATATAGTCTTTTATGTTTGGGTGAAGGACGGTGTTCTGCGAGTTGAAATGTACAAGTTGAGAGTTAGATTTGGGGCGTTATTGAGTTGTCAAATACGAGTTGCGAGTTCCTCATATTTGCAAGTTGATGTTATGACTACAATAATGGTGGTGGTGGTGTGGTGTGGTGTGGTGTGGTGTGGTGTGGTGTGGTGTGGTGTGGTGTTAATGTTAATGTATTAATAAGAAATAGCTGCTTTGCATTAATATCTGCTTTTATATATGCTATCGACCCGAGAACCAAATGTTGATTGTACTTGTTTAAGATCAAATGTGCATTTTACTACGGCCAAGCCTACCTCCAAGTGCATGTTCGGACGGTTTTCGATGACATAATCAATCAAGCACATACAGTGAACGCAGTATACTGCGCGAAAAAGCCTGGCTTGCCTATGGATTCAGGGGCCGGAGGTACCTTGTTCGATCGCCAGTCGGGTCACTGCGAAATATTTGTCGGTTTTTCTGCCAAAATTGCGATATCGGTTATAAACCTGGTTGGGGGGATAGGGTTAATGATAGTTGTCAGGATAGTATTTTCCAAAGGTAAAACTTGCTGATTTGTTAGTAAACTTTTGTTCTGATTAAGAAGTGGTTTTTTGGTTTATTGCAGAATTAATTTATCTAACATGGCTAACTCATTGATGGTGTGGCTCTTGCTTCTTGTTTGTTTTTAAACAACTTGAGGGCAGAGGGAGCACTGTACCATGAAACTTCATAGGATGGATAATTGAACACAAAATGATGCATTGTTATATTTTAAACCATCCAAAGATGTAACAGGACTGACCACACACACCAGCCAGCACAGCGTGCATCCCATTCTAATAGACTGTCAACTATGGGCGTACTTATTAATCGAACAATAACTCGGGTATAGTTACATTTAATTAACCTTAAACACAAGAGGGAGTGTTCAGTATAATCCTAAAATGACTAGTAATCAATTAAGCATATACCTTGTGAAAATTAAAGTCATGTCAGGATGTGGTTTTTGGACGTCAAAATTCCAACATTTTTTTAGGTCGTCCATTCGGGTGGTCCTGCTTGTCAAGATATTGAAGTTGAAATTTTGATACCTAAATATGTGCGAAATCAATGGCAATTTTCTATTGTACTGTTTGGGTGGCATTTCACGTATGTTGTTTGAAGTTTCAAATGCCAGTCATGTCCTCTTGTGTCAATTTGCCTGATACAGTGAGTTATTTTAAATAAATAAATTTTTAAAAAATAAAAAATAAAAAAAAATAAAAAAAATAAATAAAAAAATAAAAAAATAAAAAAATAATAAAAAATAAATAAATAAATAAATAAATAAATAAATAAATAAATAAATAAATAAATAAATAAATAAATAAATACATCAATACATCAATACATCAATACATCAATACATCAATACTTCAATAATACTTCAATAGTTCAATACTTCAATACATCAATACATCAATACATCAATACATCAATACATCAATACTTTAATACTTTAATACTTTAATACTTTAATACTTTAATACTTTAATACTTTAATACTTTAATACATAATACTTTAATACATCAATACATCAATACATCAATACATCAAATACATCAATACATCAATAAAAAATAAATAAATAAATTTAAAAAAAAAAATAATAATAATAATAATAAAAAAATTAAAAAAATTAAAAAAATTAAAAATTAAAATTAAAATTAAAATTAAAATTCAAAATTCAAAATTCAAAATTCACAAATCACAAATCACAAATCACAAATCACAAATCACAAATCACAAATCACAAATCACAAATCACAAATCACAAATCACAAATCACAAATCACAAATCACAAATCACAAATCACAAATCACAAATCACAAATCACAAATCACAAATCACAAATCACAAATCACAAATCACAAATCACAAATCACAAATCACAAATCACAAATCACAAATTACAAATTACAAATACAAATTACAAATACAAATACTCCGAGTGTCACGCTTACGCGATCATCGGACAAAATACCGGGAACCACAAATTAATAATTACAAATTACAAATTACAAATTACAAATTACAAATTACAAATTACAAATTACAAATTACAATATTCAATATTCAATTACAAATACAAATACTCCGAGTGTCACGCTTACGCGATCATCCGGACAAAATACCGGGAACCACATGTTAATGCGGACGTGGGTGTAGAAGGTGAAGTTATTGCGCACCTTCTAATCTACACCCACGTCCGGATTAACTAATGTGGTTCCCGGTATTTACAGAATAGCAACCAGTTGTCTGATAATCACGTAAGCGTGAATAAATAAATAAATATATATATTATTAAACATTAACATTTTTATTCAATTTCCTTTTGGCCTATTTATTTTTTTAAACTTATTTATTCATCAATTTATGTATCAACATACATACAAACAAGGACATTTTTATTCAATTTCCTTTTGGCCTATTTATTTTTTTAAACTTATTTATTCATCAATTTATGTATCAACATATTCATTTTAAAAGACAAACAAAAACCTGCAAACAGACAAGCCAAAATTACTTATTTATTCATCAGTTTATTTATGTATCTACATATTCATTCCTTTTAATTAATTGATTAAATTTATTACACATTTTATTTATTTTATTTTAATATAATGTCATCTTAAAAGATGACATTTTTAGAATATATGCAAAATTTGACATTTTAAAACTACAAATGTTGATATTTTTATTGGGCCTGATGAAAAACCAATCCCACATTCCACAAATCCACTAATGATACCGCATGTGCCGTCTAAATCACTTATTAATTGGTTTAATTCATGAGTTCAGTGGTTTATTTAGCACTAAGAAAAAAATGAAAGATGCCAAATTTAATTTTGAAAAAGAAAAAAAAATTGATATAGAGATTGATCTTTGATCTCCTATTCAACAGGCAGGAAGCCATTGTAAAGTTTCTACTTGTTGGGTGGCATTATGGATTTGTGTCGGGAAGAATTATGTCAACTGTCAAAGCCAAGAATGGCTAATATCCAAACTATGTTTGGTATTTTCATTTTAAAACTGGTAATCAATAATCCATCATAAGTGTAAGAAGTTCACACAAAAGGAAAGGAAGTAATTTTAAAGTCCAATAGTTTTTTGTCTAATAGGGCCAACAACAAAAAATTGTTATGTTGTCCTCAACCGCCCGCTCTGATTTTTTTTTTTTTTTTTAATTTTTTTTTTTTTTAAATCAGATTTTTTTTTTCCAGATTTTTTTCTTTTTCTTCAGATTTTTTTTTCAGATTTTTTTTTTTTTTTTCAGATTTTTTTTTTAACAGTTTAAATGGCATTTAATATTAAATTAAGTGTTTATAACATATATGTGCGACTCTCAGAGTGATTTCAACTTCTTGTTGGCTGAACTTTGAGCTTCCGCTGGTAAAAGATTTTTTTTTTTTTAAATCCGCCCGCCCGCCCCTCCTCTGAAAGCTGTGGAGGACAACATAACAATTTTTTTTTGGCCTAGTGATAAGATTTTAAAGGCTCTAGGGTTAATTACAGATTTTTAATCCATTGTCATGTGTAGAAGCAGTTCGCCATAACAGAAGGGAAGGCTTCCAAGTTGCAAATTGAAGTCACTTTCTAGACTCCGTTAGGGACGCACCATTAGATTTTCAGGGGGGGGGGGGCGGGGTAGGAAGTTTTTGGAGAAAAAAAATTCCCCCTCTAAGGAGGCCAAAAAACAAAATTCCCCCTGATGAGTAAAAAATTTTAAAAAACTCTACCCCCACCCAACTCAATATGAATGAATATGCTGTATCTGTTGAAAGGATGGACGGATTGACTTCAAACCTTCAGTGATAGGTAGGCCATGGTCAAACACTGTAGCTGCTTGTTTGGGGGTCTAATTTGCAAAGGTCATCTGAGGTCAAAGGTCATTTAGAGGTCAAATCGTAAAAGTTGCCCGATTGACTTCAAACTTGGAGAAAAGAAACATGAACACCGGGTGAACATGTTTAAAATAAATTAGAGGTCATCCAAGGTCATCTGAGGTCAAAGGTCATCCAGAGGTCAAATCGTAAAAGTTGCCCGATTGACGTCAAACTTAGAGACAAGAAACATGAACACCGGGTGAACATGTCTAAAATAAATTAGAGGTCATCTGAGGTCAAAGGTCATCCAGAGGTCATATCGTAAAAGTTGCCCGATTGACGTCAAACTTGGAGACAAGAAACATGAACACCAGGTGAACATGTCTAAATTAAATTAGAGGTCATCTGAGGTCAAAGGTCATCCAGAGGTCAAATCGTAAAAGTTGCCCGATTGACGTCAAACTTGGAGACAAGAAACATGAACACCGGGTGAACATGTCTAAAATAAATTAGAGGTCATCTGAGGTCAAAGGTCATCCAGAGGTCAAATCATAAAAGTTGCCCGATCGACGTCAAACTTGGAGACAAGAAACATGAACACTGGGGAATATGTCTAAAATAAATTAGAGGTCATCCGAGGTCAACGGTCATTAGAGGTTAACCAAGGTCAAAGGTCAACAAGGGGTTAATTTGTGCAATGAACACCGTGGGAACATGTAAAAAATAATTAGAGGTCATCTGAGGTCAAAGGTCATCCAGAGGTCAAATCGTTAAAGTTGACCGATTGACCTCAAACTTGGAGAAAAGAAACATGAACACCGGGGGAACATGACCCATATATGACCGTTGACCTCATTTAGTTGATCGCCCAGCCAAGGGGATTCGCAAGTCGTGACTTGCAGTATTTTTATTTTTGCGGTAGCTGCTTGGAGTGCAAAAAGCGCAAAAATGTCCATGTTTACAGTATTTTGTGCATGTTGCTGATTGGGGCTGTTCCATCGCTTAATATGTAGTTACGGTTTTTATGCAATAACTATCACTAGTAGTATCAGTTTCAGCGCAAAGGGGAATTAATAAGGCGAACTCAAGTTCAATCAAGTTCACTCAAATCAATTAAGTGTGATGCCACAAATACAAGTAAACAAATACCATGACCACAGCTTGACTTGGACTAAATCTACACTCCCTCCATCCGGCATACGTCCTCGATCATTGTTGTTCGTGTATAGAGCGTTTTAGTAATGATACTGTGCACACTAATGATGAAATTAGCGGTGTACCTGGAAGAAACAGGTTATGTTTACTGCGATATCGATCAGTTTTGTGAAATTGTCAGCAAAGTAGGTCATATACCTTGGATCAAAGTGTCAGAAATGTGTAAATGTAAATATTTATACTGCAGTAACACTGGTCATTGGCCGCCAAGTTTGAAAGGTGTAATTAATAAAGGTTACTTAGTGGATATGAGGTCATGGAGAGATGTGCAGTAAAAATAGGGTCCCATTCCCATTTTGACCTCTCTGGTAAATGAATTACAATTTTCATAACCATTTGTGGTGAATGAATGGGTCTAAAATGCTTGTTTTTACACAAATTTTAGCCAAATCTGTCAAATCTGTAGGAAAATTATGGGATGTTGGTAAATATATGGTGGGTCCATTTTGCCCCCCCCCCCCCCCCCCCCAGGTCCTTCCCCTTTTAACAACACATTGCCCCTTCCCCTATCAAAACCAATCTAAGCACCCTTTTTGGAGAAGCCTACATTGTTCCTAAACACTTCTGGTTCCGTTCCTCCTCCAGGGTATAGACATGCGGCCACATTCACTCATGACAGAGGTGCTACATCCCCCCTTCACCAAAATCCCCACAAATCCCCTGTCTATTGTAGAACCATTTGTTACCCAGGTAACTCACTTTGTTGTGTACTTGTATACATCATCAGATTGTCTTTCATCATCAATGTTAAGAAGAGATCATTTGTACTGGGAGGATGGAGTGGGAACTGGACATAGGATGTGGGTTTTTTGGCTGGGGCTTTCTATTGAAAATACCGATTTGGATTTCGGTAATGCACTTATCAATTGCATCCCCGGCCCCGGGGGACCCGGGAATAGCGGGGATTAGGGCCGGGACGTACAAATTGCCCATGTGACGTCCCGGGTACAATCGTGTACGTACGTAAGAGCTACAGTCCCGGCCCCGCTTGGCCGGAACAAAGTGTATACAGTCCCGGCCACCCATTTCCCAGGACAAAGTATTCACCCGGCTACAGTCCCAAGGTCGCTTATTTCTTTTTGCAACCATAACGGAATGCATTTCTATATGTTCCCTATGTGTTATTAGGCTTATTTCGTCAAGCGCATCGCATCTCTAGCTTATTTATAGCAAGCGCCCGGGGTGTACATTTGTGTACCTTAGCGTACGTCCCCGCTACACGCCCCGGCTAGCGGGGGCACAGTTTGTACGTCCGCGTACACTCCCCCGCATAGCCGGGCATCATTTTTTGTACACTCATGTACGGTCCCCGCATGGTCCCCGCCATGCCCCGGGTCCCCGGGGGCCGGGCTTGCAATTGATAAGTGCATAAAGGTTGTTAGAATTTTGTAGGGGCATAACAGGTCTGTCCATTCCTTCCATTGTAGAAACATGTGTTGCCAGGGTAACCATTAACAATCTTCCACAAGTGTGTATCATGGTATATTGTACAAAAACGTCATCAAATTGTCACTCATCATCAATGTTAAGAAGAAATCATTTGTACTGGGAGGATGGAGTGGGAAGTGTACATAGGATGTGGGTTATCTGGCTGGGGTTTTCTGTTATTAAAGATGACAGTTTTATACCAAGTGCGATTCGTAAAGTTTGTACTTTGTAGAATTTTGTAGGGGCATGAACTTATGTTATACTCAATTTGGTCTCTTATTTTTCCAATTTTTCAAACGTGGGTGGGTCCATTCCCTATCCCATTATAAAGGGGGTAAGTCCCACCTAAAATTTGATCACGTTTGTTTGCATAACTCTACACAAAATAAGACATTTTGAGAGTTTGAAACACTTATAAAAAGAAAAAACCACTTGGCTACCCATAGAAAGTTTCCCCATTTCAATATATCATTATTACTTTGCCCAACATAGTCGCATTTCCCAAAAATGATGTTTTAAGAAAAAGTGGGACTTTTCAAAATCTTATACAAGAAAGTTACAGAAATGTCTCCAGTGCTGTTCAAAATTAATTTCAATTGTCTTTATTTTCAATTAAAAGAAAGTTTTTCTTTCTTTAGCTGGTCCCTATTTGAAATTTTGAATAAATTGATTTTATTTCATGCACCACTAGTCAATAATGTCCACCATTCACGTCAATAACTTCCCTGTATCTTTTCAGAAAACATCATTTTAGGGAAATGTGATTGTTTTGGGAAAAGTAAACATGGTATTGAAAAGGGAAAACTTTGTTTGGGTAGCCAAGGGTTTTTGCTTTTCAGAAGTGTTTCAATCTTTCAAAACGTCTTATTGTGTGTGGAGTTATGCAAACAAATGTGATCAAATTTTAGGGGGACTTAATTTTTTTTACCCCTTTATATAGAGATAGAGAGAGAAGTCTTTATTCGGTTGATGCTTTTAGAAAATAAGGAAGAGCTATGTTTTTTTACATAAGATTCTTTTTACATAAGAATATTAGCTATGTCCTATGTGATTTTTTCAAATATTGAACTTGCGTTGTAGTGATTTAAGAAATACAAATATGTGTCACCTCTCATAGAAATCAAAATATAGTCATTAGTTTTGCGATACTTCGCTGATTCCAAATTTCACATATAATAAAAGTTGCCGAGTATCGCCAATTTAAAAAAAATTAAAAAAAAGCAATACAAGCAGTGCGGGCTGCTGAGACAAAGTATTACAATTTTTTGGCCTATAAATGTGAGTGCACTTTTTAGGGTACATTGCACCCAAATAGTCCCCCCTCACTATTTCTACCTCTAGGGTATATGGCCACAATCACTCATGACATAGGTGCTACCTTCCTCCTTCACCAAAATCCCCACAAATCCCCACAAATCCCCACAAATCCACTGTCTATTATAGAAACATTTGTTACCAAGGTAACAACAGTATTCATTGCACACTGATGTATACAGATCATCAAATTGTCACTCATCATCAATATCAAGAAGAAATAATTTGTACTCTGGGAGGATGGAGTGGGAAGTGTAATACTAGGATGTGGGTTTTTCTGGCTGGGGTATTCTGTTATTAAAGATGACAGTTTTATACCAAGTAAGATTCGTAAAAGTTGTAGAACTTGGTAGGGGCATGAACTTTATATGTTATACTCAAGCTGGTCTTGTAATTTTTCCAATTTTTCAAGCGAGGGTCCATTCCCATCCCATTATATAAGGATAAAGAAAGAAGTCTTTGTTTGGTTGATGCTGTTAGAAAATATGGAAGATCCTAGATTTGATTTTTTTTAAATTAAGAAAGTTGATATGAATGAGACAAGTAGAATTGGAATGGGTTTTGGAGTTCCATGGAACAAAATATCATCCCACCTCAACAACATTAATGTGAGTGCACTTTTCGGGGTACGTTGCACCCAAATAGTTTCCCCCCTCTTTCTTCCTCTAGGGTATATGTATATGGCCACATTCACTCATGACAGAGAGAGGTGCTATATCCCCCCTTCACCAAAATACCCACAAATCCCATGTCTATTATAGAACCATTTGTTACCAAGGTAACAACAGTATTCATTGCACACTGTATATAGATCATCAAATTGTCACTCATCATCAATGTTAAAGAAGAAATAATTTGTACTGGGAGGATGGAGTGGGAAGTGTACATAGGATGTGGGTTATCTGGCTGGGGTATTCTTTTGGAAAACTAGATGAGAAGTTATATACCCATTTACATTCCTTAAAGTGGTTAATCCCGATAAATCGGTCGTGCGAACTTGACAGAATGACAGATATTGAAATGTAATACTATAGATGGTTTGATAATGATGATAGAGTTTGGTTATGATATGGGATCATTGGTTGCCCACAATATTTACCTTATTAACCCGCTACCCACACTCTGCTTAGTTAAATGGTTTTGGTTTCCTATATGACTGACCGAACCTATCTAGCTACCTTTAACATGTACATAGCAACTGTCGCACACAACAATTAGCGGCCATCATGGTGAATCTCCCTTGTTATGTTTTGTGTTGCGCTAATAAAACGGAACCAGCATGTGGGTGGGTGTTTTTCGCATACATAAGAAACTCCTTTTTAGGGTGTCCAAGATGTGAAATTGTCAATTCTTGGAAGTTGCTTGTGACGCTGCTAGCGTTTAATCGGTGTTATTGATCATTTAATGTCATTGATGACTTGTTTCAAGCGTATATTTAGCGTAACTATAGTTTAAACAGTTCTAAATTGGCATGAAATATATGTTTTTTATCTCTCCGTGCGCAAAAGTAATCCAAGCATACTGGTGCAATTATGGCCAGACGCACACGGTTTTGGCCGTACGCACATGATGCAAAGTGCGCTTGATGCCTTCATGCACACCCGCATCCTTCTGTATTCATTTGCTGCTGTAAGGATGCTTTGCCAATATGGAACTGATCAAACTATTGGATGTGGGATTGATTGTAGCTTCTTCCTCTCCCCATCAACCAGTTTAATATAATGCATTTCATCGGAAGATACGCATTCATATATTTTTTGGTCATTGATAATGATAGTAGGGGAGGGCGCCACTCTGAAATATCCATATTTTTGAAGGAAACTACTGTTTGCTAGCAAAAGAAGCAAACATGAAGATGGGTTCATATGATATTTTTATCCAAGAGGTTAAAATATTCATAAAAGGGTCCAACTTTGTCATATTTTGCTCTCAAATTGTATAGATTTTTTTTTAAATTTGAGTGTCTTGTGCATGGCATTAGGAGATTGGGTCTATAGACATGATAGAGGGTGTATGTAAAAACTTTGGTCAAGCATGCATACTGCAGATCTGGCATATGGTTAGCACTAGGTCTTTGCCCATGACCTCTGCTGAGCCAAAGGTAAGGTGAATGAATCCAAGCCAAAGGATTGATGTTGAGGTGCTTACTGCATGGTGCAACTTGGACTTGCAACCTAACTTGGATCATGGACCTCTGAAGGATCTTTATAGAGTTCCATGCTTGGAATTATTTCTCACACTCCCCCAATCCGGCCAAGGCTCAAGATTATTATTTTTTTTACCTGGAGCTACTTTTTTACCAAAGTAGCGCCCGGATCACAGGATTTATTAAGCACCAGGAGCTACTTTCAGTCTACCGGGAGCTTACTTTTTATTAAATCGTATTGTCAAATCGAAATTCAATGTTTTGGGAAAGCTTCCCGATTGTCAACGGTGCTGTTTGGACAAATTATCAGCGCTCGGTTGTTTATTTCTCAGTATTACCGGGCGCTATGGCAGGAGGATGGAGGGGTAAAAATCGCCCAGCGCCCGTGTAGCAGTGTATTTTGTCTTATCTTGAGCCTTGCACTCCTCCCCTTAGTGGATTAGGCAGGCACAAAACCAGTGTTAGCTTACAGTATAATTGTATTTAGGTCCCTCCCCCTCCTCCCTAATACTCCTGCAGCATTTATTCCCACCATCCTGGACATCCCCCCTGAACCTTCTGACTTTACCCCTTCCCCCATGCCCCCATCTGAAACCTTTCATTTTTGCTCTTAGCCATCATATCGAATCAGCGCCAGCCAGCTGATACTTGAATCATCACTAGCCTGATACCCCATCAAATGATGTCATATGGTATATTAATCAAACGTAGCAAACCACACTGATTCATCTGCTGTCATCAGTCTATTTTAAGATGTCTTGTTTTGGGATTCCGGAAGTTATGACGAGGTACCCGTCCACCCCGTCTCTCTCCCTCTTATATAAATGTGCCCGAGGGGGGTTTGTGGAGGAAAATTCATAGCACGCACTGGCTGACCAAATGTATGTTCAGGTCGGGGTGATGGTTGAAACCGTTTTGGCAGGTGATTGCAACTGAATGATAGCTGCTTGGAGTCTTTTGTCCTTGCGCTTGAACTTGTAATACACAACCAGTTTCTTCCAATAGGTACAACATCTTGCTGTGCTTGTGCACAAACTATCATACATAGTACCTGGGTACTTAGTGGATATGAGGTTACGAGGAAGTGCTGCCAAATAGGGTCCCATTTTTCACCCTCTGGTAACTGGATTACCCTTTTCAAAGCCAGTTTTGGTCAATGTATGGGTCTAAAATCCTCAATTTTGCTGTTTTTCGCCGAAATGTTAGCAAAATCTGTGAAATATATAGGAAAATTATGTGTTTCTGGTAAACATATAGGTTCATTTTCTCCCAAAAATTGGCAAATGTTAATGTTTGGGCAAATGTTCATTTTGCTGGCGGCGCATCCCTACCAAAAAATATCTCACAGCTCATAGCATGGTTTCTTCCTTGATGGATTCGGTACACAATCAGTTTCTCCATAGGTGTCCACATAATACGGTTCTTCTTACTTGGCAATACAGTGCACCAAGTAACATAGCCCATGTTTTCTCAATGGTACTTGATCACATTATCAACAGGCTATTACTGCTCTGTAACAGCATGGTAACAGTCATGTTGTTTCAGTCAGATGCACCTATTTTTGCAACATAAGGCAAATTTTTGGTTTAGGAAATCCAAAGCATGTATAAACATAACCTAAAGCAGCATGGTTACTGCATGGGTACTCCAAAGTATACAAGTGTCCCAATTTCAATTGAAATTTGAATATGCACAATAAGTTTTCTCCACTTTATGGTAGGCCTAGGTATTGCTCTTGCTGAGGTATTCAGAAGCCGATTAGAACTTGCTATAAAGTTGCGTGTTAACATGATATATCCCGTCAACCTCAGTGTTGGTACATACTGTGACGCAATCAAGCGGAATGAGTCGGAGGTAGGGACTATTAATTTGGAATTACAGGTAAAAATAAGTGACAAATTCATATGTTTTACTTTGTTTTCTCAGTTGGTAAATTGTTCGTAACTTAAAAAATAGACTTTCAATTTTAGTGGGGGTTTGGACCATACTGAAGCATTTTCCACCTGCTTTGAAATGATGGACATGTGACTCATTTCGCTTGATCACATCATAAATGTGAAAAATATGGGGCCTTTGGTCCCTTTAGTGAGGTCCAAATTTGCAACTCATTTTTCAAGTCGGGAGATATTATTTCTTTTCACGGGGTACAGGTAGTATTCAGCAACAGCTTGAACGCCAAAAACCTGTATCACAATTTTGCACCAGGCTCTGAAAGTTTTATCCCTAAAAGGCATTTTTTCTGGTGCAAATTGTGATAAAATTTCGACCAAATCAATACTCGTGATTCGCAATACGATGCGCCACCAGGGGTTGTTTTGGCCAATACAATTTTTGACCTCTAGAGCGACATCACCGTTACAGTTCTAGCTACCATTGGATTGTCACGCAAGTGTGATAATAATACTGTTGAATACAGCTTCACGAATGATCCCGAAATGAGTAATACAAGGAAAATAAATCTACTATAATTGTAAATTGGTATTGGGAGGTGGGCAATCACATGTATAACCAATATATTGACATTTGAACACACAATTGTATTACATGTTTTCCTGTGTAGTGTAGGGATAGCACTGGATCAAAAATGTGAGAGGTCCCACGAAATTTTTCAGGACCCCGTAGGACTTTAAAAAACAAATTTAAGGGGTCCCCCAAGAAATTGAGGGGTCCTGAAATTTGGGTATTTGAAAATTTTACTTTTTTACGGACAGTTTTCATGAATTTATATTGTGAGCAAAGGATTATGTAATTTACAGAATTTCTCAAGGTTTCCATTTCCATATATCGTTCAATTTTGATCGGGACCCGCAAGTCTTTCCAATTTGAAACCTGATGCGTCACTACAAGAAAGTGAGAGGTCTAGGACGCGCAGACGCGTCAGAATGCGACCCCTGGTAGTGTTGTATTTGAATTGTGTGAGATTTGGATCTTGACTTTTTACCATGATGCACTACATTTTTTTGCCCCTCCAAAGCAACCGTTGGTGTCGCATTTTTCAACATCACTAAAACACTTGGAGCAGCTACAGCCATCAGGAATTCCACAACATTTTACCTGGTTTCAATATTTTGTAGGTAGTAAATTTTCACAGATGAAACATTGTTTTTTCTTTAATAAAAATATTGTTAATTGAATCACACAGAATGAAAATCTGGCTTATGATTTTATTTTCAAATGTCGAGAAAAATTATATGTTCAATCATGATGCATAACTCGGTTTTCCAAAGATGCTTCATAACATAAAATATTTGTTGCGCAAATTTAATTATCGGAAAGAGGAGTTTCAAGTTTTTAAAATACCACAATATGCCACGCTACATGTATAGCAATGCAAAACTGACGACTCAATCAATATGTGGTTGGGCCAGGGAGAAGTAATGTACAGCTTAAGGGGCTCGATGGACAATCTACCAAATTTGCATTCTTAATTTTGTTTTTAATTTAAAAACTTATAAAGAATTAATTAAAATATGTATAGTTAAGTGTTATAAGCCTTGTGGCTCGCTTAAATTAAAGTCGCACATAATTGCGACTGTATTACAGAGCTTGTATTATTGGCCTAATAATTATAGAAGGTAGCGTGTCAGCCTTCATGTGTGCATTTGAGACTAAAACAAAAAAGCTCGTAAATATGTTTCAATTTTTGTTCATATATTATCTTATCATAACATTATTTTTTTAAATAATGGCCATCAAATGTTTTGAATTCGTGAAGCGGTGTGTCAATCAACATTATTAACCGAGATATTAAAATAGTAGCCACGGTAAATAGCTAAACTTCCGATCATTAACAATCGGAGTATATAATGATAAGATAATGATAAGGGGAGGTACCAATAAGTCATGGGGTAGATGTAATTGCTTTGGTTGGAGGGGCGGGGAGGACGTTCAAAAGTGAGGACTGAAGGTAATATAATATACCACAATTTATGTACACTTGATTCTAGTTTTTGTATAGGGCATATTTTATCGAAAGCAATTGCTATAAAAATTGACATTTATTTGTTGTAAATAAACCAATGATTGTAAGCCCTAGATAGCCCCACCCTCTGCAAAATGGAGGGGTCCTAAAGGTGGATTTAGATCAATAGAAGAAATGTCCATTGGTTTATTTTTAGTGTAACTATTTGAACTACATCTATCAGTCAGTGATAAGTTATTTCAACAATTGTAAGTAACCCCTGTAATTGTTTAAGTCGGTAGTAAGTTAATATCCCCCTATAATTTGAAATCTTCAATGGCTCTTAATTTTCGCACTTATGTTCTTGATTATCATTTATTGTGTGATCAATAGATGGGGTGACAGCAATGTTTATCAACAAAACCAACGGTCGAAGGGACTGCTGGACTGTCGATACATGCTTGAGGGAACAGCATATGACCACAACACTGTCCACTATGCCTTATTGCCATTTATAATGCTTTGGCGCGAGTTTTAAAAGCATGGGTCCTAAACAAAACAGGAGGCGCGCACACCGCCAGGCAAAGAACAACTGCCGACCAATGCCCGGCGTGACGTCACATGTCACCCCATCTATATTAAATGTTTTATTAAATATGTGGTCATATTAGCCCAAGGCATCCTACGTTAAAATTCATGTTTAGGGCTCACAACACTAAATCACTCCTTGTTTTATGTAATGGTAGTAAGTCCCTGCAAAAACAAAAACAGATTTTGTGATTAATTGGGGTCCTTTGGGAATCAGTTTGGTGTGAGGGTAGCAATAAATACAATGAAATATAATCTCTTGTTCTTTGTTCAGAATATTGCAAAATTTTGATTTTTGATTTTACAGAACATTTATCACATGGATGAATACACTTTCCCAGAGGCGGTCAGGAGGCGAGCATTCGAGCTGAAAATAGGGGTGGCGCTTTTTATCGTAAAATCTAATTGGATGGCGTAACACTTTTTGATGATTTGTATTAAAATATAAAGCATGATCTTTGACGGCAAGCATTCCCGACATGCCAAATGTGGGTACTAACTAAGGACAGATAAATGAGGCTGATTTGTGCCTAAATTAAAACCCTAATTCCAAATTATTTATGATATACTGTTGTGTCTTTTGATTTATGATTTAAAGACAGTTGAAAGTATTCTTTTAAAAAATGAAAATTCACCTTTTACAATAATTAGAAGAATTGAAAGAAAAGATATATTTCTTGTAAAAATGGGGAAATCTTTAATAAATTTCAGGTTAATTCCATTTTAAATTGTTTTTGAATGAAAGGGAATTTTAGCTCTGAAGTAGCGAGATGGGATCATTTGTCAAGGGTGTGTCTCCTGCAGTGGTGTAACTAGGGTCTCCAATTTGTGGGGTGGGGGAGGGGGCAGGGCTGTAATCAGGGGGGTCATAACCGACTACTTTTTGTTAATATACATTTCATTTAGGGGGCATCAGGGGAGCCTTCCGGCAGGAGGGAGGAGGGCAAATGCCCCTGCTGCCCCCTCTAGTAATATGCCACTGGTCAACCATCTGATCAAATTTACTCTGCCCCATCAAGACCCATTGAGATTTTGATATTAGAAGGAAGCCCATCTCATTGCTCCTGCAGAATCTTAGGCCTGAGAGATGTTTCGCTTAGAACGCTACAAACAATAAGGCCAAAACAAACAAAAGTTGTGTTCATTTTATTATTTTTCTTCATTTTGTTAGATTTAAATTTGATCTTTAACCCTAACACTCTTGAGTACTACGAATTACTACGATGCGGTGTGCTTGTGGCATATACATGGAAAAATAAACTCTGCCATGCATGGTCCCCCCCCCCCCCCCCCCCCCCCCTTATACTAAATGTTACTATTTCTTGCTTGAAATTAATAAATAAGCTTAAATAAATGTTTTTTAGACTATAATCACACTAGAAACATTAGTTTAAATTGACTTAGGGCCTATACCAATTTTGTCTCAACATAAACCATTTATTTTTTAGCCAAGAAAAAAAACCTGAATGACCGACCGATTTAAAATATTTAGCACTTGAGGGCAACACAACTTCTTTCTTTTTTGGCCTAAGATTTTTAGCACTTGAGGGCAACACAACTTCTTTCTTTTTTGGCCTAAGATAGTGAATTGTCATAAGTGGGATTCAACACTTGGTGTTTCTGTTCTGTTCTATGTGAGAACATTTTCAAAGAATTGTTGCTTCATCAACACATTTTGGAACCAGGCTTTATTTGTGGTCTATAGCTGGTAGAATAGAAAACACTCTATGAACAAATTGGGTCTAAATTAGGTCACCCACCTTATCAACAATATTTTCAATTTCATTATGATCACATCCCTTCACACACAAAAATTAGGATCCCTGCCTCCCCCTAGTGTCCACTCCTTCCCCTTTAGGCTGTTACCTTTCTTCTGTGGCATAACTAGATGGGGCATACCTTTCTTCAGTGCCCCCCCCCCCCCCCCCCCCCCCCTCCCCAGTGAAATGACAAACTATTTGTATTATATACAAAAAATAACAAAGAAGCTGCATCGGCATTAAATAATTAATCGGCATTAAAAAAGGTCGGTTATGCCCCCCCCTGATGACAGGCCTGTCCCCCCCCCCCCCCCACATGCCCCCACCCCCAATTGAAGGGGAAAACCCTAATTACGCCACTGCCTTTCTTGTTTTCTTTCTTTTCTTTTCTTTTCTTTTTTTTCTCTCTTTTTTTTTTGGGGGGGGGGGGGGGGGGCGGGAAAGATCTGTAATATTGGA
>CM069448.1:56087398-56110230 GCA_035610835.1 Ophiura sarsii
AAATAGAGGTATTGAAAAGACTTCCTATTTTAAAAGGCTACAAAACACTTGTTTGGTTATCTTTTACCCGGGGGGGGGGGGGCACTGACATTGGAAAAGGGTATAGGTATGTGCCCCGCTGAAGACCCCCTTTTTCACCCTCTGCTGCTAGCTCTTATGACCCCCTTTTGAGCCTGCATCAGTTCTTATGACCCCAATTTCATTGAAAATTCAAAAATCGCGAAATTTTGCGCTCCAAAGCCCCAATTCTTCGGAAATTTTGCATTCGAAAACCAAAAGAAAAAAAATCAAAAATGTGCGTTCTTGCTATTCAAAATTGAACTATGGGCCAGTTCTCAAGACATTTTTTTTATTTAAATAAGTTCCTAAGACTCTATTTTTCTTCATAAAATCCACTCAGTTCAGTTCTTTAGCCCCCTTTTTGAGAACCCGGGCGGCATACCCCTACCCAAATAAAAGTTGAGTGCCCCCCCCCCCCCCCCCCCCACCGGATCTTTTACAGCACACCCATAATTTTCAAAATTGGGAACTTAACAACTTTCCCCTCAAATTTCTAGTGTAAAAAAGACAATGATTCAATTTGACTTTCTTCCTTTTTCTTTCTTGATTTTGAGAGTTAGAGTGAGAGTTATGACTTGACTTGACTCTGTTTCAGTTTATTTTTAAATAATTGACAATTGACTTGCTCTAACACTAATCCAAGACTTGCCTTGACTGAAGTCACTTTTCCAAAACGACTCGAATTTACTTAATTCTGGTGCACTGACTGAAGTAAATTGACTGAAGTAAATTGCATCTAAACAAAATTCGATTTTCACAATCATATATTATGCCTATAAGATTGACCTGAAAAAACCCCTTTAGTTTCATGTTCAGTATGACTTGAACAAAATCAGTGACTCACTTGCCTTTGCCTCAAGCCGTTTTGATATATTTGGGATGGGGGAATGGAGGAGGAAGTGTCAAAATTATGGGGGTGGAGACAATTTAGGAGGGGGATGAGGACATGCCCATTTTCTATGTGGCGCTTGGCAGATTTTAGGGGGGGGGGGGCATGTCCCCCTTGTCCCGAATGAGTCTTTTCAACTGGTGGTGGGGATCGTGCCCCCTCCCCCTCGGACACCCCTTCTGCTACCTATGGATGTGGCAGGAGAATCTAAGGCAAAACTAAGGTGGGCAGGTTGTCAATTATAAATAAGTATTGATGCCCATCAATTGCTGGCCCAATTTCAACTTGATGTTTTCTATTCTACATGATGGGTCTTTTTAAAATAGTCGTATTTCAAAGTTTGATTTGCATAACTCCAATGGCTCTTATTTTAGAAGCACATCGTGACTTTGCCCATTGAATACACAAACTGGCCCGGTGGTTAGCCACCTTTGGCAGTAATTCACTTCATTTTGGCCTATAACATCTAAATGGAACATATCTTGCGCCAAACATATTACAGAAATAATGAGAACAATATGTGGTTTCTTCTGATATCAAAATATGTTGATGGGCAAATAAAGCTTAAGTGATCGGAACATCCACCTTTAATGTCTTAATTTGTTTTGTTTATTTCATGTAGGTTAAGATGGGTGAGATAGAAAGGTTTGCCTTCTATGAGAGAGCTAAGAAAGCATATGCTGTAGTAGCTACTGGGTAAGAAAACTTGTTTTATCATCACACATGGTTTCTACTCGTGTTTAATTGTCCTGTTCCGGCCAGCGTTTTTTGTCCTTGGGCAAGGCACTCCTCTTCACCAGGTGTATAAAAGGGTACCGGCATTAATTAATGTTGGGAAGATAAAACAGACTTGTTGTGCAGGAGGGTTGCTGCAAACCCCCACAGCAAAAATTACAAGAAGTCTGGCCCAAACGCCAAGGAAAGATAGATGGGCACTAATCGCGCAAGGTTAGCTCGGCACGACACTTTTCTTACTTCTAGCGCCTTGGAATAGGCTGCGTAGATAGATGGCGCTTTATAACCCTAACCTTCCTAGACACTACGATTCACTACGGCCAAAACAATGTCCACGAGCATGCTACAGCATTTATTCGATGACGTCATTGTCCAAGCTGATATGTGGGTACAAAACAGCTTAGCTCGGTGGTTAGGGATGCGGCGGTGGTGATCGGAAGGTACGAGGGTCGAATCCTGTGGGTTTCTTGGCTATTTGTTGGGTAAAAAAATCATACTTTGTCCCCTCCCCCGGTTTCCACACAAAAACATAGCCTGGCTGATTAGGGTTCAAATTCATTATAATTATTAGTAGTAATAGTATTATCAGCACAAAACTATCCTTAAGGCGACAGAGAACAATGCGTTTTATTCCGTCTTTTGTTTGTTAGGGCGAAATCTATTGTTTAAAATGACGTTAAGGCAAAATTTTAAACAAAAGAATTTCGCCTTAAGGGGCAAAAAATGATGATTATTATAACCATGTACCACAATGCAGCAGTGTACAAAGACATTTGATTGACAAGTGCTTTCTTATTTGTTTGTTTGTTTGTTTGTTTGTCTTGGTGTTTGTTTGTTTGTTATTTGTTTGTCTGTTCTTTTGTTCATTTATTATCTATTTCTTTGTTGGTTAGTTTTTGTATTTGTATAATTGTTATTGAAAAAAAAATTCAAGTCATATTGAGGTCGCCTCAAGCCATATGAGGACTTGCGGGAAATGGCACCAGAACGTTCATTGTGTTTTCTGCGATCTGCCACAGGCAATACCTGTCTTGTTGTGCCAGCCAGCCATAAACGCATTGGAGCTAGCATCTTTGCTGTGGCTGGCCCTACACTATGGAGTAACACTCCATCCACCTTAAGATCCAGCAGCAGTATCATAACCTTCAAGCGTAACTTTCTGTACATTCTCCCCCATTCGTTCCATTCAAAGTATGATGCCTGGGATACATTGTATCGTAATGTTATATTTTTGTTAAGCGCTGTGATCATATTTTTTAAGCACCCCTATTATTATTATTATTATTATATTCTACCTAGCTTAATGACTAATTTGGATGTATCTCTTTTTTAAATTTCTTATTTTTATTTTATAAATTTTATATTTTAAATAACACAGAGAGAAAGCATTGTACGGTAATATCATCCTGAAGAAGGGTGTCATATCGGAGGGGCAAAGCTGAGAGGATGTCACCATGGAGACAGCAATGAGATGAAGAAGAGCTTGCTCAGGATTATCATGAAAATGAACATTCCATACTGGACATGCATAGTTTTTAATGAAATCTTTGTAGTCTCTTTGGTTTTGGATAGAACTAATAACATAGATAACATATTGATTGAATGACTTGGTCGAATTATCTTGATCAATTGTTTGTACAAAAATATAGATCACTGCTTGCATGCGATTGGAGATGGGTTACAAGGCAACTTCATCATGATTATTTCACTTCTGGTAGAAAACTTTAAAGGGGCATTGAGAGATGTATCGATATACTATACTAAATGAGCAAATAACGTAAAGATAATCATCAACATAGCCAAATCCAAAATGTCGTACAATTCTGACATCGCCTTCATGCAAAAAATAAGCCAATAACGGAACTTCCGGGTTGAGATTTGCAGCGAAAGTCCTTGAGTAAAATGATGCATAACTTCCGAATTCAGCCCCTGAGTTTCGATATCATCATATCGAAACTAAGAAAATAATGAAATTTTATATGATAAACGGCGAATGTTGGTCAAATGTTTCAGTTGGTAGTTAGTATATGCGTAAGTATTACTTTGATTTCAAAAAATATGATTTCCAGGATAATTGAGGGCGCACTCCCATACGTATCTCTCAATGCCCCTTTAAGGATAGAACTAGTAACATAGATTACATATCGATTGAATGACCTGGTGGAATTGTCTTTAAATTTAACCAAATTTATCAATTGTTTGTACAAAAATATATATTACTGCTGGCATTCGATTGGAAGTGGGTTGCAAGGCAACTTTATCATGAATATTCCACTTCGGGAAGAAAACTTTAATTAATGCTTCCAGGCTCATTTTCGGATAGAACTAATAAAATAGATTACATATCAATTGAATGACCGGGTGGAATTGTCTTTAAATTTAACCCAGTTGATCAATTGTTTGTACAAATAGTTTAATCAGATCCAAATTGGTGATAAATATGCGATTATATTTCTCTCTCGGCTTGCAGAAGTAATCGAAGCGTACCCATGCAACTTTGGCATACTATTCACAATACCCCATGTTAGTTCAATTTTTACATAATGAAGTTGGTCAATGTACTCCATTCATTCATACGTGCAGCGCGTCAGAGCTGATCCCAATGATCCCGCCTCATTATCGTGCCACATGCATGGTTTTATTATGGTATGATTCAACACCAGAACCATAATTGAAATTGGTGGATAGTATACAAATACTACATGGTAGAGGGGAAATAGAGCAAACTATTTTCCCGAGGTACTGGCTACGGGCCAGTACCGAGGGAAAATAGTGTGCCCTATTGCCCCGATCATACCATGTAGTATTTGTTTTATTACACCTCACTGTGACTCTGGGGATGAGGTTGTAGGGAAATAGTCAAAACTATTTCCCTAGGGAAATAGTACTTGTGATAGAAATTGGCCAATGAATTGCCATGATTAGTTCATGAATATTTATGAGGTGTGTAATAATATACAATTATTCACTGTTCATGAGGGAAATAGTGCAAAATAGCTCCCTGGGGTGACTGGAGACCGTGGGCCTACGTCTCCAGTTACCGAGGGGACCTATTTTGCATCATTTCCCGAATATAGAGCAGTAAATATTTGTTTTATATAACATATAAAATATTTCTGTCATTTGAAACACTTGATAAACAAAAGATAATAGACCTAGGCCTACTTCATGTATCAATTAAGTCACGGTCAATTACCGGGATCGCGAGCAGGGAAAAAACCCCATAAAAAGGTACTATTTCCCTCGCAGCTCCTCATCACAGCTCCTCATCACATGATGTAGTATCCACCAATCAAATGACAGGAATATTGTTATGTGTTATATCTTTTAATCTGTTTTCTAACATATATTATAAATAGTTTTATAACTGCAGCAACCAATAAGTAACATAACCATGTCCAAGATAATCTTTTATACAATAAAAAGTAATTTATTTACTCTATTTTCATACATCTTTCAAAGTGCACACATTGCAGACAATAAACGAGTCATAAAAATATGAATATTTACTGTTTTAGTCATGATTATATTTTGTGATCATATGAATTCTGTACTCACGCCAGTATTGAGTCCATTATAATGTTGTTTCTTACAATTTATATATTTGTGATCTATCCAGTCGAGCCAATGGGGGAAAGGGATCTACAACCTGCCTGGCCCATAATTTGTTAAACAATAATGTTGGTATGTGTTTTCTTCATTTATTTAAATTTCCTATTGACTGACCCTTTTTTAAATGGTACATCTGGGCTTTTTTCTCAGTACTAAAGTATCTTTTCCTTTCTTTTTTTGTTACATACTTTTTATCCACTGTTTAACTTATTATTTAAAGTTGGAGGTTTTGTTTGCCTTATTTACATCTGGGACCACTATACTATACACTGTGCCAGCTCAATGTGGGGTGACATCTGTTCGCAATAATGTGATACAACTTATAAAGGGGTAGTTTTGGACAGCTTGTACTATTGGGTGTACTTTTTGAGCGCCTCCAAACTGTGTCAAATGCTTTTCGGAAGTCCAAGAAATCCATATAATTTGTACCTTTTTATCTTGAAAAATATAGCGACGAGTAGTGATGATGGTAAGCCTACATATTTGGCATTTGACACAGATGAGCTTGAAAAGTACACCCAACAGTACATGCTGTCCAAAACCACACCTTCATAAGTTGTAGTGCTATTATAGGCACAGCACTTTCTCCGCACAGCTGACTTTCTTACTTGATAACGCGTATGCAAACGTTGTCGCATTGGATTGACAGTTTACACACCTTCTTCCATGATGCATTCACTATATAGTTCAGTCAGTTCCAAATTGTGGAAACCTGTTTCCAGCAGTGAATGAATTCAGAAGAGCATCGCTCGCATGGCGCAATATGTCGCGCAATGTCATTGTATGTGTGACGCTTGCATATGCCAAATTTGCGCTTAAATGCTTGGATCACTTTTGTGCTCGGATAGATAAAAAACGAATATTTCTCGCCCATTTGGAACTGATTGAACTATAGAATGCCGACATCACTTCCCAACTTGAGCCGACAGAACGAAAAACTGAAATTATAAACTTCACTTGCCATAATGTTATACCATATATATGTGATTTTGTATTTCACAAAAAGACAAAGACTGATTTTATCATTATTCCAGATGCATTCTTTGCACACATTTAAACTCAATGTTCCCGTCCAGTTAAGAGATGATTTCCTTGCGTATTCTGGTGAGTTTAACATGTTTTGTTCAACGCTGATTTGCTACGTGCCTTTAATATCCATATAAAATCTGTCCACAATATTGTTGAATTATATGCCATTGGTTAAATACTAGGTTTGAAGGTCAACCACTGAAAATAATTCAAAATATTGCTGGATTGTTTCTGTTCACCAGCTTTATTCAAGTTGATCTGCAGATATCGTCAGCCTGCTTCCATAATTGCCCAACTCATTTTTTCTAGTGTAGAAAACAAAAGAAATATGAAAAGTGAGTCAAGCAATTATCGAAGCAGGCTAATGATATGTTGAATAGTACCATGAATACTGTAGTACAGGTGAATATCAACAGGAGCAGTAACTGTTGGATAGAATTAGGTTGGGGATATACCTTTAAGTGAAATGTGGCTTGTCATAGGTCTAATACAAGTTAATATGACCCATTTTAAACAGTTTACATCATTATTACAAACTGCCTAACTCACAAGGCTAATTTAGGCAGAATTTAAATTGTGCATTTATCAACACTTTAAATTGGTCAATGACTTCGGTATTATTACAGCAAGTGCATAATGTAATGAAGTCATGATTTATGCAAAAAGCTCAATTTCGCTAAAAAGTGAGTTAGGCAATTAGGCAACAAAAAAAAGAAGTTGACTTGCCCTTTCCGACCGACCCGAATTTTCCGAAATCTAGGGTCGCTATTTTTTTTTTTTTAGAGTAAAAAAATAAATAAAAATAAATAAATAAATAAATAAAAAATTAAAAGAAGTACATAACAATAAAGAAAGATGAAAATGTGTTTTTGAGTAGTATCAAAAAAACAACAACAAAAAATCTTTAAAACGTGTTTTTGTGTAGTATCTCCCTGTTTAAATTTTCGAAAATCAAAAAAAAAAAAAAAAATCCCACCATCCGACCGAGAATCTGGCCCTTAAAGGACAAGTCAACTCTCTTTTCTTTTTTTTTGCCTTATCAAAGCAGTCTGACGATATGAAGAGCTGATGCAAAAGGGCTTACATCCAATTTAGTGATCTTGAGAAAACAGCATCACTCCCTAAAAGTTATAGCACAATCTAAGAAGAATATCGGCTATGACCAGCTTGAGCACTGATGCCACTTGTCAACTTGAGATGACATGATTATTGTCCTTAATATACCCCTAATCTCCTGCGATATGTAAGGGTTGTAAAACTCGCGTAATCGTTCCAATTGTCCGCAATTTTTCCAAAGCATGTCATGGGTTTAAACCTGGTTTGACTATCACCTACTGAAAACAATTCATAAAGGCCAAAGGTGGTTCACAGGTTTCAAAGATGTATGTCATGGGTTCAAATCCAGTTATCATCCATCGTAGTCGGTTATTGGTACCAATCCAAGAAGAGCAGAGAGAATGAACACATGAGCAGAAAGAATAAAATCCATACCCTGAATCCGGCATCATTCTTGATGGCCTGCATAATAGAAAGAGAGAGAAAATCAAATCATACAACAAAATAGGAACAAGATGGCTATACAAGATGGCTGTGTTCAGTGCAAATCAATGTCTGATGAAGGCACAACAAATCATTGTTCCTTTGTTGTCAAGCTTCTACTCATGATCCTTCCTCGCCCCTGCAAATACTATTATTTTATTTTATCTACCTTATAGGTTATTAAAGGAGGGGTCCCTCAAGCACAACATTGTGCATTATATTTTAGAAAAATAACTATCGAGCACAACTTTTGTAATATATAGAACAAAACACCACACTTGTGACAAAAACGAATAAAAACCGCCATCTCTCAACATGCCATTTTTAAAATTCGCAGCGATCGAAAGTACCAGTGTCGATGAAGTCATAGTTGAAAGAATGCACATGTGCAAATTTGAGCACCCATAACATGACATCATCGATACCGGGACTTTTGATCCCCGCGAATTTTAAAAATTGCATGTTGAGAGATGGCAGTTTTTACGTAGTATGACGTTTTGTTCTATATAATTACGCAATTTCGGCTAGATAATTATTTTTCTAACAAATAGTGCTCAATGTTGTGCTTGCAGGACCCTCATAAGAATGGGATATGATTTGAGCTACTGGCCTAACCTTAAATCTGTGCAATGTCTCAACTGATCGCAACAGTTTTACCGGAGCTCTGGTAAAAATGATGTTGACCTTTTGGCAGGTCACGTACGAGATGCTAAGGAATTCAGTAATCTGTCAATCCCAAGCTTCCCTAAACAAAACAGGTTCTCAGTGGCTCTCACATGACTAGTCTCACACAGCCCTTTTATGGCAAAAGAATGTATCTTATATGTAGTTTTCTAACAGTATACTTCATTTAACATGATCAAAGTAAGCTTTTTTCTCCATAAATCATGTAGCGGTAAAAGGCAGTATATTACTTTGATTGTCTTTACAAGTTGCAACCTTTTCCTAAGTGAGGATTATTGAACCAAGTCAACACAATCCATGTTCAAAGGAAGTAAACTGCTCACAAAAAGTATCGAAACACTTAGAAATGATCCAATACATAACGGCTCGAAAGGGTATGCATTAATCGAAGCAAATAATCAAGTGCATAAATTTGTTCTGCATATTTTAACACCTCGATCGTTGAGATACGATGTTGCGAAGCGGAGTTATTGTCATTTCAATGATCGTGGGTCCAGTTTCAAAAGTGACACTCATCCCTATTGAAAAGCACAAATTTGATCTATCTAAACAGTAATGCAAACCTCTTTCTATAGGATGATTGCCACTTTTGAAACTGGACCCACGACCATTGAAATGACAATAACTCTGCTCCGCAACATCGTACAGACATGCCAACTAGTACGTTTTTCCCGTATTTCGTACGGGATTTTCCAAAAAAATACGTTTTTAACCATTCTTGACCTCCAAACTGCAAGGCAAAGAATCCCTTTCAAAAACGACTGCAAGTAAAGACTATTATCCACCCGACAACGTTTCTAGAAAGTAAATATATTCCCAGTATATTATGTTACGATATTGTGGTATATTACAGTTTGGTACCACCCAAAAATAGACTGAGACTGTATGTGCTGCCCTCATACATCGCTCTATTAATAGTAGTGCCAGGGAATGTACAGTAATCTTGATGACTGGTGGATGTACATGTACACTTATGATGAATTAAAAAATGGCGGCGCACAGTGATGACTCACGTGTGGTGATGAATGAAAACAATCTTTCTGCGGCGAAAAAAGTCAAAATACGCCAGAAAGTAATTGGAATAATGAAAATTATGAAACTTCTTTGCCAGGAATAACTTGCAAATTTAATATGTTGTCATGCAGGGAAGAAAATCGGACTAAAAGTAAGCTTATTTAAAAATACGTTTTTTCAATGAAAAATACAGGTTTGGAGGTTTCAGAATACAGTTTTCTGATCCCAGAGGTTGGCATGTCTGATCGTATCTCATCGATCGAGGTGTCAAAATACGCAGAACAAAATTATACACTTGGTTATTTGCTTCGATTTATGCACACCCTCTCGAGCCGTTATATATTGGATCATTTCTAAGTGTTTCGATCCTTTTTATGCGCAGTTTATATCATTAGGAAAGTACATATAAGATACATCCTTTTGCCATAAAAGGGCTGCACAGCTTAGGTCATCATCACAGCTGCTATAGTTAAATCAGTTTGAAATTGGCGAGAAATATGCGGTTTTTATCTCTCCGCGCGCGCACAAGTAATCCGGCACTAATTTGGCATACGCAAGCATTACTCATACTATTCACAATGCGCCAGTTGCGCTATGCAAACGTTTTGCACACCAACGCTCTTCTGAATTAATTTGCTGCTGTAAGGAGGTTCGCCAATTTGGAACTAAATAAACTATAGATGTTGATAGTCAAAATATTGCACACCTTAAAGGTTGGTCCAGTTTACAGAATAATAACCTGTTCTGGAAATAGTGTACTTTTGGCCCGGGTGCTCAGTGGTCTTCACAAGGGTATCAGGCGCGTCCAAGGACTTTCAAAAAGCACCCTAAATAAGTAATGTGAAAAAGCACCCCTAAACAAGTATGGAGAGTATTTTACATCCATAAGCAAGTAATATCGGTATTTCCAATACCCTAAACAAGTAGGGAAAATATTTTGATACCCTAACAAGAAGTCAAAA
Organism: Ophiura sarsii; assembly: GCA_035610835.1. Classification (NCBI taxonomy): domain Eukaryota; kingdom Metazoa; phylum Echinodermata; class Ophiuroidea; order Amphilepidida; family Ophiuridae; genus Ophiura; species Ophiura sarsii. The sequence continues at coordinate 56,097,923 of CM069448.1, forward strand.
TAGTGTGATACCCTAAGTTAGTCATTTGTATAGTTTAAACCTTTACCAAGTATGATACATTTCAAATCATTTTTCCTTCCCTATCATGCCTATAGGCTTGGGCGGACCTACGTCATGCCGGTGAAAATGATCAAATGCCGGTGAAAACAACTTGCGCAGATCAATCAATTGAGGCAACTGCACATTGCGCCTACCACGAATCAAGTGCGTAACGCTCAGCGTTGAGTGCGTACATGGAATGTTTTGCTTTTGAAACATTTCTTGCCAAGCAAATTTGCTAAAAATAACTCAAAGTACCCGTATGTCCGCGCTGTCCTATAGTAAGTATTATGAAACAAAGATGAGCTGATCTAGATCCCCTATGCGATAGATGGAAATTGAGAATATGTCTGCTATCTGCATGGGAAAAATAAGGACCCTAAATATGTAAGGCCATGGCACGAGAAGTATACAATTTTTCTTAATTTTGCATGTTTTGAAACCCTATTCACGTTACATGCCCCGGCTTGAAAAACTACCCTAATTACGTGATTTTTGGCCACGTCTCTGATACCCTACTTGTAATGAACACTGAGCACCCGGGACTGTTGGGCCTAGTACCATGCAACAAGTCATTAAGTGCATCATATAATTATAATATGGTACTTCAATCTACCGTATGATTCTACCAAATGATTAACCCTAACCCTAGTGTATTAGTGGGGATGGACCGAAGAACAGGGGGAGGGGGTTAAATGGGAGGACCAAAGAAATTTTGTCCGTCCCCTCCAGAAATTGAATCCGGGTTTGTGGGGCGAGTCACACAACCACCACACCACGAGCGCTGGGCATCCCAGGCTAAATTTTTCGCAGACCATCTATACTTGGGATTAAGTGCACCATGGGATAGAACTTGTGTGCGCATTCATCTAGAAGTGCTGCTGGTCGTGTGCATCTGTATGGTGTACTAGTAGGGTTAGGGTTGCATGCCTGATCTCCTGTTTTCAATATATCTGCCTAGATTAATTCTAATACTCATGAACATATTTAGGTCATGGTTAACTAGGAGCTCTTTCACTTTCATAGAAAATGACCCTTGCAATTTTACCCACCTCTCGTATATCCTCATTTGCTCCTTTTATATTCTCTGTAGTGCTAACCACTGTGTCTGCTATTCTGTCAATATCACCTTCCTATAAAAGTTCAATAAATTAAATAAAAGGAAGAAATATTAAAATTGAGTGTATAACTACATTTTAATTCAATATATGTGATGCAAGTCAAAATATCAAAATTTTAGTTTTATACATGCTACATTTTGCAGAAAATCCTATTTTAAACGGACACTTAATTAAAAAGATATTAGCAATTGAAGGAGACTTAAAACAAAAGAATTTCTACCCTTTGTTTGGTTATATCTCAAAATTAATATTGGCGAGTTCCGACTCAATTTGCCTGATCACATCACATATTGTTCAGAAATTATTAAGAAATCATTGCACTAATATATTACGGTATAATTTCTTGACCAGGTGTTATTTTTAAAATGTATACTTTTAATTCAGGAAAATTCTTTCCCGCAATTTGATACATCATTCATTAAAATAGGGTGGAAAGTTATGTTTTAAGTGACCACACCTAATGAAGAAAAAAAAAGTTGTATCAAATTCCATTGGATGTCATTGAGTTGTAACTATGCAACCGGGATGTCTGTTTTCACTATCCAAACGAGGAAATGTCCCCCACTTTGTCGAGTAAATGCGGTTTGTGATTCCCCCATTGCATACACAATCTGATGTCACCTCCCCATATGCAATGGGGTACTATTCCTACTAATGCCATAAACACCCTCTATAGGGGTATAGAGTTATTCACAGGATGGGGCTGGAAAATGTCCCCAATTCACACATTTTACAAACGCACTAATACATCATATCACAGGTGTTACAGCAATGAAATTGCGATGGCATTTATTTGCACCTGCATAATCAAAGAAGAATGCCAGTGCTTGCATGGAAATGCTGACCTAAACGGACTCCCAACCACAGGTGGTACAGAGTATACCCCAAATTCATGAGAGGCATTTTTGACCCTGCCATCTATGCATCTAACTATCAAAATTGTAATCAATATTTAAGTAAAATGAAATTAGGATGTACCTGTTGCAGCACTTTATCAGCAAATATTTCTTGTAACTTGGTGATTTCTACCACTTTGCCTTCAATTTGCCTGTGTGAAATAACAATAATAAGCAAAACAGTTGGTGAAATATTCAAACATACAATAGCAATTGGAAATTCCTATCTGCACTACATTACAAGAGCACAATCAAATTTTCCATAAGGCGACGAAAAAAAGAAACCCTGTTCTACGGGCAAACATACCTCTCAGGAAGGGCGGTTGGTCAGGTGTGTTTTGGGGATTTTTTAAATTTCCCCTTAAAAATAACCGAAAAAAATCAAATAAATCTGTAAAATTCTTGCCGTATATTCACAAGCCCAAACAATTATTTGGATCATTATTCATTTGCATGTGAAAAAAATTGTCAACGATTTCTAAAAAAATGGGTCGGTCAGGCCCGTAGAACAGGGTTTCTTTTTTGTTGTCGCCTAAACACCCAATTTCAAAATATCCCTTGGGCCAACTTAGTGGCATTTTGTTTCCATGAAAGGTTGCTGTTAGAGGCAAGACTAAGCAGCTCTGCAGTAGTGGATTCTGTTCATGCCATTCTGAAAATCAAAAGAATTCGGCTAATCGGAAAGCATAGGAACCGATCGAATATTTTCTGATTTGAAATGGTCTATTATGCCAAGAGATGCAATTTTGAGCCTCCAAATGTTTGCCAATTTGGTACTGAGCAAAGAATAGAACATTGCAGCAAGACCTCTATCTTCCTTAAGCTCATGACATACTACCCAATCGCTCGAAGCGATGTGCCGCTGACGCTCCTTATTTGGTAAATAGCACTCTTTATAAGGAGCGTAAGCGGCAAATCGCTTCGCGTGATTGTGTAGTATATCATGAACTTTAGACTGGGACTGGGAGTAACATCGTTTGTGTACAAGACGGGAGTCACGATTGACAGCCTCAAGTTTAAGTCATCACTGGAAGTGATGAATAATGGACATTGCATAATAAGGTCCCTGAATGAGCCATCTCGTGCCCAGTGACTATTTTACATTCATTCATTTTACATTGTTCAGTCGAATGCAATTAAGTCTACAGCGACTTGCCAAAAGTCAGATAGGTCGCACCAGATCACATGACCTCAATGGCTGCAGTTGACTTCAACCCAACTTGTGCACGACTGATCGTTCAATTTATGAAGTAGCTGTGAGCGATTTGCATTTTGTTTTCTATACGAGCAACTGAAAATCACAAGCGACCTGCGACTGAAAGTATGCCATGGCCATAATGAGTATGAGATAGGCTTGCACAAACTGGTCGCCATTAGTCGTAGTCGTCGCGACCAAGACTATGTACCTCGCAATAGTCGACTATTTTGACAAACTTGTCCATCTGGTTTTCAGTTCACAATAAATCACCAAATATAATGGGTACATGGATTAGAGATAATGTAACCATGCAAAGACATTAGTGAAATACATTGTGTAAGTTATCTGTTCTTATTTGTGGCATGGCATACTTCTTTATTGTTATACATTACAATGACTAACTTTTAGCATTGAAATGTCGTCACAATTTGACGTCTAATAGTCGCCAACAGCGACTAACTAGTTGTGACTATTAGGTGGCGACTGATCGACTAGGAAAAAACTCTTGTTGTGCAACCCTAATATGAGAGGTCCAAGGATAGAACTTTGAGGCCTAGATAACAGTACCTACACAAACTCACAAAGACTTTTCCTGTATTTGCCAGTTATATTAAGGGTGTATGTTCCGATCACTTTAGCTTTTTTTGCCCATCAACATATTTTCATATCAGAGGAAACCCTACATTTATCTCATTATGTTTGTATAAAGTTTCATTTCCATTTAGACGTTATAGGTTAAAATGCAGTTACTTACTGCCGAAGGTGGTTAACTATCCGGCCAGTTTGTGTACTACTCAATGGGCAAATTTCATGTCACCTTGTGCTTCTGAAATAAGAACCATTGGAGTTATGCAACCCAAAATTTAAAATACACCTATTTTAAGAATGGCCCGTCATGTAGAATAGAAAACATAAAGTTCAAAATCGGGTCAGAAATCGGAACACCTACCTTTAAATATTCGATTGGGACAATGAACATTTGCAGTTATTTCCTAAGAATTAAAAAATAAAATGGCGCCCGTAACAAAAAGTGTGTGACCACCAATACCATCCTTACCTTACTTCATCCACAAGACAGTTCATTTCATTAAACATTCTTTGGTTCTCTTGCTCAAACTGAAATTTAAAAAAGAGTAAAATAAACCAACAATTAGGTATGATGTTTTGAAGCTATTGTTATAAACTACCGTTTGCATTGGTGTATAAAATCGGCGAACCTGTTTTTCACTTTTTTCACTTTCACTCAATTGATAAAACTCACACCAAGCAGTACAATTCCCTCACACCATTTAAATATTGCTTCATAAATATCACAAACAGTTGCGATCTTTTAGCTTTGTGGTGGAAATTAAAAGATGACAGCAAATTACCTGCACATCATTTAAATTGAGATTTGTGCTGAACATGGTCAATGATTTTATGACTGTCAATTTTGGTCAAACTTGGAATCTATCATGTTTACAAAAGAGTCCATAATTTCTGTGTAAAAATACCTGATTTTTTAGAATTAAAAATGTGTAAGAAAGTTAGATATATAAACTCCTCAAAAAAAAATGCGGAAACTTTTTTTAATCACCAATTTTCCTGATATTTCGTAATGTATTCATATTGTGTTTCCTCTCTATGAAAAGCTGATGTTTTCTTCTTTCAAACGATACCTCATTTGTAGCAATCACTTGTTTCAGTGCCCAGCAACTTGTTAGAGAACATGGGGAGGTCACAATCTGAATGTGCCAGAATCATCACTATTTGGTGCTTAAAAGTCAATAGCGCATTACTCTACACAGTAGTTGTCAATGTTATCTTTTGAGCACGAAATTGTGGAAATTTTGGAAAAGAGGAACATATCAGCTTTTCATAGATAAGGAACACAATATGAATATATTACGAAATATCCCAAAAATTGGTGATTGAAAAAAGTGTCCAAACTTTTTTGAGGATTTTATGTAGATGTTAGAATCATGCATACTCATGCATAATCCAACTCTGACAAAGTACAATGGTATTCATAAGCTAAATAAATGCACCATAAGGTCTGCATGGAATTCTATATTACTGGCTTGTAATCAGTGCAGCTTGTAATTAGGTTATGAAATTGGATCGATTGAATCCATATGTATAAGTAGAGCAATGAGTTTTTATTGGGAGAGACGCACACTTTTTTTAAAACTCATAGCGAGACCAATACCTATTGCGCGTTAAGCATCCACTTTTATTATCAATATTATGTTTTGGATCCAATATTTTCTCCCACACTTATTCATTGCTCCTCCCAATGCTCTTATTGAAATGTATTCGGGAATACAGTTTCAACTTACACAAATTGTCATGAAATTGTTCTGCAGTGTGTGATGGGTGTGTGTGGGACTGTGTGCTCCCTATCATGTACTTACCAGGGTTTTCTTTAAGCATTTTTCTGAAGAGGTAAAAATATTTTTCTTTGACACTTTGGAAATTTTCCTCTGAAGGGGTCAATATATTTTCCCAGAGCGTACATTTATAGGTCAATAAATGTGTAGGTGTTGTTTCGAGAGGAATTAGACAAATCAATGCACGCGCGCGGATGTTGATGTTTGAACAACAGCACGACCCAGCAGGGGGAGTGCTATTGTGAGCATATCAACATTTGCGCAAGTGCATTGATTTTTCTTATATTTCGAGGAACAAATCATACGCATGTATTGACCTAATTCATACACACACTTTACAAATCAAAATTCACAATTTGAGCATAATTTTGATCTATGTAATAATGAATAAAAACATGTTAACAAGTTTGCTAACACCCATAATGAAAATCGGCGAACCCGGGATGCATGAACAACGAATCAAAACAAAGCGCATAGTGCGCGCATTGAATGGTGCACAACACGGAGTGCATTAGGCACTTTCAATGCACTCCTCATATTTAAGTTTCTTTGTTTTCTGATGGTTTGTCACTACTAAGAGTGTATGAATCCTTTTCGATACACTTTTTATCTTTATCCGTGTTCATGTAAGCACATCATCAATACCATAGTGTCATTCAACATTTCAAATGTTCCCTTCCATTCCACTCCAAAATATGCTCATGAAATGAATAATAATGTTTTTATATTAAAACATCTGGGTATATCAGTGTGTACGGTGTTCATGTTTGTACCCATTGCTATAGTGATTTTTGGATTTGAAGTGGTCAAGTTGCTCTCTGAGAGAGTAAATACAAGTGATTTGATGCATAAAGAAAACCCTGGTACCTACCATTTGAACTTCTTCGGGTGAAAGGTCATCTTCCTCTTCTTCTTCCACTGCTGGTATCCTGTCAGTATCAGCTGAATAATTGTCATCATCTACGCAAAATATAATCACAAAATTCTTCTGACTTAACAATAGTTACCATATACAGACACTTTAAATTGACCTGGGGGGGGGGAGCACGTTGTTGCAGTCAACTTTAGTCAGCGTCATAATGCTATGGACACAATTCCAACAATGCGTGGGTGCGAGCGTACGTGCGTAAACTTTGAAGTGCGTGGCTGCGCATCGTGATAGTTTAGTCTTGAAATCATCACGCACAAGCATGCATAGTTGTTCACACATTTTATGCATCTGGATGCATGCAGCTCCGCGGACAACAACAAAACATGCTCGCGTGAAACAGCTTTAATTTCATCCACAGCATTATGACAGTGACTATGGTGATACACTGTATACATGCATGACCAACACATTTGTAATAAGGGGTGTTTTCCAAGATCGGGCATATCCTGCCAAATTGTACACAGTTGGTCAAATTGGGGAGAAAAACACATAAAATACTCATTTTATCACCAACTTTGAAGCACTACACATTTAGGTGTGTTTGGAAATTCGTTGGTCACACACACATGCTTACAGCATGATGTCAATGCTTCATGCATATTTGGTTTCAGTAAGATTTTGAGCTGAATTTCTGCTACAATAATGATGGACACATCAACATTCTACTAACACAGTAGAAAAGAGTTATGGATACGTAGCCATGAGTAAAAATATATAAATCAAAAGTTCCACACAATAAGGTGGGAGCATGCCGTAAACTTGACCTTAACACTTTCCACGCGGCTTTTATGTTACCATATACAAAACAGATTTTTCAGAAACCTTTCCCAACTTTCAAAGTCTATCTCAAGATTTACTGAACCAATACAGGGCATATTTGTACCTATTTCAATGCATTTCACATGGTGATATAAGGTATGGAAATGATATTCAACAATTTTGACATTTTTGAAACATTTGAAATTTTGGAATGTCGTCTGCAGACGCCTGCTGCGTGGAGAACCTTAAGGCCTATTTTAATAGCGCAGCAGTTATAAAAGTTGTCATCCAAATAATGAGTTCCTACCTTATTGTGTGGAACTTTTGATTTAACTATTCTACTAAGCTCCTTAACACCAAATGTAACCAGTCACATATAAAAGGACATGTTGTCAGCAAACACAGTTTTGAGATAGAGGCCAATACATTTGGTAAAATATAAAGAAAATAATAGGAACAAATATGCTTCTTCAATTCATATCTTGTGATTCCAAAGTCTGGTTACCTTCAAAATGGTATCATTTCAAAGCTTAAAATGTGCCCTTTAAAATCATACCAATAACTCAGAATTGACTTAGGCCTCCAACATGTCCATTTTGACATGATGGGTCACAAAAGGAATATTAAAATTGATTTTCCATTTGGGAGTGACTTACCAATCTTTAACCCTGTAGATGCTGATGTGCTTTTTGGTGTAGAGGCAGAAGGACCAGAATGTTTTAATAATGCCTGCTTATGTTGAAGTCTCGATCTAAGTATTATATAAGCATTTTAAAAAGAAAACAAATGACTGATTATTACTAGAAAATTTACAAAAAGCAACAACATAGCTCTCCAACAACCCCGGCGTTCTCTCTTCGTATTCAGAGAGGAAACACATGATCGTTCCAGGATCTTGAAATACCCCCCCCCCCCTATTTGATGGCGTATTGCGGACAATTTTGCCAATTTGACCCCATTTTTCGCAAAAAACGCAGACATTTTGACTGAAAATAACCCCCTTTTTTCACCATTCCAAAGGCACTTTCTATATAGTCCCTCTATTTGCACAAAAATGAGGACATTCTATTTTATTTTCTTCTTCGCGGACATAACCTCTCCAAAAAACACCCCTAATTTTGTTTTCCAACGACTCTAACACAATAACAAATGACACACAGGCTTTTCTAGCAGATGAACAGTCACTTGCTGACAAGTCCTCTTTGCTATTTTGGCCTGGGGCCACATAGTCCAGAAGCAGCAAGAAAACTGCCCTTTTTGGGGGGGACGGGGCACTTTTCCTTTTCCAAAGTTGCCCCTGATCTGAGTTCAAGGTTGCAGAGTTCATACTTTCCAGTGTTTGTGTCAGAGAAGATAGTATAATTTCATAGAAACTTTTGAAATATATTTGTCATCCATTTGAAGCTGTTGATCTTATAATTGGCAAAATGGGATGAAGTGTACAGATGAGGAGATGAAAGCATGCATGAGGGACAGAGTAGTGGGCGAGCCATCACGAAGACCGATCGAGATCGACATAAGTTAAGTAAGTAGTAGTGTACAGATGGTCCTTAACATACATCAATTACATGGTACAATCAAGTGACCACATGATACACTTTATTCTAACATGTAGCTGATGCCCTGGGACGTACTCATTGGTAGGGGTGTGCCATCCACGATCTCAAAAACGGGGGCTTCGGAACGGAGCTGATTTTTTACGAAAAATAGGGTCTAAGAACTGAGAATTTTCTCCAAAATGTTGAGTCTTAAAGACTGATTTCCCCCAAATTTGTTCATGCCTAAGACCTAAAGTAAATTATTACCCACAATAAAAATCATCGCTCTAAATTGTTTTTACTTGTTCCAATTTCCTAATCGGGGCACAAGTTTGGCTTCTGTATCTTTTTTGCATGACTATTGATGGGAATTGTTTATCCAATATCAAATAGAATTGACAAGCTAGTCTGAAAATGTCAACAATGTTCCCATTTTACTTACATGCGTTTTTTATCCACTACTCTCTTCACTCGTATAGCTCTTTGCTCACTATATATTTTGCACACAGCTGCGGGGAAAACAATTCAGAGAATATTAATAGAAACCAACAACTTGATATTTTTTCGTTTACTCTATATCATCAGACATTGTTGGGGAGTGACGTCAGTGTAATCTATTATAGTTTAATCAGTTCCAAATTGGTGAAAAATATTCATATTTTTATCTCTCCTCGCACAAAAGTAATCCAAGTGTAGGCGCCCGATTATGGCCACATGCACGCATCACACATAATGATGCACAGTGCGCTTGTTGCATGGTCCTTGCCTTCATGCGTGCCCACTTCCTTCTATATTCATTCGCTGTTGTAAGGAGGCTTCGCCAATTTGGAACTGACCAACTATAGTGATTGCATCATTTGAAATATGCAAGCAACTAAAATACACGATCAAAGATGAATGTCAGCTGTGATGTGGAATTGCTACACATAGGACATGAATATGTAACATGTACAACATTAACTCCCAAATCAAGGTGGCACAGAGTATGCAGATTATTGAGTCTACAATTTCTTTCTACGGCGACGGAAAAAGAAAACCCTGTGCTACGGGCAAAATTAGGTAGGTCGATTAGTCAGGCTTTTTTTTCCACAAATTTCGTGGACATGTTGGTGCATTTTTAACAAGTTTCTGAAAAAAAATTGAAAAAAGAAAAGAAAAAGTGGGTCAATCGGGCCTGTAGAACAGGCTTTTTTTCTGTCACCTAACCTATGACCTTATTAAGCCACTAAGTGCCCCCTGGCAACTACTCGAGGCACTGGTGTATAAACACACAAGCAGAAAGATGAAAAATACATACGTGTGCAGCAATGATGTGTCTGTAAAGTGATGTCACTGCTCGGAGGGAGGGAAATAGACAACAAAACTAACAAGATATATATATATTCAAATTTCTTATTTCCTTTTTTTAAAGCCAAATTATTTATATTGCTGCAAATTCCATTACTAACCTTTGAGATAAGTGACTATCAATTCAAAAACGCATTCCCTATGTGACCGCATCTGGGGTGGCATGTTGTGCTTAAATACTGAAATGACAAAAATCATCACACACAAATTATTAATGATAACAGTATGCTACTCCGGGGGGGGGTGTACTTTCGCCAAAATCGTACGTGGATGTGCCTGCCACACTTCGAAAATGTGACTTTCCCTATACCTATTTTTTGGCTAATTTTCCACCCATCAATATACCAATTTTGTAAGAAAAGCACCCAATTTTGCACAAATTGGGCGCTTTTTCCAAAAATGCTTCAAAATAAAACCCAATTTATGCCAATTGGGCGCTTTGGTCTGTGATGAAAACCACCCAATCGCTATACCAATTTTTGCGAAAAAGCACCCCAACAGGCAGGCACATATACATTACCATATCAATGTGAGAACTCCCCCCCCCCCCCCCCCCCCCCCCCGGATGCTACTGCCCTTATACTATCTCCCTCAAAACAAAAAATTATAAACAATTAAAAGGATATCCCCTACCCTTAAGAATGTTGGTGAGAAAAAGTAATCATCTTCAAGAAAAATTCACTCTATAAGATCCCATTTCAAAATTTAGTGGTCTAAAATAGGGTTTTATATCACTAATTTTGTACATATCCCTATGGGCCTCTATTTAGTAGTGTGCACCCATGAATGGTTCTAAACTATTGCAATAATGCAATGGAGCTGCCTTTTTTTTAAGTGGATGTTTTAAATGTGATCAATTTCATTTTTCAACATGGTTACTAATGAATACCTTATTGAAAAGTGCTAAATATCAAATATCCATATTCAATCTTAAGTAGTCAACTGACTACAACATGTTATTATGCCAATCAAACACAAATTATATGTTAAACTTAAGAGTTTCTTTCAGCAGTTGTCAAGATAATGACCGTGTCGGTCGAAAAGTCTCTCAAACAGATATATAATGAGAGTATGGTCACTCGGTTAAGTCTTCTTACCATCAGCTAATTGACTCTGTGTAAATCCTCATTAATACACAGTAATGGAAATATACCCACATGACTATTGCAGCTCTATTCATAACATTATGTGTACTGATCATAATAGTAGTAAATTGCTTTATTCCGTAATGTTTAAAAGGGATTAAAATCATGTCCTGGACAGTTAACCCTTCACTAGTCTAGTGGTTGAGACACACTCATGCTTTGCAATGCAGAGGTCCATGGTTCGATTCCCAATAGAATCACTTTTTCAACTGATTGATTTCCTGTTGTAAAAGTTAGGGTTACAAATATGTTCTAATTCCACAAATTTTGTAGTTCCAACCTAGACAACCCCGAGTAGACAGTCATGTGGGTATTTTCATTGCTGCTCATTCATACCATCCATCTCTCCCCTCCCCCTTCAAATTAACTGGGTTCAGCCTACTTTACCATCAGCTTTGAAGTGTCTTATAGTCTCTGAGGAAGTCTTTAAAAGTTCTGAGCATCATTGCCTTATAGATCTAATCTCTCTCTTCACTCCTCATACGGTAAGGGTATGGTGTATCAGTCCCAAGTATGCAAATGAGGATAATGAGATTTATTCCGTTGTTGAGTACTGGGTAGATGTGTGTAGAGCATGACATTGTATTCAGTGAGCTCATTTGCATACTTGGGACTTCTACACCATACCGCTACCCATCATACCCTCCTCCCTGCAGGGTTAATCCCTATTATCATCAGCTTTGAAGTGTCTTATAGACTCTGAGCAAGTCTTTAAAACGTCCTGAGCATCATTATGCATTGCCTATCTTTTCTCTCTCTTCACTCATTATACCCCCATCCCCACTGGGTTAATTCTTCTTACCATCAGCTTTTCAGTGTCTGATAGATTCTGAGCATCATTGCCTATCTATTCTCTCTCTTCACTCATCATACCCCCCTCCCCACTGGGTTAATTCTTCTTACCATCAGCTTTTCAGTGTCTGATAGATTCTGAGCATCATTGCCTATCTATTCTCTCTCTTCAC
>CM069448.1:56110330-56260574 GCA_035610835.1 Ophiura sarsii
TTTTATAAAGGGTGGGACTCCAGAAATCAAAAAATCAACAAAAGGGTGGGGGTCAGAATATTTCTGATATAAAGGGTGTAGTTGTAAATAAAGCGTGGAGGTAAAATAAAAAGGGTGGGGGTTAATTCTATGTGGAGAATAATTTCTCAGCGATCATCAAAATAATCAAAATACCGACCTTGTCCGCTCGCTAGCGCTAGTAATATCATACATGTATCCATTACGCGTCCGATATACTTCGAAATTAAAAAGTTGCTATCTTTAAATTGACAGATTGAGCAGGGATTGAGTTTGTTGTTATATAGCGCCATCTATTGTGGAAATCGTGACATTTTTTCAAAATGGAAACTTGCCACGAGTTACGACAGTGTGTCACTTTGTCCTTTCTTCCAATTTGTGCCTTTTCAAATTTGAATGCACAAAATGATCAAAATGTCCCCTTTTCGGTATAAAGGGTGGGGGTTGAACATTCCCAAATAAAAAGGGTGGCTCTGTAAAAAGGGTGGGGCAAAAATAATAAGGGTGGGTCTGACCCCTGTCCGGACAGTGTTGCTAGAGGGTGTGCCTCTACTCTAAAAAGATATATTACTAGGACTTCTTCAAGAACAAACTGATTAATTTCAGCATGGTATAGCCTAGGGTCCATTGGAAAACAATGCATTTCTGAATGCAAAAATCAAGAAAACAAAATATGTTTGAATTAGTAACCAAGAAATTAATTCTTAAACAACATGAGAGTTAGTTGGAGGAACTTACCTGCATGATCAATGGCCAAATAGATAGACGCAGTGGCGTAGCTAATACTAAGTTTTTCATAATGGGGAGGGGGGGTGGGGAGGGGGTGACGTGGCGTCCTCCAAACCGGAGCGAGAAATTGAGCTCAATTAACAGACAGTGTTAATCTCAACTGACACAACTTGAATATTGGAGGGATGAAAACAGCGATTTAGTAAAAATATTGACATTTTCCACCATCACGGAATACAGAGGCCTGTGACCTAAAAGCGAGTATACTATTATGAACAATCATAATAAACTATCAGATTCAATTTATATAGTCACAATGTGAAGAAATTGGAAGAAAACTGAAATTTAAATGATCGTAAGATTGGCCTTTGTTTACATTTTTAGAGTTAGACATTGTTTTGCGCTCTTTTGTTTTTCGCGTCTACGTCGCGGATATTAAGCGGCGCGTCAAGTATTACGCGCGGGAAGTTTCAGCGCGCGACGCAATGATCGAACAGCTGTCGCAGCATTTGAAAAGCGCGGAACTCCGCTTAAATTCCCGCCAAATAACCATGCGCCTTTTCCTGGCTCAAACTTACCAAAACAACAATTTTAAATCACCCAAAAGAACGGGAAATAAGCGCTTCCGATTAGTAACTTATGATGGTAATGATAGAATACATATAAAAAGTATAAAATAATAGAGAAATATGAAATTCAATTTTTGAAACAAGTGCCGGGTTGACACTGCCCTTAATCGCCTTGGAGAAAGTTGGTGCCCTTTTCAAATTGCCTTAAATTGCAGTGCCCTCTCCATTTCTTAATTTGAAGCCTGCATATGGCAGTCGGCAACCTTTCATCATCAGAACAATCACTAAATTATAAAAACTTTTCCCCTGAAATCAGCTCATGAGCTACGAAATGAAGCATATTTATGTGTGGCGTGGATAGGGCGATCAAAATTCAAGCCGGTATTTCTTGGTAATGCATCCGTCAATTGCAGTCCCGGCTCCTGGGTACCCGGGGCACTACGGGGAACTAGCCGGGACATGGCGGGGAACTCGGCGGCAATTTCTGCCCCGCTAGCCGGGAAGATGTCGGAGTACTCGTCGTGGAGTCAGAGGAGCCGGGAGTGGAGGCCCGGGGAACTTTTTGGGTACTTCGGCAGAGACTCGTAATCCGCAAAAATGTCAATGCATTTTATATTAAAACAATCGGACATCAATCAATGGCAATACACATACTACGTACGCACGTACGATAAAGCTTTAAAACAAGTTGTAGTTGCACAATGAAATTATTGAGATTTATATAGCTAATTCGCAAATATTATTAAACATTGAGAAGGGGTTTGATGCTCATTTTCCTACCACCCAGTCTCTTTTTTTCAACTTAATTTGACCTTTATTTTATGTGTGTCCACACAAATTGTCAACAAACAAAGTTTTGGTGGTCACGCAACCTTTGACCTGTGTCTGAACTCCCCGAGCATGTTAGCCAATCAGAGCGCGATTTGCACGTGATCGAAATTGCTCCGTTTTCCCGATTGACCTTGTTTGGAACTAGCCGAAATATTGCTGGCTCCTGATCGTTTTAAAACATTTTATAGCTTTCTATTGGAATATGACAAAGCAAAATAGTTTATTGAAGCTGTGATAATAATCTCAGGTTTATTCTAGAACTTTTACTTCAAGAAAATCCGTGTAAATCAGGCGCTGTTTTGCTATTCACATTCTGTGCCCTTTTTTGTGATTTAACTCGCTGAAAATAATTTCCAAAATCACATTTAAAAAAAAATCATTTTTCAATTCTAATAACTGTTCGACGATCAATAACTATCGTACATGCAATTTATTTGCATGGTTTCTAAAAAATAATTTTTCTAGGACTTTTGTGGGATTTTTGGTGCAACGATACCCCATCTCATTAAATATTCATAACGTGTGACACATAAAACAAAGCACACACAGAGCGTGTTGCGGGCTGTTTGTCACATGCCGTTGACAACAAATACAGCTCAGAAACTCTTTTAATCTAAAATGATGATGCTGAGTCGCTATCTAGCACGGTACTGACTGACTACGTACGGCGGGGACTTCGTCGGGAGGTCGGCGAGGACACGCACAATTTCCCCGGGGTATAGGGCCCGAGACTTCGTCGGAAACTCGTCATCAAATATTGCCCCGCATTGCCGGGTATTCGGCGGGTACTTCGTCGGGAAGACGTCAGTTACTCGATTTTTCGAAAGCGAGTTGATGCCGACTTCCCCGCAGTGCCCCGGGTACCCAGGAGCCGGGACTGCAATTGACGGATGCATAATATTTGCTGGTTGAGATATTTTACCAATGTAAGTTTGAACATTAAAATGATCTCTGAGTCTGAAGCAAAATTTCAACTAATTTTATTCAGAAAAGTTGAAAAATATTGATGAAAATATCTGACCATCCGCGATGTTGACTCATATGCTTTCATTTCAGCTCTCTCCCACAGCTCAGAGAGCTAGGATTCAGAGCCGCCCTGAAATTTAAATAAATTGTCGCAAACAGTGATTATAAAGTAAACACACTGACCCATCCAAATTCAAAACTGCACCTGCCCTGACTGTGAATGTGTGTCCGCTCCACAAATTATAACCCGCCATCCGTCGAATTCCAATTTAAAAACTATTGAGTAATTTGGATGTTCACACATCCAAGAACATCCATTTACATTCATCTAATACTAGTAATAGTAATACAATAAAAATATAATACAATTATGTTGCTATTCTCTTATAGACTTAGTTTTTACATTACTGTTACAAACATGCTGCCGAATTCTGCCCCATAATTTGTTCACCTACCACTTCTCTGGATTTTAAGGCAAAATCGGTCTTGTGTTTGCCATGATTCAAAATGTTACTCTTCACATTTTCCTTCCCGACACCTAGAGCTTTATTTCTTGTCCGCACAGTTTTCACAGACGCCTTGAAAAGTTGTGTAATATCAGCTGCCATGTTGGCAAAAAAATCCTCAGCAAAATGTTGGTTTGTTACGTGGAGGCCGCCCTCTGTAGTTTTATGACAATATTTATTTTTTGTTCATTGCATTTGTGCGTTTTTCATTGATTTGAGCTTCCAATATCGGGCATGTTTTATCGAATCATTTCGTTTTGATATTCAAAAGCATAATTTTAACACGCAAAAGTTATTCTGTATTAAAACAAATAAAAGGCTTTTTAAAAAATAATACAAACTTGAGGGCGTTTTCAAAATGGCCGCCTACACACTTGCGGAAATGTCGTGCTTTGGCTCATTCATCGTCTTAATTTGTTTACTTTTCTCTGAAGTTCAGGCTTTTGACGATATTGTTGTACCTCCAGAAAGTGGGCTGTGTTGGAATGAATCAGAAGATTGCGGTGGAGAGTTTGAACCTATGAGTTCGCTTGTTCTATGCAACTATCTGTAAGTTTCAAAATATTAAAAAGCTTAATTTGTTTAAATCAAGTTTAAACAAACCCATTTTAGTCACCTGAAAAATCCACCATTTTTATGTCCCACTCACCTTTTTGGAGACACAAAGTTGTCCTTAAAGGTTCTCTATCTATTCATGCCATTGCCAAAAAAATTAAGAGCTAGTTAAAGCAAAATTGTTCAGAAAAGTGTCAAAAGTCACATTAGCCAGCGAAACACAAAATCACCTTCGACTTTCGTCGGCCATCTTGAAAAACAAAAAAACCACATGGTCAATAATATTGGGTAAATGACTAATTTTGTCTTTCTGTGAATGAATTTCACCCAAATAATCATAATGCATATTGCATTGGTCAAAACCCGTACCAGGTGAGCACTACATTATTTATAGTCATTAACATTTTAAATTAAACTTGTCCTTCAACTTCAAGTTGAAAACTTAGTTAAACTAGACTCACAGAGTAGACTTTTTTAACTTTTTTAGTCATTTTATTTTTAAATGTCACACTGTCGCTATAGTTTTAGTGGGCACAGGGCTGGTTCCACTTTACCTTACCACCTTATCAATGACTCCATACAGAGTAGGCCTATGGAGTCATTGAGAAGGTCGGCCGAGGTAATTTTTCTTTCATTTTTTTAGGGGGGGGGGGGGGGGGGGGGCGTAGTCTCAATAGATACCAACCTGTGGTGGGAATAGTCTCATAGTAGGGTGTTCAGCTAACCCGTGCTTGAGTGAAGACACTCACGCACACAGGCTCAGCAAGCAAAAAACACAACAGTTTACAACTCGCTGTAAAATAATAAATATTTATTTTCTGGCGAACCAAAATATACTAGCGGCATGCTTCCAATCGACTAGGACAATCGATCATGCGATATTACACGCAAATTCTAGGCCGACTTGTGCTGTACATCATAAGTCCAGATAACACGTGTACACAGCGTTCGACATAAGCGGTAATCCGGGCGTTTTTACGCCCAAAATGGCCGCCGGAAAACCTAAAATTCAATGCTGGTTATCCGTCGGACGCCCAAAAAAAAAAAAAAAAAAAAAAAAAGTTTTTTTTTTTTTTAACAATATTTTTTCAAAGCCCAAAAGTATATAAAACATGACCTCATGATCCAGATTTGACCCGAAATAATTCACTTAATACCACATGACCCACACCATAGCTATGGTAATTTATAACTTAAGATCCTACCTTATAAAAGTACATTGGTAGGTATTTCATAATATTCTGATTAAAAGTATGACTTTTGAGAACCGTTTTCAGTGTAAAAAATACCATTTATTTATTTATGAGTAACAACATCTAACTAAATTTAGTAAACTATACATGTACATTTGGCTTGTTATGGCAATAGAAGTGTTGCCTGTAACATGATGCAGCATTAAAAAGATGTATAATGTTAGAATAAATTATTTCATTTTTTTTTAAATTAATTTTTAATTTGACATCAAAAAAATTATAACTTTATTTCTTATGCATGTGATCTGGTCAAAAAAGATGTTTCATGTATGTATGATGGAAATAATAACACATAAGTTTTGAATGCATTGTAATATCTTTAATACACAGATTTACCATTTTGCATTACCACATCACATGCATATGAACCACAAAAATAATTTTTCTAACGTCAATTTGCAAATAAATTTAATATTATTTTATTGTTATATATCATGTAACAGGCAACACTTCTCTTCGCATATTAAATGGAAATATACTAAATTTAGGTATTTTTCAATGTTAAATAATTTGCTATGTACATGTAGACTCTTAACCTGTTCGGAACTCTGGCCATTTTTCTAGAAAAGCTGTATTTTAAAGCGTACTACCATATGGACCATGTCGTTTATTCGTACGATGCTTCGTTAAGAAATTACAAGCAACACTTCTCTTCCCAAGAAGTTTCAAGCAACACTTCTCTTCCCATATTAAATGTTAATTTACTGAATTTAAATATTTTTAGAATGTGTCGTGTGGTATAAGATTAAATTGCAGAAAATGTGCTTTTTCGTTGTTTATACAGGTCTCTGAAATTCCCGAGAAATCTTGACTTTGGCGGATAACCAAAAATGTTGGCGGATAACCTGATTTTATATCATGGTTATCCGCCGGATAACCTGATTTTTTTCCTTAATTCGAACACTGCGTGTACATATCAACATGATTTTATCGATGATTCCTACCTTTGTAGATTACATAGATTGTGGGCTTGGTGTATATCCTATACATGTACTCTTTCGTGATTAATGCACAGACATCTGGGGGTTTTTTCTGTTTAAAATATTGAAATTTATAAGAGATGCGCCACTCGAGAAAATAGTGGTAAACAACAAAATATCACGTGCGATGATCAGTCTCTGCAGATTTGTTACGTAAAACGCTACGACGCTGCTGTTTCCAATTCACTTTGTACATATGTGCAGCGTTCGTCTGAAACCACAGTCAAAGAGACTAAAATGACACATCGCTTCATTTGCGATTTTAAACAAATGCTCTGTGCATTTAAACTGTGCCACGTCCGGTAATACGGTGTACGCGATTACTACTCAAGATTCATCCTTTTTCGACCGCCACCATGTATAATGTGGATACGTAATACACATCTAAAATTTGTCACAAATTATGGATACAAATATCTTTCGATGTTCATATGACACTATTTTCACAAACCATTCTTTGCTTCCTTTTGTGTTCTAGTTTAAAATTAAATTGATTTGTGGTTGCTCCACCAACTACACTCAGCAAGCATTTTGGAAACTCAAGGACAGTAACATGGATTTCAACATTACATGGTCTATCCTCAAACATTCTAACTCATATTCTAATGTCCCCAAACGCTGCCAAATTTTATGCCTCCTGTGGGAGAAGTATTTCATCATCACCGCGGACAAATCGATAACTCTGAATACTAAGGGACGCACCATTAGATACTCGGGGGGGGGGGGGGGGGGGGGGGATGGAAGTTTTCTAAAAAAAGAAAACTTTGCCCACTATCCAGGAAAAGGGAAAAAACAACTTTGCCCACCAACAAGGGAAGAAAGAAAAAAAGTTGATCCACTGCCGAGTAAAAAAAAAATCTGACTCACCCAACTAAATGTAAAGAAAAACATTAAAACCTAAAAAAATGTCGCCGACTTCGGCGGCCAAAAAGAAAATTCCGCCTGAACCCAACTTCCATGCCCCCCCCCCCCGGAAAATCAAATGGTATGCCCTAAGTCTGAATTAATTTAATAGTAAATGTTGTCATGCTAATAAGTACCTCCTAAAGAACATTGATGCCTATTTTAATACCCAATCAACCTGTCTTCCCCCATTGATTGTATGTATTATGCTTCTTCATGACTTCCCTCTTGAGTGCTTTAATCCATGCAATTATCTTTTACACTCAGTTGACTCACAATTGATCTTATTTTGTAACTCTTTGCTTTGAGTGCACCCATCCATGTCTCTTTATATACCTAATCGTCCTAATGTTTTTCTATAGTGAGTCTCTCATTCACCTGATGAGCATTTGGGCGAGACAGACTGTTGTGAAATAAATATGGAGTATATTTACTTGTAAGTTGTATTCTTCTTCTTTACTCCCGTCTCCACCCACACCGCTGGTGCACTGAACTCCCTTCGCCATGTCTTAACAGCTTATGTTATTTTGTGTGTTTGCTCCATCTATCCAGGCCTGATGAGTTTGTAGAATGTGACGAGCTGCTAGATCTGAACGGTAACGACACCGCTAGAGAGGTATTAGGATATGGATGCTCTAAGGTGAGACTAATGTCGCATTCATACTCCCGTCATTGCGCATCGACCGACGTCGGCGCTTTGGCGGATATCGGTGCAAACATGCAACAATGTCAACTTTTATCCGCTGACGTCGGCCTTTGCACAACAACAGGAATATGAAGGCGCCTTTATTATGACATTATCAGTAATCAAATGAGCAGGGTTGTAGCTAGCCACATTTAGTGCCGGCTAAAATCTCACACATTTATCGCCACACTCTGGCATTCTCTGCCATTTTGTGGTATTTGATGTACATTTACTCAATTTTTGAGTCTTAGAGCTGGTTAATTTGCCTGAAAATTGCTGTGAGTGCCGGTTGTTTAGCCTTAGTGCCGGTTGCTACCGACCGGCACCGACCAGTGTAGCTACATCCCTGCAAATGAGTCAACAGCAATGTTTCCTTAGTTATTAGTCTAGATCAGTGATTCTCAACCTTTTTGCCCCACGACCCCTTTTGACATTCCTGGTCAGTACCGTGACCCCAAAAACAAAAATTTAATAAAAAACACCAGCCGGATATCATAAATGACACTGCTTAGTTTGGATGCGAGCGTAGCGAGCAGGACATTTTGCGTATTTGAACTTTTCTGGGTGTTTCTAAGCTTTTTTAAAGCGAAATGTAACACGGTTCGCCCAAAACCTATATTAATGAGCCCTTCATGACCCCCTGGAAAACCCAAAACGACCCCCAGGTTGAGAACCCCTGGTCTAGATGCTCGCGAGTAAAAACTTGGCAAGTACAAATGTATGTCAATTTAGCAATCGTGATGTTTTACTTGGTTTTCCTTTGGGCGAGTTTCCCTGTTGTTACTTCTGGAATTTTTGTCATTGATTTTTGATGGTTGCTGTGAAGTCCTGCAAATCACACGCTTTCGCTATGGTTTTCGATTGTTGGCGATGCCTGGCAACTTAGCTCATCTTTAATTTTATTTGTGTAGAGTGAATTGCTACTAGCGCAGTGATTGAGATTCAAATGCAGCGTGCGGTGTTTTGAAGAATTGTTTCATATAAAAATATCTTACAAATCATTATCGTGATCGCTACAGTGCAAAATGATGGTGACACAAGACAAGCCTACTTGCTTGCAGCCCTACTGATAGTGATAGTGTGTGTTGTCGTTTAGGGAAGTGACCGGTGCAGTGTTAGCAGGAATTGTGATAAAACTTGCATCTGATCGGATAGAAAGACATAATGTTGAGATGGGGGTGGGGGGGGGGGATTTAAAAAATGATTGTCTTTCTAGTCTTGCTTTCTATTAAAAAAGATATTGGTGGATCTGGGTAGAAATATACCTAAATGCTCTCTCAAGCTCTCCTGAGATTCATGTACATTGTTGTTGATTTCTTTTTCAGTTTGGCAAAGATCGTTATGATGAGGTTCAGAAGACCAGTGTCGAATGTCATGTGTTGCCAGGAATTGAATGCTTTGGCAATAGGACCTTCACAAAAGAAGGTGTTCCGTGTATTAAGTAAGTTGTGGGTGAATAATAATTAACCTAAACATTTTAGGGGTGGTTTTGGATATTAACCCTAACTCTACTACACGGCGTGCAGGTTTTTGGGCTACAAAACGGACCCAGGCTATATAACGAGGCGAATAAACTTCGCAGAGTGTGACTGACAGCCGTGGTGTAGTGGCTAGGATCTAGGCCCAGGTGCTGGAGGTCCGTGGTTCAAATCCCAGGGGGGGTCGGGTGACCTTTCTGGTGATTTTGAGGGTCGGATTCGGAAAACAAATCTGTTGCCGTGTGGTGTACTAAAATTAGGTACACAGCAAATTTTTTATTTATTTTTTCATTACAAAATTTTGTAATTTTCATCTTAATAATACTATCAGAATAAATAAACCGACAAAACAAGTGCAATTAATTGAAGTAAACACTGGGCTGTACCAAATGTGGGAATTGAACCAGAGTTGTGTGGTATAGGGTGTGGTCAGTGAACCGTGTGGTTAGGGCTAATATTGCACCTGATTCACATGTAAAATGTAGATCTGGTATCGAGCTGCGAGCGTAGTGAGATGCGACTGAACTAGAGCTAGGTCTACAGTTTTGGGCTATTGAGGAGGCACGAGTCTAGTGCTATTAAAGTGTGATCATTATAGAAGAGGGTTTACTATTTGTAACAAGTTATTTAGAGCTTGTTAGGAAAATTGACTATAATAGATCATGATCAAAGTTGTCATTTTGCACTTTTCTAAGACACCATAATTATTATAGTTAAAGATAAACATGAAAGAGGGACATATGAATAATGATCTCTATATATCTTACATTTTCTCAATAGATACAATGGCTACTACTTTGTCTCAACACTGATGTTTTCAATTCTACTCGGATTTTTTGGAGTTGACCGGTTCTGCCTCGGACACGTCGCCACAGCTGTGGGTAAACTCCTCACGCTAGGTGGACTCGGTATATGGTGGATAGTCGATATTATACTATTAGTAACCGGACATCTCATACCGGCAGACGGGAGCAACTGGTGTCCGTACTACTGATGATGGTATGGATGGAAGGACGGACGTTTTGCAAACATTTCAGATGGTGCTACGGTAACAATGCAGGCCATTGTTTGTGCTGATCATGATGAGAGCTCGTCAGCCCGGGTGGAGAAGAAAAAGCTGGTCACTGATGTCCAAGATATTGTCCTAGAGGATGGAGAGTATAGGAAAAGTTGACCCAGAATAGGTTTGTTTGTATACCAGGATTGAATATTTTTTTCAATATGGCTCAAAATATATAGATATATATTTATTTGTATGTTACATTTATATGAATGAAACCTGCTCTTATGACACCAGCATACAGTTAATGCAATGTTGTGTTTGCTGCCCCATTAACCGAATGAATGCATGTCAAAAAGGATGTGTTGTCGGCAAACACAGTTTTGAGATACAGGCCAGTATAGTATATTTGGTGAAATATAAAGAAAATAATAGGAAGAAATATGCTTCTTGAAAATGAAATCATATCTTGTGATATCCAATTACCTTCAACATGGTTTCATTTCAAAGTTTAAAATGCGCTCTTCCAAGTCATACCAATAACGCAGATTTGACTCGGGCCTCCAACATGTCCATGACGGGTCGCATATATTTCACAGCTTATTTCAAGGGTTAAGTGCGATAAAGGGCTATCTGCAATTCATTCATTTTGAGAAAAAGTGGATTAGAGATTTGTACCTATCATTGTCATCTATTGGTTTTGACAAGTTAAAAGAAATGCTATTCAAACCTTTTTGATTAGGTGAATTTACTATTTTGATTAGGTTCCTGATCTTGCGCGGGTCATTTTAATACCAAAATCTCATTTTAGCCAAAAATGCAGATTAGCCCTTCGTTGCATTAAACCCTCGATTTGTATGTTTGAACCCATTATGTTACAAAACATGATATTGCCAAAGTTGGAAACAAAATATCCTGATTTGAATTTCTAATTTTTCAAGCTGTTATATGATGTATCACACTTCAGAAATGGTCATTCTATTGTACTTCAAATATCAAAATATTTCACTTGAAACCCTTATGTTTCTTACTAAGCTCGCGCGATTAAATGACTTAAACGATTATTCGATTTTATTTTGATAATCGATTCGTCATTAATTCGTTTTTTTAAAAATCGAAAAATCAAAACAAAAAAAAATTTTTTTTTATTTTTTTTTTTCATTCCGAATTTTCAATATTTGCCCTTTTTTTCTTCTTTTTTTTCAAGCCGATTTTACGATATTTGCCCAATTATTATGTTGTTTACAATTTCAATAATTATAAAATCACAGTTCGTATATCTACGATGCTTCACCAAGGTATTTTCTTGAACAGTAGATAAAACTCTAGGCCTTGGTCGTCTCCAGATATTTTAAGAACAAAATATATTAGGCCTAGTCGTCTCTCACTCGTTTCAGACGCAATGACAAGTAATTTTCAATCAATCAAACTATAAACCTTGATCGGGTGATTTATTCTTTACCATTTTCTTGTCATCTCAGCTATCTTTACATGTCATAAAGTAGCGAACGAGTCCATGCTTGTATTCACATCACAGGGAATCAATTTAATATTTCAAATAACTCCAGAAAGTCTCCCAAATCATAACAAAAGGGCTCTGTGGAAATGTACAGGCACGACGCGTGCGCTGTACTGGCCCACATGGAGTACGGTGCATAACATGCTGCATATAACACACTGCCATCGTCCAGGGGCTTGGTTGCCACGTGGTGTGGTGTTGGGATCGGTTATTGGTCAAGTCCCAGTCACCAGTCATGGCCCATTTAAAATAAGGATTTGTTTGCGCAAACGATAATTAACTAATTATGAAGAGAAATGGGGGGGGGGGGGGAGCTGGGTAGAGTCGGACACTTAATTAAATGTATTTTAAATGTTCAAGTGTACGTACCCGTCCTCTACTTTCGTCATATAACATTAATATTGGCGGTGGGTTTTCGTGGAGTTTCCCCTTAATAATTCAACAGTCATCTACTATTTTTATTATTTACCTGACATATCCTGTAAAATTAATCATTTAAACCATCAAACTAACATGTTCAAGTTATTTATTTTCAACAGTTTCTTGTCATTATATTCACAGGTTTATTAATAATTGCAAAGAATACCAGGAATTCCATGCGATAATTATTCAAGCTCCGTCTTTGATTTAATCATCGATCGATCCTCCCATCAAGTTACATTACATTGCAAAGGCCCTGGGATTTTCCCCCAGCCCACGTGTAGTATGTAAGTGTCCAGGGCTGTGGTGTATTAATTGGGCTAATGTTGGTTGCTCCGATCCCAGGCACTTGACCTCGTTCCCAAGATAATTTCGCCTCTCCTCAAAACCACAACCAGACTGATCGGCACCATCACCTTTGTGTTTTGATAGCAGCACCGCTATTAATTGATCACATATCAGAGATCCTTTTTTTAAAGGTATTTATTTTCACCTTTCATAATTTGTCATCCTTTGCCATTTCTGAGCAAGTTTCTAATTAAAATTTAAATCCACCATTTAATAATTCTTGGCATGAAATATTTGCCCTCTTTTATTTCGCGTAGGCCTAATTGTTATGATATAATATGCAAAAATAATTTACCGCGAAAAAAGACGCTGGTACTTAGACCACGTGTATTGACACGCTGACCCCAAAGTTTCCAAATAGAGGTTTTCTTCTGGGGAACTAGGTGGGCTGGCTTGTGTGAGGGGAGAGGTCAATCAGTACATGAAGCTAGAAGACCTTCTAGTCTTCTAGCTTCATGATCAGTTGTAGTATAGATACATGTGGTTGTTCAAAGGCCGTTGCGTGGTTTCTGTTTATACATTACATGGAATATTACTCAGTGATTTATTATGACTTTAGCAGCTGGCTTTCGTGGGATTGTTTTTAACTGAGACGATTATCCGCTCAGGTTTTTAATCATTTTTGGGGGGTAAGTCAACAAAATAGTACGGGCTGAAGTTTGGCCGGTCGATCGATGGAGTGAAATGGAAAGTGTAATGATAACAACACTTCTCTTTCTTTAACTGATGCGTAGAAAGTGACAGTTTTTCACCAGTCAATAACAGATTTATTCTATGATGTTTACAATAATATAGATAGGCCTAGCCTTTAGTTTGCTTAGCCCCAATAATTTTCATTGTCTGTGGCAGTTCTTTAAAAGCTTTGACATGATTGACGCAAAGTGATTGATGCCGCGAAGTGATTGATGCCTCAAAATAATTGAGCATAACGCGGCACATCAAAGTACCCGTCGGCAACGTTCTGATATTTTTTCTGAAGTGGATAATTGGCGATTAATCGATTAACCTCGATATTGATCTATCGATTTTCGATTATCGAATATTTCTGATATCGCTAAAGACTATTTCTTACTGATTTGAGGCTATTTAATTTTGTGGGAGCAGGTCACAGAAGCGGTTCATCGCAAAACACTGTATTCACCATTTTCAAATCTCTTGAGATAACACCAAAAACATATATTGGAAGGCAAATTATGATGAGAAGAAAACAAAATGAAAATAGGATATATCATTATTATTTATTTATTTATTTATTTATTTTTTCGAGGGTTTTATAGTTGCAAATATCTCAAATTAGATAAGAAATGGATTTACTCTGTTTTGCGATTTGTCAAGAAATATCAGATTCAGCAGATGCTACATTAGTTCCACTGCCTTAACATTTTCCACGCGGCTATTAGATTTACCATTACAAAACATTTTTGTCAGAAACCTCTCCCAACTTTTAAGGTCTATATCAAGGATTACTGAGCCAAGACTAGGCATGTTTGTACTTATTTCACTGCATTTCACATGGTGATTCCAAATATGGTTATGAAATTTAACAATTTTTAAATTTTTGAAACATTTTGTGAAATTTTGGAATGTCGTCTGCCTGCCGCGTGGAAAGTGTTAACATTTTTGTATTACAGACCAAAGACCCTGAGGCCATAGAAAGTCTCTGTTTTTCAGGCTGTTAGCCTACTGTCAATGTTGATTATAGCAAGGCCATATGTGGAATTTACATCAAAACAGAGCTTAAGGGCATGACTAACTGGCCTGCCTAATATGGGAATTGGAGAATTTATGACCAGCCAATAGCTAAATCGCTGGTATAAAGGTGATTGGGCAGTGGAACCTAGTGAGGAGAATGGTCATCACTGGCCTGCCTACTCTGGAAATTGGAGAATTATAACCAGCCAATAGCTAAATAAATCACTGGTATAAAAGTGATTGGGCAGTGGAACATAATAAGGAAAATGGTCATCACAGGGCAAGAAGGTAAAGTTGTTTCATTAATGTTTTACAGAATGAATTGAATATTTTGTCCATTTCATTTCATCACATATTTGTTCAAGTCCAAGTCAAATGTCATAATGGCTAATCATCAGTGCAATTTAAAAGAACCAAGAACACATACTTCGAGAAAAATTGCATTCTATACAGTCCCAAATCATTACTTCTTGTCGGTCAAATTGGCCACAATGTTTGATTTAAAGTCTTGAATGAAGGCTAACACTCCTAGTTTAGTTTTAAAGTCTTTGATGAATGTTAAGTTTAAACTGTTTGAATAGCAACTAGCAATCTAGTATCCCAGTATTGAAACATACAAGTTATACTCAAGTCTTGAATGAAGGCCAACTCTAAACCTAATGACAATTGCGAAAGTGGACAATTCTCCACAATCAAAAGCCTCCTTCCCACTAGATGCGTGTATATTAACCCCGTGGAGGGAAGGCCTTGGTTGGTGCTTTGATTGGCCTTAAAAATAGACAAACGCCTATGCTAGACTCATCCTAAATATAATACACCCATCTTTACTCAAGTGCAGCCCTATACCTCCTATATAATACAAACTGTGCAGGAGATAGCACTTGTAATTCTCCGCCCCTCACATGCCTTGTGCTCTCCAGAATAATACAAGCGGGAGAGAATGTCCGCCCAAATGATTGTGATATGATAAATTATGTTTATATGATATGTTGATATGATACGATTTGTACTAAAACTAGATGGCTTGGTGGGAGGTCATGGGTCATGTGGAATTAGTTTGAACGTCACATTCTGAAGGTTGTGATAAAATGGCTGTCCCCTTCGGCCTCTTCCCTTAAAACTCACTTCCCTTAAAACTCACTTCCCTTTAAACTCACTTCCCTTAAAACTCACTTCCCTTAAAACTCACTTCCCTTAAAACTCACTTCCCTTAAAACTCACTTCCCTTAAAACTCACTTCCCTTAAAACTCACTTCCCAGGATCTGTGCAACAATTTTAGCCTGTTTTGTTTGTTTTTTTCAACTTCCAACATATCTAGCTTCCTTTTGAAATCTTCTTTAAGATGGTCAAAGCATCGTAGGTGAATGTTTTCACCATAACCTATTGAAAACACATCTTCCAAGCCACATTCTAGAGATACTTCACCATCACTACCATAAATAAGGGAAATGTCTTTTCCAAACCGTTTGATAACCCCACATGTTTGTCGCTCCTTTCACAACGTCAGTGGCACTTCTTGATTACTCATATTTTGATTACTCATATTTTGGAAAATGTTAAGAAGGCCTGCCTTAAACTAATTTGTACTTACTTGGTTAACACCGAGGTGTCCCCTGTGAAGAAGCGTGATATTCTGCCGCTGTCACTGGCTATGTCGATTAATTTGCGTACCTGCTGTACGCATAGCTTGGCATTTTTTTCGTCGTTGCCCGTCCTTCCCATTATGCATTCTTTCAGTTTATCATATATGTCTTTAAATGGAAGAAGACAATTAATATAATGATTCCCTTTGAGGGGACTATATGAATTTGCAGAAATGGCACTGATCAATAGCAACATACTGAAATGGCTAGAGAATATATGTTCAGAAATAAACTTAAGTTGAAAAAAATGGGAGTCAAACTGACCTAAATTTGAATACATAATGAGCTCATTTGCTTATTTAATGAGATAATTAACTAAATTTTACATTGTAATTATACGTCTTGTCACGGGTAACCAGTATACCAAAGCTCATCTTTCTACTGCTTGTAGAACTTCAGATATTCACGTTACGCATATTAATTAGCTGGGCTTAGTCTTTTTTTGGAACATTTCCGTCATCAAAATAAATAATTCTAGGGCTCAACAGTAACATTTTGGGTGGTACCAACATAACAAATTAAAAGCTGGCTTTGAAATATAGCAAAATAGAGCAGGATTTACGATATGATTCATGGGAGACTGGCTGTCCGTACCGAAAGTTCGTCAGAAAATGTTGAAACTTGTTTAAATAATGCGCTGATTTTTTTATAAAGCGTGGGACGAATATGTATGCCCTTTTTATGAACTTTGTGAAACATACCAACTGAATTCCCAAGTTTCGCCACCACATTGACCATTCTTTTTTCTCCTTTCTTGTTGATCTTATCTCTTCTTCTTTTTTCTTTTGATTCAGACTTGTAATAAACAGGATCAGTTATCTGTATTAAATTGATAAAATAAACCAGAAAGCTGACAAATTGTGATGACTATAAAATACGCATTTTCTATATTTAGTATAAAATTAGGCACAATTTAATTTGTTATCAAAAAACTCACCTCAAGTTTGTGGAACCGCCTCAGATGGAGGTCCACCCTTCCGGTGCCGAAAATAGAGTCACAGCCAATTATTGGGCACGTTGTTGGGATTATCCCATTGCTTTCTAATCGTCTAGTTAAAAATAATAAATAATATTTAATTAGTTGTTTTTAAAACATTGTGAACAGTATAGTTGGCATCTAGCTGTTTGCGAACAAAATTCCTCTGATATTTTAGATAAAACATGTGGAAATCCAATTCTGAAAATGCATTTGGCAGCAGAAATTGTAACCAATTTACACTCATTGGCCTTTGACAAATTGTAGCCAAATTTAATAACAAAGATACAAAATCTGATTGTTAACATCAACACAATTCCCACAAACAACATGATGAATTATACATCCGCCATCTTTTGCCTTTTCAGCTCCTTGTTACGCTGCACTATGTCGGTCAATCCGTGGACATCTGCTAGATGGTGATCTAGCCTGTTACGCTGCACTATGTCGGTCAATCCGTGGACATCTGCTAGATGGTGATCTAGCCTGTTACGCTGCACTATGTCGGTCAATCCGTGGACATCTGCTAGATGGTGATCTAGCCTGTTACGCTGCACTATGTCGGTCAATCCGTGGACATCTGCTAGATGGTGATCTAGCCTGCTCCTACTATTGCCGCATAGAAGACATCCGGTCTGGTTACGCTGCATTGCAATAAATAATAAATAACAATGTGTATTTAATAATCAAAAGTTGTTTAAAAAGTAATTTCAATTTGTTGCAACCATGCAAGCCACTTTTTTCTTCAGAATTTGTTTCCGCACTCACAGAGTAAAGTGACCCAAAAAATGTGCCCCGACAGCCCAATTGTTTATCATGATATGAACGATGCAAAATTATGATTCTTTTTTTTGGGGGGGGGGGGGTGAAGCCACCCTATAGCGTGTTATGGACAAAATAATTGTGACCTTGTCATTCTAAAATTAGAACCGTATGCAACTCAAACTTTGGAATGTGGTGACCTTTTATGTAAAATAGAAAACATCAAATTGAAAATCAGACCAGCAATCAGAACATCTACCTTTTTTTTTTTACTCTCCATTATAAAAATAATAGCCTGATGGCTGCCTGTCTTATATATCTTTATTTCATTCTTACCGGATACGATTTCTTTTGTGCCGTGGCCATTTCCCCTAGATGAGAAAAGAAGACGCAATAATTTTAAATTAGTTATTCATGAATTTGTTGATAATTCAATGATATAATTTCATTATGCATGATGCCATAAATTGATAGTCATCTATCGCCTTGCCTGCACTAGTGGACATCCCGACTAATACAGATGGGTGTTTGTTTGAGTTATTTCTATAAACAAACATTGGGTGTTGCCTGGGTTTAAGACTTACCAGTTGCTCCACTGTCCGCCTTCCACCACCATTTCATAGATCGGTACATGTATCACGTCTGGCCCCGTCTGCTCCTCTTCCGTCCCAGTCTCGTCCTCCACTTGGTTTTCCATCCCAGTCACATCCTCCTCTTGGTTTTCCATCCCAGTCACATCCTCCACTTGGTTTTCCATCCCAGTCACTTGGTTTTCCACTTGACTTTCCATCCCCTTCTCTTCGTCCATTTGCATCCTCCTCCTCCCCTCCTCCTCCCCTCCTCCTCCTCACGATTCTGTACAATCTCGTTCAAATCAGCTATGTCCGCCATCTGAATTTAGAAAATAATAGCTTTTTGTGTAAAACTTTAAAAAAGAAAAAAAGAAAATGAAGTTAGACTCGAAGCTTATGTCTCTCCATTTTTTTCGGATGCTACCGCCACTCACACGTATGTGTGTCGCTGCTCTATGATAACATAGAAAACCAGATACTCATGCCTTTGATCTGCGATTAAAAATATAACGGACTCGGTCTTCGCCTTCTGGTGTCTACTGAATGGGTCGACCTACATGCTCATTGTGATCAATCACCGCAAGAAGATTTTGAGTCGTGTAACCGGTCATGGTGTAAGAATGGCGTTTGGGGGCATACATTAATATGTGATTGTGAAATGACTCCAAATTCCATGTGTGCTCAAAGAAGCGAAAATACTTAACTGGCGAAGGAACCTTTTCTCGAGAACCATTCTCATCAAGGCTTTGTGAGCAACCATGGCTTTTTTGATTGCTCGTTAGGATCCAGTATTCCATTTGCACATTTCCCATTGTATCAATCATACGTCATTGGCCATTCATGTTCGTCAACCACATGATGAAGTACGCCAATCCACATTGCCTTCATGCGACTGACATCACCGCCACACTTCCTCGACACATACCAAAAATGAGATCTGATGGCTGGAATCCATGGTAGCATACCCTTGTTAGCAGCTGGAGTTGCAACTTTTGTCAGCCGCTTAACTAAACTTTTCCCACCATGCCATATGTCTATTTGATGAAAAATATGTTGAAACACCTCTCTCATTAGTTTTATAATCTGGGGATGGGCGTCTGTCACAACTTGTCTGATGGGAATTTCCTTGTCCAAGTATGTTAATCCCTTCTGGAATACAAGCTTTTCCATGTTGGTGCTCTTACCAGCAGCCTCACGGACATCGACAACCTCATTGTTCCATTGTCCATGAAGGTGCTGGTACAATACATAGCAGAAAATCCTGGTGAGTCCATTCTGGCATCTGATATAAGTGTTACTCCATTTGGTTGCCATACCTTGATTTCGGAAAGAATATTATTGCACATTGTATGCCAATATTCTGAAACCGTTGTTGCTAGGTACGGACGTTGCAAATTATAAAAATACTTTTACTAAAGAAACACAACCCCATAAACTGAAACATGAGGGAAACCTTCTTGTAACGTTTGCCAGAAAATAAAAGGCAACATGCCAACTGAAAGTTACCCGCATACTGTCTTCTAAATGTTGGCTGGGAATTCCATGTACCATTAGTATGACCACCCCTGCATATTACGAATACCTTCAAACATGTACCTATGTATATGGTTTTGTACTGCAAGACCTTTTTACAGTGTTGGTGTTTGCAATGCTCACCATAAACCTCCTTTGATAGTGGCATAATCTGCCCTGTATATGTTATGAATTTCTTCTCCTTGACTAAGGCCACTCCCTCGACACATACCAGAAATGAGATCTGATGGCTGGAATCCA
This sequence comes from Ophiura sarsii, assembly GCA_035610835.1. NCBI lineage: Eukaryota > Metazoa > Echinodermata > Ophiuroidea > Amphilepidida > Ophiuridae > Ophiura > Ophiura sarsii. Next base: position 56,130,510 of record CM069448.1, read on the forward strand.
TGGTAGCATACCCTTGTTAGCAGCTGCAGTTGCAACTTTTGTCAGCCGCTGAACTAACCCCTGGTTACGCCACTAAGTATGCATGTGACGTCAGTGTTTATTAAGTGATCCAAGCGAACGATTATGATAATGGCCGCACGCAATGGATCACACATTTTGGCACTTGTTTGTATTTATTCATTGCTGTAAGGAGACTTCAACAATTTGGAGCTGATCGTACTATACCAATTGTTAAATTTAAATAGTTACCTTTTCAAAAACTGCCAACTCCACCAACAGACAACAAAGACCAAAAACATATTTGTTCTTATTTTCTCGCCCACAATTATCCATCTGCAGATAGAGGACAGGCGGGAGGTCGCCTTCCTCATGGTACTTGAGTAATGTCTGGATTAGGGTATTGCATGTGGCATTACTGTCACTAAGGATCTATCCCACATCCACATACAAGTGATGCCCCCTGCCATGCACAATGACACCCCCTGCCATGCACAATGACACCCACAACATGGCATGTTAATCTCCACATGGATGATATATGTCTATTTGATGGAAATTATGTTGAAATGCCTCTCTCATTAGTTTTATAATCTGGGGATGGGTGTGCGTCACTACTTGTCTGATGGGAATGTCCTTGTCCAAATATGTTAATCCCTTCTGGAATCCAAGCTTTTCCATGTTGGTGCTCTTTCCAGCAGCCTCACAGACATCAACAACCTCAACATGAATGATCATACCTGTTCCATTGTCCATGAAGGTGCTGGTACAATACATAGCAGAAAATCCTGGCGAGTCCATTCTGGCATCCGATGAAAGTGTTACTCCATTTGGTTGCCATACCTTGATTTCGGAAAGAATATTATTACCCTTGTTAGCAGCTGGAGTTACAACTTTTGTCAGCCGCTTAACTAAAATTTTCCCACCATGCCATATGTCTATTTGATGGAAAATATGTTGAAACGCCACTCTCATTTGTTTTATAATCTGGGGACGGGCGTCTGTCACAACTTGTTTGATGGGAATTTCCTTGTCCAAGTATGTTAATCCCTTCTGGAACCCAAGCTTTTCCATGTTGGTGCTCTTATCATTTTCGTGAAAGGAGCCTTGATTCTATAGTACTCAGGTCTTGCAAGTCCTGAGGAATCTTGTCCAGATGCAAGTGATTCCCTTTTGCCTGTGCTGGAATTTTGTTGTTTTTGATGGATCGATGACATGTAAGACATATCCATTCCTTGTTGTTCGCACTTTCCAGTATGTATTTTGGATCAAATACTTTGTCTTTGACAGGACCACTTACATACTTGTATTTGTGCATATTGAAGCACATAACTGAGTTACGGTACAACAATCGATGGCAACAAACACAAACATGAATCGGTTGTTGCTTCACCTTCAGGAAAAATTTCCCAACAGCTTTTTCCATCAGTGACTTTTTCAAACGCTTTTTTGGGGGAAATTTGATGCTGCAGAGCTAGATGTTGAAGCGCTTGTTGTTACGGTTGGTAATGGTGGTAGCAAGTCATGGTCATTCAAACCTGAAGTTGGATGAGAAGGATTGCTGTCTACTCTACACGGTGATGTACATTGACTGGCTACAGTTCCTGTGCGTTGGAATTCATCAATGATGGAATCAATGTACTCTATCGTACATCTGTTACTTGCCCCTGTGAACAGCTCATCAGTATTATCGCCATTATCAACATTTCCTTTGATACGCTTTTGTGGCGGTTCTTGTGATGATTTGGCAAGAGCACGTCTTGTTTGTTGACATAGGATTTTTTTGCTTGGCGATTGTTTTCGTTTCTTTGAGCACTTTTGTGCCACATTTAATTGTGAAGACTTTGATGTCATGGTATTTGATGGTTGTTCCAATGCATGTAATGTACAAATAGGTTCCAGCGGTTGGTACATTTTTTTTTTTTAATTAAAAAAAATACTTTTTTTTTTTTAATTAAAAGTTATTTTTAAAATCAAGACGAAACTACGACTAACCATCACTTCAAGTGCTTCCAGCTGCATCTTTTCAACTCCTGTTATGTAATTTTCCTCGTGTAAGTAGGTCGTGGGTCGTGTCTGTGACTGAGTAGTGACTGTTTGGACGGCGCTGTGTTATAAAAACGGGCCTTATGGTGACCCAATATAATACTGATACTTCTCAGGAGTAACACGACCTGCAGGTTGGTTTAAATGGCTTACTTCATCAGAGCATGGATGTGTCATATTCCATGATCCAAGTAAGCAGAGAAATGTTTGGGGTGAATCCTGAAGTTGCTGTATGTCAATGTGCATGACTTTCTTTCACTCTGCCTTGAGCTCTTTTAGGTTCATAATTTCCCCATCCTTTGTATTTCTCGTAGTCAAGACCTTGAGACGCGGCCATGATCTCCAGCGTGTCAGTAGTTTGGTATTCAAAGTTAAATAAGGTCTTATATTCACTTTCAGGTTAACAAGATCACCCTCTTCCATCTGAATGACAGTGTCAAAACTTGCGGCATCGAGGTCGCCATTGCCAACGAAAAGAATTTGTCCATTCATTATTTGAATTGGTGTTCCTCCTGAAGCTATTGAAAAATGTCCAACCATCATCTGGGGGCTGCAGGTCAAAGGCTAAGGCGTTAAGCAATGACATCTGGAAAATACTAAGGCGGCGAACGCACGACCAGTCTTTTGACAGCCAAGAGAATAGTTGTTCACATATCTTGGTCCTCCACTCTTTAGGCAATTTATCCGGATTAAAGAGTTCCCTGCACTTAGGATCAACATGATTCCTAAAGTGTAATCGATCAATAACAAGATTGAGCTTTTGCCACATGTGCTTATATGCGCCAGATAGTGGCAGATCTTTCTGGGCAATCTTTAAGACATTGAGTTTACATGCATTGTCATAATACTAAATATAAGTTGCTCCATGTTGTCTGTGGCATTGTCTTGACAACGTTGAAGAGCCAAATAAGTAGACTTACAACAACATGTAATGGTCCTTCACTCCTGTAAGAAATAAAACAAACAAAGCCACAATGGGTGATAATACTGGTGCCCGGGATGCAGCTCACGGCTGATGACCGATGAAGGGTCAATACTAGTGGCGGGCTTATGCCCACCTGTGTGTGATGGCCTTGGCAGATGTGCAGATGCAAGCCTTGAGTTGTGGCACATTTCACAGGAGAAATTTGAGCTGATGTCCAATGTGTTATTCTGCATTTACTCTGACAAAAAAATTGAAGTGGTAAAACCGGATTGGTATGCATAAGTCACAAGCAATCTGATGTAAACAAATAATAATAATAATATTGATAATAATTACAGGATTACAGAACAAGAATATATAAGCATTCTTTTTAAGAATTCATTTGTGAAAGTGCTACACCACCATGGGGTGGGTTAATTACCTGCCCATTAAAGTTTAGATTGGCAGCAAAAACACAGTTCATTCGAGCATGATAATACCTATTACCCCAGCTATTGTTAAAACTATGTGTATGCTTGTCGCTCCTTTCAATTTTTTCATAGTGGGATATTACAAATTTTCCAATTTTTAGTTCTTCCCTTCACATCCGCAGCAAGTTTGTGTTCGACCTTTACGTCGTTTTAACACAAAAGGTCTCTGCTAGGGTGTCGATGAAACAATGCTGTCAAAGCACCCATTTGCTACATCCAGCAGTCTTCTTTGGTAATGATCTTCCAATCTGGTAGACATAAAGTCAGCTAATTGAGGTATATTGAAAGCATGAGTGCGATGAAAGATCTGATCTTTGAGTTGCCGCCTCACAAAAGTTATTGGTGAAATTTCCTTTGGTTGGAAGGTCTTCCCCGTGGCAAATAGACAACTCTACTCTTATTGTATATGGACTTCATGTAGTCCTTACCTGAAAAATTCTCTGGTTGGTCCTCCTAAATCTGCCGCTGTTTCTCCTGAAAACTGTATCGATGGCTTGTCAATAAAGAGTTCTCACAGAAAGACCTGTCAGATGGCACTGCATATTTGACCCCAGAACTACTCAATGACATACCTCCTTTTAGTTATGAGCTCTAAATATTTGGTGCCATCTTCCACATGATGTCCGATGGACACCGGAGGTTAAATGTACTCCGTCCTCCTCGTCGCTGCTACTGTCACTGCTGGTGCTGTCACGATCACTGCTGCTACAGCTACTGCGGCTACTTCTACTGCTACAGCTACTGCGGCTATCGCTGGTGTCATGCTGTCACCCATAAGAAGCTTCATGGCCAACAACTTTCCACTCAGCTGGGTCGGTAGGTAAAGTGGAGCTGCCTGGCTGCGTCGGTGAAGGGAGGCTGACTGGCGGAGTGGGTGGGGGGGACTTGTGGGCTATCTACTTCCTCTGGTGTAACAGGGGGGACATGTGGGCTTTCTGTTGGGGGTGTGACGGCGACGACCCGCCGCTGATCGTCAGGAAACAGCGGCCCATCAGGTGCATGGATTGACATTAAAACCGGCGACTCTAGAGGGCCACCATCTCTGTACGGTGCTCTCGGGCCTTATGTCCGTACTCTCTGGCCTTATGGTCATGTAGCGCTTCCCATGTTTCATATAACCGTGGGGGACATTCTGCCCTACACACCTGGTTGTAGCACCGAAGTCCTGAAGTTGAACTCGGTTTCTTGGATTTGCCCCGCCGGGCTCGTCTGTCTAGCTGATTATTACTTCCGTTGTCACGACGATCCCGGTATCTCTTCAACAGACGCTCATCCTGCCCATGCCCATGTCTCTTTTTGTGCCCATCCCGACCTGCTGCTTTGAAGAATGTCTTGTCGCAGTACCTGCAGGTGTACATTGCTCGGATTGAGGATTTTCGAGAGAATTTTCTTTTCCGACTTCAGAGGCAGCCAATTTTGATGAATTTGGAATAATACATTAACCTGATAGGGGTGACAATTATATATACGTTCATACGTAATTCATCAGTTATAAAAAAAAATAGCGTTTATACTTTAAAAATCACACGATTTATAAAAATGAAACATTCAATTTGCATCAAACTATCATTAATAAAATAATTGTTATGTGATTGTGTAATGGATGATATTGTTGTGAAAGATTTTCGTTCGTCTATCAATTCAGAAATAAACATACCTAAATAGTAGTGTGCATGTACATGCATGCACCTGTACAACAAGTAGCCGAAAGGTCGGTCCAGCGCTTTGCGGAATTTACAGGGCAATTCTGCTGTATACCGATGGAATTGTGCATGTAGTTAATGGAATATGGTCCTCAACTCTTAAAAAAATGAACTATTTGAATAGAATTTAATGTTAAAATGTTCTGACCTGGACCTATATTTAAGCCCCGGAGGATCCCGCGAATTTTTTAGGCAAAAACCGCGAGGCGAGATTACTAAAACCGCGATTCGCGGGATTTGCAACCAAAACCAAGAAATACCACGAAAATAAACCAAATACGAGAAACCGCGACCAAAAATGTGACCCGAAAAATCACCTCTTTAAAAAGTAAATAAGCTTACTTTATAGTCCATTTTTCTTCTCTGCAAGAAAATATATTGATTTCCAAATTAATCCCTGGCAGAGGGGTTTCATAATTTGTGTAAAATTCCAATTAATGTCCTCCGTTTTAACATTTTTGATACGGAAGAAATATTTGTTTTGAACACGCGCCGCCATCTTGAATGATTGAGTACATCCCCCAGTGGCTTCCAGTCGATCCGAAAAATTACCGTGCGTTAAATTGATAGCAAAATGTAGAGGGCGGCAGAGTCTTAGTCAATTCTTTATGAAACCACTGTGATGAAACCCATTTCCAGCAACCTAGGCGGCATGATCTCGCATCATGAATCATTATGGGATGCATTACGTCAGAACATGTGCGATCTCAATTTGATCAAATTTTGATGATACAAATTTTACGGCGCGGCGTAACATGGGGAAAGTAACATACGGGAACCAGACATTGTTTACATATAAAAGGTATTTTCCGGGGGGATTTTCCCAACCAAGTTTGCATTGGTATGATTGGTATGATAGATCGAAATTTAACATGACATTTCAAGATTTTCTTGGACTAATTACGGTCGATTTTTGTGTAGAAATTTGAAATTTTGTTTTGTTGAGGAAAAAACCAACAATTCCGCGAAATCTCGGCATACTTTTGGAAAACCAAGGCAAATGGTAAATCCCGAGATTCACGCCGAGAAAACCGTGATCGCGGGAACCTCCGGGGCTTTCCTATATTGATACTCTGTATACTGCTAGGAACCTTATCATCTAGGTTAGAATTCAGGCTGGGATTTTCGGGAATTCGTGATCCCGGGACCAGTTTTATTTTTCGGGCGGGACCCGGGATTTCCTGAAATTTTTCATCTAAAATTTTAAAAAAGAAAAAGAAAAAAGAAAAAAAAGCTTACTTAAAAAACACCTTGTCGGCTAAATTGCGATTATTAAATGCAAATATATAGCGGGGATTCATTTGAAATGGATTTATTTCGTCAAATCATTTCATTTTTGGTACTCTTATGCTCTCTAAAATGTCGCCGTATGACACTTTCGTAAGCTCGCGGCAAAGTCTCCATTTAGAAAAATGTCACAATTTTGAAAATAGATCGCGCTATTACAATAACGAACTCAATCTGTCAAAAGTTTTAAAGATGGCGTCGCGCGACCGATAATGAAGTGAAAATAATGCGGCGAAGATCACTTTTTAGCGAGCATAGGAGTACAAAAAATCCACAGATTTGACTAAATAAATCCATTTCAAATACTCTGCTATACATTTGCATTAAATAATCATGAATTAGCCGACCACATGTTTTTTTAAGAATAAGCTTTTTTATTTATTTTTTTTGGGATTCGGGAAGGTGATTCTTGTTCCCGGGACCCAACATTTTCAGGGGCTGGGCTCGATTTCCCGGGACTCGCGCCCTGCACTAGTTAGAATACATGATAAAATAGCTATCGGATCATAATATTACAGGGAACAGCGACCCATCGCTGACCATGGGATTCTTTAAATAGAACATTGAACCATGAAAAAGTGCAAATTTCTCAATAAAGCACCTTTGACATTTCCCTTCATGTTCGTGAAGAAATAATCCCTTAAAATTCTTAAGTGTTTCTTATGTTGGTGCCCAAGGATTTCCTCCATATACAAATATATCCGCCCACAGTTCAAGTTTTTAAGTAATCGGCTTCCTGTGTTACCTTTTTTTTAAGTATTTGGCCCCACATCTGCTGTGAAAGCCATCACAATGATCTTATTGCAATAGTTCTCCAATCGATGATGGCCTTATTTTATTTAAATTGCTGGCACCATTCTGTACAACCATAAAAACCCTCTGCAGACATCCATGTTTCTCTTCTACTCCCTGTTGTATCTCCCTTGCTGTGTTCACCAGCAAATTTCACCTCCTTTTCTGGTGACAAAACAGGTAATTTTACATCAAACTGGTTGATGCCCATCAGTTTTATTATCAAAAACTATTTACAAAGAGAGTCATTAAGCAACATAATCATCTTATGTTTGAAAGTTCAGCTTTTTGGAACTGCAGGCTGTAGGCAGGTTTTGTCCTTTCAACCAAGCAAAAGTCTCTAATTTGATCATACAGATACCATTGTCGTTCAATACTCGGGCCTGGAGATTTAATCACAAACTCTGGCAAAATTTGTGCATGTGGCAGCAGTCTTGGACTCTTCAAGAGCTCATAGCAACGTTCTCCCTCATCGTTCCCACTTCTTTTGCAAGCATGCACATCTCCAGGTTTGTCTTGGTTAAACCTGAAATGGTGTAGCTACTTAATGCCATCAACCTGACGGAAGTAGCCTGACAGGAATCTTTGCCAGTCATAGCATATCACCTCACCTCCAACAACTTGGCTGATATTTGCGGATGAGCTAGTATTAACATCTCTCACAATACCGTCCATGCAGTTTACCTCTTCACGCTGGAACTTCTGCTTCAGCAGCCTAAAACATTGGTCTGGGCGAACTTTGTGTGTCCCGAAACCATAAAATGGATGGCACAGCAGTGATGTGATAAACAAAGGTTCCACATCATATACTTGTTTTTGTTCGGTCCGAAACAGTTATCACAATGTAAATCAACATGCTGTTCCTTCAGGGTTCACACCACCAAATGCATCTCCCATAGGTTTACTTGTGAAATGCACAATTTAAAAATGGATATTTCTCGATGTTATAAAAACCGGTATAAGTTTGACATGTGTTATGGCATATTGATGATTTGAGTTTGTTTGATTATGAACTTTTAGAATTTTGAACTTGATGAAATTTAGCTAGGCTTATCATTTGGAGACAATCTTTTGTGACATTTGGAAATACTTAAACATGTAAATAAATACCTTCAAAATATACAGGCTGGGTATGTGTCGTTGTTAAATATGCGCCCTTTGCAATCACCGCTCTCCTTACAACAGCTTGATCCTCATGATATAGGTGTTCTGGATTGACACAATGACCCTCATGGCACAGATGGGATATGTCATTTGGTAAATCAATGATTTGGTGAAATGCCATGTATGCAGCTCTATGGGCATTCATGTGTCGTCTATCTCCGCGAATTGTCATTGAAAACTGACCATATCGCTTATCATTTCTCAGGGGCCCGGTCCACTGCCAGCACTCTTTGTTAAAGCTGCCTTTCACTGCTTTGTCGATAATTCGACGGCGGACACCCTCCCAAAACTTGACTGGAATATCTGCCATGCCTATAATTTAAGGAATGAAAATAAAATGAATTACATCATTAATTTCCATAAAACATAACATTCTTTTATCAACATTTGTATAGATAGGCCTTACATGTTTTGCAACATGTTTGATTATGGTGTTGTATGGAGAAGCCGGATATTTCTTTACACATCTGTGACAAAGAAAAAACAACGTCGATGGTCTAATTTGAAGATTATAATTTACGGCTATCCTAAGAACTCCTCTCCAAGTTAACATTGTTTATATCGGGAAGTAGTGTGAATTATGCGTCGGGAAGTAGACGCACTCATCCAACACCTCGGCGTATCTGTATACTACCACACCCTCCCTTAATTACTTCAATCAATACATACCACAACCTGCCATCAGGAACACACCCCAATGGAGACTGTTTTCTTGCTTTTTCTCTTTGTCTCATTGAGGACCTCATGTGTGAGTTTGTCAACTATTGTTTGATCTGTAGCAATTCCAGTATGATGTTTTATGTAATGCTGGGGTAAATCGTCGCACCCCAGATGCATCGATCGTTAAAATAAGTTGGCGTAACTTCAGATGACTTCCGGTAAAGAAAGAGCCATTTCTAAGGCTGGTCTTCTGGTCGCAAGTAGGGCATTTCAATTCAAACGAGTCAATCCCATTTGGCCGGGCAATACGCCTGCATGGAACGTTGCAGTTGCTACATGTTAAGAGTATTTCGTAGCAATCTTCTTCTGGCAAGAAACTGTATACAATCCATCGTGTTTGAGATCCGTCATCATAACAAACTTGACAATTAATGGCCTGGGTCGATCACGCGAAGAAACCGTCCAGGTAGGAAGTCGATGGGTGTTGGCCAAGAGCATGTTGTTCACATCAAGATCAAGTTCGTCCTTAATGAAGTGTTTGATAACATCTTTACACACTTAATTTGGCGTTTCCGTTATGCCATAGAAAAGCAGATTGGATCGCTTACTGTATAGTTCCGCAGCCACACGTTGTGCTTTGAGGGAACTTATCTCGTCTTTCAATTCCGCTCTCAATGTTGGAATGTCTTCCTCTTTAATGTTCCTAACATCTTTATCAAGGGACACCAGCCTCCTCTATTAAATGTTGAGCTCGATAAAACCTAAAGTACTACTACATTTCAAATTGTCTAATTTCTTAGAAGATCGGTAAACACAAATCCAAGCAGAATTAACTTTGTTATCTCTTCCGGTACCTTGTTGACTTAGATTTCCAACTGTTCGCCAAATCACACACAAGATTGGTATTAGTCCCAATCAATAAAGGCATTATCATGGTATTAGTCCCGATCAATAAAGGCATTATCAGACCCTTATCAGGACAAACCAAAACCAAGGTAATTTTAAACTTTCTTATCAATACCAGCCTCTGCTCTTGGAGAACAAATCTCCAACTCTATGTGCCCTAAATATGGTACACCCTGACCAACTGCACCAGTCACAACCAGGTCATTAAGAGGTAGAAGCCTCTTCTGTGGTAAATAAGGCCTCATAAAAATCTCCCCTATACATGTGACCTGTGATCCTGTGTCGAGTAAAGCTTTACAAGGCTTATCCACAACCTATACAAGACTGTGATCACCAATCAATCCATCTGGTATGGGTATACAACCAGCACTACCAGTGGCCGTCTGGACTGGAACAGTGTCATTCTTCCTTGGATCTACTGGTGGATAGTCCTTGCCATGAGCCCTTACTCGTTTCCCGACTCTTGTTGAGTTCTGCTAGCAACATGTGCCAAACCATATACTTGTTTTGTTCTGTCCTGAACAGTTATCGCAATGCAAATCAACATACTGTTCCTTCAGCTCAAATCTGTTTAAAAAGTGGTGTATGTATGAAATAACAGCCTTTTCTGACACAGTCAGCCTCCTCAATTAAATAGTTGATTTGTTGTGACACACCTTCACAGCACATGCCGAATATGCCACATATTCGGGGCGTTAGAAAGTATATAGGCCCTGGTTGTTGCGGATTAGCGGGATATTTTATCTATTTATTTATTTGGACATACACTTTTGAGTCTTCTCATAATGGACTTGTTGAGCATAATCGAAGCTGTAGTGCATCGACTTCAGTTCCGCTGGTCTAGCTCCGCTGGTCAGTTTAACATTGTCACCAACCGATTTGGCAGAGGCAACACACTCACGGTAAACATTCCGCTCCTCATTGACATGAACAAGGTGCTCACACCGCTCTTTCTTGTCTGCTTTGCTCATGTTGGCAGTCCTCATGATGATGATGGTTTGGTTTTGTTGACAGAAAACGTATTCCCTCTCGATAGTAATCATCTCCTTGATCTTTACCAAGCGTGCCGAAGATCCCGGAGAGATATGTTCAATGTGACTGGTTGTCAGGCCCCCGCTCTGTGGTAACGCCTCCTGTACTGACAAGCTTGTTGATGCCAACTGGAAAATATGAGTTGAATCGCCTTTTTGTCTGTAATTATTATCAATGAAATTGTCTCATTTAAGGTATGATCAATTGAAAAATAATTAAATAATTATCATAAAATACTGTATTTATTAATGACAGTAACTGGTTGAATGACCATGGTGACTCTTTGGTGCAATTGGCACCCCTGTTCAGTAGTTTCACATTCTCACAACCCTGCTCCCGCTGCAGATTCAACAGGCTGGGGTACTTAGCATTGAGTAGTTCTTCTGCCGCCAACCAGTACACGGTCCTTAAGGCACGGATGTAAGCTGCTTTCTTCGTCTCTTGCATAATTACACGAGACTCGCAGATTGTTCTCTGTGACAGGTCGGCAGCACTTGCTGCTAATTGATGAGGCCCTGACTTCATGTGAGCGTACAGGGTTTTTGTCCTGTAGTGTAGTTCAGCCATGGACTGAAACATCTCTCCTCTCCTTCGTTAGGTAGTCTCTATATTGGACTCCTATCTGCCACTCCACGTCCGCGATCTTATTCTTTCTCGCTAAGCTCTGAGCTTTTTTAATTAATTTAATGAACTGTTTTTTCATATTAACTATCATACCTGGAAAATGATATGCTATTATGTCTAAGAGATTCAAATTAATCTTCAAGGGGAATAATGACTACCCCACCCTCCCCTAATTACTCCAATCAAGACATACTTACCACAACCTGCCATCAAGAATACTCCCCAATGAATACTGGTTTTTTCCTCCCTTTCCTGGTTGTCCCCTTGAGAACATCATACGTGTGAGCTTGCGAGGGTTTTTGATTTTGACATATGACCCGATTGGCATCATTTTGCATGGTTCAAGAATAACCTTGGGCTTGAACTGGATGGAATTCTTAACCACCCAGTCCAAGGAGTTGGAGTTAGGCTCGACAGTAATTTCAAGCCACCCCCTCCTTCCTGTGGATGAGGGGGAAAACAACCCCTCACCACCTTGGGCTTGTCATAATCCCCTCTGATGAGTAAATTTACTTGTAGCTCCTGGAAAATGATTGATTTTAATACATTCTGGTGCTAAATGGTATCTATAGAACACATCAGACTGCCTACTTTGCGATAAATTCATATTTTGCTTCGTCACTTTTAACAACATGTTTTGCAGCATGTTTGATTATGGTGTTGTATGGAGGAGCCGGATATTCCTTTACACATCTGTGACAAAGAAAAAACAACGTCAATGGTCTAATTTGAAGATTATAGTTTACGACTATCCTAAGAACTCCTCCAAGTTAAATTTTTGTAAAACAAATACAATATGTCTCAGCTTTGGGCAGGCATGTCGTGTTCTGATCCATTCCATCTAGGATGATTGACATATCGTCAGCCTGCTTCGATAATTGCCTAACTCATTTTTAGCTTACTACAGTAAGCTATAGCGACCTGACGCGAAAGGTCACGGTATAGGTCAAGGGGAAAGTGCGACTGTGAAATATGGTTTTATCTTGGTCACACAAGTGGTATTTGTCGGGAAATGTACTTGAGATAGTGAAACAATATGATCGCATAAATATGTTATGAAATGGGCCTGATTGCCATTCGACAAAATAGGAAATTTCGCGTTATTTTCTTTATTGTCATAACTGTATTGAAAATGCATGTAAACGCTATGATAGAAAAGTTGATTAACACATGGCACGCATGTATCATGACGTACAAGCGTGATTGTCTTATTGTGATTGGTTTAACTACTAGAGATAATTATTATTCATGATACGAAATCAGCGGAAAGTAAAAATACAGCCGTCAAAGTGAAAAATAGGTGGGGAGGTCGTTTTTCGTTAATTGATGTTAATCGCTTCTGTATATATTCTTCAAACTATATCTCCGATTTCAGCGGCCAAAATTAATGGAAAATAATTTGTTTAAAGGTTTTTCATCATGAGGTGCTGTTAGAAATTCGCGAAAAAGAGTAAAACTTACGAATATTGCCTTGCCAAAATGTTGAATTTGCGTGATTTATCGTGCCGTAATATCTGTTATTACCCCCACCAGTTTGGTATCGTCTGCCATTGATGCGATACATTGTCAAATCTACATATTATAGTCCGATGTAAATGAGGCAATTACATTTACCGAGTTACCCCGTCTGTTTCAATGTGTCGTGAGCTTTCCTCGACCAATAGCACGTGCGAATATGTGAGGGTGCAGTGTTTAATAACAAAACAATCGAAGTCTCTACGGGTTCACTCATTTTTTGAAAGTCGTGTTAACGGGGGAGGGTTGGGTTTAACGGCACATTTATGTATTATATTTAGATATTGTGTAACTTCCGCCATGTCGAAATTCCACATTTAATACAAATTTACTCAATAAATATTCATAATGACATGCCGCATGTTTATATTATAGCTCAAGTAATTTATTGAAAATAAAAACATTGTTTAAATAAAACATGACACCCCTTTCAAAAGTGAAAGCGTCCAACCCAAAAAAAGGTTTTGAGCATGCCGCGGCCTTGTGTTTGAGAAAATAATGGCGTCTTCTCACCTTATTTCATGTTCTGTTTCTTGTTGTTCTGTAATATCTAATTACTTCAAGTTGTTTTCATCTGCATCTACTTTGACGTTAATTTTTAGCAGATAAAAAATGACTACGAGTGAGTCGAAAGGCTGATATAGCCTAGACGTGAGTACTTATGAACGTTTTATGCATTTTGGTAGTACACAAAGTTATTCTGATGGTAAATCTTGAACGAATCGCGATTTTAATATGTAATGTTAATGTCCGGAAGCTGATTAAAACCGGTGCAGATTTGACAATAATAAAAGGCAAATGAAGACAACACAGAGAACAGAAGTACATACACTTTGGTGGACATTTAGTATATTTTATTGCGTTTTTACTTCCTCGAAAATGTGGACTACCAATTTTCGTAAATCCCGAGTCCCGCCCGAAAAACAAAAATTGAGTCCCGGGAGCCCGAACATCCCAGCCTATGCCTATTATAGGCTATAGCCTAGGCTATAGGCTATGTATGGTTAAACCAGGGAGGTGTAATATCTCTCTGGTTAAACTATATGTAGTAGTACTATTTTGATATCAGAAGAAAAGCCTATCTTATTTTCAATATTCCCCTAAACCAATCACCTCGGTAGATGTTATTGTTACTAAGTTATTGAACCATCCAGAAGAGAACGCCAATTCGCCAACTGGTTTTGTGTAGTAGTTTCTCTTCTCCGCGCGTGCGCATCCATTTTGGCCGCCGCGTAAAAAAAAAAGTTTTTTTCTTCAAATTGTTTTTCAAATTTTTTTTTCAAATTTTTTTTTCAATTTTTTTTTTTTTTAATGTTCTCAAGATCACACTGATGTTGTAAATGGAGAACGTGTCAATATTTAAAAAAAAAACCTGTTAAAATCAAAGAACAACATAACAGGCAAACTGTTAATTATCAAAACATGATACAAATTAAACTGTATCTGCATCAGATGATATAAATAAACCGTGGGTAAAACTGGTGTTTTAAAATACCAGTGTGGTCTTCGCCTTCGGAACATTTGTTTGTCGTTTTTGGCTGGAACTGATTTATTTATCAAGATATTCCCAAGATCACACTGATATTTTGTAAATCTAGAATACACATCTTTTCTCATTTAGCTTTGTATTCCTGAAAGAGAAAAAATAGAGAATAAATCCTTGTGTTATATTAAAATAAACATGTAAAATATCGCGAGCAGTTTCCAGTATGTACCCATTTTTAAGGTTATAAAGCTAGTCTTAGAAAAGTGGCGGCCATTTTGAAGCAAAAACATTTCCACCATGTTGGAAAAAGCGAAACCAGTTTTGGAAAAAGGGGCATTCGCCATTTGGGGAAGAAGAAAAAAAATAACCTCATCTTCCTTTTTTCAAAAAGTTAGCACGAGAAACTAGTGTTATTTTTACTTAGCCTAAGATCCAGGGGCCATGGGAGTTTGGTGACCTGTAAATATTATTATTTTCATTAAAATTTAAATGATGCATATTTTCATAAAATAGGTGTTTGTATTTTGCCATTGTTATGTACCGAAGTTATTCATCTCTGTACATATTATTTATTGAACCTTCACACATTACAAAAGAGAACAATCATCTACCATTAGGTCGCACCATTTAATATCCAAGGTGTTTGGCAATATTTTGTTTTAATACCAGAAAGAGACTATTTCTTGATCTTATGAAATCTCAACCGAAGCATATAGAAGGGCAAATGTGCTTACACGGTGAACGGTGAATGCATAATAATGTATATAAAATTCTTGTTTCATGTAAGGTATAATATGGATTCGAGCTTTGCATCATTTGTTATATGCTGGACAGATTATAGTGGTTTACTATATGAAGAGGTTTTTTGCAAAAGGGCCTGCATCCACTTTGGCTCTTATTGAGAAAAAGTCAAAAAAAGTGTTTCTAAATATTCAAGTTGAGCAATTGAAAAACTGAATGGATTATGAAAGAGGTACACTACATACTAATTTAAATTGAAATACATTCCAAATGCGCTAGTTTAAAATATTAAAAAAATTGGATGTAGGCCCTTTTGCAACAAAACTCCATCTGTTTGTACTTAGAGAAAAAATACCACAAAAACAAATCATTTATTTTAATCATTTAAAAAAAATAAGTTTGATACAGAAATGTATAGCTCACAATCATTTTTCAAGGAAATAAAGTCTTTTTTTTCTTCAAAAAGACCTACATCTCATTGTAAACTATTGAAGTTGTTGTTTTGTTGCAAAAGGGCCTGTATCCCGATTTAATTCTGGACACAGGCCCTTTTGCAACAAAACATCAATTTCAATGACTGTTTACAATGAGAAAAAAATGACTTTTTGAAAATGACTTTTTGAAAAATGTCTTTTTGAAGAAAAAAATGACTTTGTTTCCTTGAAACATAAGATTTTTCCCTAAACATTTCTATATCAAACTCATTGTTGAAAAAAATGCACCATAGCCCTTTTGCAACAAAGCTCTTCATATATAGACATGAGTTATGAATTTTCCCAAATTCTCAGCTGTAGTGAGCTTATGCATCATTGATGCTCTCGTTTCTAGTTCTTAGAAAACAACATAAGTATGAAACCTGTTACCTGTGTACCTGTTACTCATTTTGCATTATTGATGGATGGATTCATTATGTGGAATGACGCTTGTATTGTTGATGTTAGGCTTGTATTGTTGATGTGACTTGGATTAGTGCATCCATGCACGCCAATTGAGGATTGGCGTGGATGGATGTACTAATCCAAGTCATATAGAAACAGATGAACACAGCCATACAATAATTTGATTAATTCCATGGATTTGTCAATGCAAATTCAATAATGCAAAATGAGTAACATGTTGGAGTGGTCTGGTGGCCCTTTTAAAACAAAGCTCTTCAATTATCAACACTTTTGATTGGTCAATGACTTAGGTATTATAACAGCATGTGCATAATGTAATGAAGTCATGATTTATGCAAAAAACTCAATTTTGCTGAAAAGTGAGTTAGGCAATTATCGAAGCAGGCTGACGATATATTTGGCTGGAAAGCGCTTAGCTTTGAATATGTGTTTGTAATATTTCTGCCGTTCCATACTGAAAGAAAACGAGAAAAATATGTCAATCGGTATTAAGCTAATAACACATTACAAACATACTCATGAGACAACAAAACAAAATGTTCTATGGGCCTGACTGACCTATTTTTTGTTTTTGAAATTTCATCCTCCACTCCCGATTTATCTGACCCTCTATGATGGAATGCCTTGCTGGCTGTTCTGATCAGGCCAGGGACTCCAGCTTCGCTTGTTATTACTGTGTGAGCATTTTTGCCACTGGTGGCAATATGAAGTTCTGGTCACCAATTTCCCTCACTGCTTATCGTAGCTCTTCTAGTACGTCTAAATGACATACCAACATTATGCCTGCTATCTTTGTCCCCTTCAAACTTGGCAAGCAACCTTACTGACTTGACGCGACACTATGGCGGTTTTTCCCATGAAACACCTTCATTATCAATTTAGTAGTTTAGCCACCCTTGTCTGCACTCACTTGCAGCCACAGCTCACCTGGCTTTAAATTTGGTGAGTCTTCCAACATATTTGACCTTACGACGTATTTTCGGTTATTACCTAAATTTTTGGTAGTAACAAGCTGCTACAAGCACGGTCAAAGGTTAATCTTTAATCCATTCATCCCCATCTGGGTTATTACTTTTGATAGTTACAAGCATGCCTACAAGCACCGTCAAAGGTTAAACATTAATCCATTCATCCCCATCCGTGTTATTACTTTTGATAGTAACAAGCGTGCCTATAAGCACTGTCAAAGGTCAGCAGCAGCTTTCCCAAAAAGCACCTTCTTCATTATTTCCCATTTGTTCCGCTTTTACTTGAGCTGTGACTTGAACCACTTGATCCGGACTATTATCATCTTTGTGACAGCTTTCACCTTCACTATCAGAGCTGATAACTATAAGTATAATATCCAGATCCTCGTCGGCTTTCTGCTTCAGAAATCGAACTCTCATCGCTATCACTCATATTCTGTTTGGTCTGGTCTATACCCTTTGCCGGTGCCTTCTCGATTACTACATCGTGTTCACCTTCTATACCCTTTGCCGGTGCCTTCTCGATTACTACATCGTGTTCACCTTCTATACCCTTTGCCGGTGCCTTCTCGATTACTACATCGTGTTCACCTTCTATACCCTTTGCCAGTGCCTTCTCGATTACTACATCGTGTTCACCTTCTATACCCTTTGCCGGTGCCTTCTCGATTACTACATCGTGTTCACCTTCTATACCCTTTGCCGGTGCCTTCTCGATTACTACATCGTGTTCACCTTCTATACCCTTTGCCGGTGCCTTCTCGATTACTACATCGTGTTCACCTCCGTTACCCTTTGCCGGTGCCTTCTCGATTACTACATCGTGTTCACCTTCTGCTTCAGAAATCGAACTCTCATCGCTATCACTCATATTCTGTTTGGTCTGGTCTATACCCTTTGCCGGTGCCTTCTCGATTACTACATCTGGATATACGCTAAGCATTGCTCGAATTTCCTCCCTGCGTTGCCAAAATTCGGAAAAAGAGATGCCAAGATCACAAAGTTGTTTGTAATCAACGAAATATCTTGCTATTTTACGCAGCTTTCTTGCATGCATCAGAAATTCCTACGTTATCAGCGAGCCAATGTTGAAACGTTGTGCCCTGTGGAATATAACCACTATCTTTGCAGATGCTAAAGTAGTCAAAAGCCTTGTTTAAAATATATCCATAATCAATATAAGTTGCTAAAACATTTGCATTTAGTTTTTTCAATGCTTCAAAACCATTTACTAGATTATTTTTCACGCTCTCTAGATCAGCTGGGTTCCATTCCTCTTGAAAATCGATGTCAGTATTATCGATATGTCTCTTCAAATAGTTACGCAGTTTTTCGCCGATAAGCTTAATCGGTGGTTTAGCCTTGCCCAATAACGTTTCAGGATCCAACCTGTCTAGCCGTTTTACAGTACCATTGTTCATCCACATGATGAGGGCTTCCAATGTTAATGTACAGGCAGGCATTCAGGGTTTTTTTGGCGAACCAACATATCTAATATTACAAAGTCACGTTCGCTGATTAGGTTGGTCGTGGGTACATTTGCATACATTTCTTGTGTTGCAGCAGCGGATGGGTTCCAGTATTTCCCTCCTGGGAGATTATCCTGGCACTGACTTTCTAGAATTAGCGGGAGAGCACAGCAAATTAATTGGAGCGCTTGCACACACGTGAAATAGTTAACCAAATAAAAGCTTTGTGTCGTAAGGCCTATGTGAACAATAAACAAAGATGTGTGTCATAAACACTGGGTATGAGACAATTCTTCAACTGTGTAAAGGCTTGAGCACAGTCCTCTGTCCACCGGAATTGGGCGTTTTTACACACCTTTGTTAAACTTTGTATAATAAGACCCCGGTCCAACAAAACTTTGGACACCATGGATGTTCTGTGGGACCGGAAAGTTCTTTACCTTCTCTATTTTAGTTGGGTCTTAGCCTAAACATAATAAAAGATATAATGAACTTACTTTTGTCTTCGCTTGTGGCTGAATCCACTGAAACTTCTCTCCTCTCTTTCGTCAGATAGTCCTTCCATTTCACGTCTGCCGTATTGTTCTTCCTCGCTAAACTCTGCGCCTTTTCAATTAATTAATCGACTGCTTTCTTGATATTACTCCCATTGTCGGTCGTTATGCCCTCAACATGATTGTCCAGCTTCCATGACGACAATATCTCTCGCAAGTCAACCGTGATGTTTTTGTGATTATGCTCGCCTCTAATTTCACTTGTCTCGAGCACATGGTTTTTTTAGATGAAAACTTGTGTTAATGTAGTGGACACAGTGAGTGATGCATTGGCTTTAGTATGTCGTCCTGTCCAGTGGTCCGTTGTGATACCGACATATGATGCTTCCTTGATCAACTCTGCTTGGATTCGCCCACAGATCTTGTGGTATTTGTCTGGAATTATCCGCTTTGTCCTTAATTTACAGCCTGAAAGCTTGTATTGGGTGGCACAACTCTTCAGAGTAGGCACGGAAAGATGGACTATCCACTAAACTAAGAGGTTGATGGCTCTTACAATTAATGTGGGTGAGGTAACGCGGGTTGGTCTTTGCCCATGGTTTTACTCTACTAAATGCCCCTGCAAGTCCCAGCTGTCCAGGCACCCGACTTTGAGCTGGAGATGTTTTTTTCTTGTCTTACTTATCCACTACTTCTTTGGAAATGGCATGATGAAATTGAGCAAGGTGGCTCCGCAAGTTTTTCGTGTTGCCACTGTATATAATTCTGACATAGTACCTCTCTCGAATGTGTTCGAGTCTTGCCATCTTTAGTTACCTCAAATCCGAAAGTAGCTCCATAATATTCGTAGACTTCGCATTTGGTAGAGGAATTAGTGCTGTGGTGTTTTCAGCTTTGAGAACCTCACTCGCCCGGCCATGACATCATACGGGAATCATCCCCACTGTCTGGTCTGGTGACCGTGATTCCCTCCCTCTGGTTTGGGTCCCTAACAGGTGAGGCGGCATATCTTGTACCTTTGGGAACCTTATTCTCACGGCCATGTCGTCATAGGTGAATCATCCCCACTGTCTGGTTTGGTGACCGTTGTCTCATTGTGAATATATAAATCATCTAATTCCATTTCTGGGTCTTCTAATATATCAAATAAACGTTTTGGTGATAATAGGAATTCAGTTTTAGGTAGATTTGAACGTAACGCAAAGCGCCCATTGGCGCGTTTTGTCCACCGACCATGTCTGGTGCCGCTCCATAATTACTCATTTGAATACCATAATTATGTTTCTAACACAGAATGGACAATGTTGTGCTTGCGGAACAAACCACTATTTTTTTTAATTTTATCTTTATCTAGTTGTATTCCTTCACTCTTCAAGTATTCCTCAATATATGATCCTTTTTCTTCGTCCGTTTTCACATCATCAGGCCAACCCGAACATTCCTGCTTCACCTTCAAAAAATATATTTATATAG
The DNA here is from genome assembly GCA_035610835.1 of Ophiura sarsii. Lineage (NCBI taxonomy): Eukaryota > Metazoa > Echinodermata > Ophiuroidea > Amphilepidida > Ophiuridae > Ophiura > Ophiura sarsii. The sequence goes on from CM069448.1 coordinate 56,151,161, forward strand.
TCAGTAAATAATCCACCCTCTTGCGTAATAGGACCATATTGTATTGAATCCTCAAAATGCGACGCTTCCAAAATCTCAATAACTTTGTGACCTAGCTCAATAGGAATAATTTAGATACCGTTTTCGAACCATGTTGTTTGAGCTCCGTAGCTTTAGAGGTCATCACGACCCCTTCATTCTGTTTAGTGTTAACTTCCCTACACTACGCTGAATGAAGGGGTCGTGATGACCTCCAAAGCTACAGAACTCAAACAACATGGTTCGAAAAAGGTATCTAAATTATTCCTAAATCATGATCGAGCCCAATATCAGTCTACATGTCTCTAGCTCAATAGCGTTATCAAGCTCAATGGTGACTCATACACCACCTTCTAATGTTCTTTGCTTATCGGTATGTTTTCAAGGAGTTGTTTGACTAGTTAGGGCACAAGTGTGACACAACGGAAATAATAATTTACCCTTATCAGATTTTTGCGGTAGAATGGGTATATGAATATTTTGATGCGGTAACATTTTACACTGTACAAAACCAAAATAATCTTTTATATTTGTAAAGTTCTCCCATATAATTCGAGGCCTACCGATTGGGTATTTGGAATATTTATTTATAAAACTATAGAGACTAGTGGTGAAATTGATGTATTGAACAATTTCCCCATCTTTCATAACATAATATAATCTAACGGCATTGGTTCGACCCAAAAAAAATGCTTTATGTGGTTCTAAAAGAGGACTTACATTACAATTCATCATGCGAGGTTCTTCCTTTGGTTGCTTTACCTGCAACATCATAGCTGTCCACAGGGGTACATACGGTAGGTAATCCTTCAGTAGCATATCAATGAATCCAGGACAATGTAGATCATTCTTGATTCTGTTGATGTTTTTGTTCTTCGGTTTCATCTTAGCTTTAGAAATGACATGGCAGAAGTGCTGAAAGAATGGCAATTTCTCGCGCATTGTCGAATTCTGCGTAACATCGGCGCAATACACTATATCATTACCTGTTGACGTGAAACCCATCTCTATTCCCCCAGTTTTATGTACCATCTTCAGTAGTTTCGCTGTAGCTTTCTTGGTTGACTTAGTGAGTGAATTACAGAGGTGTATCTTGCACAGTCTTTTGATGACCGTTGTTATCTGTACTATTGTGGTCTGCGTCATCAAGAGACGGAAAAAGGATTTCCTTTCGATGCGTCCAAGCACTCACATTTATTAGGGCACAGCATCTCTGCTATAATATAAACAGCACATAATTTAAAGGTTAACTCCAACATGGTCTTCAAATTGCAGTTATCATTGACAGTTATCTCCAACCACCCCCTCCTTCCTACAGGTCAAGAAGACACCTCCACAAGTCCAAGACATGCCTTTGGTCAAGCGACTTTTGGTCAGCCATCGTTTGGTCAGCCTGTGTTTGGTCACAGTCCTGTGGCCAATAACACTCCGCCCGAGAATACCGACCCTTGGATCTTTGGTCAAGATCTGGAAGGGTACAGTCCGTCAGCAGGGCCCAAGCCTGGAGGTCAGCGAGAGATCATCCAGCAGGGCCATTTTAAGAGCACTTTATCGGAAGCCAGCGCTGATTCCCATCATGCAACCTGTTCTGCCAGTACGCTGTCACCAGAATCGGAGTCTGCCACTCCACGTCCGCGATCTTATTCTTTCGCGCTAAGCTCTGAGCTTTTTTAAATTAATTTAATGAACTGTATTTCAAGCCACCCCCTCCTTCCTATGGGAATGTACACTTGTCTTTTTTCCTTTTCTGTTGATGTCTTTCAAAACATCGTAGGTAAGTTTGCGCGGATTTTTGATCTTAACAAATCGTCGGTCTCATCACATACAGATCTATTCGACGTCACTTTTTGTTTGAGAAAAAATGTTTTCACATACAAATCCATAAGTTTAATACCATATAAATTAATGTTCATTAAAAGATTAGCGTAAATAATTCACTAAGATAATTTTTTTAAAGTGTTTTCTTGATATGAAAACCGTTTCAGACAAATTCATCAAGAAATGATTGAGATATAAGCCAAATCCAAGTGGTGCGTCGAATAGATCTGTATGTGATGTGTTTTTTACGGTGCATGGAATAGATCTGTATGTGATGAGACCGACGAAATGATCCGATTGGGGTCATTTTGCAGGGTTGCAGATGGATCCTTCCTGTGTGAATGCACACTTGTCTTTTTCCCTTTTCTGTTGATGTCTTTCAAACCATCGTAGGTAAGTTTGCGCGGATTTTTGATCTTAACAAATGATCCGATTGGGGTCATTTTGCAGGGTTGCAGATGGATCCTTCCTGTGTGAATGCACACTTGTCTTTTTCCCTTTTCTGTTGAAGTCTTTCAAAACATCGTAGGTAAGTTTGCGCAGATTTTTGATCTTAACAAATGAACTGATTGGGGTCATTTTGCAGGGTTGCAGATGGATCCTTCCTGTGTGAATGCACACTTGTCTTTTTCCATTTTCTGTTGATGTCTTTCAAAACATCGTGGGTAAGTTTGCGCGGATTTTTGATCTTAACAATGATCCGATTGGGGTAATTTTGCAGGGTTGCAGATGGATCCTTCCTGTGTGAATGCACACTTGTCTTTTTCCCTTTTCTGTTGATGTCTTTCAAAACATCGTAGGTAAGTTTGCGCGGATTTTTGATCTTAACAAATGATCCGATTGGGGTCATTTTGCAGGGTTGCAGATGGATCCTTCCTGTTTGAATGCACATTTGTCTTTTTCCCTTTTCTGTTGATGTCTTTCAAAACATCGTAGGTAAGTTTGCGGATTTTTGATCTTAACAAATGACCCGATTGGGGTCATTTTGCAGGGTTGCAGATGGATCCTTCCTGTGTGAATGCACACTTGTCTTTTTTCCTTTTCTGTTGATGTCTTTCAAAACATCGTAGGTAAGTTTGCGCGGTTTTTTGATCTTAACAAATGTTCCGATTGGGGTCATTTTGCAGGGTTGCAGATGGATCCTTCCTATGTGAATGCACACTTGTCTTTTTCCCTTTTCTGTTGATGTCTTTCAAAACATCGTAGGTAAGTTTGCGCGGATTTTTGATCTTAACAAATGACCCGATTGGGGTCATTTTGCAGGGTTGCAGATGGATCCTTCCTGTGTGAATGCACACTAGTCTTCTTCCCTTTTCGATTAATGTCTCTTAACACATCGTATGTGAGTTTCCTTGGATTTTTTATTCTTACAAATGACCCGATTGGGGTCATTTTGCAGGGTTGCAGATGGATCCTTCCTGTGTGAATGCACACTAGTCTTCTTCCCTTTTCGATTAATGTCTCTTAACACATCGTATGTGAGTTTCCTTGGATTTTTTATTCTTACAAATGACCCGATTGGGGTCATTTTGCAGGGTTGCAGATGGATCCTTCCTGTGTGAATGCACACTAGTCTTCTTCCCTTTTCGATTAATGTCTCTTAACACATCGTATGTGAGTTTTCTTGGATTTTTTATTCTTACAAATGACCCGATTGGGGTCATTTTGCAGGGTTGCAGATGGATCCTTCCTGTGTGAATGCACACTAGTCTTCTTCCCTTTTCGATTAATGTCTCTTAACACATCGTATGTGAGTTTCCTTGGATTTTTTATTCTTACAAATGACCCGATTGGGGTCATTTTGCAGGGTTGAAGATAGATCTTAGGCTTGAACTGGATGGAAACCTTATCCACCCAGTCCAAGGAGTTGGAGTTAGGCTCGACAGTAATTTCAAGCCAAGAAAATGATAAAAACAAAAACAAATACTTAGCACACTTCCAAGCAACCAGGTGTAGCACATGGGCCACGCAAATATAGCTTGGTGTCAGATGTTCTGATTCTTATCGCTTTTAGATATTCTGTCATGTTCCTGTTGTTTGCAGCTAGGCAAGCCGATTGCATCATGGAGAGTGACCAGTCCGTTTCTATAGGCGGTAGTTTGGGTCTTCTACCACCTTGTAGCAGTGATACTACTCTTCTAACTAGCATTAGGACATGTGTGATGATTACAATGTCATGGCCATCTGAAATCATATCAGCAATCAGTATAGTAGGCTCCCCCTTGTCAGTCCTCAAAATGAGGGCATAGTAGACTATTGTCTTTCTACACTCAGTGGGCCAATATTAATACAGAAGACAAAAGGTTATCTGCCATTGGACTTGGCACATCATCATTTTAATTTGGCAATGATACGCAATGTAATATGACAGTACTTTTTTGAATTTGAAGCATGGACGATGTGTTATATTCTTGATATCCAGACCCCCCTCCCCCATGCAGGATGCTCCATCCAATGAGTTGCCCTGTCAGTCTGTATATTCCACTATTTAACAGGTCGATGTCATGTGAAAAATACAAGGCTGAATATCTATTAATGATATTTCAAGTTTGTAAAAGATCCTTGGGACCGAAAAACAATATGGGCTCCCCAGCTAAAAACAACAACACCAAATTAACTTTCACTCTTTGCCAAAATGGTTTGATAGGAATGCCAGATCCTAGTAAGTCATGAATGTTCAGTGGTATGTCCTCCCCATATGTCAGGTAGAGCCCGTTCACACAGGTGCTTGCTGTGGGCAGCCATGATGTCGTGTTTGTCAATGGGCGGAAATGTATCGATGGTTTCATGGAGAACCCAGTACTGGTTCGACTGGGGCTCCTGTCACAAACTGGAGGATGGCTTCCATTGTGACACGTTCACGCCATCCAGCTGAAAAATAACAAGAATAAAGTAAAGTCCTCCCCATACGTCAGGTAGAGCCCGTTCACACAGGTGCTTGCTGTGGGCAGCCATGATGTCGTGTTTGTCAATGGTCGGAAGTGTATCGATGGTTTCATGGAGAACCCCAGTACTGGTTCGACTGGTGCTCCTGTCACAAACTGGAGGATGGCTTCCATTGTGACACGTTCACGCCGTCCAGCTGCAATAAAACAAGAATAAAGTAAAGTCCTCGCCATACGTCAGGTAGAGCCCGTTCACACAGGTGCTTGCTGTGGGCAGCCATTATGTCGTGTTTGTCAATGGTCGGAAATGTATCGATGGTTTCATGGAGAACCCCAGTACTGGTTCGACTGGGCTTCCTGTCACAAACTGGAGGATGCTTTCTAGTGTTTAATGTTCGGTGGTATGTCTCCCATACGTCAGGTAGAGCCTGTTCACACAGGTGCTTGCTGTGGGCAGCCATGATGTCGTGTTTGTCAATGGTCGGAAATGTATCGATGGTTTCATGGAGAACCCCAGTACTGGTTCGACTGGTGCTCCTGTCACAAACTGGAGGATGGCTTCCATTGTGACATGTTCACACCGTCCAGCTGCAATAAAACAAGAATAAAGTAAAGTCCTCCCCATACGTCAGGTAGAGCCCGTTCACACAGGTGCTTGCTGTGGGCAGCCATGATGTCGTGTTTGTCCATGGACGGAAATGAATTGACCAATCATCGATATATTAGCCATTTCTGACATATACAGCTCAGATGGATATGTTGTCTGTAATATCTTGCCTAACTCTGACCGTTGTTCTCCTTGACACCTTCTTCTGTTGTACTCCCCTGCCTTGTGCTGTGCTTCGCCCAATCGGTGTACTTTCACTGTTACCTTCCTTGTCGAGCTTGTTTTAGGTTGTCTTACAATCGTGTAAGAGACACTGACCTGTCGTTCATTTTCAGGTTGAGCTTGTGGATGACAGCATCTTTAACACGCTTGGCAGGACATTCTTCGTTGGTGCAACTCCAATGGTAAATCCCGTTTACATCTGCTAGTTTTGTTTTATGTAGGGCGGTGAGACCTCTATCATACTCAGAACCAAAGACATCCATCGTCGGGCTCCATACCATATTTCCAAAAGTTGTCAGCCATAAAATCCTAGCTTCGTCCCATTCCTTGTTTTTGCACATCATCAATATAGTTCGTAGCACAGCCATATTCGTATCGCTTTCGCTGTTGACATCTATGAAACCTTTGAAGTATGCATTGCTATTATATTGTATGCTTAATATAGATATGATGCCGTCAATTGGACATGTATTTATTAAACGTGTTGTTTTCGTTTGTCCCCCCCCATCTAGCTACGTCTTGTGCTGTGCTTCGTCCAATCGGTGTACTTTCACTGTTACCCTCCTTGTCGAGCTTGTTTTAGATTGTCTTACAATCGTAAAAGTGTAAGTTGCACATCCATCGAACACACACTTGGCCTTCCCAACAAAATAGGACGCACTAGTCTTCCTGGAATTTGCTTTCTTAACATGCTGGGCTTTTACCCGTAAAACACATGCTTTATTCACGAGATGACATTTGATACAGAATAAGTTTGACCAACCTCGCATTAATTTGTTCGGTTTTTGAACCGATGGGAGAACTTTTTTCCACTACTCCTTTCGTGTTAGAAAAAAGCGCCATGCTTTTGGAATATCCGATTCATCTGCCCGATACACCATATTGCACATCTTCTGATGCGTTATCAGTACCATCGTCATCATCTTCATTCTTCTTCTTCTTTTTCGTCGTTGTCATCTTCGTCTTTATCTTCATCTTTTTGTTCGTTTTCTCCCCCTTCACCTCCTCCTCTTCAGTTTGATCCTTAAGGCCTTTCTAAATTTTCACTGTTAGGGCTGTCTAAGTTATCAAACAGTTGATGTTTTACACCCAGCCCACTATTGTTGTCAAAGAACTCTTCATGCTTATCCGATAAGACCAGAGATTTACTTTGTTGTCTCGTCTTTATTGCATTGGTGTACTTCTTTGGTGTCAAGTCATATTTTAGCAACAAATCACTGTTTATTGGGAACTCTTTGATGAGCCCCTGTTTCCTCTCATCCTCTATGAATATCCCTGGCTTCTCTTTGCCCATCGTCTTAAGATAGGGTACTATCTTTTCACCCGTTAACTGGAAAAGTAGAAGACAAAGATATACTTTAAAATTATAACAATACTTTTTTTTTGTATATAAAGAGCAATTTAAGAACATTTTACACTGTACAAACCCAAAATAATCTTTCATATTTGTGAAGTTCTCCCTTATAATTTGAGGCCTACCGATTGGGTATTTGGAATATTTATTTATAAAACTATAGAGGCTAGTGAAATCAACGTATTGAACAGTTTCCCTGTCTTTTATAACATAATATAATCATCTCAAATTCCAAACAGAAAGTTCTTATCATATTCTTTAGAGTCTGATGGAATCTTTCTAAAGCTCCTTGGGATTCAGGATGGTATGCACTGGACATGTACTGTTCAATCCCTAACTCATACATGACCTGCTGAAATAAGCCTGACATAAAGTTTGACCCTTGATCTGACTGAATTGACTTTGGAAGGCCTACAAAGGTAAAGAACTTTGTTAAAGCCTTAACGATTGTCGGGGCTTTAATGTTCCTTAACGGTATGGCTTCAGGAAACCTGGTAGAGGCACACATAATTGTCAACAGGTATTGATGACCTGACTTAGTCCTAGGAAGGGGACCGACACAATGGGATGAGGGGGTCCACCTGTTGTTGTTTGCCGCTAGGGAAGCAGTTCAGGAAACACTAGGCTTTAGTCCCTTTGAGCTAGTATTTGGGCATACAGTTCGTGGTCCCTTGAAACTGTTAAAAGAAAAGTGGCTCAATGGTCAAGGTCAAAACAACTTTAATCTTTTGGACTATGTATCAAATTTCAAACATAGGCTGAATAGGGCAGGTGAAATTGCGAAAGAGAACTTGAAAAATGCCCAAACCAAAATGAAAAAGCGGTATGATAAAGGTGCCAAAGAAAGAGTGTTTAGGCCAGGGGATAAGGTGTTAGTACTCTTCCCAATTCCTGGACACCCATTACAGGCCAGGTACCATGGTCCATATGTAGTTGAATCAAAAATTAGTGAAGTTAACTATGTTGTCAAAATGCCAGATAGGCGTAAGAGTAGGCAGTCATGCTATGTAAACATGTTGAAAAATTATGTGGAAAGAAGTGATATTGGCAATGCAAAACCTGTGGGTTCAATTAACTCTAATCAACCTGAGAATGAGAAAGAAGATAACTCAGAAGTGAAGGGGGATGAAAATGACAACTCAGATGGCAAACAAACTGAGTATAATATCAAGTTACAAAATTCTGATGTGCTTGAAAATCTTGATAGAAAGTTGGATCATCTTTCAGAGACCCAACGAAATGAATTGATCAGTTTGATTAGAGAGAAGGAAGATATTTTTCCTGATGTACCAAGCAGAACCAATGTTGCCTATCATGATGTTGATGTGGGTGATACTCAACCAATTAAACAACACCCATACAGAGTTAATCCACTAAAAATGGAACATCTCAGAACTGAGATAAAGTACATGTTGGATAATGACATAATTGAACCAAGTAGTAGTGAATGGAGTTCACCATGTATCCTTGTTCCAAAGCCAGATGGGTCATACAGATTTGTAACAGATTTTCGCAAAGTAAATGTATGCTCAAAGACAGATTCTTTTCCGATTCCTCGGATTGATGATTGCATAGATAAAATGGGGGATGCCAAATTTGTAAGCAAGTTTGATCTTTTGAAAGGGTACTGGCAGGTTCCGCTGACGGACCGTGCCAAAGAAATGTCTGCATTTTGTACGCCGGATGCTTTTTACCAGTACAAAGTTATGCCTTTTGGTATGAAAAATGCACCCGCTACCTTTCAGAGAATGGTCAATCATATCGTAGCGGACATTGAGGGATGTGAAGCTTATGTTGATGATTTAATAGTGTACAGTAAAACTTGGGAAGAACACATGGGACAACTCCATCACTGGTTTGAAAAGTTATCTAATGCTAGGTTAACTGTGAATTTGGGGAAAAGTGAATTTTGCCATGCCAATGTCACATATTTAGGAAATGTTGTAGGTCAAGGGCAGGTAAGACCTATAAAAGCCAAGGTTGAAGCAATAGAGAAATTCTCCACACTGGTAACAAAAGAGAACTAATGAGGTTCTTAGGTATGGTTGGATATTACAGAAAGTTTTGTCCAAACTTTTCCGATATAGCTTGTCCTCTGACTAATTTGCTCAAGAAAGGTGTCAAGTTTGTGTGGTTAGAGCAGTGTGAAAATGCTTTTCACAAAATCAAAACAATACTGATGAGTGCGCCAGTTCTGAGAGCGCCAGACTTTCAAAAACAGTTCAAATTAACTGTAGATGCCAGTGATGTAGGGTGTGGAGGAGTTCTTATGCAAGAGGGTGAAGAGAAAATTGATCACCCGATGTGTTATTTCTCCAAAAAGTTCAACAAGCACCAAAGAAATTACTCCACGATTGAAAAGGAGTGCCTTGCTTTGCTTTTGGCATTGCAACATTTTGATGTCTATTTAAATACCACAATGTATCCAGTGCTTGTCTTTACGGATCATAATCCCCTCACATTCATCCACAAGATGAAGAACAAAAATCAAAGATTAATGAGGTGGAGTTTGACCTTACAGGAGTACAACCTTGACATACATCACATCAAAGGAAAAGATAATGTGATGGCTGATGCTTTGTCTAGAGTCGAGTAATGTGAATATTATGATCAAGAAGTTCCTTTAAAAAGGACAGTGTGTAGTTAAGTTGAGAAAGTTTTCATTGTATTCAAAGGGTTTTCTATGTATAATTTATCATACTATAAGTACGTCCAGATCCCAGTCCTGCTAAAACTATAGAGGACGTTATTTCTGCCACTAGTGCCGCGATTATAAAGCGTAATGACCTTCGCCATGCCATTGTAAGGAATCGTGCGCGTAAAGCAAGCGGAGACGACCGGATAATTTCCAAATCTAGAAGCAATGCAATTAAAATCAAATTGTGAAATGGACCCGTGTAGTAAGAACAATCATGAGATGATACATACAGGAGACAAACCCTGAGACAAACCACATAAATGTCAATATTGTGACAAGTTCTTCAGTCAGGCTTGTCATAAGAAACAACATGAAATGATACATGCAGGAGACATACGACACAAATGTCAATATTGTGACAAGTTCTTCAGCCAGGCTTAATGATTCGGCATACAGTGTGTATGCTAATTTTCCTACTTCAAAGTCTCAAAACTATCAAATCGAATGTTTCAAAAGACACAACTCTCAGGAATTCTAGTGTTCATAAAGAATCCCAAAGTATGAGAGTTGGACGAAAGCCCATGAAAGATGCATCGAGGCAAAAGAATCGAAAGGATCCATACCAAGGAGAAACCATACCAATGTCAATTTTGTAATAAGACTTTTTCACAGATTGGTCACAAGACTAATATAATAACAAACTTCGAATCTAGGTTTTCAAACGAAGATCCTCCAAACGACGAGGCTATTGAAAAACACAGTTTGCTCATGCTGTTGGGTCAGAATTGGAAAGAATCTCTGGAACAAGAGATCCGACAAGGCCGATACCATCATGCCTTATGCCAATATTGTGACAAGTCCTTCAGCCAGGCTGGTAGTAAGAACAATCATGAGATGATACATACAGGAGACAAACCACATAAATGTCAATATTGTGACAAGTTCTTCAGTCAGGCTTGTCATAAGAAACAACATGCATGTTTGTTGTTAGGACGATTGACAGTTTTAAACGCCTTTGATATTTGCAAAAAAAGCACAGAAATATCTTAAAGATAAATAATACAGTAAGTTGATGGTGATGTTCTATACTTTTTTGCCCAGCAAAATACTGTACTATAAAATTTAGGTATACAATGTTTGTCTTATGAGTTTTTAAAGTAGAATAATATGAACATGGTGCTTATTGTCTAGCTATGTTTTGTAGCACTGTTTACATATTAAATCTAGCTAGCAAGATTATATCTCTGGGATTGTTTTATCATTTTTAACCATTGCATCTCATTCATGTTCAAATATTTCGATGATCTTATATGCTCTCTTTGGTAGGTATCTTGATACATGTCACTCATACTATGTTCAGTTTGGGGGTGTTTATAATTGTGACCATGACATGTCACACAATGCCAATAACACCCATGGAACTGATAGCACGTTTTTGTCTGGTCGCAATATCAGTCCATGTATCCTATACCTTATATTGCATGATCGAGCCCAATATCAGTCTATATGTCTCTAGCTCAATAGCTTTATCAAGCTCAGGGGTGACCTATACACCACCTTCTAATGTTCTTTGTTTATCGGTATGTTTTCAAGGAGTTGTTTGACTAGTTTGGGCACAAGTGTGACACAACGGAAATAATAATTTACCCTTTTCAGATTTTTGTTGTAGAACGGGTATATGAATATTTTGAGGCGGTAACATTTTACACTGTACAAAACCGAAATAATCTTTTATATTTGTAAAGTTCTCCCTTATAATTCGAGGCCTACCGATTGGGTATTTGGAATATTTATTTATAAAACTATAGAGGCTAGTGAAATCGACGTATTGAACAGTTTCCCCGTTTTTTATAACATAATATAATCTAACAGCATTGGTTCGACCCTAAACAAATGCTTTACATGGTTCTAAATAAGGACTTACATTACATTTCTGTATCATCTCTGGGATTGTTTTATCATTTTTAACCATTGCATCCCATTCATGTTCAAATATTTCAATGATCTTATACCCTCTCTTTGGTAAGTATCTTGATACATGTCACCCATATGCATGGTTCTTCTTTTGGTTGCTTAACCCGCAACATCATAGCTGTCCACAGGGGTACATACGTATGGTAGGTAATCCTTCAGTAGCATATCAATGAATCCAGGACAATGTAGATCATTCTTGATTCTGTTGATGTTTTTGTTCTTCGGCTTCATCTTAGCTTTAGAAATGATATGGCAGAAGTGCTGAAAGAATGGCGATTTCTCGCGCATTGTCGCATTCTGCGGGACATCGGCGCAATCCATTATGTCATTACCTGTTGATGTGAAACCCATATCTATTCCACCAGTTGTATGTACCATCTTCAGTAGTTTCGTTGTAGCTTTCCTGGTTGACTTGGTGAGTGCTCTACAGAGGCGTATCTTACACAGTCATTTGATGACCATTGTTATATTTACTAATTGTGGTCTGCGTCATCAAGAGACGGAAAATACTCACAAGGATTTCCTTTAGATGCATCCTCTTTGTTAGCTCTAACAGCAGGGGTATTTTGTTGTGTTTAATGTCAACTTTACTGTTCAGTGTTTTGTTGCACAGTGTGAGATGTTTCACTTGATCGATCTGTTTCTGATTGTCTTCAGTAAGTTTTGCATGATCAGTTGTGATTTCTTCTATGAGTTGTTTATTGTTTTTTAGTTCATTTTCTTGATTCACACACTTTTCACTCATGTTTGAGTTGTTCTGTTAGTTTTTTGTACTTGTTTCTTCACCAAGATTACCATTATATAGTTAGTGGTTTCTCTCCGTTTCTCTTTCAAGTCACGTTTCTCTTTCAAGTCATCCATTGTTCTGCACGAGTACCTGATAATTATCTCTTTATTTACAATTTCGTGACTCAGACACTCTTTGTCAAATAAGGCTGAACACAGATACTTCGCTAGAATGGCATATTTCATTCCCCATGTAATGGATTAGAGCATGTCTTCCTAAACCATGATTTGCTTTGAGGACCTTGCCCCTTTCATAATTACGGTCACACAGCACATCACCAGTAGAAATACACCCAAAACCGTCAAGACTTGGTTCCGATTCCATAAAGCTAATGATCTGCTGCCTCCGAACAACACCTTCTGAAGAGGCGTCGGAGACATACTGTATGATATCTACGATTAATCAACAATCCATGAATATAAATGTTTGTTATTGACGCAAGCGTGATGTTTATCACGACGAACTACGATTTGACATTTTCAAGTCTTTGGGCCATTTAAATTGACATGCCTGCATTGGATGGAACATCTACTATTGAGGGAGTGGATGCCATTGGCGACATAAAAAACACTGGTTAATTAAATGCACCAATGTGACCATTAGGCATCAGAGCATGCTTTGCATCCTCAAATGACTTATATTCATTGTCCATGGATGTTGTTTTCCTTTGTAGTCTCATGCGAAGACTTTCTTGCTGGCCAGAACAGTGACCACCGAAAGTGGATTTTGTACTCTTTTGATCTCAACACCTTATTGAATCTTAATGTTACTTAAAACTCATCGTCTACATCTTCAGGACTTAATATTTAGTCTCCTTATATGAAGTGTACACTCTTATAGTGCCAGACTTAAATGTCTCACTAAATAAAAATTGATGAGGATATATATCTTCCACATCACTGCCTGCTGCAACCTCTTGTGGCGGATTGAAACACATTGTCCCCAGCTGTTTGTCCGTGACAGAGGTCCTGGATTCAAAATGGCTTTCCTTAGTCTCATCGGAGTCGTAAAAGTCCCCAGCTGTTTGTCCGTGACAGAGGTCCTGGATTCAAAATGGCTTTCCTTAGTCTCATCGGAGTCGTAAAAGTCCCCAGCTGTTTGTCCGTGACAGAGGTCCTGGATTCAAAATGGCTTTTCTTAGTCTCATCGGAGTCGTAAAAGTCCCCAGCTGTTTGTCCGTGACAGAGGTCCTGGATTCAAAATGGCTTTTCTTAGTCTCATCGGAGTCGTAAAAGTCCCCAGCTGTTTGTCCGTGACAGAGGTCCTGGATTCAAAATGGCTTTCCTTAGTCTCATCGGAGTCGTAAAAGTCCCCAGCTGTTTGTCCGTGACAGAGGTCCTGGATTCAAAATGGCTTTCCTTAGTCTCATCGGAGTCGTAAAAGTCTGAATACAAAAAAATCAAAACATAATTAAATTATTTTCAGTTACCCAGGCCCCCTGCCTGTCACACAACTATAGTTTAAAATGAGGAACATTTAGAGTGATTGGCAATTAAAGGAGAAAGCTGTGTAATTGTTTAGATTTTTTTAAGGCAACTTCAAACTCATTATCTTCATCTTCAGGACATGATTCAGACTCCCTATGTAGTATACACTCTAATAGCGCCACACTTCAAGGTTTCACAAATACATTTTTGTGTAGCTTACCTTGAGTTCTTGCGCCCATTTGCAATACAAAAAAAATTGTATCATATTTTGTGTTTTTCTGACTATGTATGTCCCCAGCAACCTGGCTGTCAAACTCTGCAAAATCATATCTGAAAATTGTCATTAAAAAAAAATTGATTAAAACAAATATTGGTTCAATTCTACTGCCATGGAAAATGGAACTATAGACGATGAGAGCATACTGTAACTGAAGAACCCAGAAGCTTTACATGAATGATAATAACAACAGTTTTATACAGTACATGTATGTTCATGCCTGCTGCAACCTCTTATTGAATCTTAACGTTACTTCAAACTCATCGTCTACATCTTCAGGACTTAATTTAGTCTCCTTTTATGAAGTGTACACTCTTCACTCTTATAGCGCCAGACTTATATATCCTCATCAATTTTTATTTAGTGAGACATTTATCTTCCTCACTGCCTGCTGCAACCTCTTGTGGCGGATTGAAACACATTGTCCCCAGCTGTTTGTCCGTGACAGAGGTCCTCGATTCAAAATTGCTTTCCTTAGTCTCATCGGAATCGTAAAAGTCTGAATACAAAAAATCAAAACATAATTAAATTCATTTCAGTTACCCAGTCCCCCTGCCTGTCACACAACTATAGTTTAAAATGAGGAACATTTACAGCGATTGGCAATTAAAGGAGAAAGCTGTGTAATTGTTTAGATTTTTTTAAGGCAGCTTCAAACTCATTATCTTCATCTTCAGGACACAATTCAGGCTCCCTATGTAGTATACACTCTAATAGCGCCACACTTCAAGGTTTCACAGATACATTTTTTGTAGCTTACCTTGAGTTCTTGCGCCCATTTGCAATACAAAAAAGAAATTGTATCATCTTTTGTGTTTTTCTGACTTTAAATTGACATGCCTGCATTAGATGAAACATCCACTATTGAAGGGTGGCCCAAAGAGCAAGTGGATGCCATAGGAGATATAAAAAAACACTGGTAATTAAACGCACCAATGTGACTATTAGGCCTCAGAGCATGCTTTGCATCCTCAAATGACTTGTATTCATCGTCCATGGATGTTGTTTCCTTTACATAGTCTCATGCGAAGACTTTCTGCTGGCCAGAACAGTGACCACCGAAAGTGGATTTTGTGCTCCTTTGATCTCAACACCTTATTGAACCTTAATGTTACTTCAAACTCATCGTCTACATCTTCAGGACTTAATTTAGTCTTCTTATATGAAGTGTACACTCTTATAGCGCCAGACTTAAATGTCTCACTAAATAAAAATTGATGAGGATAGATATCTTCCTCATCACTGCCTGCTGCAACCTCTTGTGGCGGATTGAAACACATTGTCCCCAGCTGTTTGTCCGTGACAGAGGTCCTCGATTCAAAATTGCTTTCCTTAGTCTCATCGGAGTCGTAAAAGTCTGAATCCAAAAAATCAAAACATAATTAAATTAATTTCAGTTACCCAAACCCCCTTGTCTGTCACACAACTATAGCTTAAAATGAGGAACATTTAGAGCGATTGGCAATTAAAGGAGAAAGCTGTGTAATTGTTTAGATTTTTTTAAGGCAACTTCAAACTCATTATCTTCATCTTCAGGACATGATTCAGACTCCCTATGTAGTATACACTCTAATAGCGCCACACTTCAAGGTTTCACAGATACATTTTTTTGTAACTTACCTTGAGTTCTTGCGCCCATTTGCAATACAAAAAAAATTGTATCATCTTTTGTGTTTTTCTGACTTCTTTAAGTCTATGTACATGTATGTCCCTAGCAACCCGGCTGTCAAACTCTGCAAAATCATATCTGAAAATTTTCATTAAAAAAAAATTGATTAAAACAAATATTGGTTCAATTCTACTGCCATGGAAAATGGAACTATAGACGATGAGAGCATACTGTAACTGAAGAACCCAGAAGCTTTACATGAATGATAATAACAACAGTTTTTATACAGTACATGTATGTTCATGCCTGCTGCAACCTCTTATTGAATCTTAACGTTACTTCAAACTCATCGTCTACATCTTCAGGACTTAATTTTAGTCTCCTTATATGAAGTGTACACTCTTATAGTGCCAGACTTAAATGTCTCCTTAGTCTCATCGGAGTCGTTAAAGTCTGAATACAAAAAATCAAAACATAATTAAATTAATTTCAGTTACCCAGTCTCCCTGCCTGTCACACAACTATAGTTTAAAATGAGGAACATTTAGAGCGATTGGCAATTAAAGGAGAAAGCTGTGTAATTGTTTAGATTTTTTTAAGGCAACTTCAAACTCATTATCTTCATCTTCAGGACATGATTCAGACTCCCTATGTAGTATACACTCTAAAAGAGCCACACTTCAAGGTTTCACAGATACATTTTTTTGTAGCTTACCTTGAGTTCTTGCGCCCATTTGCAATACAAAAAAAATCGTATCATATTTTGTGTTTCTCTGACTTTTTTAAGTCTATGTATGTCCCCAGCAACCTGGCTGTCAAACTCTGCAAAATCATATCTGAAAGGTGTCATTAATTTTTTTTTGATTGTACAACTTGTTAGACTGTTTGGCCTCTGATGATATTGCCTTTAAAACTTCCTTTGACGGACACATGGACAAATTGCCCGCATTAAATACTGTAGTCGATATATTAGCCATTTCTGACATATACAGCTCAGATGGATACGTTGTCTGTAATTTCTTGCCTAACTCTGATCATTGTTCTCCTTGACACCATCTTCTGTTGTACTCCCCTGCCTTGTGCTGTTCTTCAGTCAGTTGCGTTTCGTCGTTAGTCTTCTTCTTCTTCTTGCTTTTGGCGATAAGCTGTTGCCGCTGCCGACCTTGCTCGGAAACATAGTTGGCGTATAGCCCATTCTGGCCTCATTTGGACCTTCTTCTGCCATACTCTATGTTTCACTTGGCCCATCCACTGCCCGACTTCGCAATTAGTCATGCGAGGTTCTTCCTGTGGCTGCTTTACCCGCAACATCATGGCTGTCCACAGGGGTACATACGGTAGGTAATCCGTCAGTAGCATATCAATAAATCCAGGACAATGTAGATCATTCTTAATTCTGTTGATGTTTTTGTTCTATGATATGGCGGAAGTGCTGAAAGAATGGCGATTTCTCACGCATTGTCCCATTCTGCGTAACATCGGCGCAATCCACTATATCATTACCCGTTGACGTGAAACCCATATCTATTCCACCAGTTGTATGTACCATCTTCAGTAGTTTCGCTGTAGCTTTCCTGGTTGGCTTGGTGAGTGCTCTACAGAGGCGTATCTTACACAGTCATTTGATGACTGTTGTTATCTGTACTATTGTGGTCTGCGTCATCAAAAGACGGAAAATACTGACAAGGATTTCCTTTAAATGCGTCCTCTTGGTTAGTTTGGAACACTTCCAAGCAACCTTGTGTAGCACATGGGCCGCACACACATGGATTGGTGTCAGATGTTCGGATTCTCCTTTATATACGGCGTTAAGGTATTCTGACACGTTCCTATTGTTTGCAGCTAGGCAAGCCGATTGGATCATGGCCCACGACCAGTCTGTTTCTATATGCGGTAGAATGGGTCTTCTGCCACCTTGTAGCTGTGATACTCCTCTTCTAACCAGCATTAGGACATGTGTGATGGTCACCATGTCATGGCTATTTGAAATCATATCAGCAATCAGCATAGTAGGCGCTCCCCCTTGACAGTCCTCAAAATGAGGGCATAGTAGTGTTTTCCACTTGTCACGCTGATATTATATAGAACCAAAAAAAGTGAATATTCTGAATGCAGATTATGTACCTGTCCCACAGCATACATCCAAGATCCACTCTTGCGGCTGACTTGCTGCATCGATGATGTATTCGTATAGAGCTCGTGGTTTTTGCTCATAATCTACAACACACCCTTCAGAGTCTCTGAAGAGGGGCTCCATGTCATGTACCTGTCCCACAGCATACATCCAAGATCCACTCTTGCGGCTGACTTGCTGCATCGATGATGTATTCGTATAGAGCTCGTGTTTTTTGCTCATAATCTACAACACACCCTTCAGAGTCTCTGAAGAGGGGCTCCATGTCATGTACCTGTCCCACAGCATACATCCAAGATCCACTCTTGCGGCTGACTTGCTGCATCGATGATGTATTCGTATAGAGCTCGTGGTTTTTGCTCATAATCTACAACACACCCTTCAGAGTCTCTGAAGAGGGGCTCCATGTCATGTACCTGTCCCACAGCATACATCCAAGATCCACTCTTGCGGCTGACTTGCTGCATCGATGATGTATTCGTATAGAGCTCGTGGTTTTTGCTCATAATCTACAACACACCCTTCAGAGTCTCTGAAGAGGGGCTCCATGTCATGTACCTGTCCCACAGCATACATCCAAGATCCACTCTTGCGGCTGACTTGCTGCATCGATGATGTATTCGTATAGAGCTCGTGGTTTTTGCTCATAATCTACAACACACCCTTCAGAGTCTCTGAAGAGGGGCTCCATGTCATGTACCTGTCCCACAGCATACATCCAAGATCCACTCTTGCGGCTGACTTGCTGCATCGATGATGTATTCGTATAGAGCTTGTGGTTTTTGCTCATAATCTACGACACACCCATCAGAGTCTCTGAAGAGGGGCTCCATGTCCACCGACACAGAGTTGGCGCTACTATTGTTGTGTTTCCATATCCGCTCCTTTGAAACACCCCAAATAGCAACAACAAGGCCACCAACAGAGGGCGTTAGCACTCTCCATGTCTTGCAGCCAGTTGAAAAAAGAGATATCAAGTCTTTTTAGACATTGTTTGCGCTCTTATATTTACAAGTCAAGGACTTTCAGAGACTTCAACGATTTATTCTTGATTGTAACTTTGAGCTGGGGTTGGGACAATAGCATGAGTTCCATCTGATCTTGTGTCATCTGATCCACCAGGTGGGGCATGGTATCGTTGTCCACAGTATCCTCAATTGCTGGAGGTGTTCCGTGAAAAAATTCACCATGTGAGGGACGTGTTTCAATTGCACTGTTGCATACAGCTTGGTGTCACATTTTTTAACCAATCTGGTCATTTTACATGAAGCGCAATGCACCCGATTTGGGTTGTTCTTTGGGTCTGTTTTACTTTGGCATACAGGGCAAACGAAGGATTTATCCAATTTCATTACTCCTATGATACTAGTCACCTGTGCTGGTGTTGCAATAACCCGTTGTTGTGGCAGTTCAATGGGTGGTATTATGTTCTTGCACTTCGTCATTGCTGGCGATGATCAAGGATGACTTGCACGTGCATAGAAATAAGTCATCTTGGTAGTTCTTGATGGCACCATCATCAATGGCAAAAACAGCTCCTGCTTGGATAATATCTATATCTTCATTCCACACAGCGAGTCTGTAAAATTTGGAATAATAATAATAATAATAATAAAAACAGTGTTTATATAGCGCACTGTGGATCACAATCCCTCAGAGCGCTTTACAATATGATACATCATAAAACAATAAAAATACAAGCAAATCAATAAATAAAAAAAAATTGCAAGACCAACAATTGCACATTACATCAAGCCCTGATATATCATAACATTTACAGACCAGCTGAAAATAGCACATACAAAATGCCATTCAACTGCAGCTGAAATATTCATGTTAAAGAAAGTCATAAACTAAATAGGTGAGTCTTAAGCAGAGACTTGAACCTATTTACTGATCCAGCACACTTGATTGTCAAAGGGAGTTCGTTCCAGAGTTTTGGTGCAGCTGCTGCGAATGATCTACAACCGTACGCGGTAGATGTTTTCACCGGTTTCAACAGATGCTTATTGCTGGATCTAAGTGATCGCGTTGGCTTGTACTCTGTGAGTAAGTCCAAGATATACGTCGGGGCAAGACCATGAAGTGATTTGTAGGTCATTAGCAGTATTTTGAACATGATCCTCTTGCGAACCGGCAGCCAATGTAGTTGCTGTAGAACAGGAGTAATATGTTCGTGTTTCCTCACAAGTGCAACCATCCTGGCAGCGGTGTTCTGAACTTGCTGGAGCTTGACAATCTCACGGTCAGGCAAACCGACTAACACACTGTTGCAACAATCTAGTCGCGAGGTGATGAACGCGTGGACGAGTTTTTCAGCGGTTCCTTGATCCAGATATTTTCGGATTTGTCCAATTTTGCGTAACGCGAAGTTCGCGGCCCGACAGATGTTACTGATGTTACTGATGTGAGATGTCATGGAATAGGAAATGGGAAAAATTAATTAACTTTTGAAAAAACACTTTAATATGCAATGTGATCAAGCAACACAAATCAAAACTACTAAGAATAGAATTTGTCTTCATCATAATCCTGGAAGTTCTATTCATTTGTCGACTTTAACCCTAACTGCTGCGGCTATGTTTTTGTGCGTATCGGGGGAGGGAGTTAAAAGTACTATTTTTTTTACCCGAAAAATTATCCAGCACTAGTACCAGCACCCACCGAGATTAGATCGCAAACCATCCGCACCCAGTCTGTCCCTCTACACACTGAGCAAAACTGGCAGTGAGATTTAGCAGGGTTAGGGTTAATCAACATGAAAAATTGACATTTATTAACCCTAACCGCTGCGGCTATGTTTTTGTGTGTATCAGGGGAGGGGGAAAAGTACTATTTTTTGTTACCCGAAAAATCACTCAGCACCCTCGAGATTCGATTGCGGGACCTTTCGCACCCCAGTCTGTCCCTCTACCAACTGAGCTAAAAACCAGCGCATATGCAGGCAGTAACTTCCTGCCCACATATGCCTGTGGTAGATGATGTCATCGAGGCAATGCAGCAGCATGTGCGTGGAAATGTCTGTCAGAGAGATTTAGCAGGGTTAGGGTTAAGAGGTGGAGGTACATATATAATCATTAGTGTTTTAAATAAGGTTTGTGTAAGTCATGATGGTGGGGTAGAAACAAAAATGTGAATTGGGTACTTTACGGAAAATTCTTCTATTGACACATTTGCTATGCAAGTCTAACTATGTTGACTAGTTGCTTTGACCTTCTGTTTTATGGTGCATCTTCATTTTAAATGTTTGTTGCTTGCGTATGCCAAAATGATACTTGCGCATGGATGACTTTTGCAAGCACATAGATTCATCCCTGCGAGCAAATTCATCCCTGCGATATGAACCTCATTATTCTGCCAATTACCACTAATTGTGACAACAATGTGAAAAGAATGTTTGGAGTAGGCTTGTTTACCTCATAGTTGCAGTGCCATCAGTGGCGACACAATCCATTTTGCTGAGGCCCTGTTTAACTTCCTCCAATGGTTGGGTTTTAGTGATTTTCACCTTGATATTTATCACCTGTCCCTTCATTTCAGTTGTTATGCTGTCAAGCCCTGTCACTTCCTTTATTGGAGGATTATGTCTAAATGTCGATGGTGCATTGTTGATTTGTGCTGAATTAAACAGAAGTATATCTTCCCCACGCTGATATTGGATAATTGAACTGATGTTTTAGATTCTTCGGAGGTCTGTAGGATTTGTGAAATGTGGTAAAAGAAAGTTACAGATCAAGTATACACACATTAATTTGAATGATCTCCTAATGACTGTGCTACATGACAGAGAAGAAAAGTGAGTGAGACTTCTTGAGTGCTTGTGCCACCTGCAAGATATATTGAAATTAGAATGCAGAATACAAGATTTTTATAATATTTGAGGGTTGAGGGTCAGAAGGCATTAGACAGTCACACGCAAGGTGTACACTGTAGTCTGTAGTGTATAAAAGTGTCCAACCAAATTGTTGCGTTTGCAAGAAAGAATGCACAACATATGCAGGACTTCATTTTCATGGGTTAGTTTATCCATTTGATACTACATTGTATGTGAGAGAGAGATAAACAAATTGTATTTTGATGAGCAAAAAACAAAAGCAAAATATGATTTTTTTAAATATTTTAAATCCCATAAACCAATGTTGCCTATGAGTTAAGATATTAGTAGGAGCACCAGGCCTCAAATTTAGGAGTTGACCCCTGACATCCGAACATACTCTTAAATTAACATTTTTATGACAGATACATATCTTATCTACAAGAATAAAGAGTCTTTAGTCGTACACTTAATAAGACACCATTACTCTAAATTCAGTAGGAATCGAGGGGTCCGCCAGCACCTCCCTCAGTTTGTATATGGAAAGCAATAACTCCACCAGCCAACATTAACAAGACTCATATTGAGAATGTCATGCATGGTAGTCAATAGTGCACGTAACTCCTTTTGCATTTAGCTGCTGGCGATCAGCCTTTAGCAAACTGCCCAGCTGTTCAGATGAAGACCATCAAAACCAACCATTCAATTGGAAATGTTCTGGCCTGCATCAGAAATGAGTGCCTTGTGACAGTACCGGTGAATGTCCAAGTTGAATTGGTATCTACAGTCATCGCCCAATCGTATCGAGGCAAAATCTTATTTGCCACAATCATTGCTGCTGGAAAACGTTCACTCACTACCGCAATCAATTCTTTAAAATCCTCAAGACATCTGTAATGCACGAAGGCCCTAACAAATTTGTGCCCACATGCACAACAATAATTATATATAAATGTTTCAATTCGGACTGATCAAATCCTAAAATTACCAGGTTATTGGAATGCATGGTTTTGAAGTTATACGATAATGAAAATGTGGAGGGTTTATGACCTGTTGCACTAGTTATTTTCACCTGAGTTAATTTGGGTGCTATATCCACATCCACATCTGTCAACTTGTATTCCACTGGCAACCCGACCAAGTTGTTATACAACGTATTGGAGAACACTCAGGGTCCTGGTCCTCCATAAACCAGGGACATGGCTATCAATGTTGCCACTTTTTGATAAGTATCTTGTTCAAGTGCTGAAACAGAAAATGTGTTCACGTCTTGTGTCAAACAATGCATAAAGTAATGAGATGAAATTCGCAGAGTGTCCCCAAAAGTAATGGACGCCGGGGAAGGCCGTGTTGTACCAATAGTTACGACATCATCATCAAAATACTAAATTACAGTAAAGGGAAGTGATAATACTTTCTGCATGATCATAAGTTCGGAAGATCCGACAAATTAAATGCTAGATCCTCTACTTCATGTCTTGTGTTGGAATTTCTAAGTGCACCCATGAGCAGCATCAAAGTTTTTTTTGCTGGTTTGGAGGTCGGATTTCTCTCAAACTCTGACAGGAGTTCACTCGGTAGCTGCTGCCTCTTTACTGCTGGACATAAGTGCATATTCTTGTGAATGTTGCCATAGTTGGAATGAACAGGGAACTCCATATCTTCTGCCTGGCCAACATTGAATCGACTGTCCTTGTCGCCCTCAAACATGCCAAGGACAATAGCAGACTGCACTGATTGACACTTCTTGCAGTTTAATATATGGCATAACTAGTTTTGTGCTTTTCCGCGCCCTTGCCACCACTAACGTGGATCCATAGTTTGTTGTTTTCACAGTCTGTTAACGATTCCATCAAGTCGTTTTGGACAAGTTCAAAAACGGCATCTTTTATAACTTGTTTCACATTGGCCAGTCTCACCACACTAACTTTCGGGCTGTTTTTCCCATCGCCAAAAAATGTGGCTCATTTTAAAGGGCTTTTATGTCAACGTACAGCTCTTCTCAGTGCCTAAAACATTCTGTCCAAGTTCTTTTCACTTTCTTAAATAATGTCATTGGCATCATGGAGCACATGCTCAGCACAGTTTTTTGCTAAAATTCAGCATGTACTTTAAATTTCGCTTTCTTCAGAGCTGCTGCATAGCCTGATTTGTCTCTCAGCATTTGAACAGACCGTTGTCGTGCGAGGCTTTCAGCAAAAACTTCACTGGTGCGGCTTTTAGTACTTGTCATGGTCTCAAAGTCCTCATGCTTCTTTGCACGATTTCTTACAGTTCGGTTTAACCACCCCATTCGCCTCCATAAGTTCAGAATAAACATCCCTTTCAAAATCTGACTCTTAAGATCCGACAAATTAAAGGCTAGATCTAAGCCCCGGAATAAAAGGCAAATTGATTTTGGTAAAAAAATGCACATACTTTTAAGCAAAAGCGATATAAACCGAGATTTCGCTATGTTGCCATCAAAAACCGAGAAATTGTGCAATATATTAATGCGAGATTGTACATGTACCATGTGTACTGCTATCAAAAGCTGTCACTCATTCTCACGCAAAACAAAAAACAAAAATTTCGCTCTTTGAATTCTATTTTAAAAGGTAATAAGCTTATATTTTGTCCAAGTTTCTTACCTACGTAACAGCAAATTAACTTTGCAAGATATTCCTTATAGAGAGGCTTCATTATATTAATTATATTCCAATTAATAGCTGCCGTATTTCAAATCGCACATGCTGCCTCCTTACGGCTGGACAAGAGTGCATATTCTTGTGACGTATGTTGACATAGTTGGAATGAACAGGGAACTCCATATCTTTTGTGCTGGACAGGTGACTCGGCATCAGTGCAAATTTGTGTTAGATGCAGAGCATCTCATGGGGCAGATTTCCTCATGGGGTAGATGCTCTGTATGCCTAACTGTTGGTCAGTCAGATCTACACCAATCCAGTCTTAGATGGATTGGAAGGGTGGATGTAGAAGGGGCTCAGCTCTTGATGATGGATTCTGGTAAATCTCAAAATCTTCTGTGAGCTCTCCTTTTGTTTTAGACGGTCAATTTCATGCAGAAAACTTGACAAACAATTTGTACTTCAGTCACGCGTTTCTTAGTGTTGTCATAACTTACATTGTATGATTCAAACCCACCTTCAAATGACTGATCAATATACAATACTTTGATAAATTGTGGACGTACTACCATTGATTGTGTATACCCATACCATGAAGGTCAAATTGTTTTTCCCCACCTCCCCCTGATTTCAATGCCTTAAAATAGCTCCTGATCATACTGCAGTCAATCGGTCATCATAACCCATCCAATCTGTACCAAAACAAAAATATGCAATAAAAATTACCAAGTTTAAAATGAATTAACAATTTGCAGAGCATCTCCTCATGGGGCAGATTTCCTCATGGGGCAGATGCTCTGTATGCCTAACTGTTGGTCAGTCAGATCTACACCAATCCAGTCTTAGATGGATTGGAAGGGTGGATGTAGAAGGGGCTCAGCTCTTTATGATGGATTCTGGTAAATCTCAAAATATTGTGTGAACTCTCCTTTTGTTTTAGACGGTCAATTTCATGCAAAAAACTTGACAAACAATTTGTACTTCAGTCACGCGTTTCTTAGTGTTGTTATAACTTACATTGTATGATTCAAATCCACCTTCAAATGACTGTTATACAGTACTTTGATAAATTGTGGATGTACTACCATTGATTGTGTATACCCATACCATGAAGGTCAAATTGTTTTTCCCCACCTCCCCCTGATTTCAATGCCTTAAATTGCTCCTGATCATACTGCAGTCAATCGGTCATCATAACCCATCCAATCTGTACCAAAACAAAAAGATGCAATAAAAATTACCAAGTTTAAAATGAATTAACAATTTGCAGAGCATCTCCTCATAGGGCAGATTTCCTCATGGGGCAGATGCTCTGTATGCCTAACTGTTGGTCAGTCAGATCTACATCAATCTAGTCTTAGATGGATTGGAGGGGTGGATGTAGAAGGGGCTCAGCTCTTTATGATGGATTCTGGTAAATCTCAAAATATTCTGTGAGCTCTCCTTTTGTTTTAGACGGTCAATTTCATGCAGAAAACTTGACAAACAATTTATACTTCAGTCACGTTTCTTCCTGTTGTTACAACTTCAAATCCACCTTCAAATGACTGTTATACAGTACTTTGATAAATTGTGGATGTACTACCATTGATTGTGTATACCCATACCATGAAGGTCAAATTGTTTTTCCCCACCTCCCCCTGATTTCAATGCCTTAAATAGCCTTAAAATTGCACTACATCGTAGTAATTTGTAGTTGTCAAGAATGTTAGGGTTAAGATAATGTAGTTGGAAAACTGGGGCTCTAAGAAACAGGGTATATCTGTTATAGTAGGCTGTGTTTGGTGTGACTGTGTTGGTTGTATTCCATATAATATTCATATTGTTGTACATGCCACTGTTAGGTAATGGATATTGGTTTCTTGATTTGTTTATTTACCGTGATTGATGACAAGTCGGTTGTCTTAAGTTGTGTAGTTCCCTTCCAAACATCAACCTCAAAGTTCCTGAGAGTCACTGTGGCATTGGTGTCTGCTTCTGTTATCTCAACTGCCCTGTCACCCCATAGTTTGCAGGGGATGACAGCAGCCGTCTCCGTGTCAGAGACAGAAATTTCCCGTCTCTTCCATGAATCGTTGGGTCCTGACACAACCTCTCCTATCTGCATTAATGAAAAAAATTGGAAGCATTGTGTTTAGTATTCATGATGAATGTAGTGGGCAAAGGTGCGGGTAGACTTATGTCATGGCATATTTCAGGCACGTATGCACCTTGTGTGATTCATGGCCATGATACCGCTTGTGAAATGGTTTAAACTCGGTCCTACATCATACTGCTGCAAATTTGTTTGTTTTTTGAGCTTGAATGAATGGAGGCACCCATTCCTGCTGGAAAAAGGTGCGCGTCATGCAATGATATAGTTAACTTATGAATGGCGTTTGCCCCGGGTTGTCTGTCAGGTATGGTAATGATTTTGCAGAAATAGTGGGTGCAGCTGTACTCCTGTGAAATGTCATGAGGCAAGGTTGACATATATGTTTGCTTTTACTTGCGCAAATGTGGCTACGCTGTTAATCTGCTGTCTGATTGTATGTCTGGATTCTTAACTGTACGAGGAAAGCTCTGTGAACTTAAGAACTTTTACTAAAACAAAGTTGAAACTCAATGAATAGTATATAGACTAACCTGGAGCTGTTGTTTTCTACAATACTGTAAAAGCTGAAATATTCGCGGTGGTTTTATTTTCGCGCAAAATCTTTTTCCGCGAAAATTATAACACGCGAAAATATTGTTTTCAACATTCATGCAGTGCATCCTGAAAGTCGCCCGCGAAAAAAACAATTCACGAAATGTCTATGATACCAAAATGCGCGAAAATATCTTTACGCGAAAATATTGGCTTTTACAGTAGTTAACTGATTTTGAGAAAGGTGATAGTGTTCCAGACTTGTTCAGATAAACGGGCTAATCAGATGGTTTGTGAGGTTTAATGAAGTTGGGTAATCAGGACTAGTTGTCCAGGATTAGGGTTTATGTTTCCAGACATCAGTATATCCAATTGAAAGGTTGAAGATGAGTTTCCATAGTGTGGGATACGAGTGCCAAGATATTTAAGTTGATGAATCTGATGGCTTAATACCAGGCAATACTTGTGTTGAGGATGAGGATGCCATGTACTCAGTACAGTATCCATTGAAAATAGGACATTCAAACATATTTCCCTAAAACAGGCACAAACTCAAGAAAGAGATGCTAAAACTAGTCCAGCATAATGTCCTGGTGCTTAGCTTTATCATGTCATTGAGGTACAAATTAGGATGACAATCTCCATTTTCAATACTGCATGATTCAAGGAGATAATCAAAATACCCATTTTTATTATTTGTCTAATCCTATACAGAGTATAGGGGTAGGCAAATCTTGTTATATTCTATGGCTATCTAGCTGAAGTTATCAAAAGACAATGTACTTAAGGTTTCCAAGAAAAGTTGTTTCAATACTAACATCGAGAATTAAAGGTAGATGACCCGATCACATTTTCGTAACACAGAATTATTTCAAACATACAGAGATTTTCATATCATATGAAAGCTCGTATTTTTCTCATCATCATACTGAAATTTGACGGCCTAAATCGGTATAATTACGGAGAAATCAATGAAATAACCGCGAATGGTGGTAACCACCGATATAGTTTGTGTACTACTCAATGGGTACAGTTCACAGCATCTAGTGCGTCTAAAATAAGAACCATAAGAGCTATGCAACTCAAACTTTGGAACACGACTTTTTTAAGGATGACCTTTCATGTAGAATAGAAAACTTCAAGTTGAAAATCGGAATGTGATCGGGTCATCTACCTTTAAGTGAATGCATCAATATGAGATGTTAGTATAGAGTAACCACTTTGTTGTTGGAACGCAACCACTGTAAACATACTTATCATATATCTTCATGACGATATGAAAAAACATTGACTTAAACTACGTATGCAAACAGTAGTTGTTGCAATGGAGAATTATATTGTTGAGAAATATCAATATTTACAAAATATGCTTGATGCATGTGCCAAAATGAAATATTTATGGTCAGGATGGCTATCTGATTTGTGGATATGTTATGTCAAGTTACATTTTCATGCAATGCAGATAATACAGGTTGCACAGAAAACTGGCATGTTATTTTAAAGATGTTTTATTTTCACTGATACACAAAACATTTTAAAAAAACTGCATATTCCTATAACAAAATCCCTATTGAAAATTGGCTCTTAAAGTATGCATGTTTGATGAAAGGGAAGTCTGAAACCCATCTACTAGATTTATGATTTAGATAGATGATGTGCAGGTTGGCAGTGGGTAAAGACTAAATATCCATTAATCATCACATATTTCATCAAGTATAATCTTTAAAGTTTGGAGTAGTTTGAAATGTGATTGTAAAACCATGATGCCCAATTAAGTTTTAGGAGTATGTGGTTTGCATATCAAATTACAACTTACTCCAAGGGTGTAAATACAGTTTAGTCTTGAAAAGGGTGTATCCTCAAACATTGCACTTTGAGAAGATCACCATGAAAATTGAAACATGTGACAGGAGCTTAGATATGACACTTTTAGATATCCATGGTTTAGAAATCTTCTTACTGAGTAAAGTCCGATGCATACTCCATTTCGCAGACGCGAATTTGTCGCCGCGTCAAATTCGCTCTCCCGCTTCTTTCGTGCGACAAGTTCCATTTATACTCCACGCGATAAATCAATCTTCGCAACGATAAAATTGCCGTTGCCAAAACCGTGGTTTACAGTTGCCGTTACTTGTTTTTACGATGAATTTAGGGATTTATTTAGAGGGAGATAAATCCATGAATGTTTTGGAAAGGAATTTTAGTGATACTTTCACAAGCAGGTAATGATGCTTGAACACATTGAAAATTAATTAACTTGGAAATAAAAAGGGGGCAAATGGCCATAATAAAATGTTGATGTTAACACAAAAAAAGGTATTTAGCTCTATAGGTACGTAATAACGCATTGGACGACCCTTCGAAATATAGACCAACTTTTTGGGGGCTCTGGTTTTTTTTTGAAAACTATTTATTTTATTATAGGCCGATTTGCCTTTAAACTGGCCGTTTTTGAGTGATTCTATGACTGACCAGTTAACTTCTTCATCTTTAGTGGATCTCGGTGGGTCCACGTGTACTGTTTGAGGTTCACTTATCTTGCTGCAGACATGGTACATGTCTTTTGCTTTACCGTTATTGACAATGATGTTTTTGTCTGGTTCGTTCATACATGGTTTAAGTGAAGTATGTTTTGCCTTTTCCTCCTTTTTTGTCTACGATGAAGGCCTACAATACATGTATGAACCACATTTCATTAAAATAATATGATTTCGGTTCTTATTCACTTCCTACATCATTGGCTATTGTCTGCCATGAATTATTCTTCTTATTTAGGTCTTTGTAGTCCCTCCGCTGTAGATCATATAGATTTGGGTAATCGTGTACCGCATTGATGAGTTTCTCTTTAAATGCATCCATGTTGAATGAAATTAGGGATTTTCAACAGCATTGTTCTGGATGGAATAACCCCTTGACTGGCATGCCCAGCAGCCAATCAGAATCGTTTGTTGCGCGCGAATTGTAGCTAGAGTTGAATTATTTCAACTCTAGCGAATTTGTCGCGCGAAAGGTTTTTCTTTCGCGGAGGTACGATTTTCTTTCGCGAAGGTCGTAAAATTCGACCCAAAAAGTTGTCGCAGCGACAAATTCGCGTCCGCGAAATGGAGTATGCATCGGGCTTAATGGGATACACTTATCAAAAACAAATGAAGGGTTGTTAATATTAAATTTTAGGTGAAAAGTGTGTTACTTTTGGGCCGCAATTTTAAACTGTATTCCTAGCTGAAAAGGGGCTCCATTAAAGGCCAGTCTGATGGTTGTTTAAAATGCTATGCGTGTAATTACATTGGCACTCGTGCCCTGGCCAGTGGAGAAGGTTATGTTGAGGGGTAGAAAGTCCATGAGCTCATCTTCAATCTCATCTGCTGTCTGTGGCATAACTACATTTTTGTGGATGAATATTGCCTTGACAGTGGCCCCAAACAAACGGTAGGTGACCTGAGATTGATCTGTTTTAACGGCAAGTGATGTCAAAACAGTACTGATGCATTCTTTGCTGTTTTAGTCACATCTTGGGCAAGTGTTGTCTGGCAAAAGCTTCTTCCTCATACATTGCGGGTAGAGCTGTTGTGCTGCCAGCTAGTGAGACGCCCTCACGGAATCTTCTTTTTTTCCTGCTGTCCATTTGCTTCACGTTATTTTATTGCGAGAAGGGATCCATCTTTGAACATATTTATCCCCTGGTAAGTTATCTTTTACTGACGCTGTTAGCTGACTATCCAGTATTCCAAGAGTGTATTACGACTATGAGATATAGTAACAAAAAAGGGTATTTTGGTTACTCCATATTACCTGACTGGAAATTGCAATAATTAAACTGAAATTTCAGAAATAAAATCCTTTTTTTTTATTTGCCAAAATTACCCTGAGAGGCGTCTAGTAGTTCCTGAAGTAAGCTTTAAGAGCTTCTCTTACACGAGATGCAAAGGCAGCTACTCGTTGTTGGTTGCGATTGGTTTAAGATGTCTTCATTTGCTTGGCGGCGCTCGTCCGGGTTCAATCCCCGTCCATCAGTTGCTTCATGCCACTTGGCGATGGTCCTTGTACATTTCACCTCTGATGCATATCCCATACTCTCGAAAAAGTTGGCCACTGCATGGGAGAGTAGTCTCTCTACATCAGTGGCTGCTAGATTCAAGTCGGTGGTGCCATCTTTCATCGCCTCCTCTAAATGTCTCACATAAATGAGGGACGCCATCTCGTATATATATGCTGTGCAATGCGCTTGAGGAGATGGTTGTGGTCTTCCATCTCCATATGGGTCTGGCCAGTAATGGGGTACAATTCAGGCACATGGAGAAGTTAGCCCCTTCCAGTTTGTATTCCTCAATTGTTGCTCTAAATCTATATGTGGCGACAATGGTTCGTAACTTTTCAGAAAGATCCAATTTTTCCTGGTTGCGATGCCATGGCATCAAAGCATCTTTGACCAGGCTAAGCATGTCTTCATTTGCTTGACGGCGCTCGTCCTGGGTCAATCCCCGTCCATCCGTTGCTTCGTGCCACTTGGCAATGGTCCTGGTAAATGCAGACTCTGATGAATAACCTTTCCTCTCAAAAAAGTCGGCCACTGCATGCGAGACCAGTTTCTCTGCATCTGTGACGGATTGTTTCCTTAAACCCAACAAGGCGGCTAGTGTCAAATCGGTGGTGCCATCTTTCATCGCCTCCTCGTAATGCTTTGGGTCAATGAATGAGGGACCACCATCTCGTATATATGCTGGGCAATACGCTTGAGGAGATGGTTGTGGTCTTCCATCTCCAGATGGGTCTACCCAGTAATGGGGTCCACTTCAGGCACATAGAAATGAGTGGAGAAGTCAGCCCCTCCAATTTATAGTCCTCAATAGTGGTTTTGAACCTATATGTTCCCTCCATGAAGCAGGAGTATATAACCAAATAAAACAAGTAAGAACGAGTCATTAGAAGTACCCCCAGCCAGTGGTAGACAAAATCCATGGCGCATGAGGAAATTACCGGCTCGATTTATGGATTCATAATGATGTAAATGAGATAAGAGCAGAATTTTGATCAATGAATGCGGGACCGCCATCTCGTATATGCTGTGCAATACGCTTGAGTAGATGATTATGGTCGTCCATCTCCATATGGGTCTGTCCAGTAATGGGGTCCACTTCTGGTACATAAAATAAAGTTAGCCCCTTCCAATTTATAGTCCTCAATAGTTGCTCTAAATCTATATGTGGCGACAATGGTTCGTAACTTTTCCAAGTCAGTTTCACGACAATGCTCCCTTCATAAAGCAGGGGTGTATCTGTTCGGCACCAAGTCCTGTCTAATACAATCCAATGCCTCGGACAACGCCTTCCCATGCTCTGTTTGGTAGCTATGTAATTTGATAAAAATATTATCAGGAATGGCATCTGGCTTCTCCACAATTGTTAGGATGTTGTTTCTCATTACCTCGTGTGCACGAATAACATGCCAGGTGAAACTGGCATATTAAATACTAGGGATACATTTCCCTATTGACCCACTGATAGACGGTCTCGAGAGTGTCGTTTATCCTGAATGCTCGAAATGGACATGCTAGGCATGTCTAGTAAACGCCAAACTTCAATTTCTATGCTTTCCTTGTTAACGCCTACTAGCCGTCGTTCCATGTTTTTTTTCAATACTCCTTTCTTGCTGCCTTCTTTACAAATGTCTCTGCGCTTTTGGCCTGTGTCTTGCTGAACTCTGTTTCATTTTATGCTTCAGTTGGTTCTATTCCCTTTGTTGATGCCTTTTGCATTTTTTGCGGTTTGGTTTTTCTGAAGTTCATGGTTGGCTTCGTTTCATTTCATGTTTTAGTTGGTTCTATTCCCTTTGTTGATGCAATGAAGTCTTTGGTTGATGCCTAATGGCTTTGATAACGCCTTTCATGACATTGATGGGAAAAAAGCCTTGCCTTGATAGGGGTCCAGCGAGTGTCGTAGTTGGTCGTCTTCAAAATCATAGACCTTAACATCGCCGTCATGAAGCTGCTCGTGATCACCATCCTTGTTTTTTGTATGCCCTCTGTAGTTCTTTCCTGTCGAATGATGACGCAAATATCACCAGCCGTGGAGCCTTTCTTTGAGTTTTTTCCGGCCTCCTTTAGATTCATGATTCCGTAGCTTTCGGCACTTTTCATCTTCTCGTATATCCCGATAATTCTGGTGGAATGAACGTAAGGGACCAAACTGGGCCGTGGCATGAACTCCCTCTGTGTTACTCTTGCCCAGTCAAGTGCATTAGAGTCTTCCCTGAATGAGAGGGGAATATACCCCCTCCCAGCTCCTCCGGCGGATCCGGGAAAAACTTGTCGAGCAAGTTTACCACTTGGTTAAGATTTTTGTGTGTTCGTCCCAAGTTATTTCTTCCCGGCTGTGCCTTCGACTACTTCCCTCAACCTCTCCAGTGAGTCTCTTGCATCAGGCGTTAAATCTGTGCTTATCTTGGTCTTTGATCCATCTGGTCGTGTCTGACGTTCACCACAATAAAAACAGTAGTTACATTCCGGAGGCAATACTTCCTTGCATGCAATACAATCCATGATAAGTGATCAGTTTATCTTCAACTTGGTTGATAATATACCCCTGGGCAAAATGTACAATAACAGGTTAATTCAACACACGAAATCAGACAACATCTTCCCATGCTCTGTTTGTAAGTTGTGTAATTTGATAACAATGTTATCAGGAATGGCATCTGGCTTCTCCACAATTGGCTGTCCATCTTCTGTTTCTGCATTTCAAAAAGAGAGCGAGAGAAAAATATAGTTTGCAACAACAAATTGTGATGAGATCTAGGAAAATAAGCCAGAAGCCAGATTTATTTTTGAGATATAGACAAACATGAAAGATCATTTCTTTTGTTCCCGATTGTTTTTGAAACCCGACCCCTTCAACTGCCCATCAAATCTTCAATACTAATTGTTCAATTGGATGGCGTTTTCTGCAAAATATAGCTTTGCAAAAACTGCATACAATCATTTGATGGACCGAAAAGTTTAACTAGTTCATTGAGCAAATGCAAGAGTTTCTGAAATTGTTCATCCGAGTATTTTATAACACTTGCCAAAAATCACGGAGCATATTATGTCCATCTTATCAAAAAGGATTTGTGGTAATTCCGCTCCATATGTGAGATATAGCCTGTTCACACAGGTGCTAGCTGTGGGCAGCCATGATGTCGTGTTTGTCAATGGGCGAAAATGTATCGATGGTTTCATTGAGAACCCCAGCACTGGTTCGACTGGTGCTCCTGTCACAAACTGGAGGATGGCTTCCAGTGTGACATGTTCACACAGTCCAGCTAATAAACAACAACACAAAATTAACCTATTTTTTACTCTTCTGCCAAAATGGTTTGATAGGAACGCCAGATCCAATAAGTCATTAATGTTCGGTGGTATGTCCTCCCCATACGTTAGGTAGAGCCCGTTCACATAGGTGCTAGCTGTGGGCAGCCATGATGTCGTGTTTGTCAATGGACGGAAATGAATTGATGGTTTCATGGAGAACCCAAGTACTGGTTCGACTGGTGCTCCTGTCACAAACTGGAGGATGGCTTCTATTGTGACACGTTCATGCCGTCCAGCTGCAATAAAACAAGAATAAAGTAAAGTCCTCCCCATACATTAGGTAGAGCCCGTTCACACAGGTGCTAGGTGTGGGCAGCCATGATGTCATGTTTGTCAACGGGCGAAAATGTATTGATGGTTTCATTGAGAACCCCAGTACTGGTTCGTCTGGACTTTTTTTCACAAACTGCGTCGAGGTCTTTTGAGACTCTCGCAGATGAAAAGAGCGCCCTCGATTTCCCCAGAAATGCATGTAACTCAAAAAGTCAATATTTCGAGTTACGCTGTTTTGCTAAATTACGGCCGTGCTGGTATCCTGTGTATCCCTTCATTAGGTTGGGCAGCAGGGGGTTGGCAGGACCATCCAAAATCAGTGGCCCAGCAATATGTATTGTCTGATAAGATTGGGATTGAACAGTGTTCCGTTTACCATCTTTTGCCTCAATGATGACAGAGAAAATACTCTGGCATCATGCACACTTCCTGTACGGCCAACATTTGTAAACAGTCCATCGTGGTTAACGACTACCTGCAGAACCACTGATTAAAAATGCTTCTGGTTGAAGTAATCTTCAGGCTTGCCTGTTGGGGCTTTAATTGGAATGTGAGTCCCATCGACAGCTTCCACCACCTGGGGAACTCCACATTTGGTTGTGAAGGGCTGCATGGTGTCCTGAAGGATAAAATATGATTTAAAAATTAGAAACAGACAAATGTAGGCGCCTAGCTCTGAATCATAGCTCTCTGTCTGAGAGCTATAAAATGAAAGCATCCGAGTCAGAGTCAGATATTTTCGTCAATATTTTTCAAATTTTTTTTGAATAAAATTTGTCAGATTTTTGCTTCAGATATTGTATTTAGTGTCAAAAGAATCTGTATAGCTTGGTTAAATAACTCAACCTATTTCCATTTCCAAGAAATACTGGCTTGAATAATTATCAAGTGAGAAATGATAAAATATCTTATTCACATTTTGTCAAAACAAAAATTTGATGTTCGTGGATAACCTCCATAGAGTAATCGCTAGTATATGTTTGACGGTGATAGCTCGCCTCATTGCTGTGTCTTCTTTTTCTGGATGAGGCCGTAACTCATTGGCAATGTAGTCAAAAGTCCCTCTTGTCATCCTAAAATATAAAATTATGAGAAAGCTTTACATTAGGCCTAAAAAAAAAGAAGTTTGATTGGCGTAACATAGAAGAAAAAAATAGGGTAGGTAGGTGGTTGTTGTTTTTTTTTTGTTTTTTTTTAAATCTATAAATGTCTATGAAATTTTATATACCAGCACACATATACCATACAGACATAAACAAATGGCACAAATATACATTTTCACTGTGTTTTTTTCTTTTTCACAAAAAAAAATTAAAATAAAAAATAATTAATTAAAAAATTGAAAAAAATAAAAAATTGAAAAAAATGTTTAGGGTCAGGATCAAACCTTTTCTTTTTTAGGCCTTAGGTGAGCTGAACGTTGTGGAAGGTCAACTGAATTTCATCATAGCTATAAAGAATTATTGTGTCTGCACGGACCGGGCGGACAAATTCAAAGTTTAACTTAATAGTCGAAGTCCTATGCATGTATCTATCAGTTCACATGCATGTAAGGTTTTTTTTATCATCATACAAAATGAAAATTGCAAATACCCCATACAATCTAGGAAACATGAACCTTGATCTTTTCTAGCCCTTCATCGGGAGAGATTCAAAAAAATACAGAAACCCTACTTATGAACTATCCACAAATGAACTATGTAGAAAACAATTTCGTGTTTCAAACTTGCCTATGCAGAGGTTTTCATAACGTATCAAAAAGTGTCTCATGAGGGACAAAAATAATTTAAAAAAACATATCCCATGTTTTTGTTTTAACAATACATGGTTGGTAAGTCTCATCTTTCCTGGAACTCCCTAAATGACTCCCTAATATTTTTAGCAAATGTTAGAGTTATATGTATTTACTTGCCAAGAAATGAAATTTATAACTTACACATTTATATCAATTTCAGAAAGATCCAATTTTTCCTGGTTGCGATGCCATGGCATCAAAGCATCTTTGACCAGGCTAAGCATGTCTTCATTTGCTTGACGGCGCTCGTCCTGGGTCAATCCCCGTCCATCCGTTGCTTCGTGCCACTTGGCAATGGTCCTGGTAAATGCAGACTCTGATGAATATCCTTTCCTCTCAAAAAAGTCGGCCACTGCATGCGAGACCAGTTTCTCTGCATCTGTGACGGATTGTTTCCTTAAACCCAACAAGGCGGCTAGTGTCAAATCGGTGGTGCCATCTTTCATCGCCTCCTCTTAATGTTTTGGGTCAATAAATGAGGGACCACCATCTCGTATATATGCTGTGCAATGCGCTTGAGGAGATGGTTGTGGTCTTCCATCTCCATATGGGTCTGGCCAGTAATGGGGTACAATTCAGGCACATAGAAATGAGTGGAGAAGTCAGCCCCTTCCAGTTTGTATTCCTCAATTGTTGCTCTAAATCTATATGTGGCGACAATGGTTCGTAACTTTTCAGAAAGATCCAATTTTTCCTGGTTGCGATGCCATGGCATCAAAGCATCTTTGACCAGGCTAAGCATGTCTTCATTTGCTTGACGGCGCTCGTCCTGGGTCAATCCCCGTCCATCCGTTGCTTCGTGCCACTTGGCAATGGTCCTGGTAAATGCAGACTCTGATGAATATCCTTTCCTCTCAAAAAAGTCGGCCACTGCATGCGAGACCAGTTTCTCTGCATCTGTGACGGATTGTTTCCTTAAACCCAACAAGGCGGCTAGTGTCAAATCGGTGGTGCCATCTTTCATCGCCTCCTCTTAATGTTTTGGGTCAATAAATGAGGGGCCGCCATCTCGTATATATGCTGTGCAATACGCTTGAGGAGATGGTTGTGGTCTTCCATCTCCAGATGAGTCTGCCCTGTAATGGGTCCACTTCTGGTACATAAAAATGAGTGGAGAAGTTGGCCTGTTCCAGTTTGTATTCCTCAATTGTTGCTCTAAATCTATATGTGGCGACAATGGTTCGTTTCAGTTTCCTGACAATACTCCCTCCATAAAGCAGGGATGTAGCCGTTCGGCACCAAGTCCTGTCGAATACAATCCAATGTCTCGGACAACGTCTTCCCCTGCTCTGTTTGTAGCTTGTGGAACTTGATACCAATGTTATCGGGAATGGCATCAGGCTTCTCCACAATTGGCTGTCCATCTTCTGTTTCTGTATTTAAGAGAGAGAGAGAGAGAGAGAGAGAGGAATTAATATAATTTATAACAACCAATTGCTTCATGCCACTTGGCAATGGTCCTGGTAAATGCAGACTCTGATGAATATCATTTCCTCTCAAAAAAGTCGGCCACTGCATGCGAGACCAATTTTACTGCATCTGTGACGGATTGTTTCCTTAAACCCAACAAGGCGGCTAGTGTCAAATCGGTGGTGCCATCTTTCATCGCCTCCTCTTAATGTTTTGGGTCAATAAATGAGGGACCACCATCTCGTATATATGCTGGGCAATACGCTTGAGGAGATGATTGTGGTCTTCCATCTCCAGATGAGTCTGCCCTGTAATGGGGTCCACTTCTGGTACATAAAAATGAGTGGAGAAGTTGGCCTGTTCCAGTTTGTATTCCTCGTTTCAGTTTCCTGACAATACTCCCTCCATAAAGCAGGGATGTAGCCGTTCGGCACCAAGTCCTGTCGAATACAATCCAATGCCTCGGACAACGTCTTCCCCTGCTCTGTTTGTAGCTTGTGGAACTTGATACCAATGTTATCGGGAATGGCATCAGGCTTCTCCACAATTGGCTGTCCATCTTCTGTTTCTGTATTTAAAAGAGAGAGAGAGAGAGGAATGAATATAATTTATAACAACCAATTGCTTCATGCCACTTGGCAATGGTCCTGGTAAATGCAGACTCTGATGAATATCCTTTCCTCTCAAAAAAGTCGGCCACTGCATACGAGACCAATTTTTCTGCATCTGTGACGGATTGTTTCCTTAAACCCAACAAGGCGGCTAGTGTCAAATCGGTGGTGCCATCTTTCATCGCCTCCTCGTAATGCTTTGAGTCAATAAATGAGGGACCACCATCTCGTATATGCTGTGCAATACGCTTGAGGAGATGATTGTGCTCTTCCATCTCCAGATGATTCTGCCCACTAATGGGTCCACTTCAGGCACATCGAAATGAGTGGAGAAGTCAGCCCCTTTCCAACAACAATGCTCCATAGTTTATCCAAGTCAGTTTCCCGACAATGTTCCCTCCATGAAGCAGGAGTATAACCATTTGGCACCAAGTCCTGTCAGATGCGATCCAATGCCTCGGACAAGGCCTTCCCATGCTCGGTATGGTAGCTATGTAATTTGATAACAAAGTTATCAGGAATGGCATCTGGCTTCTCCACAATTCCTTAGGATGTTGTTTCTCATTACCTTGTGTGCACGAATAACATGCCAGGTGAAACTGGCATATTAAATACTAGGGATATATTTCCCTAACGACCCACTGATAGACGGTCTCGAGAGTGTCGTTTATCCTGAATGCTCGAAATGGACATGCTAGGCATGTCTATTGAACGCCAAACTTCAATTTCTATGCTTTCCTCGTTAACGCCTACTAGTCGTTGTTCCATGGTTTTTTTCCAATACTCCTTTCTTGATGCCTTCTTTACAAATGTCTCTGCGCTTTTGGCCTGTGTCTTGCTGAACTCTTATTCATTTTATGCTTCAGTTGGTTCTATTCCCTTTGTTGATGCCTTTTGCATTTTTTTGCGGTTTGGTTTTTCTGAAGTTCATGGATGGCTTTGTTTCATTTCGTGTTTTAGTTGGTTCTATTCCCTTTGTTGATGCAATGAAGTCTTTGGTTGATGCCTTTGGCATTTTGTGCGGTTGGTTCTTGCTAAAGTTCACTAATGGCTTCGATAACGCCTTTCATGACATTGATGGGAAAAAAGCCTTGCCTTGATAGGGGTATTGTCCAGCGAGTGTCATGGTTGGTCGTTTTCAAAATCATAGACCTTAACATCGCCGTCATGAAGCTGCTCGTGATCACTATCCTCAGCATCGACATCATCAAACTGCTTGTGATCACCATCCTTGGTTTTTGTATGCCCTCTGTAGTTCTTTCCTATCGAATGATGACACAAATATCACCAGCCGTGGAGCCTTTCTTTGAGTTTTTTCCGGCCTCCTTTAGATTCACGATTCCGTAGCTTTCAGGACTTTTCATCTTCTCGTATATCCCGATAATTCTGGTGGAATGAATGTAAGGGACCAAACGGGGCCGCGGCTCCCGATAATTCTGGTGGAATGAATGTAAGGGACCAAACTGGGCCATGAACTCCATCTGTGTTACTCTTGCCCAGTCGAGTGCATTAGAGTCTTCCCTGAATGAGAGGGGAATATACCAGCTCCTCCGGCGGATCTGGGAAAATCTTGTCAAGCAAGTTTTAGCTGATGGCCCTCTTTAACCCCCTGGGCACTACTGGCATTGTACAGTATGCTGGTGCCAGGACTACCCATGTTTTTAGTGTTTTCAGCACATTTGGGTCTTGATGAGTAAATTGATTTTTCTTATTGAAAACAACTTGGGAAGTATAGAAAAGTATATATATCCTTGAAGCTAATAATATTTCCAATCAAACTATAAAAAGAAATCCAAAAAAACAATTACGGTACGCGAGGTCAAAGGTCAAATGAAACAAAATGGCGTCCGACCCATACTTGTTTTATACTCTTTTACCATATTTATCTAATATAATAACATCAATTAGATAAATATGAACTAATAGAATAATAAGGCCACCTTCCAACAAAGAAAATTTTAAAAAAATTATGAAAATCGGATATTGTAGTAATAAATTACGCATTTTTTCGCAATTTCCAACGAAAAATAGCAATTTTCAACAAAAATGGCCGAAAATAGCTATTTTCCAAAGAAAATACAAATTACACTGAAAATTATCACTTTTGAAGTTTGTAAAGCATTTATGATGTATTATACCACCAAGTCAACTAATATAAACAATATTTCATCTAGACTGTATAAAAACAGTGAATAAATTATTCAAATTCACCTAAAAATTTGTATTTTTGGATCAAAATTGTGATTTTTGATCAAAATTATGCATTTTTTTTTACTTCGAGGAAAAAATGTGAATTGCTTGCCACGTTACCAGAGTATCCCCCTGTACTGTCAAACCATTGACATTGCTTCTCAAAGTAAACACTAGCTTTGGTTGGGTCAGTCTGTATGTACCCTCTGTTTGTAAGCGTCTTTATTCTGTTCGTAGTACCGCTGGCTTTCTTTCATAGCTGATCTTGTCACACAATTCGTCTGTGAAAAACAAGTTGAAGTAGTCCACTTCAGATATGTTTCGTCGCGGCATCCGTCTATTACCAGGCACTTCTGTGAATGTTGGTGTAAAAGATGTACCGTCGGCCTCTGGTTTGTATACACGTATCCACGGGTTACACGAAAAATCAACATCTCCGAATTCGGAAGACTGTTCGCCACTACTTCCGGGTTCACTTTCTGATTGATTTTCACTCTCATCACCATCATCATTACTCATTTCGTCATCTGACTCCACGCAAAATTCATCTTCATCACGTAAACATTCTTCAAACTCTTCTGTATCAGATATATCATTGGTATTTGAGGCATTATTTGCCGCTGTATCGAACATCGCATCTCTTTGTGTACCGTCCATTTTGGATTGAAAATCCGAATTTATGTCGGCCGCAAGAAAATATTACCTCATTTTTGATTGGCTATAATCGACTATGTCATGGGGTCAAGTCAACAAACAACCAATCAAAATCTGGATGAGGCCGCAACTCATTGCCAATGTAGTCAAAAGTCCCTCTTGTCATCCTAAAATATAAAATTATGAGAAAGCTTTACATTAGGTGAGCTGATGGTTGTAGAAGGTCAACTGAATTTCATCATAGCTATAAAGAATTATTGTGTCTGCACAGACCGGGCCGACAAATTGAAAGTTTAACTTAATAGTCGAAGTCCTATGCATGTATCTATCAGTTCACATGCATGTAAGGTGTTTTTTTATCATCATACAAAATGAAAATTGCAAATACTCCATACAATCTAGGAAACATGAACTTTGATCTTTTCTAGCCCTTCATCGGGAGAGATTCACAAAAATACAGAAACCCTACTTATGAACTATCCACAAATGAACTATGTAGAAAACAAGTTCGTGATTCAAACTTGCCTACACAGAGGTTTTCATAACGTATCAAAAAGTGTCTCATGAGGGACAAAATTAATTTTAAAAACATATCCCATGTTTTTGTTTTAACAATACATGGTTGGTAAGTCTCATCTTTCCTGGCACTCCCTAAGTGCTGCAAACTTGCCTACGCAGAGGTTTTCATGACGTATCAAAAAGTATCTCATGAGGGACAAAAATAATTTTAAAAAAACATCCCATGCTTTTGTTTTAACAATACATGGTTGGTAAGTCTCATCTTTCCTGGGACTCCCTAAGTGCTGCAGCATCTGTATACTCTTAAGTCCAAATCGTCTATTCATGGGCACTAGCACAAGTCTTGAAGCTTCATGGGCACCAGCACAAGTCTTGAAGCTTCATGGGCACCAGCACAAGTCTTGAAGCTTCATGGGCACCAGCACAAGTCTTGAAGCTTCACTAAAAACCAATAATAAAACAAAGTAAGAGTAATTAATGCTTCATCATCATCATCATCATCGTCCAAAATGTCTTCATCTTCTTGTCTGCCGCTTTTAATGAGTCCTTCAGTTGTTTTAATTTGTTACTTATTTGTAAAACGGACCGCGCCGCAAAAAAACCAGCTTCATGAAGCTGA
Organism: Ophiura sarsii; assembly: GCA_035610835.1. Taxonomy (NCBI): domain Eukaryota; kingdom Metazoa; phylum Echinodermata; class Ophiuroidea; order Amphilepidida; family Ophiuridae; genus Ophiura; species Ophiura sarsii. The sequence goes on from CM069448.1 coordinate 56,193,397, forward strand.
TCTTGTATGATTTCGTACACAATTTCTTTTCTTCATAGACCCGAGCTCTATCCCTGAATATATGGATGGGTCTTGCCATATTTTCACTAGCGCTCTTGTCTCCCCTTCCGTCCAATTCACAGATCTTACTCTAGGCATTTTTTTCTTCTCGCCTTTGTTCGTCCCCATTGTTGTTTACATGTGCGTGACCCGGAAGTACATTTTCATTTTGCGGGAATAAGTATATTGCTGTATAACATTATAGACCTTGAAGGACTTTTTGGCCAATGTCTGAGAAATTATAAGACAGGAAATTTACCCCACTCCAACGGATCATCCTCCTCTTCTTCCGACACATATGTGATGCGATCTGTGAAAACCCGTCGGATGTTGCAAAATGTGAACTGGGGATTATGGGTAAAAAAATGTTTTTTAAATTTTAAAAATAAAAAAAAAAATAGATTTTTTTAAAGAAAATTAGTTTCCAATACTTTGTATCATCATCTTTCATGAAATTTCACCTTCAAAAACTTGCTTAAGTCACTTTTATTATTAACCTTATAATGTTATTATATTGAATTATGTATCTTTTTTGGCCTGTTTTCATGATTTCTTGTTTTGTAGCTTTTGATGACATCACAATCATCATTCACTCATAACTTTTTTTGTAGTGATCGTAGAAAAATGATCGAAACAGTTCTGTAATCAGCACAATTTTATCTTTCTTATGATATAAATATCTCCAATATGAAAAATGCCACCATGTGGCGGGTTTTCACAGATCGCATCACATATGCTCCACTCTCATCAATGCTTCCTGCTGGAGCAGTTATAGCGGGTCTTTCTCCCAGAATATCGTACATTTCTAAATAGAACGGAAATTGTTGGAGAATGCTGGCTCCTGCTCCAGATGGCTTCACACCATCTTTCAGGTTCTTGTATGCTGCCTTTAAGTCTTTGATCTTTGTGTGAACCTGCGCCCCTTTCCTTGCCATATCCTCAATCGTGCAGTCTTACAATTAACTCTAGACAGCAAGTCAAGAAAGTCATCTCTCTCTTCATCACTCAATTCTTCACCCTTCATTACGCGATCCTTACTGCAATTTCCTCCCAGATTGCCCTCCTATTTCTAGCATTCTTGCTGGAAAGCCTGTCTCTAACTTCTGTCTCTCCCCAGACTGAAATGAGGTATTCAGTCTCCGCTTCCCCCCAATTTTCTGTACGTTTCTTCTGGGTTTTTTTCTGCCATGATTTGATGAACGGAACGAGTCGTGTCAAATTCAGCATCGAAACTGTCAAATTCAACATCACATGTTTACCCGGAAGTGCATAGCGCAGCGAGGTCATGAGTTTGCAAAAGGTCAAACTTACGCTAAACGAACCACAGAAGTTTGTCCACACAGCCACTTACGCTAGGCGGAGCGACGCTGACCTTGCTACTCCCAGGAGTATCTCGACCGGATTAAGGTGGCGTAACTTACGCTAATCATCGTTCAGACAGTCACTTATCCATCAGTTACGCAATTGCTAATAACTCCAAACCACCACTACTCTTCCTTACGCCGTCCTTACTCCGCCTAGTGTGAACGTGACTTATATATTTTAATCAACTTTTTGTGACCTTCAAACAAGACTTGAACCTTATGTCATTGTCATCTCTTATCAGTAGTTTAGACTGGCTGTCAAGTCCTCGTCAAAATATACATAACCCGACCATAACCATAAACATTCACGAAACATTTATGCCATAACATTCACAAAAGACTTGAGGCTAAACTAGAGATGTATCCCTCATTCTACTATGACACTGCAACTGAACTACCATGGTAAAGTACAATTTCAATTTTGTGAGAAAATGCACTGAGGGAGTATGAGAACCGTGTCAATGTATGTTTAAGTTCTTTTTATCGCCATAAGTCAAATAAAAGCTGAATTATTTAGGTTAACTCAATAAGTATCAAAGGAAATGTATTGATTCATGTATGCATAGGTGTTTTAAAATGTGTATAGTCCTCTTTTGGACTTGACAGTACTGTAAATGTGGAAATGTTCACGCAACATTTATATTCACGCAAATGTGTTCATTTTTTATGTAGGTCAATGTGGGAAGCTCACGAAAATAAAAACAAGCAAAATTGTTGAATGTGCAAAACGTGAAAATGTACGCACGTGAAAATTTCCACTTTTACAGTATATCTTGTATACAGTCATCACAATAAGTAACTGACCAGGTAATTAACATGCTGATAACTCTAAAAGTATAACTCCTACATAAACATATTTAATAATAAAGTTGTTAAGAAATTTCTCTCCTTAAATTTGAGATATTACACGCTAAGAATGGTTGAAGAATGAGGAAGTTACGATCCGAAACGTTAGGGCAAGTCTGATTTTCATTTTAACATTTTCTTTTCAACACGGGGAGAGTATGACAGGTAAAGCGTGTGTGCCGTATTGATCAACTGTAACAATGCCACCGGCCGACTATCCAACAACCAGGCCATCGACGGGTGAATTGGCACTACCATTACCAGTAATCAATAATTTACCGGTCTGAGTCCCCGTGTTGAAAATGAAAATGTGAAAATGAAAATCAGACTTGACAGTACATTTTGGATTGTAACTTCCTTAATAATCAGCCATTCTTAGCGTGTAATATCTCAAATTCAAGAAGATAAATTTCTCAACATGTTTATAATTTAATATCTTTATGTAGGAGTTATACTTTTAGAGTTATCAGCACATTTATTACCTGGTCAGTTACTTATTGTGATGACTGTACATGTAAACATGGCAATGTTGGTGTTCCAGTCTACAGAGTGTTACGTAATATAGCCATTCTATGTCACACTTAGTGAGATAAAGAAGTTATTGCAACTCGTAAGATGTGCTTCTATGAACCCATCACATCAAAACATACCTCTTGTCGGTATTTCTAATTTCTAGATATAAAGTAAAATGTCTTCAAAAATATAGAGAATCGAAAAGGAAATTATGAGGTATCAATTATGAGGTATCAAATTAAAGCTTGATTTTGGCATGTTTTGATTATGTTAAAATTAGACATGGCATAAGATATGAGGTATGTTTTGATGTGAAGGATCACATATGTGATGTTATATCCCGGGGGGCCAGTCAAACATAATGTTGTACACATGCGTGACCAAAAAAATGCATAAAAAGGGGTGTTTTTTCAGTGTCGGACGGTTAAGGGTATCAAAAACGCTGATTTTCAAGAAAAAGGGTGGCTTAAAAATCCCGGCTTAAAATACAGGTCGAACGTGTTTAGGGTAACTTATTTTGTTCCCCGTTAAATAGACAAAACTTGTTTAGGGGTCATATTCTGGCAAGAACTTGTTTAGGGGTCAAAATTTGCAAGGAAAGCGCGCTAAAAAACTTGTTTAGGGGGTAATTTTGCTTGCAGGGTAAAACTTGTTTAGGGGGTGTCTGGAAAAAATTTGGTCACGCATGTGTACACCATTATGTTTGCACTATATGGAAGACATGACCTTAAATTAATCTTTCACGCAGGGAGTGTAGATTTCAAATGGAATTACCCATGCAGATGAGGTGTATAATTTTGAATTTGAATGCTATTTTGAACATGTGTTATTTGAATGATGTAAGAGGTGATACTTGACAAATGTTTTTTGTTGTTGTAAATATATGTTCTCTGCAAATAGTTGTATATTGTTATTAAAGACATAATATGAGGAGAGACTTTTATGTCTACTCTACTGATGTAACACAAATAAATGATAAAAGGGAATAGAAAGAATAATTTGTGTGTGTGTGTTTGCTATTGTCTGTGTAGCTACAATGTTAGAAACAAAATTGTTCGAACAAGGTGTAATATAAAGTGTTCCCCCTTCCGTCCTGATCAATGTTGAATCCCACCATTTGCCCACCATCATTACAGGGCCTTGCAACATTGATCGGTGGGGAAGGGGGAGGGGTATGAGGAAGGGGATATTTCAGGCGGCATAATTCTGTTATACCCTCCACACCCTACATTAGTAGTATGCGTCGTTCTTAAAAATCATGCACTGTGAATACCCCTGTGAATCGTATAACAGAATTACTCCTTTCAGGCTACCAGAAACAAGTTTTTAATTTTCATGTGACTCATATATCGTGCGTGTTATGTACAAACAGCATGGCAATTAGGGTCAGTGTCAGAACACATTTTTTCTATGATTGTGTATAAAATCGCTCAAGAAAATCATATAATTTCAGTTTTCGACCCATAACTCTGTTATTATATGCGCAAATCCAATGAAATTGTGCACGCCTCTCAGGATTGTCTACAGCTATCATCACACCAAAGTAGAAGAAAATTGACAGACGTTTAGGGAACGGTCACATAAAATGCACGTCGTATAGCCCTGATTGTGTGATAGATGAATATAAATAACTTCAGCTTGATTTTTTAGGCCTATATTTAAAGGTAGATGACCCGATCACATTTTCGTAACACAGAATTATTTCAAACATACGGAGATATTCATATCATATGAAAGCTTGTATTTTTCTCATCATCATACTGAAATTTGACGGCCTAAATCGGTATAATTACGGAGAAATCGATGAAATAACGTCGAATTACCGCGAATGGTGGTAACCACCGATATAGTTTGTGTACTACTCAATGGGTACAGTTCACAGCATCTTGTGGGTCTAAAATAAGAACCATTGGAGCTATGCAACTCAAACTTTGGAACACGACTTTTTTAAGGATGACCTTTCATGTAGAATAGAAAACTTCAAGTTAAAAATCGGATTGTGATCGGGTCGTCTACCTTTAATGTTATTAATTTCTTTCATAATGAACATCGTACCATCTCACTGATATACCTAATAATTTATTCATTAGGTTAAAATTCAATTTTCCGACACAGGCAACAGGTATAAATCATGTTTCAAATTTAAAAATGCATGGTATATTTGGCTAGTATTATTTTTTTCTTATTTTGTTTGCCCAAAAGAAAAACAATTGTATAGTATAAATCAAAATGTCAATGTTTAAAGGTTAAGGTACACGCAGTCAATTATGATAAAACTGGGATTTGTATATTTTTACAATTGTATTACTTAAATGAACTTACACCTATATAAGCAGACGACGGTGGATACGAACGGCCGTTAATTTCGAATTTCCGTTGGTTTCAATGTAACAATGAATTTTGATTATATGACCCAATAAAATTCATCACACGTTGGAACGAAATTATTTCATCATAAAACCACTGGGGATGGCTAACCATCCCTATTGTCAGTATCATTTTTTGAATTTAAACCGTTGTTAAGCGTTCGTCCCATTCACTTCATCACGTAACCTCGTTCGCATATTTTTGCCTGAATATTCGTAAATACGCCCATGTCCAGCGTCGTCTGTATATAAGGATTAAGACAAATCAGCCCTCTTTGTTCAACAAAACCTCATATTAAATATTCTGATCAACTCAACAGCTAGATTATAATTTCACACTACAGTGCAACTTACCATAAATGCCCGTTTTAACCAACATCTCTTACATGACAATAACAACAACACTTTTCTTCCAATTAAGTCAAGTTTGAAGACACATGACATCAAAGCCTCAACGCAAATTTGTATTACAACTATTTTGCTAATTAAGCTCATTTGCATATTTAATAAGCATCTAGTCAAAAACACATTTGACTTTTTATCTAAAGATGTGTACATCATGGAAGCCTGGGAATAAGATACAATGTGCATATTCTTAATTCCGACATTTTTATTCGACATTTTTGTATGAGCAAATTAAAACATTTCTTTGTATTTTTCTCTTTATTTAAATAATTTGCATAATTAAGTACCTATATTCGAGACTTAATTTGAACATAACTGTACCTTTAATATGGGTTTGTGACCTATCAAATTAAAGCGTAAGACATACACAACAAAATGGTATGAGAACATTTTATGATTTTGTTATTGTTTTTAAACTGCACATATTTAAGCAATGAGTATGCATTCTACATGCCCTCTTAGCTTTATTTGTATGCAAACAAATGATTCACCAGGCATAACCACAGGGAACGTGCATTTGAATCTACCGCGTTAGCACTGCACATGCCATTATGTGTGCAGTCATGCACACCCCTACATACAAGGTTTCATAGACCAGCTCCCTGCTTCTTGACATCTCTTTAGGTCTTTATAAATTGGAGATGTGTACTCAGCTGTGAACTCAAGGTCGGTTAAAAGCTAGCTTCTAGTTGGCTGGGCCCTATACAGTTGTGAATGGTGGGTACTGAAGCATAGACCAATTACAAAGGAGGTTTAATAGAAATGTATAACAACATTAAAACTCACATACAGAGAGTAAATTATTTATTTGAACTTGAGTCATTTAAAAGCATTTGGATCACATACTGAATTGGTTTAATTTTAATTTTTCATGGACCAAAAGGAGGTGGTGTATAACCAATTGAAATAAAGGGCGTTTATGTAAGTTGCACTGTAGTAGTTAGGGAGAAGCACAGGGGTTCTCCGGACCCAGTCAGTGGCGTGGCGAGGGGGGCAATCGCCGCCCCCAATATTGACGTCGTGTCGGTTGAGATTGGTACTGTTAGTTCATTTGACCAGAGGAATCATGGAATAATGATGCTCAAAAGTACACAGATGAAAAAATTTCATAACAATCTTGTCGGTTCATTTTCTTTTTTCGCCCCCCCCCCCCCCCCCCCCCCAATATCAATAACCTAGCTACGCCACTGGACCCAGTCTGCGTTGACCCAGGGAGTTATATACCAAAATGTTCTTTGAAGTTGGTAAAATTAAAATGTAAAGTGTGTTTCAAAACAATGTCTGCTCCCCAGCTTTTTTTAAAGCTCTTAAACGGTCACAATATAAATATGCTGGCTGGGCATAAAGGCTGCTTTCGTAATTTCATGAGTGGCAACAGCAAAAATGACCATTATTAATGTTCATCTTGAATTATGTAGTAAATTATATAAAAAAAATATTCTTCAACACTACTGCTACTAACTGATAAAACAATGTACTTTGTGACAGAAAAAACAAGTAGGGGAAGGTGGGGTAATGGCAGACGCTGGGTAATCGCGGACAGGGCTGTATCTAAAGGCAGGTGAAAGAATGTGGTATTTTGCCACCCTATGATGTTAGGTGCCTCTCCATTGAAATCACACAAAACTTAAATGGGATGCTTGTCTCGCAAATTCTCGCGAGAATTACAAAAATCACTTTTTGGGCAAGTTGATATTTTGGTGCATTACTTTCTCTTTGAAACTGGTATTTCTACATCAAGGAAAACAAAGTCTTATTATTTTTTTATTTAATGTATGATACCTTCTGATAAAAAAAAAAAATGAATTCGGAGTCACAATGATGAGCATAATATTAAGAGAGGATGTGCCCATACATTGTACATGGATTGGGGTAATCCCGGACATGTACCGTTTCCATGGTAACCAATATGGGCGTGGTCAATTTAACATCATAAATCGGTAATAGTTGTTGACCATATAAATATGTGACATTGTTCTTTGATTTCTGCTACACTTTTAAAAAGGGTATTTTTTAACTCCCATTGAAATACTATATTCCAATAAAAAGAGGGCTGCCATTGAAAAATACGGTCCGGGATTACCCACAGAGTGTGGGGTAATGCCGGACGACGCCATTTTTTTATTGCGTCGTAGCTTCGAATTTCAAAATGATGAGTTGATAAAAACTTGATAAAAGGTAGAACCATCACAGTGCTTTGTGTTTACATGATTTTTATTGTTATATGACGTATTATATGTGTGTTATACCTCTCTGACAAAATGTGTCCGCCATTACCCCACCTTCCCCTAATCAAGGTGAGTTTCAAATCACGTGTCGAAAAAATTAGTCTTTGAATTAGTATCTGTTTAGCAGTCGGACCCCTTAACTGCTCGACCACAGTGCTATACAGTCATCAAAAAAGTAACTATACAGGTAATAAATAGGCTTGACTCTAAAAATATATATCCTACCTAAAAATATTAAATTACAAAGTTGGTGAAAAATTTAACTTCTTTAATATGAGATATTGCACGCTAGGATCGGTTGAATATTGAGGAAGTGACATTTCAAAATGTAAGGTGAAGACCGATTTTCAATTTCACATTTTTCTTTTCTACACGCACCCAGCTAAAAGGTACATTCAATCGATTACCGGTTGTGCAATTGGGGATGCATGCGCAGGTTGGATAGTCGGCCGTATTGTTCCGATGGAGCAATACACGCCACACAAACGATTCCTGTCATACTCTCCCCCGTGTTGAAAAGTAAAATGTGAAAATGAAGTTTTTACTTTACATTTTGGATCGTAACTTCTTCAATATTCAACCGATCCTAGCGTGCAATATCCCATATTAAAGCAGATAAATTTCTCATCGTGTCCAGCGTCGTCTGTGACAGACTAATGTTTAAATAAACAACGCCATCTACGGCAAAAACAAAAAATAATACCAAACCAATTATAGAGGGCGCGGTCACTCTGCCACCAGATCACGATGGACATGATTTTTTCCTCATGCATTTCGTATCGCAGATTTTCATTTCAAAATTCAAGATTAGATGGCCTACCACTTCAACTGAATTTCTTAGAGCATTTATCCATAATTGATAATTTCAGAGGCAGATTGGGCTGTAGGCGTATATATCGATGCACGATATCATGGATATACAATGTATTAGTACAAAGTCATACTTAGTAATTGGGCATCAGTTGAAAATGCTCGTCGCGCGTCATAGGGTAATTTTGTTGTTTTTTACGAACTGCCCCCATTTCTGTGCAATGAGAGAAGACAAAAACTCACAACAATTCGTATATGGATTTCATCTACTAGATTTTCATCACATACATTCACATGCCAATCCAAATTCTAGGGACATTGTAAAGTTTTCATTCAGGACCCCTAAAGGCTAGACTCCTAAATATGCTTACCCTAATTTCAGAGCTATTGTGTTAAGATCAACACATGAAGACACGTAGAATTAGTGTTCTGATCTGGCTCACTTTTATTTTTGAAAATGTTTGATTTTTTTTAAAACTGTTTGGAAATATTTGAATGTTTTTGAAAAAGTTCGAAAGTGTTAAAAATGTACCAAATGTTACACTAAATTGTGTGTATTTTTTCGTCGTCTATATAGTTTCAAAATATCCCCATCTGTTTGTTTTTATATTCAAAGTATTGTTTGACATTTAAAATTGATTTGTTTTCGAGTTTTTGTGTACATTAACAATAATATTGAAAGGCATTGTATTCAATCAAAAATCATATAAAATAGGGAACGGACGCGACGTACACGTAAGCGACCACACAAAATAACACTCACGATTCAGATATTATGAAAATATAGAAATACCTTGTTTTGTTGACCTACCTACTCTTTTATTTACCTTTTGATCAAGTTCCAACCAAAATATTGGCTTATTCTCTATGAATACCTCTGTGAAGGGTATAACAGAATTACTCCTTCTCATGCGTCGTTCTTAAAAATCATGCACTATGAATACCTCTGTGAAGGGTATAACAGAATTACTCCATTCTTTTAGCACGTTAAGAGCATGTTATGTTTATGCTCAGACTTGAGAGAGATATATGAACTGTATAATAACACTTCCATCTGTCTGTATAACGCAGGAGGTAAATATCTGAGGAGCCATATCAGATGTGGAATAATTTTTCAGAGAAAAAACAACAAATCACTCTTAAAGGCATATTATGTGATCTTTTCCAGAGAGCGCCCTCTATTCATCATTTTTTTTAGAAAGTAGATTTTCTTGCAGATTTACATTTCCGATCATAAATCATCATACATTCCAAGTTACAGAGCGATACGATTCCTAATTACCTCAAAATCATGGTTTTAGAGTGAATTTAGAGTGAAAAATATAAACTGTCGGGATTCCGACAGTTTATTTTCACTCTAAAACCATGATTTTGAAGTAATTAAGAATCGTATCGCCCTGTAACTTGGAATGTATGCATGATTTATGATCAGAAATGTAAATCTGCAAGAAAATTTGCTTTCTATTTTTTTTTCGATGTTGAGGGCGTTCCCTGGAAAGATCACATAATATACCTTTAATCAAAAAAATATAATTGATTTTCCATTCGTCCACACAGTCACCAATACTAATTTAGTGCATCGCTTCTGTCAAGACATACCAATAACGAGCGGCGGTGCTGGTGTATCTTCAGTAGATAGCAATGAAGATCGAGTGGCCGGCTGGACCGATGGACGGATGTCCAGTGATAAAATAGGCTCGTCTCGAAGTCTGTATCCGGGGTTTGAGACTTGTCAAGTTTTAAATGAATACGGGTATGAACTTGGAACATTCGGCGAGAGAGAGTGAGAGCGTGCAAAAAAGAGAGGTCATTTTAATGAAAGTCTGCTACCTCCCCCCCCCCCCCCCCCCCCCCCCCCCAACAAGTAGATTTTGAAGGTTTGCAACGAGGAGGTCTTTGGGTGTCAGTTAAAATAAATTTACAAATTACAGACTCCCCCGATTGCATATCGTCAGCCTGCTTCGATAATTGCCTAACTCATTTTTTCTAGTTTATAGAAAACAACAAAAGTATGAAACCTGTTACCTGTGTACCTGTTACTCATTTTGCATTATTGATGGATGGATGTGGAATGAGGCTTTTATTGTTGATGTGAGTCTTGTATTGTTGATTTGACTTGGATTAGTGCATCCATGCACGCCAATTGAGGATTGGCGTGCATGGATGCACTAATCCAAGTCATAAAGAAACAGATGAACACAGCCATACAATAATTTGATTTATTCCATGGATTTGTCAATGCAAATTTAATAATGCAAAATGAGTAACATAGTGAAGGGGTCTGGTGGCCCTTTTGCAACAAAACTCTTCATTTATCAACACTTTTGATTGGTCAATGACTTAGGTATTATAACAGCATGTGCATAAAGTAATGAAGTCATGATTTATGCAAAAAACTCAATTTTGCTGAAAAGTGAGTTAGGCAATTATCGAAGCAGGCTGACGATATGTTATGCTTTGACTTCCGGTCATCCGATATAAAGATAACAGGACATATGTATCCGTTCTCTATTAACTTGTCGCGGGTCAAATATTTTTCCGGAGAGAAGTCGAGATCTCTGCAGGCGTAGTTATGTACGAACAGTGGGAGTATTGAATCATCGATATTGTATACAGGCTATTTTTGCCAAAATGTGTTTAAAATTGTCCTGAAATAGATATTTGTAGTGTTCATTATAAATATAGTCATCGCACTTTTTTGTTTCGTTTTCTAGTTATGCACCTGTTCTTAAAATGATTCGCTGCAAAAACTGGTGACATGTGGCGAATTTGAAAAAGATAGGTCTACTCATAATAAGAATCAGAGGAAAACCAGAAGCATAGGTCGCGAGTTCGAATTTCGTCGTGCATTTAGACAAAATAATTGTTCATGTTCGCCACCATGTTTGCCAAATCACAGGTTTAAATTAAATACCATAAATTATAGGTCTTCTAAAACAAACCCCTCACTGATAGTTGAGTGCTGAGACACAATCGTCTCAGCCCCCCCCCCCCCCCCCCCCCCCCCCCCCCATGCATGCCCGGATACCCCTCTATACAACAAGGAAAGAGAAGGAGTCTATGGCAGGCCGAATGTACAACATAAATAACACCATACATGTAGTTACCACCAATAAACCAAAATGTCTTAAACCAAGTTTTTATCAGAAGAAAAAACAATCATGCTCATCTTATCTTATTCATAACATAACATAATAGTATATAGGATTTCTCCTCATTATTTGATTAAATAGTTCAATTTTGGGGGGTTACGAGATCGATGATACACAATCAATTTCACGACAAAAATGTCGTAATTATCTCTTCAAATAATGTATTAAGACTATAGGGCCAGAAAAGTCCAAACAAAACAGAAACGTATATAAAACCAGTGAAACATTCTGATGAACATGTTGAATGTTATATCATTTGGTGTTACCATATTATACAAAACAGATTTTTTAAAATCCTTCCCAACTTTCAAGGTCTAAAACCAATACTAGGCATGTTTGTACTTATTTCAATACATTTCTCATGGTGATTCCAAATATCATAATGAAATTCAACAATTGTGACATTTTTAGACATTTTGTGAAATATTGGAATGTCGTCTGCAGACGCCTGCCGCGTGCAACATATTGTCATTATGGGATGAGAAAAATGAAATAAATGATAATAGCATCGAGTTGGTACAGGTGAATGAGATTTCATGGGAATCAAGAAACAATGCAATAATACTAATAGCCATAAAGGATGAATAATTGTTAACACTTTCCACGCGGCAGGCGGCTGCAGACGACATTCCAAAATTCCACAAAATGTTTCAAAAATGTCAAAATTGTAGACTTTCATTACCATATTTGGAATAACTATGTGAAATGCATTGAAATAAGTACAAATATGCCTAGTATTGGTTCAGTAAAAGATTTACGTGTTAAAGAGTTCATATTTGAACACACGGACATGTCAACATGGTCAAAGGCATCCAAAGTGTTCAAATCTTACGTTTAATAAGTGAACACTTTTAATGAAACTTAATGATCCTATACCTTTACTGAATCTTAGAGCATACGCGTTCAAGTGATTATCCGTTACTCAAATCATTATACACTTAGATTTGCAGTGATATAATACCAGATGAATGGTTAGTATTGGTGAGTTAAACTTTAGCAATTTATTCAATTACTTTATTAACAAACATGGTTAAAAAGCATACATAAAACCCAGGACATGACCAGCATGACAATGGAGACCATCAACATAGGCCAAAGCAGGGTAGACAAAATACATTAAAACTACATTAAAATACATCAAAAAATTACAGGGAATAAAACAAACAGGTGACTTGAGGAGCAGCAGAAAGCAAAGCATGATTAAGCATGTTAAGAGTGGGCAATATTCAGGTGATCAATATTGTCCCAATTTGGATCTTGTCTGCTGTTCCATATGCCATATGAACCTAAAAGAGCCAACTTTGAAATGTCTCTGATAGCTTTTTTGTTGAAGCTTGCTTTAGTGAATTTAAACATTGACTTTACACGAGAAATGTTGTCCTTGGTAATCACCCCACGGGAACCTATTTCAAAACAGACCAGAGACGTTTTTAAATCACCTCTATTCAAATCAAGCATGAGACTGGCATATTTGTTCTGTTTACGACTATGGGCTTTGTCGGTGTTTTGTTCAAAGGGCACTGTTAGCTCGGCGATCATGGCTGTTTTAGCAGAAGCGTTGTACAGAAATATGTCAGGACGTTGTGAAGTAGGGAGGATATTAGGTGGTATTGTACCTCCCGGAGGTGGTCATGTCCTTGATGTCCGCATAAATCTTCACGTCAGGGTTCTTTGAAGAATCCTGAAGGAGATAAACGATGTGCCTAAGAATAGAGTCATGCCTCCACGTGTAGCGACCTTGTGTCAGAGCCACTGAACAGTTGTAAGGACGTGGAGAAGGCTTTCATGATTTTTGCAAAGTGGGCAGCGGGTGTTAGTCCGCTTGCCCCAACGACTTAAGTTAGAAAGGGTGGGAAGGAAATCAATGGCAGAACGGACAGCAAATGACAGGACCCCTCTGGGGAGATCGTAGATGATGGAACGCCAGGTGAGATCAGAGTTTTCAGCTGAATAAACTCAAGCATTCTCCCCTGTTGTATTAAAGGCTTGACGTAATCACGCCAGTAATCTGACCGGTTTTGTTTCAAAACGTCCTGAATTGTTTTCCGTGATAGTAGGCCACTTATTACAGGTGGGTGGTGTTTTAATAACGGCATCTTTAAAGATGGTATCACTCGCACCAATCCCATTCCTAACCATCTTTTTGGTCCACTTGAGTCCAGCGCATTGTTAACGCGGATGTCGGCTGAGGTCCGAGACCTACCGTACAACACAGTATGGCTTTCCAGGTAGATGTCGGAAATGCGCTTGAAATTTAAACCGTCGGGACCAAAAATAATGGCAGGAGTAGGACCGGTGGGTTTCATTTTGAGCCAAGATTTAATAGCATTGGTGTGAATGTGATCAAGGGTTACAAGCTGAGAGTCAGTAAGTTCATGAGTCATTAGTAAATACCTGATGGATGGAATAGAATAATCAGTATATATCCTCAGCTTAAATTCATTACGAACCAAAGAACTATTGATGTTTTCAATCATTGACACCAATTTTGATTTAACCTTTTCAAAGTGCTCGCTAGTTTTGTTGCATAAAGTTATAAGCACACCAAGGAAATTTTCAGGCGAATCTTTTACTGACTTCAACTTGTTTTCTCCAATGGAAAACTCAATCGCTTCTGGTTTACCGCTACAAATCGAGAGGGATTTGCATTTAACTGGTTTCAAAGCCAAGTTCATGGTAGAAGTTATATCAGCTATTTCGTTCATAATCCGCTGATGAGTACTTTTATGAGTGGTTATCAAACAAAAGTCGTCGGCAAACGGAAGAGTAATATACTTCGCATCATTTAGGTTATAGCCATACTGGGTCTCCATGGTCTTGAGGTGTTGGATTATTGGGTTGAAGACAGCAAGGAAGATGATGGGCGAAAGAGGATCCCCTGAAACACCCCTTTCTTAAAGCGAAACGGTTCAGAAGACCAATTTGGACCTTTAACTGTTCCGCTAAGAGAGTCATAAAGACGTTCAATGTATTGGATCACAGGCTCCGGAACTCCATTTCTCTGAAGGGTGTGAATAATCAGAGAGTGCTCAACCGAACCAAAAGCGTCCGCAAGGTCAAAGAATGTAATATGAGCGGTGCGCTTCTTTGCTTTGGAATGTGATATTATTTCTCTCATAACGGTAGTATGCTCAGCGCATCCATTTATTCCACGAAGAAAAGCCTTTTGTGTTTCAGAGTCAATGAGTCCATTTTTGATCAAGTAATTGCCCATACGTTCAGCCAATATCTGATGGTAAATTTTTGCAACACATGAAGTGAGAGCAATCATACGAAAAACAGGTTGATGGGGAAGAAAATGAGATAAATGATAATAGCATCGAGTTGGTACAGGTGAATGATATTTCATGAGAGTCGAGAAACAATGCAATAAACACGAGGGTCATTCAAAAAGTTCTCGGCCTAATACATAGCTTTGAGAATTGGTATGACTGGATGCAATAAGCACTTGTATGACAACTATAGTATAAGGGCTTGTATAATACACACCACGAGATCAAATATTTGTCTTCATAACATTTTGCAGACGATACCAAAATCATGCATATAATAATAATATGCAATATGCAATAATTATGCAATATGCATAATGTGGTAACGAAAACTTCATGGACAATTTTGCTTCGTTTCAAAACAGATTTGACTCGGGGGCCCCGACATGTTCATTTTGACGTGACGGGTCACATTTGGATTCACCATGTGAAATGCTTTGAAACAAGTACACATATGCCTAGTATTGGTTCAGTAAATCTTGAGATAGACTTTGAAATTTGAGAAAGGTTTCTGAAAAATCTGTTTTGAAATGGTGGAAGTGTTGTATAGAAATGGCTGTCACAGCCTTGAAACCGTGAACAAAATGTCAGGGGCGTTTACAATAATTGTCATCTTCTGTTGTGGTGTCAACCTTGTGGTATACCCATCTTAGTCTCAGATGACAACAAACGATATTAGTACTAGTCCTTGTTGTGTGAGTATAATGATAGTGTAGTCCATTGCTTGCATTATTTTCTCATGGCGAAGCCTAGCACTTTTTGAACGACCCCGTCTAAATTGATGAAAAGGAATCAGGAAGTGGCAAAGCAGTTCCAAGTAAATTGAAAAACAAAATTAGTTTGAAAGCATATCGAGTGCTTGGAGCACAGATGTCTTAAGTGCATTTTTGGAGTTTTGAGAAAAACGAAATTTAAAACTTTGGCTAAGTGAGACAAATCAGGTTTGCACCCATTACATTTGCTTTTTGACAATAACTATGGATAGTATAGATAGTGTTTCATGTGGATATAATTTTACATCATAAAATTTGAAGAAAACTCCATTATTTTAGCCGAAAACGTACTTAGGATCAACGAGGAACACTGTGGATACCCCAGACTCTATAAGAAGTCCAACAATGACCTTTTTAAAACCTCTTGCTGCATTAGTATAGTAGTCTTAATTTTATAACATTGTTAAGTGCATTAGAAGTACATGATCTTTGGTGCACACATGTGTTAAGTACGGCACTTATATAGCAGTTTTCATGATTCACTTAAAACATCTGTGCTCTAAACAATTTGCTGACATTAAGTGACGTGAAAGTTTGCAGATAGTGTTCAAGCCATTTTAACGTGTTATAATCACTTATCTGATGTGTTAGAGAATATCACATTCTATCATAATACGCAAAAAACTGAAAATCTCAATAATTTGCACGTGCTCCAAAAAGCACTCAATATGTAACTTAGGCGCAATAGGCATGTTAGGGATGCTTTAACATGTTTAAGTGATTGTAAGAGAATGGAAGTTGGGCGGGGAAGGGGGAGGGGTGGAGATTGGGAATGGAGGGAGAGCCAGGGGGAAGAGAGAGCAAGGCGGTGGATGAAGGGAGAGGGAGCTAGGGGAGAGATATAGATTACAGTGAAGGAGACATCATGCAGGCCCAGGATTGGTGTAAAGACATGATGTATTCAAAGAATGGGCAAATTATCTCTGAATGACGAGCGAGTCCCAAAATGAGAACCGAGCGGTTGCCAGAGCTATGTAGGGCATGCGGACTACCTTGTTGATGTTTGTTAGCATTTTGAAGTCACTTGAATGAAGCGTCTCGCGACTTCGAAAATGTTAAAGGATACTGGATAAGGTGCATGGGCAGTGTTAGCCCATACTAAAAAAAGCCGAAAATATGTTATATATAAGGCTAAGTAATTGTTTTCAGTGCTCATTACGATAACGTAATATATATAAACTGACGAAACAACAATAATAAGTACACGGTATTTGTTATTAAAAACATCCTTACGGAAATAGTTAGTAGATCCCCTAAAACAGATGGATGTCGAATCGGAACTTTTAATTAAGTCATCATCATCAGTTACTAGTAGTAATAGAATCATCCCACGATGACCATACCGACGGCCTCATCAGAAATAGTATGTTCAATGAAGTGGAGCTGAATTGTGACCTCCAGTCTGATCAACATATCTTCTAAAATTAAAGGCGCGGCTTTCTAAAGTCCTTTGCGTTAAAGGTAAGAGAACTTCCGGTGATCAGTCAGTCACGGATTCCTCGGGGGAAAACATTTCAACGTGCTCCAGATATTAAATGAAATTGATGAGCGCAAGAAATCCAAGTAATTCTAGCCGGTTATAATTAAAGCGAGGCTAAAATGAGAGGGGCGTAGCCGCCTAGCAGCCTTGAACGTACCACCCCAAAACATGGAAGTGCTCACTCATCCCGCCCCCGGATCCCAACTTGCCCGGGACTACGAAGGCCTATACGAAGCTATGATGCTGTATTTAACCACTACTTTGATTTAACCATGATTTAACCAAGAACTTTCCACGCGGCAGGTGGCTGCAGACGACATTCCAACATTTCACACTAATGTTTCAAAAATGTCAACATTATTGAATTTCATTACCATATTTTGAATCGCCATGAGCAATGCATTGAAATAAGTACAAACATGCCTAGTAGGCCTATTGGTTTAGTAATCCTTGAGATAGACTTAAGTTGGGAAAGGTTTCTGAAAAATCTGTTTTGTATAATGGTAAAACTAATAGCCGCGTTGAAAGTGTTAAAGCGTTAAAGCATGGACTGTAGAAGAGATACAAACCGAGAGTAAGGGTCGACATAACCAACAACCACTTGGAGGTTGTCTTCTGGCTATCTTCAAAAAAGTTCAAAAATGATAAAAGGCTCCCGCGCGTAATTAGATCATAGATGTGAAACTTAGGAAATTACAGAGGGAAAAAAAATCACAAACAAAGAGACCGGAAAAGGGGTTATATATAAAGTCATGAAAAATCCCAGTAGCTGCATACAGTCGATTTTCGTTGTTTTATACCGTCAATAACTCAGGAGGAGTATATGCCAAAATGTCAGCAAATAGTGAATGGGATGGAACTATCAGTTCGCCCACGCGAAAGGTTTCCCAAGAAATGTCGACTCATATTATTATTATTGGCCCACTCAAGCAGTTCACTGTCCTGTATTCATGTATTATGGTTATAAACTCAACTGCCATTTCTACGATTAATATCCACAATATTGTGTAAGTTCAAGAATCCCAAAGTGAAGACAACTATAATGACTAAATTCACTTTTCTAACACTACTTGTACATGCACTATTTATAGGATGCTTCATTTCTGGAACATGCATAGGCCTAGACCTATACCATTGTATACAGAGTGGTTCAATAAAATGTTGACAGTTTTTTGAAGCCATTTTGTTTTTGAAATTCTGTAGATTAAAAAAAAAAATCAATATTCATCAACATAATCTTGACCATCTATGCTGAAAATATCGTTACAAATAACCTTACGGTTGCAAAATTACAGCTATTTGAACAAAGTCTGTCCCATTTCACTCTGTCACGGGTACTGATTTCGCGACCTTACATTGAATACTAAATGATGAATTGCATGCAAGTAATCTAAGATTTGAAGATCCCGCCAGGTGAAACCAGTGTAATTATTAACATCTTATTCTTAACTATCTATTCAGGTGTGAAATCAATACGTAATAATAATACCACGAGTGACCCTAAGTAGAATTATTGATTTTCATAGATTGGAAATGTAATTGGCTATGCTCTATGCCTTAAAGGAGGTGTCCCGCAAGCATAAAAGTGTGCATTATATGTTAGAAATATAACTATCGAGCCCAACTTTTGTAATGATATAGAAGAAAACACCACACTTATGACAAAAACAAATAAAAACCGCAATCTCTCAACATGCCCTTTTTAAAATTCGCGGCGATCAAAAGTCCCAGTGTCGATGATGTCATAGTTGTACAATACACATGCGCAAATTTGAGCACCGATACCCATGACGTCATCGACACCGGGACTTTCAATCGCCGCGAATTTTAAAAAGTGCATGTTGAGTGATGGCAGTTTTTATTCATTTTTGTGACTAGTACGGTGTTTTGTTCTATATAATTACGTAACTTCGGCTCGATAATTATGTTTCTAACAAATAATGCTCAATGTTGTGCTTGCGGGACCATTCCTTTAAAAGTGACGATGCCATTTAATGTTACCTTGCTGGTCATTTCCCGTAGACTTATATTACCCGTGGACAAAGAGATTTTGGAGAGATTCTCTTCTTCAAATAACTATCATTTTGCCGCCATAGCATTATTAACATTGAGATTTTCAGCATAGATGGCCAAGATGGATATTTTTGAGGAATATGTGAAAAAAAATTAAACCAAATCCCACAATTTTGAAAAATTTGAAAAACTGTCAACATTTTATTGAACCACACTGGTTGTAACGTCGCGAAATCAGTACCCGTGGACAGAGTGAAATAGGACAGACTTTGTTCAAATAGCTGTTTAATTTTGCAACCGTAAGGTTATTTGTAACGATATCTTCAGCATAGATGGTCAAGATCCTATAGTTGATGAATATTGAAAAAGAGCTTTTTAGATCTACAGAATTTCAAAAATATGGCTTCAAAAAACTGTCAACGTTTTATTGAACCACACTGTATATGCTTCATAAAAAGTCGTACAATTAGCCGTGATACTACTTTATATTTCGAATGGTCATGATGGTGAGCCAAGAACCTATTTGAGTATTTTCATTTTGATATCTCACATGCAATCGAAATTCATATTAATCTTAAATATCTTTCTCATTTGAGTGTATCTAACAGATATTATATAATTAATGAGGTATAACAGGGAGAACTCAGCAATGGTCCCGTCAGTTGCCACTCTGATCACACACCTGTCCCCCAACTCCCCTCATACCCCACCCCAAAATTAAATGCTCTAGTTTATTACGCCACTGCTCACACGTTGTAGCTCCCCCCCCCCCCCCCCCCCCCCCACCCCAATATTGACGTCGTGTCGGTTGAGATTGGCACTGTCGGTTCATTTGACCAGAGGAATCATGGAATTATGATGGTCAAAAGTACACATATGAAAAATGTTCGCGCGCTACGCGCGCATAACAGTCACCTAAATGCAATATTCGTTGGTACAAGCTTGTTTAGAGCCAAAATGTACCGTGCCAAATAGGTGTATGAGTCAAAAAAATCTTGTCGGTTCATTTTCAGTCCTCGTCCCCCCCCCCCCCCCCCCCCCCCCCCACAATATGAATAACCTGGCTATGCCACTGATCCACTTGATTGATTTGGTGCATTTAATATACCAAGCACCTCTTCGACAACGGGCGACGCGAACGACTATACCGCGACAATTATAACGACGACGACGACGATATCGATGACAATGATGATGACAACGATGATGACGACGACGACAATGAAGGTCCGTTAATACTCCCGTTGTTTTGCGTCCGTCGACGTCGGCGGATAAAAAATTACATTGCTTCAACTCGTGTGTCGATATCCGACGATGACGACGACGATGATGTGGATGATTTCATCTCGGGGGTGTGGATGTGGAGGTTGGTTGGTTGGTTGGTTGGTTGGTACGTTTTTCTGTCATGACTGACAGTTCGTGACTTTGGTGATGACACACCACTTCCGTTGGTTAGCAGCTATTATCGATAAATGACTGAAGTAGGATGCCCAACCAGAGTTTTTATTCTGTCAAACCATCTTGACCTTGGCCCTCAATCTTGCCCTGTATGATCACCTTCTTTATATACAGTTTTCTTGGCGTCTGCATGGCAATATGACCAAAATAAGAGAGCGTTTGGGAATTGATAAGCCCAAGTAGCCTTGTCTTCACACCAACCTCCTGAAGCACACTTGCATTGGTTCTCTTCATATATCCCAGGTGCTCCTTAGCATCCGGCGATAACACCACATTTCAAATTGAACAGAGTAGGTGAGAGGAAGCATCCTTGGCGCACACCTTGGCCGAGGTTGAACCAGTCGCAGCAGTATGCACACCAATTGAGGACCCTAGTGCTAAAAGAGGGTTAAGTCACATGGCAAAAACTGGGTTTCATTGTGTCCATGTGTGGACTTGACCCACTCGGGTTTTACCTCCCATGGATTCTTACACAGCTTTAACGCATGGCTTAACTTTAACATTGGAACAGAGGGTGCAGAGATCCTCCTTGTAGCAGAAAACTGATACTAACTACAATTTCACAAGATTGTGACTTAACCCTCTTTTAGATCTAGGGTCCTCAATTGGCCATCATAGAGGCTTTTTAGTAGTTGAACTAGATGGTTGGGGACTCCTATAGACATTATAGAGCTTGTAGCGCAATCCAACGAGGACCATATCTAACGCATTCAAAGGCTTTGGCATAATCTATAAAGCAAAGGTATATGCCTTTCGCTTGCATTCCTTGCATTTTTCAATGATACGGCGAATATTAGTTATATATATCATGTATATGGTCTCTGGTGCCTCTTCGAAAGCCAGCCTGTTCTGGAGGAACTTTCGAGATGAGGTCTCAATCTTTCATTGAGGATGTGCAGTAGGATTTTGCTGGCACGTGGGATATGAGCTATCGTTCTGTTGTTCTTGCATTCACTGACATCTCCTTTTTTGGGTAGGGTGAGGAAAACAGATTTTGTTTCTCCAATCTTCAAACTCGATGTTCGTCAATGTTTTTGAGTAGCTCGCCAGGAATATCATCTATGCCAGGTGCTTTGTTGGTTTTAAGCTTCTTGATGGCATTCTTGACTTCAGATACAAGAATATCAGCCTCCTCCTCATTGCACTCGATATCTTGTATGCCAGTGACCTCTTGAGACGCATAAAGCCCCTTGCAGTAGTTTTTCCACCGCTCTTTGATGTCTCCCCCCCCCCTTCTGTCAGAACTTAGCCATTCTTGATCCTTGATTACTGGAGGTGATATCGCATAATTATGGGAATATATGCAGCTCTACTAAAGATCCGTAGATATTTCCTTCATATCCATTCCGCGCCGCACTGTTTCCGATTTTCTTTAAATCTTTTTTTCTTTGAAATTAATAGAGAAGTCAGCGAAGTCGGTGGGAAATACTATAGTATCGTGTTCATCACGTCAATTCATGCTACGCGCGGGATGCCTTGATCTGGCGGGCAAAAGTTGAATTTTGATTAAATCATCATCTTGAGAAACGAATCCCATCTTCATTTTGTCTGGCGCAGAGGTGAAATAGGTTGGAGTTCACCCGCTGTGTTGAGATCTTTTGATGTCGAAAGGACGGGTTTTAGGTATCGGGAATATAAGATGACATGGGACTAGTTCAGCAGCTTTAAGCAATTGCTCCACGCCTTTTTCTCCCTCTACCCGCCCCCCCCCCCCCCAACCTCTACTCACCCCCCCCCCCCCCCCCCCCAAAAAAAAGGGTTCTGACTTTGTTTAGGGCACCGAAAATAGATGCATGTTGCCGAACGGGCGGGGCGTTTTGATCGACGTTAATATTGTGCATAACCATGCTTTTGACAAGAGACTAGTTAAGCAACTTTAAGCAATTGCTCCACGCTTTTTTTCTCCCTCCCTCTTCTGATATTAAAATATGATGGGCAAAAAAAGCTAAAGTGATCATCCACCTTTGCGCCGAGTCGAATTATCTTTCAGATCAAAACATATCTCTACCGACGGGATCGCGGGACCAACTTAACCGACACTATCACGATTGGCAATTTCATTTGGGGAGAGATAAGGGGCGGGCATAAGTTTTTTGGCAGGGGGCATGGGGGCATCTTCTACAGAAGATACGCCCTGCCCGTGACAGCATTTCATTTAGTTCCCATCTACTTTTGAGAAGTGTTTAAAAACAAAATCAGTCAGTCAATTTCGAATCTCTTTCGATATTTTGATGTGATCATGAAGCTTCATGATGATCACGTACCATCTTTGATCTAGTATAAAGTCAGAACAGGACGGTATATACGAGTCACACTGTGACATCAGACGTCCCACAGTTTCACAAATAAGACGACTCGGCGGGTAGTGAAATTTTCCTCCAACTTCATCAAGAACTTTCAGACGCGTGATTCAAAGTATTAATGAACCCTGGACGAGCGCCGGGGATTGGTGAATTATTTTGTAGCGATATCAATCATAGAGATTTAATGTGTTCAGATATTAAATGATATAAACTTGATTTTTGTAGGTGTGATTTTTGCCAATTGAATCTTTGAAGATTGATAACCCAAACACCGCTCGCGACACATTTGGTTAACACCTGCTTACTCTGTTCATCGCGTGTTGCAGATAGATTTCATCGGTGAGGTTTTTTTCCCCAGGGACGTCAGTCAACATGATCGTCTTCATCCTCCTCCTCATCTTCTTCTGCCCGGACGCGTCCTAAGGGGAAGCAGGGGGGGGGGGGGGGGGGAGCACACGTATGTCACCATAGCATATACATGTATAAAGACAGCAAAAAAAGTAACTCGGCTGTTGTAAAAGCACCTATAATATTAAAATTGTTACTCATATTCTAAAAATGAAAATACCAGGAGACGGAAAATTTAATTACGGTGATTTTGACACCTTGTTTGTTAAAATCGATCGAGTATTGTTGTCGCGGTATGTGCTTACAGATGAAAAGTGCCCATTTCCATTGTTGCAGTAACTCCTGATAGTCTCCTGTTGATCTCTCTGATTCAGCGTGAAGATAAATAGCAGGAATTTTGATTAGCTGTTCTTGTTGCGCTGTAAACTTGATTAGCATAATCCGGTACAAATTTAATGGGATGACAGGCGTACTTCTTTACAATTAAAAAGGATGAATTTAAAACTCCAAATGCTCAGAAGGTCCGAGAAGACAGACAGGACAGGTCATCGCCATGGGCAAACTGTCAGTAGAACAAAGCAAAACACACATCATTAGTCTGAGCGCCAATTTTAAAAGCACATGCCCTTATGGTGCGTACGCATACTGCCGGGCAACCAGATTTAGTACCTGGTCTCTCATTGTGCTTAGGGATGCAGACCATGACTACTGCACTATTACACCGTAAGCATGGTAAGTAATGATCAATCAAGTGTGAATTAAAGCACATTCCCTGTAGGTGCGCACGCATACTGCCGGGCACTACGTCACCGGTCACACTATATACTAACGTACGTACGTAGCGAAAACGGTCCCTTTTGCATATTGAATAAATTATGGTATTCGGAATGCGTCCGTCACCGGCGTTTAACGCGTTTAACAATGTTTAACC
The DNA here is from genome assembly GCA_035610835.1 of Ophiura sarsii. Lineage (NCBI taxonomy): Eukaryota > Metazoa > Echinodermata > Ophiuroidea > Amphilepidida > Ophiuridae > Ophiura > Ophiura sarsii. The sequence continues at coordinate 56,217,698 of CM069448.1, forward strand.
AGGTTTAACGTCATTTTTGGTCGGCATAGGTTTGGGGGCGCTGTATATTTACACAGACGACGGTGGCCACGCGAAACCTAAATGTTGAATTCGTAGTGAATAACACGTAATCGCGAATGTTAATCTTATCATTTTGACAAATTCATCATAATTAGAAGAATTTTCATCGTTAACCGGGCGATGACTTTTAAAAATAATTCAAAATGGTGCACTCCCGTTGTCATATTGGGCCGTCTGAGAGACGCGTGGCCAGCGACGCGTCGCGTCGTCTGCTACTATCACGCCTTATCGGTATAGCGCCACCAATTCTATGCCGACCAAATTTTAATTTAAAAGTGGCTTCTGATCGGCAAGCTGAGTGGCACACCCCTGTCATAACCTTGAGCGTACAAGTAGGTTATAGCCTAAACATCTGAATATTCATGAATGTTCCCCGGAATGTTCACAGTAGTCATCTGAATGTTCATTATGGGGAGATGAGAGATGAGAGAGAGTGAGGGGCGTTGAGTGATGTCGCGAAATGCGTGACGAAAAATGGTTGCATAATGAAGTGCATTTGGTAAGTGATTTCAGTGATTGATTGGGGGATATTTGATCCACTACGACCCGATTGTAAGACACAGTACCGTGTGTATAAATATCTGAATATTCATGAATGTTCACAGTAGAGTCATCTGAATGTTCATTTAATATTTAGAGCCAGAGAGGTGTTGTCGCGAAATTCGTGACGAAAAGGGGTTTGAATGATGAGATATTTATAATAGTTAGCGAAGTAACGTCGATTTTGAAAGAAGCGTTTACAGGTGTGACGTATTGCATATGGGAGGTTTAGTGGGACGGAACTGTGAGATGTAGGCCACAGACCTTATAATACTAGTTCGACTAACTAAATATTCCGGGACAACATCACCAAACTGTCTATTCTTCCATCTTTCTCAATTTTCCATGCTCACAAGGAACCCACATGGGACAATTATCCAACTCTCAACGTGCAATCATAATGGTTTACTGCACAAGGGCAGGTCCCTTTTATATGAATATCTATTTTTAATGTTTTTACATGTCTGTTTTGTTGTCATGTTGTGTTTAGTTTGTCCCCTTTATCCCTGCGTTCGTCCACCCAAATGGAGAACTGATCTGGGAATAACATGTTTTCCTTTATTGTGTATCAATTCTGTATGTGTAACTTTTATGATGCTAACAAAGTGATGTGAAATTAAATAAAAATAAATAAAAGGTCGATTTCTTTAACCCTTTTGAAGGGTTGCATTTTGACCCTTTTATGCGATTGGTCAATTTTGACCTTTTAAATGAGGTGAACTATGCACCAACTGCACGGGGTCATTTTGACTAGGCCTACATATTTCAAAATGGTGTAACACGACTTGATTCTTAGTATATCTTCAAATCCAACCTCGAGCTGCATGCTATCTTCAGTAGATAGCAAACGTAATTCTCAATCTGTTAAATTGATCAAATTTGCACTGTGGATAGTATGGATAGCATAATTCAGAGTGTATTCAAATCGAAAGAAGTATAGGGTTAGCAGGTAAGAGCTATACTCGTCTTCTCTATTACAATGCTTACTGAAAGATAGCTAGACCGACTCCGATATAGCATGTTAGATATAATGAAGTACCTTCAGACAACGACATTGTGCTATCTTTGGTCAGTATATAGTCCCATAATATAATATTAGTTTAAAACCGAATAAAGTCGCACTATCTTGAATAGATAAGCACAACTTAATTATAAATGTAAGATCTTCACATCTCGTGAAGTCTCAGTATAGATAGTATACAACTTGATTGCATAAGTATTTTAAAAATAATATATTAGGTCTCGCTCCTCATGCATAGAATAGATGGTTCAACTAAATCTAGTGTTTGCCTTGTGTTAGAAAGATACTTTCAATCGTGTTATTTTCAGTATAGATAGCACAACTTTATTTCTGAGTATCTTGATGTATGTGAAGTTCTGTTTTCTTCCTTTATAGGCCCATCTTTCTTTTAACCGATGTGTTGAGTCGTCTTGCGGTATCACAACAAATTAACAACCCGGTAGTGTTCACATGTGTTGGCTGAAATAGGATGTTTCTATAATTACTAAGGCCTTAAATAACCCCTACCATATACCCCAAAATACTACGACTGGGCACGTTGGTACCACCCGGCGTGGAAGTTTTTTGATGAAAAAATGGACCCAGCCAATACAGTTTGCGCAATATACTGCGCAAACTAGCCGTGGTGTAGTGGGGAGTTCGCCTCTGGTGCGAGAGGTCCCTGGATCAAGTCCCGGGGGGGGGGGGGGTCGAGGGGATATTTTGGTCGATTTTCCACGTTGAAGAAAAAAAATTATTCACATTTACGTTTACACATTCCCCAGAATACGACCTTTTCTGACCGTTGCTGCTTCCGGTTGAGGGCGCTAGGAAAACTTAGCCCCTCGTCTCTGTAAAAAAAGTCATGGGACCCGGTCTTGGTGCATGCAGCGGGTTCGTGATTGGTCCAGCACTGGCAGAAGTCATTCTGATGTGTTAACCAATAAACACAGAACTTATCAAACGTACAATTTTGTGGTTTAGTGAAACGAAAATTCAAATATAGTTTGAACTTTAATTTAACATACGCTGAGATTAAATAATATTTAGTCGCGCTGTTCCATCTTCACAAAATAGCCTAATTCAGATCTAATGAATTTACGCCATACAAAATGAACAAGACGACAACTTAGTGTAGCAGAGCCGTCTTCAGTAGATAGCGCTATAGAGATTGAATGGCGAGACAAAATAGGGGAAAGTCCCTATTTTGGAGCACGACCTTCGAAAAGCTGTTAACACAATTTTAACCTTTTGGGAATAAGAGCTGTAGGTCATTGTCAGTCAACAGATTATTAACTCAGTATCGAGAAACATTATTTGTTCCTCAGAGATGAACGAACCGGTGTATTTAAGAAGGATATTCTGGTAGACTCATGCAGGGGGAGGAACACGAAGGTTGGCATATTTGGTTCATATTTTGTATATTGAGTGAGTGCCCCAAGTTATGACCAGTGGTGAAATAAAAAAATTCTCCGACCCCCATTGGCTAAGATTCATGACCCCCCTAAATGTGGCCCCCCTGGAACGGCAATTATATAAGAAAAAGTAATAAAAGTAGTATATTGGATGAGTCCAAACGAACAGAAAGGTACTGCCAATGAGAATCAAACTTCTCATGAGGTAAATTAGTACCCTCCGCTTTGTAAATATGATAAGATGTGTGAAAAAAGTTATTGGGTTAGTCTATTTTTTCAAAGGGGTGTTTTCCTATTTTCGTGTTTTCAGGAAACTTTAAAAAATGCAATTATTGGACAAAATTTGATTAAAAAAAACAAAACTTTCATATTTTTTAATTTTTTAAATTTTAACATATAATCTATTTATATCATTGCTTAATCAAATTTAAAAGTCAAAATAATGGTATCCCCTCTGATTCAGTATAAACCAACCTCAAAAAGACAAGCAGTTTTGTAAAAGTATAAAAATGCACATTTGTAATTATGCTGAGTTTTCTTCAAATGGTTTGTGTAATAATATTTTTTATTCAAATGCAACTACTCATATGGACACAAAGTAGGGCCAACATAGTCCTTTTATGTCATTAACCATTGTTTATAGGTCAAACCATTTTATTGGAGGGGTGTTTTTGTCAATACATTATCTGAATTGCACTAAAATAGATCATCAGTGCCTTGTTGATCGTTAAGTTAAATAACGGGTTGTTTTCTCGGGCCACCCACTCAAATATACCACTACCCCTACACCACTCACCCCACACCACAACACCCCAACCAACCCCAACCCAACACAACCCACTCCACCACCCCTTAAAACGGAGTGTCAAGCAACAGGGTTATGTTATAGAGAGTAAACCCTAGCGCTTTACATCACGCATCAGGGTGAGCTATTGCTGATGAGCCGAAACTATACCTGTAAGGATTATCACTGAGTAGCATCATCAGCCAATGTTTCCAACACCCCACCCCACCCACCCCATCAAGAGATCTACTCAAAATTCACCATCCATCTATATTCCCTCCTGAAAACATGGTATTAAAAGATTATTTGGTGAACATTCTGCAACTATGGTAACAGAGAGTATACAGGTAGTTGAAACACACGTGAGACTGAAATCCGACTCCAAGGCCTGCAAGTTCTGTTCTGCAAGTCAACAAAAGTCGTTGCAAGGATTAGATTACTTTTTGACGGAAGGTGAAAGGGCCTTTGACACTTTGGATGACATCACAAGTAGCCTGTATAATGCGATTTTGAAAGAAAAAAGTGTGATGAAATAAAAAAGGAAAAGAAGGAAAATTTTATTTGAAAACTGATTACAAAACGCACATTAAAAATGAAGATAATTGTACTGATCACTGCTCAAAGTATGCCCTTACCAAATCCAACAAGTCCCAACTATGATGAGAGCTGTGATCATGACCATGATGTACAATATAACAGATGTTATATAAACTAGAGAGGGTACTCGCCGATGTCAAAAATGCTATTCAAAGCTCCACGCTGCCAGAAGATGAAGTACAACGTCTTTCTTTATCATGTTTATGAGTTTGACATTGCAAAGTCAGATGTCGGTGCATGGAAAGCTCATATTCTTAGAACATACAACCAAGAATCCGCAAAACACGATGTTCTAAAGTCAATGGATGACAAAAGCATCATGCTTGTCATGGACTGGGCGATGAAGTTTTAACCTACTAGATTTAGAGAGCAAATGTCTGATTTCTTTTGAAAACGTGGCCGTAGTTGGCATGTAGCGTGTGTGATCGCAAGATCAAAGATTGATGGCAAATTGGAAGTAGAGTGTTATGTACACTCTTTAATTCTTGTACTCAGAATTGGTATGCTGTTTCATCAATCATTGAAGATGTTCTGAAACATGTGAAGAATCAAAATGAAGATGTTTCTAAAGCGTTCTTAAAGAGTGACAATGTTGGCTGCTACCATAGCAGCCAGCTTCTGTTAGCCTTACCACAAATTGGTAAAAGAGTTGGAATTACCATTGCACGATATGATTTCTCCGACCCACAATCAGGGAAGGATATTTGCGATAGGAAAATTGCTCCAATGAAAGCGCATATCCGTAGGTTTGTCAATGAGAAGCACTATGTAGTTACAGCTCAAGATATGAAAACAGTTCTAGAGTCCAATGGTGGAGTAAAAGGCTGCAAGTTTATTCTTGCTGAAGTAGATACTTCAAAATCACTAGGGACAGGTGAAAGTATTGAAGGAGTGAGTTTGTTGAACAATTTCGCATATGAGAAGGAAGGTATCCGCTGCTGGAAAGCATACAACCAGGGAGAAGGAAAGGTTATCAAGCCCACTCTAGAGAAAACCCCTGTTATGACTGGGCTAAGAGTAGTAGTTGAAGCACAACATCAAGAAACTTTAGCAAAGGGACATGTAGCTGAACAGGGTTCCAGTTCTAAGCCTACACTATTTTTTTGTAACGAACCAGGATGTATCCTTTCATTTTCCTCTGTTGATGATGCAGAACGTCATATGGACACAGGTACCCACACAAAGGAGGAAGAAAAGGACACGTCATATGACAAAATCAAGAAAAGGTGGGCAATGAAAGTATCCGAGTTGCAGATGACACGTGAACAACAAGCACCTCTTCAACCACCACAAGCATCAATATCAGATGAAGAACAAGAGTATCAAAGACAACACGGATGGGCTTTGAAAGTTATAAAGCGGGTACCGAGAATTCAAGAAAAGGTGAAAAACTATCTAACAGCCAAATTCAATGAAGGGGCTCGAACCGGAAATAAAGCAGATCCAGCTCAGGTCACCATTGAAATGCGTCACAAACAGGATTCATCACACAACCTGGAATTCTTGCCACATGAATGGCGCTCTGAAAGACAAATTGCAAGTTTCTTCGGACGTTTGTCTTCACGTCAAAGACGGGCTGAATCAGCCACCCTGTCAAGTGCTGCGGAGGTAGAAGAAGATATGTGGGATGAGGAACACAACCGGAGAGAAATAAGAAATGCCGTTTTCGGTACACTTGATTTTGGACACCCTTTAGTTTACCAGGAGCATGATTTATGCAAACAAGCTAAAAAACATAAACTCAACCAATTCAAGCTGAAATACTTGGAAGAAATTTGTGTCAAATTTGAAATTGACCCAGTTGGAACAACATCAAGGAAAGCTAGCTTCAAGCCTCTGCAGCTATTCATTCAACAACGTCCATGCTTTCAAGATAATTAGTTATATTGTGTTAAACATTTAGCATATTCTTCAAAAAGTGAAATGTTACTTTGTGCTAGCTACAGTTCCTAATCTGTACAAGAATTCTTCTTTGATATAGGAAGAAAAACATTTGTGACTTTGCGCAATATTCTTGAGACCACTATTTCTGGCTCATGTATGTTATGAGTGATATAGTAATGAGTACACAAATGGCATCACAGTTAAAATCTGAATCTATTGTACTTGTATATCAATCATTTTGTGGCCTTGCTTTTGGTAACAAATGTAGCATTTGATATATGACTTTTGTAAAATGTTAGTATAAATCATTTGCTCATTCATGCATGGATAATAAAATATCAACATTTTTATTATGAAAATGATTCTCGAGTATCTAGGGGAATTACCACAACTCCGTTTATGGTCTAATATATTTTTTTTAAATAATTTAGCTAGAGAATGAGCTATTTGATCATTATTTGTGCATTATCAAACAATATACATTTTACTATCACCAGTTAAATGTTGAACTCAATTATTATGGTTATTAAATTTTGTATGATTAATCTAAGGGTTGGATGCATATGTAAAACATTGATTGCTGAGTACTGACAAAGCAAGATATAAATTACGGTACAATTCATGAAAATGCACAAAGAGGGTATAATAGGAACACAGAAAAGGTGATAAAGGCAAAGAAACACCCCTCTTATATAATGGAATGCTCTTAATTTGACTATAAGTTTTAGTCTGCTCATTAACAATGCTCAGATTAAAGAATGAATACTGAATATGACTAATTAATATATGTTCTACTTTGTACAATTACCAAGCTTTATTAAATGCGTCAAACGTATAACCATTATAGGACATACACCCCTACGTAATAATGGTATCAACCGTGTATGGTCATGTGTTTGAGCGGGCATACAATAAGCATACCCATGTGTATTCATATGGTTCAAGTAAAAACAACTTATGTATTATTCGGTGCCACATTAAAGTTTAAAATGCTATGTAAATTGTGAATTCCCTATAAAAAATAATGGAATAACCCTCTTTTAAGAGGGTTAAACCATTTAAAATGGTTACACGAGTGAGCCGGTCAAATAATGAGTTGATTGGACTGAGTGGGAAACTAAATGAGGAACAATTTGTTTGACAATGGTTCAAAACAAGTCAATATGGAAGGGGAAATGGGCATTAAATACATTATAATATTTGCTAAAAATACAAAAGTGTACCTTCATTAATGTCATGTGATCAAAATACTCATCATGGCACCATTATTTGAAATGCATTTTTTTAAACATTAACGATAGGGTAATACATGGCGCAAATATTAAAAATATTAAAAGATATGAAAATTGTTTGTTTTTTAAATGAAAACGGTGAAAAATCACACTTTTGAGATATTTCTAAAACCATGAAAAGTAGCACCATCCCTATTCTTCATAATGGAACATTCCAAAATAATTTTTAGTTGTTCTTGGTATTTTTGAATAGTAGAAAGATGTCACATCAGATGTACGAAAAGAGAAAGTGATTAAAGGTACCTTCATTGTTATAAACATAGCAACAAATGTCTCCTAAATTCATTATTATCAAGTTTTCAACGGGGATATTTTAGCCTCGTTTTGAGGGGCTAGTATATCTCCCTAAGGGGGGTACCTGAGAATTTTTCATACTGATATTCATGAATGCTTTGAGGAACACAACAAAACTTCATAGTATGAGTAAAAAATGCTGACCCCTCTTTTCCTGGATTTTGCAATACTGCATGGTTTTCTCAGAATGTCTGTGTTAAGCATCATAATAATATACTGCCTGCCACGCGTTGCTTCAAAGTCGTATACTTTCTTAGTCCACCGACACGGTATGAAGCATATCGTGTTCTAGATATTTCTTTATACTGGTGGGGATAAGTACAAGATCAAATCTTCGCCATGTTAACCGAACATTTAGCTCTTTATGTGAAGTATTATAAGGGTGTATGGATTTCAAATGGATTAGCCCATTGTAACTATTACCATACTATAATGGTAACGGTCGGGTGTCTTAACACTTTCCACGCGGTTATTAGTAAACAAAACAGATTTTTCCGAAGCCAAGTTTCCCAATTTTCCGAAAGTCTATCTCAAGGATTACTGAACCAATACTAGGCATGTTTGGACTTATGCCAATGCATTTCTCATGGTGAAACCAAATATGGTGAAGTTCAATTAAGTACAAGTACAAGTACATTTGCAACATTTTGTGAAATGTTGCAATGTCGTCTGCAGAGGCGCCTGCCGCATGGATGTTAAGCCTATAAAAGAAACCCACCGGGCTGGCTGGACCGGACCATTCTCCATATATAGGCCTTCATACTAGAAACGCGATCACACCCTTTTCCCCATAAAAAGTCAGGACCCCCCCCCCCCCCCCCCCCCTCAAAACGTACACTTTTCGCTTTTCGCCAAAAGTAGTTCCTCTTTATCTACTGAAGATAGCATTATGAAGGTATTTGGTCTGAACAATATTTTAATTATTTATTTAACTTTTACCATTAATACTGATTGTTGACAGTACACACTTCCAGGCAAAATGAATCACTTACAACGGTCCAATAATTGTCCATATATTGTGGTATACAGCATCGGCCACGACGCCAAGGGCGCAGATCCAATCTTGAAAGTGGGGGGACATTGCCATTTTTTCACTAGATCGCCAACCTTGATTGATGTATCACCAAAAAGTGGGGGGAGGGGGGGGGGGGGGGGGACATTTGATATTGTGTCAGGAAGTGGTGGGGGGGGGGGGCGTGTCCCCCCCGTCCCCCCGGGGATCTGCGCCCTTGCACGACGCAATCACCTCCTAAATTGTTCAATATATTTTGAAAGAAATAGGCCTACAATAACGGCAATATAATGGTTACAGCGAATGTACATTAGTAGTAGGAGGCCTACGTACATGTACAATACAGAAGCTAAAATGTATATTACTGATGGAGAGACTTTTCGCGGTATATTAAACATTAGAAGGTGAAGGGCCTTCTAAGGCCGCGTCCAGACGCAACGTCTAGACCTTGAACTGCCTGCTAAAATGCTCATCAATGTTTAATTTGTGAAGACAAAAGTCTTTATCTCTTCCTAAATGCTGATCATTTTAAATTCAAATAAAATGATGACATAAGTCATGCTCGAATTACTGCATCAATTATCTCATGGAAGTACTTCATAAACATGAAACGCTAATTAATACAACTAATTGTATCCCCCTGACAACACACTTAGTGTCATTGATTGGGCTATTCAAGCTTGAATAACGATTGCACAGTACGTGAACGGAAGCCTGTTCATGTAAGACTTACCCATGCATGTACCAAGTTTGTAAAACATTTTTGAGTAATTTGATTGACCGTATACTGACGTTTTTTCGTCCAGGTTTTACTATCACCCATTGATTCACTCGTTGCATGCGCCCCACCTTTAACTATCATTCGGTGAATTGCACCTATATTTCGGGGAATTTAAGGGGGTTTACTTAATTTCTATCCAATTTCAAGACGTAGTCAAGGGATCGAAACCACTTAGAAGGCCTATAAAAATAACAATTTTCGCGCACTATGCGCGCATATGTCCAGAAATATCATTCTAGTACTAGTAGTCCGTTTAAAGTCGAAAGGTACCTTACTTGGTGCCAAATTCATATATAGTAGGCCTAATACAAATTAGATTAAATCAAATTGTTCGTCTGATCACAAGGATTTCTAGAAAAGGCATTTTTTTATCACCTGAAATATTTTTGTGGGTTAAAAGGTCAAGATCCATTGGACTATATGGAACTTGACCCTTTGACAAGTTTACAAGGTACTTCAGATACTCTATGGTTAAATCTCAACTCTAATATTTCTGGAATCATTGTGATCAGACGAACAATTTGATACTTGTTGTCAATATCGGCAAGTTTACTAAATGTTGACCCCTTATACAGGGTGACCCAGAAAATGTTGAACCCAAAAATCACAAAATTCAATATTTTTTTTAACCATTAAAATAACAAAATATTGCATAACTCGTTCACCAGCTATGTGCACCATACATTTAACTTTCTGAAACATTTTAGATCATAAAAATAGGCCACATGTGTAATTTTGTAAAAAGTGTTGTTTTGTAGTGTAAGTGAAGTGCAAAAAAATGGTTTCATGCTACGTGAGCAGAACAAGTGCCTGTTTGAAACCATTTCTTGACAAATTCAGCCTGATATCTCATCAATATTAATTTATTATGTAAATCAATATTATTATTATATATGAGACTTTGAAAACAAAAACTGAAGTCCCCTTGACTTCATTTGAAAATGTTAATTTGATAAATACAGATCAAAAGAAAAGATTACTTAACTCACCGTACTTAGAACAAAATCAAGTTTCATATCTGAACCAAGTTACAATTTTTTCACTTTTACAAAGCCAAAGGGCGAAAACACCCCCTGTCACACAATCAAGTGTATCTTTAGTTTGGTAAGGCCAATTTACATGATCTAAAGTTCTCCAGAAAGCTGAATAAATTGTTTGTTTACATAACTGTTGAAAACAGAATGCCATATTTATTTATTTTAATTTTTATTCTATTTGTTTAAGTTTGTGATTTTTGGGTTCAACATTTTCTGGGTCACCCTGTATATGCAAAGTTCAACGACATTTTTACATTTAACTCGATAACTCGGTAGCCAAAAACATAGGTGGGGAAAAAAACAAGTGGGGAAAACTATACATTTTCAGAATCTTTTTGCTCAGACGAACAAATTGGTAAGCTTTTTTAGCTTAATATATAAGTTAATTGAAGCAATTTGAATTTGTTACCCCCTTTATGGTGGCCATTTTGGATTTGGGCCCTCACATATTACACATTCCGCCCACACTTTCGCCAGGGACACCACACTAAATTTGTTAAATAACCTGCCTAGAAGAAAAATCCACTGACAAACGAACCTTCGCTCCTCACACGGTCACTGGATCACTCGAGATGACCCTACTACTACTAGGCTAGGGATCGGATCGCCAGATCACCAGATAATTTTTGAACCATATGGCTTGCTATATACTCCTCGACGATGATTTGAAATTCACCTGTACCTAGCAATCAATTAAGTTTTGGACACCCCTCTTCTTTGAATGGTTCAAACCAACCTAATGCCGACTCTCATCGTGGGTTCCTTTACAGTTTATTTTACGTGCATTGAACCCTATTGATCGTCCGGCCGTATTGGAAATCAGCGAAACTACTCCAACTCTGTCAACATTTCGAAGAATGCTCCACGAAAAGTAACTTTGCGGACTTACGAGAAGACCGACGATCGTCACAGAAATCCTGTTTCATTCGTTTATTGGAAACTATTTTGGATTTATCCTACCGATATCTAACAGTGGATATATATACTTGAATATTTATAGGGATTTCATCGCGTTTTAAGGTGAGTTTAAATGCGTTTTGTTTGTTGAAAAGTTGGTGATGCATGATGCAGTTGGCTTTATTGTTGTGTGTTGGAATGGGGCGAGTACGTGTGTACGGTGTGCAGCGGGCCTATGCTGTGCAATATGGTGCGCTGACCTCTATGCAACCTTGTCGTGGGAACCAAAAAGTTATGAACTATTGTTTCTCATCTAAAACGGCATCTTTTCAATTATACCTTGCACGAATATCTTGAAGAAATACACCTAAATCCTCATCAGCTTATACTCTAAACTGTTACACTGTTTGGATCATAATAAATGCACATTTAATGGCTGTATTTTTACAGCAAAACTATGTGGGTTCGAAGGTGGCACAGCGCGGGGTCAATCGCGCTGTGTACTGGAATAAAGGGTGCATTGATACTTGGCCGCTGGTAGCAAAGACCGACTGACATGATGGCGTCTTTGCATGGATCAGGGAACTTTTAGATGCCTTTTTCTTTAACTGGTCATAATGTTCTCGTTTTCCTTTCGATTTTGCTTAACTTTCAGCAGTAACACCAAATTCCACACCACTTCAAATTTCCCAAGTTATGTTTTCTATAATAATAATCCATTTGATGTCAATGGCCTATCATCGTCCTTTCAAGGTAATCAATAAAATGCGGCCTCAATTTGCAAATGTTGCCCAGAAAGCTATTCATACTCGGATAATCTCTATTGATCTTTATTCAAATCAAACTATAAATGATCAAAAGGAGCTCGTTATAGCACTCAGTTATGGCTTTTTATTGCCAATTGATTTTATAAAAGATACAAGCTGATGATTGTGTAATGACGTAAAGACTGCTGCACAATTTGCTTGTTTTGTTGATAAGAAAGATAAGAATTCCTCACATATATAGGGGGACAAATGCTTTCTGGCGCTGTCTCATCTCAGCACCTGTGCTCACTGCTTGTATTTTACTATTTTCCGGTAGTCGGAGTATTATTGAATCTACAATAAATTGGACCAGTTAGTACCGCTACCGCATGAAATACAACTTACAAGCATGATAATAATGAAGCGTGATCGAGCGTGATCGTCTTTGAGCTGCGTGTACATTCTACGTTGGTCATTCAAATTTCAATTTTTAATCAGATTATAGAGTTGTAATTACTATGTAGGCGTATTGTTTGTTTTAAAATAAATGTTCCGTCAAGAATCAAAGAATGTAAACCAATAATTTTGATTTGGGCTATGAAATCTGGCATTATTGTGTTTTTGCTGCCCAGAATAAATGAATATATTTCTGAGCTTAAAAAACTATGTAGGTCTATCTGTTACTGCAGAACTTGAATTTTTAATCAACAAAGGTCGAGGACTGGACCATTTATTTTCTGCAATCTGATGCAAGTGGGTGTGAGTGAGGTTGTACCAATGGAATGGAAGAAAGCACATTGATGTTAGCATTTGGAATTGGATCTGAATATGTTCTTCCAGTAAAATTAGAGAAAGAGAAAATAATTATATCCACAGTAAATTTACACTGACACAAATTGGAAGATGTGCTCTTCATCTATCAGCCAAAAGCCTAGAAAAAGACAAACATCTTTGGGCGACCTATTGAAACATTTTTGCAAACAAGTTAACAAACATAATCGATGTTTAGATTTAAGATTTCCAACAGAAGTTTACCAAAATAAACTAGCATGTTATTAATGGTCTAGAGAGCCTGGAGCCCATTTTCACTTTGCTTGGTGCACTTAAGTGCTAGCTAGTCAGTATTTTTCATAGAATTTAAGATGAAGCAGTATTATGATTCTAAAGGACATTCACAGTAAACACAATACATCACTTGATCACTCTGAAAATGGTTCTTCATTATTTAATTATAGGAATATAAAGCGTATGCACTTACTTTATAAAATGATCCATTTTCTCCAACCTATGCTATTGAAAATTTTAATTGAAATTGCATCTGAAAGGATGGCTAAAACTAAATCATTATGTCAATGTGTATGATAAATGACAGTATTATGTGACTCAGTGGTGTAACATAAATCAATGCTGAGTCAGTGGAACCAGCCATCCCCTGTGACAGAACATGGACAGAATGAACTAAGCACTACCAGGAACCAAAGACATGTCTTGGCAGGAACCATGGATTCCAGAAGGACCCAGAATGGGTGTGTTATCATGGAAACAACAACATGGAGCTTCCTTTAGCAATCAAATTGTTCTGATTTATGGGCTGGGAATGGGGGGAAAATATCCCAGTTTGAACAGTTCACACAGATCCAATCATGAACATTGAAGCAGACTCATCCCCCCATGCTCCCAGTTGAGATGTGTTATCAGCCAAAGTAAACAACACCAAGGCCAAACTGTGAAAACCATGATTTAGCTGTGTCAGATTTGCCTTGGGGCTGGCCACCTATATTATACAGGGTGACTGTTTTGAGGTGACAGGGCCTATGCTGTACAGCTTTCTGCACTGGTGACTAGTTGGTGTTATGCTGCGCCACAGTCTAATGGCAGTATGTAGTGTTCAAATTAATATAAACAAAAACACCCATATCAGCTCAGCTGAAGACGGTAAACCCTTGTAAGGGACGCACCATTAGATACTCATGGGGGCGGGCATGGAAGTTTAAAAAAAAAACACCTTTGCCCACTATCCAGGAAAAAAACCACCTTTGCCCACCGACCAAGAAAAAGAAAAAAAAGTTGACCCACTGCTGAGTAAAAAAAAAAAAATCTGACTCGCCCAACTCAATTTAAAGAAAAACAGTAAAACCTTAAAAAATAAAACTTTGCCGCCTTTGCAAAAAAAAAAAACTTTCGGCGGCAAAAAAAAAAATGTTGCGGCATATTATATTAGTACCAATATGGATATTTTGTATAATGAAGAAAAATGAGACGAAAATGTGTTAATTAAAACAATGTCCCAGGAGAGAGCCTTCAAAACGCTAGAAAACCTACAGCTTCAACCCCACGCCAATTTCATCGTGTTGCCCCCCCCCCATTTCACCCCATTTCAAGAAGGATTGACGCCTGTATACTATTAATTACTAGTAGTAGTATATATAGTAGTCGTTATTATGCCCAAATACTGTTAGTGAAGCTTTTACTTTGGTACAAATTGTATTCTTATTCACTATTCAGTTTTCAAAGCATTACGCTGAAGTATTACAATTTAAAGAGGCTACCTTTTCTATGCGGACTGTAAATGTGGTCATATTCAGATTTGTAACTATCTTTAAATTCTCAATTTGTAGTTTAATCACATACATGGCATACCTGTTATACGCAAAAGATATACATTCTGGTGTTCATTATTTTTGTGCAAGCTGATTCAGCGCGAAAAGTGAACATTTATTATAGCACAAAAATGTCCACTTTTATACACAGTTTTTATTTCAAATCAAACCAGTGTTGTTAGTGTGATCCATGAACTTTATTTTGTAGATGATTGATGAATGTTGATATGTTGGCAAGGTAAAAAGTAACATTAGAACCAGTGTAGGCAGGCCATTATAAAATTATAGTAATATTTATAGTAGTGTATGTGATTAATATTCTACATTTCTATCTATTGACAAGTGAACTTTCCTATGTACATATCTAGGCCTATGCCACACAGAAGGGTAGGTGGAAGACCCCAATTTAAGTCTTTGTACTTGATTGAATATGTACAAATGTATACAGTTCTCATGAACTTGCAGATGAATTCTTGAGAATATCCAACCACTATAATACCACCAAGAACAATTTCCTTTCTTTTCACATTGGTATCATCAGAGTAGGCACTACTTTGATCATCAATTGATTTCCTAAGCTAAAAACTAAATCACTTCAATTCAAGTGATTGGGCCTGACACTTCTAACAATAGGCCTACTATAACACCTATTGATTGCAATAGTTGACTAACTGTTCAACCATTAAACTTCAAGTTCTAGAAGTGCCTACTTGAGTCTGCCAATTAAGAGCAGTTGGGCTTTATAGTTAGTCACTTCTTTAAAAGGGGAAATACCAAATACGTAGGATTTGGAACATGACCAAATAGGTAAGAATAGGACCAAATAGGTACGTAGGAAAGTCATCTCAGTAAGTACCCTATCCAGGGGTTTGGGTGTACACAATTCAAATGTGTCTTTCTTTTGTTTTAGAAGAATTCAGCAAGCAAATCATATTTGTCCAAAATATAATCCACCCAGGATCATCAGCCCATACCAAGTAAACCAGTAATAGCAGTTACCCTAGTAATAACCCTAAAACACTATTCCAGGTAGCCAGGGTTTCAAATGTGTCAATTTTTTATAATTTGTTAAAAGAATTTAAGGTGGCTCTATTGGCTGATGAAAATTTTAGATTTCCTTTAAAATTTGATATGTTCTAGCCCTTGGTTTATCAATTCTGGAACTGAAAAATTTATTTCAATCGGACATTCGGTTGCCGAGATATGGTAGGTCAACATCTTTGGCAACAACTTAATTTTATTTTCTTTATTTTTTCCAATTCCAGTTGCCATGAAATGTCCTAATTATGGCTAGTTATGTATGCATAAAATATGCAAAGTAAAGTTTGTGGACTAATGAGATGAGCTATATGATGCTGTGACTTGGTACATGGGTAGAACACTTGAAGAGCTAAAAACGTATGTTAGCTTTTGTCTAATTGCCATTTGCATAATTAATTAGGCCCACTAATTAAAATGTTTAAACATTTCTTAATTAGGACCTAATTATGAAAGACTGTCTGATCTCCTCCTCATCCCAGGATAACCTACCAGTGAGATAGTTGCTAGTGTTGTTTGTATGTCTGTACCGTATGGCAGTGTTCAGGAAAGGAAAACATTGGTACATGTAGCTAGCTATATGCTCTGCTTGTAATTGTATATATATATTAAAAATGTGTTAATTTAAGTTTCAGATAACATTTAGAGCTTAATTAATAATGATGGATGCCCCATGCCAAGGTTTGCCAAAGCAGGGCTCTGCTGCATGAACCAATTTAAATAATATGTATACATGTAAGTAAGACCTATTATTATTATTAAGCGCCGTTACATGTCAAGTAGGGCCTAGATGGCTTTACATGTATACTGTACTGACAAGTGATTGTTGAATACTCCACCCTTCTGTAGTTAACAGTGGAGTGGAATGAGCACGCACTGAAATGCTGACACCAGAAAATCATCCTAGGACAGAGCCTTGGGCGCCTGTCCCAGGGTTCATACAATGCAGGTTCTCTTACTTTAGCAACTATCTGTGCTTTAGCTGCAGGCAAGCCAGCAGTGTAAAGTACATTTGTAATGCATGCAGCATCAAAACATACCACTGCACTGCAAAACAGATTGGCTAATTCTGCAGACCTATCACAACTGATCAGTGAAGATACCTACCAGATTCACTGACATATTGTTTTTCTTCAAAGGGGGAGCTCGGTGAGAAGTTCAGATGAACTTTTTCGACTTAAATTTGGCAGTGAAGAAAGATGGGAATTTGAGCTATGATGGGATTAGGGCGGAACATTGCAGTGAATTGTGTGGCAGAACTGACACGGGATTCAACTTTGTTTGATTGAAAAGCTGAACTTATGATCCTGTTCTAAATAAAACATTGTTCAAATCATAGATAAAATAGGTAGAAGTTCTTTATGTTGCAGGACAAGACAACGGGTGTTGGCATATTGATGATACTGGTGGAGAAAAGGGTACTCTTTCTCACCAGAGGATGAGAAAAGCCAACAAATCATCTTTGAAAAATAGGGGAATTGTTGGAAGCTCCTTGCATGAAAATTTGGTCTTAAATAATGAAGTAGAATGTACTTAACAATTTTAATCCTAACTCCCTTGACAATTAGACAGGGGGAGAAAAACGGGGTTCAAACCTTTGTGCGTGTTTTGAAGATTAATTGTTTCTTTCTTTCACCATGAAGGTTTGAAAGAACTGAGGAAGGTGCAGCTCACACAGTCACACTTCAGCACCTCTTTCAAATTTGAAGGAAAATACCCTCTTCAATGAAGGGACATTGTTGGGATCTTATTTTAAAATTATTTTACAGTTATAAAATATATAAGTTGAAGGCTAATTTCTTTGAAACTTGATTTTCTGGGTGAAGTGTTCTGTTGTCTGATATGGGGCCCCTTGATTTTTCAAAAGTGCAACCCCAAAGCTCAAAGGGCTACTCGTGCGTATGCGTGCCTAGAAAGCAGATGGGTTGCATCATTGACCCTACACTGTAGCTGCATACAGAAATAGGTTGGCTGGTAATATGATGTGTATTAGCTTTGGGATCAGGTTTAAGAGTTGACAAAAAGGTTATCCAAAAACATCTGTCACAACATGACAGCAACAAACAAACTTGTCTGTGTGAACTTGGCAGCAGAAACATGCATTTTATGTTGCTCAATTATATTAATAATAAGGCCCCCCCCCCAATAAAAAGATGTTGGATTGCCCTTTCCCGACCGACCATAAAAATTGGAAAACTCAGTCGCGTTTAAATTAAAAATGAAAAAAAGAATAAATTATTTATATAACACCATAAAAGTGGTAAATTTCTCTCAATTTCTTTTTGCGCTTCGCCATTTTTTCGCCATTTTTCATTTAATTTGTTTTTACATTCATGATTTGTAGCTTTATCACATATCGCAAAAGAAATACATTCACATGTTATTATTTTTGTGGAAGCTGATTTGTGTGCAAAAAGTGGGAAAATATAATAATGTAGTGCAAAAATGTCTGTTTTGACAGTACAGTGTATCTCCCTTCCCAACATGTCAAATTTGCTGCTTTGTAAGTTTAAATTTCAAATGTTATTTTCATTGAGAAAATTGATTGCTGCAAGCAAGGCTTGACCATAAATTATTTCAGATTTAGTCCCCGGTTTTTTAACTGATTTGCAATCTGGCGATGAACCATGTGGAAGAAGGATGAGCATACTAGATACAGGAATGAATGAGAAGAGTTGTGTGTACTGTGTTATAACTGTGAGCCCAAAGGCATTTGTTGTATTCGGAAATAATGAGTTTCCAAAAAGTTATATTTGATGTCCAAGATTTTCAAGACTGGATGGAGCAAGCGGCAAAATACCACGATTACAGAGATGACTACAGAGATGAAACGTGTGTTTGAATTTTGATTGACTCTTGATGGGGGAGCAAAGTCCAAAATTGTATACAATGTAGTACACTGTAAAAGTGGATATTTCTGCGAGTGTAATTTTTCGTGCTTTGCATATTTTGAACAATTTTGCTTGTTTTTACTTTTTTGCAATTTTGAGCTACCTTACGAAGCAAACTTTGCACAAAAACCTTCATATGGAATGAATATATTTGTGTTTTTTGATTTTTGCGCTTGCTGATTTTGCTGCAAAAATAAATGTAGCACGAACATTTTAACTTTTACAGTATGGTGAAAAGGGGAGTTATCTTGATATCTTGGGTATTTATTTGAAGGATTGCATAAGTTTTATTTGTAAGGAAGTCCAATGCTGCCATTTTATTGACATGGCAACGGCCCCCGATTGGCAAACATTGGGCGTGCAAGAGATGTAGCCAGGTAGGACCACATCATAATAAAATACTCCTTTGTAGCCTAGTTTGGTAACAGTTTTGGGTAACAGCTTTGGATAGAGTTGTTGACTGTGTCAGATTGCAATTGCAAAATGGACAGTGTGTGATTCTTAGCTAAATTTCTCTGAAATTTAAAAATGCAAACTTTGCACAAAACCATTCTGTTAACAACAGTCAATCCAAGAGCAGCCTAGCTCTGCTACAGAGCCTCTCTTCAGCCCCTTCATCAATCTCCTTCATCAACATCCCCCCTTCACCAATCATACACTGATACATTATAGACCCTGGATCAGTACCTCGGCCAATCACATGTAAACCCTACTGAATGAAATTGGCGACAACAGACACCGGTGACTGACCAGACTAGAGGCAAACTGCTCAACATAAAACCAGTAATACAGTGGGACTAGACTCAGTCTAGTCCCACTGTATTACGGGTCTAGTAGACTGGGTCCCCACGTCCCTCTATATGGCCGCCATCTTTTAAAATACGGACCAAATATAGGGACTGGGAAAATAGTACGTCCAAAAAGTGTGCATTTACTCGTGGAATTCCACAAGTATTTAGCGTCTGAATATTCATACCAATACCGAGCATGCGCATTTGTACACAGCAACAATAGAAATAGCATCCCGATGGGTTCAATTCAAAGGCATTGCATCGATTGATCCTCAGGCTGCGCCACGGGGATGCAATTCGTTCACCCTTCCGCGTCACGCGTTGTACAACGCCGCGTGAAACTACCGGCGCACTGGTGCGTGAATAAGCTCATGTTTATTCACAAGTTTATCAGTGCACACTTTTGGAACTGTATTTTTCCAGTCATCACATTTGAGCACCCTCGCAGGGGCCGTGTGTAAAATAGGAAAGACATGAGAATCCAGTTTACAGTGAGACTGCAAGAGAGAGTGTTGGTAGATAGTTGACCCAGAAGTGTTTCTAGAACATTGAATCAAAATAAACATGGAATGCAAAATAATCATGGAATGGGCAAATCTGGGCTCTACAGTAGAACTAAGAAAAGCCCTGATTAAACTCATGTAATTCAGTGTTTCTATTCACAGATCATACAGTGTAGCAAAAAAACACTTGGAAAAGTTGACATGCCTGTCAGATTTTGAAGCCAAGATGACAGGTGATTGATGCGAGCGATGAGAGAGGTGACAACTGACAATGATAGCAAATGGAGTGCAAATCTATAGAACCTGTGCAAATGTAGTGCGAATGTAGTGTAACAGCATGGTAACAGCATGGATAGCATTTACTGATTAGTCTGTTCCAAATACCAATTCTCGTAACATGGCTTGTCTACTAAAGTTCGTTGACGGGATATAGTACATTTTCGTAGCGCCCTTTTATAATCATATATTATGTCCGATGAATTGTCCCGTAAAGTTGTTGAAATAAGTCGCAAAAATATGTACGGTGTCGAGTTATGGAAAAACTGCAAAACAAGCCGACTTCAAATAACAGAATTGGCTATAAAAAAACCAGAATCTGTATTTATTTTATGCAAACACTTTATCATAAAGACCTCATCTTTTAGAAACTTCTATCAAATCCAACTCATTGCAAAACGTTATCCAAATAGAGCTTTGCAATATAGCTATCCGAATACAGAAAACAGCCATTGTTTCTCATGGAAACATGGCCGACGGACATGTTTTGTGGGTAGTTGAACAAAAATATCTTCGAAAACACGAAAAAAGACAAATTATCTGATGTGATATAAATCAATATGATTATAATGGACGCTATCAAAAATGTACTATATTCCGTAATCATATTATACTTATAGCCTTATAGGGTACAAGTAGTCTTATGGTAGGGACTAGTAGGGAATCAGAACTGTTCTAAACTATCAATCATCTCCTAATTTATTTATAAGCATTAACCATCTCAATTTTTCATCCTTTTATTTACACTTACAGATGTTCTGAAAACATATTTTTTACAATGTCGCGACCGCTTGATTTACCGCCCAAGTTACGATGGATAGAAAACGTTGAATCGAGGCGGATATGATTTCCTCGGATTTTGGTAAGGAATAACGCTAGTGAACGTGACTAGTATTATACATGTAGTATAGTATGCTTGGATGTTATTTTACCAATATTTTTATAAGGATGCTTCCACAGGAAGGAACAATTTGGCATCGACTTGTAAATAAATATTTCACAGGGAAATCTGATATTACCAAAGTGCTGAAACAAAAACGGAAGATGGAATCAGCTATGATCATATTAAATCGCAAATGTGCAAAATTGATAGTTATGTCAGATCACGTGTACAATCAAAGGGATTAATAGCCTCCCCAGGTGCATCTTTGCATACATTTCTATAAATTTGATGAATTGTCTTGTAGAATTACCTGACATAGCGCCTGGATTCATATGATTGAAAGGCTTTGATGGATATCATGCATTCACCAAGAACAAACAATTAAATCAGGCAATCTTAGGATGATAAATTGGTATGTTGAGACTTGATCGCATTGGGAATATGGCTTGCTCTTGATCCAATTTTTTCTCTGTCAGTATAAATAACCAGGATCTGTGCAGTAGGCCCTACTATAAAAGGGGTAAATTTTTCGCGCTTTGCCGATTTTCATACATTTCATTTGTTTTTAAATTCGCGATTGGAAAGTTCATTACATAGACTCATACACAAAATAAATATGTTCGCGTTTTTTATTTCGCGGTAGCTGCTTGAAAAGTGCGAAAATTAATGTAGCGCGAAAATTTCCACTTTAACAGTAACCCAATATCAATATTTTTTTCAAAGCCAGGCCAGGATGTCTAGTATTGTATTCACTAGATAAATATGTTATATTTGATCCAATTTTGTGCGAGTGACAACAAAGATGAAATTGTTACATATTTCACAGAATTGTCCGCGAGAGATGCTTTACCCTACTTAAGACTTTGTTGTTGTTTGTATACCACGAATGAAAAATGGGTCAAACTAAAATCTCCCTGCTTTCTTAAATTTTAAAATATTCTGATTTAAAGAGATTTGTGATATTTGATCGAATTTTGTGCGAGTGACAACAAAGATGGAATTGTTACATATTTCACAGAATTGTCCGCGAGAGATGCTTACCCTATACCCAAGACTTTGTGTTGTTTGTATACCATGAATGAAAACTGGGTCAAACTAAAATCTCCCTGTTTTCTTTAATTTTAAAATATTCTGATTAATAAAAGAGATTTATTTCAAAATGTTCTGATTAAAAGATTTTATTTCATAATTCATAATATTCTGATTAAAGATATTCTTTGTTTTCATGAAACTGACATTGAAATATTGAAACAAAAGAACCCTGTATGTAACCCGCATTTGTGGTGGCAACTTGCAAGGCGTGAGGGTGAGGGTTTCCATTTCAAAATCGGAAGGAAAAAACAAATCTTGAACAAAAAAGTGCTTTCAAACTTTCATTTTGTAAGTGACTCATGGGAGCTTAAAAATATGCCATAAATGTTGGTGAGAGAACTTGGTGGTTTTATTAGAAGCGAAGCGGCACGTCTTGGTTTTTGTTGCTTCTAAATGGCCAAAGATATGCAGTTTGCCGCCACAGCATGCATGTTCAATGTATGTGTAGCCTATTTGTCATAGCGTCATGTTTTAATATTCCAAGAAGTTGCATGTGTCGTTTCCCTACCCACCAAAAGATTGTGACTTTCTACTCTGACCCGACACGTCTTTCAAATGCTCTCTCTGTCTTTCAAAATGCTCTCTCAGCCCTGTTTGCCCGTTGTGGCATACCTTTGCAATATAAGCCTAATTATAATCTCATGGGTCAAAGTAGAGATTAAAGAATGTTGTTGTCGGACTCAAGAGATGCGCCGCAACAAAGGCCCCGTTTTATGTGATGGAATTTTAGAATTTGACATCACAAATGATGTATGTTCATGTTTAAATTTTTGAACAGAATTACTCTTAAATGCAAATCTTTGTGTCTTGATGAGCATTTTTAGAGAAGAAAAAATAATTGAGTGACTGAGCTATGTTTCCTGTTTTTGATATCACAAATTGCTTAAAATTGTTTCCAACTTATTTTATGGATGATGATATGATCTGACTTCGTTCAGGGTCAAAAACAAAAATGATGGCCAAAGTTTGTGCTAAAAGTGCAGTGTTTTGGCATAAATTAAGAACTGTAAAGTGGAAATGTTTCGCGCTACATTTATTTTCGCCCATTTCGTCCTAAAGTGAGCAAGCTCGAAAATAAAAACGCACAAATATATTCATAATGTCTATGTAAAGTAAGCTCAAAATCGTGAAAATAAAAACAAGTAAAATTGTTCAAAATGTACACGCGCAAACATTTCCACTTTTACAGTGTTGCGCAATTTCCCCTTCACTCTCGAGTAAAATTTTCATGAAAATCAAAATTGAAAGATATTTCACCTTTTGTATTAAGGTGAGTGAAAACACTACAACCCCCATCCCCTCCTCCTCCTCCCCCTCCCCCTCCTCCTCCCCTAAACAGGTAAAATGCTAACACACCCAGGAGAGTTGTTGATCATTGGTCAGTATTGGCATAGATTTAGTATTGGTATGGGAATCAAGTGTGGTCAATTAGACATGCCCATACATGTGTCATAATTGTTTCCCCCTTTGTGAGGTCACGGTCATTGCCTATTCAGTGGGTTGGAATGTGTGTGTACATCCAATCCAATATTTATTACCTAGAATGAGGTGTTAAATGACATTAATTACCGGCAGGGTGTCAACCACTAAATTATCGAGATGTTTACTCTGCAATATCCTGTTTGGTGGGAAGAAGTTTTAACAGTTACCAGATTTGGGCTAATTTGTGATTAAAAACAGATTAAAATTAGTGAATTATTACTGATTTGACCTGATGCTTCTATGATTTGATGACAGTTGGTTGATAGAAAAGTGTGGGAAATGTTGTCTTTGTTGTAAACAACAATAATTTAGCCCTTTCCTTTAATTAATTAATTAAAATATGATGGAAAAGAGATCTTCCATGTTGCATCTCAAACATTTTTAAATTGGTGAGTGCCAACAAAGCCAATGAACAGCTAATCTTCACAGTAGGTTATATTTATAATCGGAACTAGTTTACCCAAACTCCAGCAGTTATAATTAACACTTTCCACGGAATCCACGCGGCTATGGGCTATTTAACCATTTCCGTACTGTGTATAAAGTGTATGGGTCGTTCTTTAAAAGTCCCCATTGAAGATATGCAGAGGTAGGGTATACAGTATACTAAAGGAACTCCCAAAACTTTTTTTTTTAGAAACCTTTCCCAACTTTCAAAGCCTATCTCAAGAATAACTGAACCATGCATGTTTGTACTTATTTCAATTCATTTCTCAAGGTGATTCCAAATAAATGGTGACGAAATTCAATAATGTTGACATTTTTAAACATTTTGTGCAATTTTGGAACAGTCGTCTGCAAATGCCTGTCTGCCGCCTTGGAAAGTGTTAGAGCGTGTTTCTACAGAGAGTCATTAGCCGGTTGATCACGGGGGTAGACGTCTAACAGCTCTGTAGAAACAGGTCCTGACGCCGTTAGCCGGCTAATCTACCACGGGCAAATTATCCTAGAAAATCAAGGATAGCGGTGGTAGGTTAGCCTGCTAATTGCCCGCCAGAGCTCTGTAGAAACAGACCGCTGCCCGATTAGCCGTCTAACCCGAAATTGCTTTGTTTGTTTATTGCCAAGATGTTTGTTTGTTGTGTTGTTATATAATTAATCCGTGTCATTTCGAAATCAGCCGTTCCTCTACGCACACACCCCCACAAAGTGATTAGTCGTCTTTTACGTCGTCTGTAGAAACAGCCCAGTACTTCTACCACCGCCTTTTTAGCAGGCTAAGTTACCACCGGCAAAAGGCGGAGGCTCTGTAGAAACACACTCTTAGAGTGAATTGAGTTACCAAAAAGATATAGTTGTCCCACTGGGCCTATTCTGGATGGTATTGGTAACTATCACATTCTGTTCTGTATCTAGTAATTTCGTAGATACTGTAAAAGTGGTAACATTTTCGTGCATTCCCGATTTTTCATCCATTTTGTTTGTTTTTAAATTTGCGATTTGAAAGTTCATTACATAGACTTATACACAAAATAAATATGTTTGAGCGTTTCTATCCTTCGCGGTAGCTGCTTGGAGCACGAAAATGAATGTACAGTAGAGCAAACATTTCCATGTTTACAGTAGTTGATATACATTGTTTCATGAACTTGGATTCATCAATATTGGGTGAAAATGGGAAATTCTGACTCTCTGAGGCTCTGAAGCAGAGCTAAGTATTTATACATGTAACGGGAACACATTTTGATGGAACATCAAACACAACATTTTATACACTTGAAGAACAGGATGTGCTGCAGGATGGACCATCATTTCTTGGTTATATTCTGATGTTTTTTTGTGAGCGTAAGTAAACAAACCGCCGTAAGCTAACGTGGGCCAATATAAATGTTATTGTACAAAATTCATCTGGATATATGGTCATTGACGTTCAGAGAGACTGAATAATATTTACACGACTTGATTCAATGTTTAATGGCACTTTAAATTCAATCCTACAACAACGATCTGACTTTTGGTGATTTGAAATTATTGTTACATGGATATTAAACTTTTACTGGAAGGGGCTTATGTTATTCCCCCCACCGCCAAAGGGGGAAGGTATTCTGCGAGTTGATAGTTGCGAGTTGCGAGTTCGAGTTGCGAGTTGCAAGTTGCGAGTTCAAATGTGCGAGTTGCGAGTTGGATTTTGCGAGTTTGAAAACTCGCACATTTCAACTCGCAACTCGCAACTCGAACTCACAACTCGCACTCGCACTCGAACTCGCAACTATCAACTCGCAACTCGCTACTCGCAACTCGCACATTATCCAAACCCACCGCCAAATAGTGACCGCAATCCCTGTATGTTTGTAATAACCGTATGGGTGAGAACCGGTCTGTGCAATGATGATAGCAATTGTGAGTGTAACTGTATGTCATTTCTCAAAGTCCGCATTGCTTATTATACTACTTAGGTTTACTTGGAAAGATAGAGGGTCACTGATAAAGAGTGGCTGTATTAAAGCCTCCAAACGCAACGTTATCTCCAAAACATGGGTGGTACAACTCCATTTGTTTATAAGCTTGCACAGAAATTCTGCATTACATTTTCCTTGCGGTGGATAAACTGGAATGGTATCTAATGAGTAATGTGATGGAAAGAGTTTATTTACACTGGCATAATTGTTCACTTTCTTCCAAATCATATGATTATGATTAGGCCTAAACAAATCGTTTGTTGGCCTAACATGACAAAAACAAATAGGGAAGGTCGGTCGGGATGTTTTTTTAATTTTAAATCACCTGCTTTGGGACTTTAAATAGCCTAAATGAAAGCAAACAGTCAGAAACTTTTTTTAAATTTTTAAATTTTTTCTCCCTTAAAATAATAAAAAATATTCAGGGTTGGCGATGTATTTAGGGTAGGTCGGGTAAAAGGCCAATCAAACATTTTTTTTAGGCCTTATTCTGCGATTTTATGTATTCTATTACATGATCTACACGCTATATTTGTGGATTTTTATATTTGCGTAACTTTTCTAATGCTGTGTGCAAGAAAGCAAAATTTCCACTTCCACTTCAACTTTTACTGACAGTCAGCAGACTATGAATCGTACACCAATGATCAGCCAGTGTAGGAGGGAGGTTTAGTTTAGTTTAGGCAGCTGAGATTAACAGCTGAAGTAATATTTACATTGGCCCTAATAATTATCATGGAGGGAGTTTAGCAAGTCTGATAGATCAGGTGTTGGGATGATAAGATCTTCAAGAAAGGTGAAGGTGGAGAATTTTACTATATGGGGCCAAGTGATCATCGAAAATACACTTTTCTAGGAGTAGATGGTTCTTTCAAGTAAATGTTAGTTCATTGGATGCTTTTTTATGTCGATAATTTACAAAAAAGGCATCTCTTTTTCTTAAAAAAAGAATACTTTGGAAATTTTTGAATTTGAGGCTAATTTAACAGTTTTCCAATTATAAAAACATTTCACGAAGCTGTTCAAAATGTTAAAACTCTGAAATTTTAAATGTTAAAACTCTGAAATTTTTCAAAGAATTTCCAAAAAATTCCTAACATTTTTTAAATAAAAAAGTCCAAAACAATAATATAACATTTTCAAATATTTCAAAATAGAAATGAAAAGTATAATCCCTTTAAAAGTTCAATGATTGGTCTATCAGGCTCATAGAGCAATGTTTATTTGCTCTCCGTGCCTTCTGCTTCATACCTCCAAGGTGATGAATTGTCAAGACGCTTTGCTAATCATATTACCAAAACTTGACCCGTTTAATAAAACTTGATATGATAAATTGTGTTTGGTCAGTTGTGTTTTGTTTGCCTTTGCTGATTGAGCCGTTCCGTTGAACCATGAAAGGCCGTTTAAAGCCAACAAATGTATGAAATGAAACTGGGGAGAAGATCCTGGAAGTTATCTTGTCATACATGTAGGTTCGGTTCTGACGGTTCATAGTGATCTTCATTGTACAAAAACAACCCAACACCAATTTGAAAAGAAGAAACAAATTTGGTGAAAACATGAGTAAAACTCAATTGGCAATTTGATAAAAAATGATTCTGACCCTCATAATGCAAAGAATGTGTGCCAAATGTGTTTACATAATTTTGTTACTTTTCGGTTGAGATCATTTGGGTTTAGTTCACCAATAAAAACATCTCAGACTTGACACTACAGATCCTTTTGCCCTTCTCCCCTCCCACACCCATTCTTCCCTCCCACACCCATTTCCCCCCACACCCATTCCCCTAACAAGCTTGATTAATCTTTGATTGATCACTAGATCTGGAGGTGTGTCAACCCCACCCGATCTTAAAAGAGTCTCATTGTGCTATTCCAGTTGAAATGCCTACAGCCCCTATGGAAAACATGACCTTAATCTCTCACACTGTAAGTGTAGATTTTTAGATGTAGTCTCCCATTCAGGTCGCCCCATTAGGAATATACGCGCCCTGTGTGCAAGATTAACGTCATGTCTTCCATAGGGGTGGTAAATGTATGAAGTTCAACCGGAAAAACCTATATTTTAACTTCCGAGGTGAGCAATGCAAGCAAGTATAAGCAATGCTTCAATTAAAAAAAATCGACGTTTTCATGATTTGTTCTATTCTATGAAGAACACTTGTCACGGTATTGTTACAACATTATACTCTTATTGAATGACAGATGCTCATGATACTCAAATCTGCAGCGGTTCAAAAGCTTCTCAATGTCATCATCTGAATCTTGAGCCGAATATCGAGCGGAATATCGTGTAAATCATTGTAACCTGACCACTTCTGTAATCTGTACCCGCAAATTGATACAAAATATTGTGTTTGGTGTCAACCATCTCATTATGATTAAAATGTGGGATATGAGACGGAAGCGAATGATGAGTGATGAGCTTGATTCTGATTGAGGCAATAGTGAGGGATCCGGGGGGGGGGGGGGTGGTACTCAGATTTTTGTTGGTAACAATGTGCCACCAGCAAAATGAAAATTGACCCAAACATTTACTAATTTTCGGGGGGAAATGGACCTATATATTTTAAGGCTGGGAATTTCGGGCGGGTACAACCCGCCCGATATAAGGTACCCGGGTACCCGAAATAAGGTACTCGATACCCGAAATGTTAAAAAAAAGAAAAGAAAAAAAGGTTTTTTAATTTTTTTTTTAAACATTTATTTTTATTTTCCTAGTACAAAACAGGACCTTAGATGACTCATATTTGAACCTAAATAACCCATATAATACCTCATGACCCACACCATAGGAATAGTAACTCATAACCCAAAGATCCTATACTAAAAGTCTAAAATCCACACATACAGTTGTGAATGCCATGACCTTATAATTATTGTATTGTATTTTTAATTGAAAAAAAATGTGGGAAAAAAAAAGATTTTTTTGTTTTGAGGGGGGGGGGGGGGGGGGGGGGGGGGTCGGGTACCCAGGTACCCGTCTGGAAAATGGGTCGGGTACCCGGGTACACAAATACCCGAAATTCCCAGCCCTAATATATTTACCAAAATCCCATAATTTTTCTACATATTTGACATATTTTGCTAACATTTCTGTAAACAACAGCAAATCTAAGGATTTAAGACTCATACATTTACCAAAAATGGCTATTTACCAGAGGGGTGAAAATGGGTCCCTATTTGGCGGCACATTTCGTGAGCTCATATCCACCAAGTCCCCCCCCCCCCCCCCCCCCCCCCCCCGGATGATAATGAATGGTAAATTGAAGAAAACTGGTATTGTGAATTTACTACTTTTCCCTCAATTTTATTTGGCATGAGTGAGTGTGATCATATATTTTACAAATGTACAGTCGTACATACGTGTGTAAAATCTGTGGTGTGAGAGAGGGCCTGAACCTCCAACTGTTTCAAAGGGGTCTTCTATTAAAACTGCTACAGATGAGACCCTATAATATATCATTGGGAGTAAAACTAGACCCACTTCACTCCGAGAAATCTTTTTCTTCTGGAAATTCAAGTTTCTATGTTTGTTAATGGTGTAAATTCTAACCGTTTATCCGTTTAAACGCTCGTAGGGCATTTAAACGGTTACAGAATTCGCTAAACGGCTAAACGTAAGCCCTAATAAAATTTTAAAAGTCCGACTAAATTTTAGGTAAACAAGTAAGCTTACTCGTAATTCTCATTCCATACCAACCATTACAGCCTCATTTGTACCAAATATAAATACGATAACGTTTCTAGAAATAAATTCCCCCAAAAACCCGGTCTGAACGGCCTTGTTGTACCAAGTATGTCAACATTATTACGATAACGTTTCTAGAAATAGAAACCCGGTAGAAATCAACCATGGCCTTTCATACATGCATTATATCGATATTGTTAAACGACTGAGGATTTAGACTAAGAATAAAAATGGCGGACTAACGAAATGTGACGATCGCAATGAAATCAATGCAAATAACTGGCATATTCGATCTAGTGCAGAATTCATTTATTTATGAATACAAATACGTTTAAACGTTTAAACGCTTTTTTTTTAAATAGTTTAAACGGATAGTTCATTAAACGGAAATTTACAACATTAATGTTTGTGTTACCATGGATTTTAAGGAAACTAAACCAGTGCGTAATCAAATTTCACATACATGCTATAATGGGACGTGTTTGATCTACTACACAAGTTTTGTGTAAGTTCACTTGCAACCACCCTTTGCCATCCCTATGAACTTTCGCTAGATACCATCTTCATGCCCAATCCTTTCGCTGGCTGACTTTCAAATCGGGATTGGATACTGGTGTTGATGGATATGTTAAGATCACGTTTTGTGCTCCAGATGCTTCAGAAAAACAAACTTGATAGTTGGGGGAATGAACTGTTGACCTTATGTTGTGTAAAACTATCTGGTTTTGCTCTTTCTTTTATCAACAATCAAGTAGCATTGTTTCTCTGTAGGCCTAAATGATAAATGTAAGACTAATGTGTTTCTGTTGAGTATACACATTTTTTCTGGTGAAATTGCTCACCGGATAATAGTGGAGAATAGCGGGGAAAGGGGCGTTTCTGTTGGCGACTAAAAATACCATATGCGTTAAAAATAGACACAAATTCCTGGCTATTTTGCTCTTTTCCATGATTACACATGTCAAAACCATAATTTTTCATTCAAAACTAAATTCAAATTATACAAGGTGTAGAATAAACACTGTTATTTTCTTGATTTTTGATAAATGGTCATTTAAAAAAAAATTAAGACAACATTTGAAGGTTGTTCTGTGGGTTAGTGCTATAGCGCATTTTCCCTGTCCCTAGCACTTGATATCAAAGACGTTTCCCGATATATCATGACATCAATATCAACCAATCAGCAAGCGCAATTTTTCCGGGGAAAATCGTAAAAAACATAACACAAGGAATTATTGCGGAAAGGCTTTGTATTATACTATTTGCACAGAGGGCGCTCGCACTGTTTTAAAAGTGGTCGCCACAAAGCCTTGATAAAAGGCTAGAGTTCTCTGGCCTATTTTTTCCAGCCATGCAAATTTATATTCAGCCAAATTTTGAAAGGGGTGTAAAGTGACAAACAACTATCTATTTTGGTGAAAGTCTACTGACCCTGTCCCGTGTATAAGAATGAGACTAAAGCTGTGTTCGACAACAATTTGGCAACAAATCAAGACAATGGCCATTTGCCATTGTTACGCTTTACTGAGGTGAAGTCCAATATCCATGTGATCTTTATTTGGGTTTCCCAGGGATCATTTAATACAGGTAAATAAATATGTGGGACAATTTGTATTCCTCTTTATATACAAGTTCACAATTTTTCTAAAGCACTCATTGGCATCAGAAAAGGGAGGGGTTTGGTAGGGGGCCATGCCCCCTTGCTAGACTGATGACTCCACCAGGCTTCCCGTTATTAATGTTTGAAAAATGCGCTTTAAAAATACGGGTGTCCATGGGCTGATTGTGATTGGTAGGGCGCCATCTATTGTCGAAATTTTGTCTGACGTCATCCAACGTGTTTCAACTGAAATCCAAGATGTTGGCTAGTAAACCCGGAAATTAAAAATCTGTGTAAGAAAGTGCACAGATTTGACTAAATGAAGCCATTTCCAGTGAATCACCACTCATGCCACTGTAAATTTGCATTAATTAAGAGTGATTTAGCTGACAATTTGTTTTCTTCTAATATGCCCTTTATTTTAGGGTTTCTGTGGAATTTGCGCCGCGCGTCCAACTGGAAGCAAAATACACATGCCTAGAATTGTCAAAATCATGTCTGGACGCAATGAGCGCGCTAATAACAGTTATAACCGGAAGCCTGGACCCCACCCAATGAAATGAAATTAGGTGGGTGTACCCACCCCTCCAATAGAATAGAAGGCCTCTTTCCCTTTTATTTGCCCTCTCCCAGAAGACTCCACACTTATGAATGCACCAGTCCATTTGCCCTCTCCCATTAAAGACCCCACACTATTGGATGCACCAGTAGTACAAATCAGTTGAAAAATATCCAACACAAAGCACTTCACGGAGTTCCTTTAGTATACCCTACCACACTGCATGGGGACTTCTGAAGAATGACCCATGCAGTGAGGAATACAAATGGTAGGGTATTCTGAGCTTACCTCACTTCACAGGTATGAAAAGTGTTTTTAGACAATTGATTTGAATGAGTTTTACCTTTCAATTTTATCCCAATTTTAAATGACTTGAATGGTGAATATTTACTGAATAATATTTTTGTGTAGAACCCATTGCACACAATGACTTTGCACCTGATGTTTCATTTTCTGTTTGTGTAAACAAAACTAAACAAATAAACACCCAGGTGATCATCCAGATTGCCAGCATGGGACTGTGTCATGATCAATCTTACTACAATTCTATACAAGTACAACAACAACCAACAAACAGCGTTCTATATTGGGCTTTGCTTGTTTGACAATGGCAGCCGTTTTGTTTCTGGATCACTGACTAGATAGACTATGGGACGTTGGTCTGTATCTTTCACTCTTTCAATCATTAAAAAAATATTTTGACTCATTATGAATTGATAAACCATGTTATAATGTTGGTATATAGATGTACATTACATTACAACACATTTCAAAAGTCAATGGTATGCTGATGCCATGGCAACCAGCTTAAATATCCTTCAAATCCTTTAAATTTGACTCGGATTTTACCCATTTTCGATGAATTTGAAGGATATTAAAGCTGTTTGCCATGGCATGCGGACACCATTGACTTTTGAAATGTGTTGTAATGTAAAGTTCATCTATAAACCAACATTATAACATGGTTTATCAATTCATAATGAGTCAAAATATTTGTTTAATGATGATAACATGTCATTTTTGTGCCAATTTTGCGAAAATATGACCAAAATGGTCTATTTTGGCCAACTTGTCTTTTTCAAAAGGTCACAGTTCAAAAACTATTGATCTACGATCGAAGTTGTGATTGACTTTTTTGTTTAAAACACTTATCCCAACAATAAAATATACTTTATATAGTCAATAGCTCATTTTTTAGGTCGTCCGTAGGAAGAGACCTTATGGCAGCATCCTTCGTGTGTAGTCTGTCTGTGTGTGTGTGTAGTGTGTGTCAACAATTTGGTATACACTTTTTTCAACAATTTGGTATACACTTTTTGTTTTGTCCATTTCTTTTCCATACAATGTCCAATTGCAATCAAACTTCGGTCATAGATGCAACATGGGAACCTTCATATGTTAATGAGGTCAAAGGTCACATACCAAGGTCAAAGGTCATCCGAGGTCAAGATGTATATGTAAAAGTGGCTGCATATGTAAAATTGATTACATTTGTCCATTTCTTTTCCATACAATGACCAATTGTAACCAAACTTTGGTCATAGATACAACATGGAAACCTTCATATGTTAATGAGATCAAAGGTCACATATCAAGGTCAAAGGTCATCCGAGGTCAAGCTGCATATGTAAAATTGATTACATTTGTCCATTTCTTTTCCATACAATGACCAATTGTAACCTAACTTTGGTCATAGATACAACATGGAAACCTTCATATGTTAATGAGGTCAAAGGTCACATACCAAGGTCAAAGGTCATCTGAGGTCAAGATGTAAATGTAGAAATGGCTGCATATGTAAAATTGATTACATTTTTCCATTTCTTTTCCATACAATGACCAATTGCAACCAAACTTCAGTCATAGATACAACATGGAAACCCGCATATGTTAATGAGGTCAAAGGTCGCATAGAAAGGTCAAAGGTCATCTGAGGTCAAGATGTAAAATTTAGTACACTTTTTTTTTGTCTCTTGTTCATTTTTTTTTGTCTCTTGTTCATTTTTTTTGTCTCTTGTTCATTTTTCCATACAATGACCAATTGCAACCAAACTTGGGTCACGGATGCAACATGGAAACATTCATATGTTAATTAGGTCAAAGGTCACATACCAAGGTCAAAGGTCATATGAGGTCAAGATGTAAAATTAGCTGCATATGTAAAATTAATTACATTTAAACAGGTGAAGTACAATTGCAACCAAACTCCAGGATGTTTATTTTATTTTTTATATCCTGGATCCGCTAGTGGTCTAACCTCTTTCTTTCTAGATGCCTGTGGTTTGAGATCCACCTTGTTTTTAATCTACCCATATAAACGGACGACCTATTTGGGACCGCTGTCCCTATTTTTTAGTTTTTTTACCATGTTAAATTTAGTTTTTGACTTCCCATTGAAACACATGTGACCTTTGACCCTAAATCGAGGTCTAGGGTCATAACGTGCAACCTACGAACGTGGGATCAGGTGAATTTGTGTTAAGGGATATATTTGCCACCTTTTGGTAATAATTTCATGTTCTGCCCAGAGGGGGACTACAAAAATCAATAACTAAGCACATTTTGGCCTCACGGCCCATAGTCTATGTGTACGAATACATGCCGCAAGGACGCAAGATGTGCACGGGTTCAGCAACCTCTACTATGGCTTTAGTGATTGGTCACTTTTCCCCCATCAATTTTGATGGAAATTTCAATGTAATTTACTCTGTAAAATGTATATTGACACAATACAGAACCCATTTCAAGCTATCTGCAATTACATCATGTGGGAATATACCCATACCCATCTGTAAATGCATTGAATTGAAACATTGGTGGATTTAGTAATGAGAAAAAAGGATTAGTAACCATTAGAAGAATTAGGCCAACAACAAAAAAAGAGTTGTGTTGCCCTCAGCGACCGACCCTAAAATCGTAAAAACTAGGGTCGCATTTTTTTGTGTGGATTTTTTTGGATTTAAAGTCTAAATGTTACTATTTCTTGCTGGAAATGAATAAATAAGCCTAAATAAATATTTTTTAGACTATTGTCACACTAGAAACATTAGTTAAATTGACATATGGGCATATACCAATTTTGTCTTGACATAAACCATATATTTTTCAGCCCCCAAAAAAAATTAATGAAAAAATGAAGAAAAAACAAATTCCGACCGACTGACCCGAATTTAAATTTTTGGCACTTGAGGGCAACACAACATATATTTTTTTGTTGCCTTACTGCGGTTATGTTCCACATTGTCATGACTTTGTTTTATGTCATATTCTAATATCAATTAAGGCAATTGGTTGAACTTGAATGCCCTGGATGTAATATTGCAATTGGCCACCTCTCTGATTACAAAAACTCAGGTTTTTTATTACGTTTTTATTGTTGCTAGCTTCATTTATTGTACCGTATTATCCCTATTAAGCGCCCAGGGCGGTTAGCAAAGTCATTTTGGGTGGGCGCTTATTAAGTTACCTTTTTTAAACTCATTTATGGTAAACACTGTCGAACACTGTCAGAGGTTGCACTAGCTGTTTAAAATTTGGGGTGGGGGGGGGAATCAACATTGCGGCGTCGCAGTGGTCTCACTGTGGCCACATTACATGACGTCAATGTTCCGATAAGCTTCAAGTGCCCTTCCGAAAACTTTGTTTATTCTCGGTAGTTTTGAGCATGCGCGATGTTGTATTTAAGCCATAAATAAAAAGCAAAGATGGCAGCTCGCATCGGGGAGAGCGGGCGGCAACGGCGATCGAACCGGGCTTACTGGTACTGCGCTTTACTGAAGGACGCCGTGGTGAAAAATGTTGTTAATTGTTGGTAATTGAAAGGGTGGGTGCTTATACGGGATTGTTTGTTGGTAGTAATTGAGAAAAAAACGGGGGTGGGCGCTTACAATGTATAAGGGCATGGGCGCTTAATAGGGATAATACGGTAGTGCATGTAATTAGACACCTACACACAACACATGTGCAAATCAAGAGAAGAGAAAAAAAAGAGAAAAAAACCACCAGCCAGAACTATTTTTTGGTGATTCATCAGCCGTGTTTAAGACCAATTTCCCAGGACTTCTAGAATTTTGCACAATAAGGTAGCATTCCAGTCTTACAAATGCAACATTGTGATTGGCTTTTGATTGAGAACTGACCAAAAAAAAATCTCCATCAGTCGTGTAGGCCTACCACCAACAATTATAGAAATTTACTCTGGATAAATACTTGCGACCAATATTCTTTAAAGCCTCGGCGTCTTTTACAACGGCATGATTGGTTTTTGATTGAGAACCAACCAATTCACTATCAATCGTATACCCGATACCACTACAATCAAGATAAATTTATACAGGATAAATTCTCAAGATCAAATAATACTCTATACCGGTTGATAGTATATTATTCATGGTATTTACATCAGCCCACGAAACTCGCATTTTGGACATTGATCTTGAAATGCGATATGCTATACAAGCTTGTACCTGTACCCCTTTGACCCTGCTGGTTTTCCAAATGGCAGTTTGGGGATCAACATTAATCCTGTACATGCTGTTGTAATAGCTGGAACTGGATTTATGCACTCTTTAGACTTTTAGGAGCAAGCACAGCCATTTTTTTCAACATAAATAAAAGGCTTAAATACTAATGAAATTGAAATGGGTTTAAGCATAAATCCTTGGTTTTCTGTTACTTTTTGGCAATTGGTGTATCATTTTTGTGTAATGAATATTTCACTAAGTTGGGAACTTTCAGCGTTATGTAAATGTTGAAGAAACATTTGTTTACAAATTCATTATGATATTAAGAGCGTTAACAGGTTTGTTGTTCAAGTTTGAAGCAGTCAAGTCTTTGTCAGGATTAACTCGAGACTTCTTCAGGACCAAAATATCACAAGTGATAGACAGACGTGTCTATAGAATATCATACCAGGTTTGTGGGTACTAGGTATTTTCATCATTTCATGGACTACAAAAGCTCAATTTGGGCTGGCCATTCTTGACATATATGCCTGAAAATTGAAACCCGGTCCTGCATAGCTACAAGGGACAGGGGCAAATTGGAAAAAAGTTCAAGCGCTCGTCCTGGTCTGGTGTCACTGACTCCAGAAAAAATGGTCAAAATGGTGAACTGATGAAGATGACACTGTAAAACCACTTAATTTCGTGAGGGATTTAATTTTGCAAATTTTGTGAGGGGTGTGGATTTGCAACATTAAATACCTGCAAAAACAACAATTTTGCATTGAAAGTAACATTGAAATGTCCAGATTCATGAAATTAAATGACCGCAAAAATAGCAGTAATTTCACATTTGTGAAATAAAATATCCACAAAATTATAGGTGTTAACTGTTATACAGTACCTACATGGTTCTTTGTGTGTGGGTGTGTATAGTGGAGGTTGAGGTAGTTTGTGAGTAATAATAGTAGTATCTTGGTGTAAGAAAAATATTTGATTGTCCTTGCTCAAAAAAAGGTCGGAAATTGTGGATATATTCATGATATGTTTCATATCAATGTAAAGCTGATGTGTTCCCCTATCTAACGATACCTCATGTGTAGCAATCCTTTGGTCAGTGCTTAGCCACCAGCTTGTGAATGTGGGGAAGTCTCATTCAAATTGTGCCAAATTCACCACTTTTCATGCTCAAAAGAACAACTCTGTTCACTGTTTAATTAAGTGTTAAAAACGCTGTTGCACAACTGTTGCTGTTCAGGTATCCTACCCAAACGAATGTTTAAATATGCAAAACTTGTACTTGAAGAACCCTCATTGTTTAAAACTGTTTTAACAGTTTAAAAACAACATTTTTGCTGTGTTGTAGAGAGATGCTCTTTTGAATTTTGTGGACAAAATAGTGCTGATTTTGGCACATTCAGATAGAGACGGCCCCCTATTCTCAAGCACATGGCTGATCTCTGAGACATATTCATATTGTGCTGCGTGTCAGATGTGTTCATCTTGCCATCAATTCCAAATGTGTAGCAATCATTTGTTTCAAGTTCAGCCACGTGCTAGGGAATATGGGGCGGTCTTAATTTGAATACCAACATCATCACTATTTTGTCCTAAAAGTCAATAGAGCATCTCTCTACAACACAGCAAAAATGTTGTTTAACCATTTTAAACTACAGGGTTCTTAACCTGTTTAACAAGTTTTTGCGTATTGAAACGTTTGTTGTTGTTTTAAAGGGTTAAACACTGTTTTTACAGTGTAGCTGTCAACATAACTCAGTTCATTGGATTTTTCTTTCAAGCATGAAATAGCGGTGAATTTGGCACATTTTGAATGAGACCGCCCCACATTCACAAGCAGGTGGCTTTTCCTGAAACAAGGGATTGCTACGCATGAGGTATCGTTGGAAAGGGGAACACATCAGCTTTTCATCGGTTTGAAACGCAATATGAATATATCACGAAATCTTTGACAATTGATGATTGAAAACAAATTTCCAAACTTTTTTTGAGCAGTTTATTTTTGTATTTTTTAAAAAAACTGTTGGAAAGTATCAATAGAAATGAATATTGTTTGCTTGTATGCAACAAATAAATAAGATTGATTGAAAGATGAGTGGACAGACGGACAGATAAATACTGTAAACGCGGACATTTTCGCGCTTAATTACATTTCGGGTTTTTCCCGCTCCAAACAGCTACCGCGAAAATAAAAACACACACAAATATTTATTTTGTGTATACGTCTTAAGTAATTAACTTAATTGCTGAAAATCAGCAAATGCGCGAAAATTACCACTTTTTCAGTAGATTGATCAATGAAATAAAAAAAATAAAAAATTAAGGACCCCCTGACTGACGGATTCTTACTCAAAAGGTTGGCTGCTCAGCCGGTGAACCCAATAGAATATAGTTCACTCTTTCATCAATAAATGACATAGTTAAGTAATTGTCTGAATATTTAAACTGTCACGTTGAACGTTAATTATCATCTCATCAATTTGTAAATATTTTTGTGACTCGGTCAGAGCCACTTTCACACAAGGGATATGCAGCGAACACGCACCGCACAAACATGCACGATTTAGGTTAAAATTTGGAATGTGCTTAACTCGTAACTCGATTCCAGTTTTCCGATCACCTGTTTCTTGTCACATAACGAGGCATCGATTTCATTAAATTCATTCATTATGAAACTTCCTTCTTATATAACGTTACTGCCCTTTTAACAACCTAGAAAATAGGTCACCATTTCATCAATAAATACATAGTTTAGTACTAGCATATATGATTGTCTGATTATTAAAACTGTCACGTTTGAATGTCGATTACTATCTCATTAATTCATAAATAGTTTATGACGCAGTCAGAACCACTTACACACGAGGGATACACAGTGAACACGCACCGCATAAACACAAACACAAACTTGCACGGCCTTAGTTAGAATTTGGAATGTGCTTAACTCGTAACTCGATTCCAATTTTCCGATCACCTGTTTCTCGTAGGCATCTTTTTCATTAAATGCGTTAATTTTTTTAAAATATTTCACCAGACAGTGACATCAAATAAGTACCCCCAAGAGGGATCAACAAACTTCATAAGAATTGATGCTATGTAATTAATATATTGAAGAGACTGATTTTCAATGAATCTTCCGAAATCAAATCAATCAATAACAGGGAAAATAGTGTTTGCCAATTCCAGAGCTAAATATCGTTAAGTGATGAATTATTTTCAGATTTTTGTGATGCAAACAGGATTTAAAAGTCAAGAAGTTGGCGGGGTAACAGGAGCATGGGAATCGATTTACAAGGGCTTAAAATAAAGTGATGTGAAAAGCCTGCACTGTATTAGTATTACACGCCTCAGATCCTGTTCATGTGCTCCTCCTTCAAAAGATTCAACTCTCCTCTGCGCACAGCTTTGAAAATACCATTTTCCCTTCCGCATAGCTTTCAGTTTCATCTAAATATTTGTTCATTTATTTTTCTATCAAAAAATCTATTAAAACACTGCACCATTTCTCAACATTCGCACAATCTAAATGCTTGATAAACTTAAAATAGAACCATGTACTGGCAAAACTGTTTGCCTATAATGTTATATTGTACAATCAGCACGTAATGCTAATGAAGCTGGGATATATTGCCATTTGAAAGAACGATCTACAGGGAGCATATCCATCTAGTAAATTATATTAGTCACAGTCATATGGTGATCCAGACACATTGATAACAAAGTTTTGTTTGTTTTTGTATGAATGGCCTGCCATAGCCATGATGTTTAAATTATTCATGATACAGGCAGAACATCTCATAACACTGTATTATTTTTGTCAGAACTCTTTTAAAATATGAAAAGCCCAGATCACTAAATTCACTCAAAAGTCAAAAGGCAGTAACATTTTTGTATTATGCAGCCTAGAATATTTTCTTATTTACTGCCACCCCATCACCCCTCACACTTAGCTATTATAAAACACCCCCACCCTGTATAAATGCAGGAGTCCATCCCAAATACCCCCTGGCAGAAACCTTTCTGTGGTACAGGTGGGCCAGCTCATTTGCACATGAATAACCCCCAAGTTCATAGCTGGCTAGTTTGGCTGGTATCCTGTATCTCTTTCAACTATCAAGGGTATTAATGTGTTATTGAATTATCAACTTATGTGAGCCATTAGTAAGGCGGGGAGCCAAATTGAGAAGTTGATAGCACTTCTTTGTTTGTCAGGAGGTCAACAATTTTTTTTGGCAAGTCTGAAGTTCAATTTTGGGATTTGTTTTAGAGCTTGATTGGATGTCAATCAAGCATCAAATAGACCTGATGTGAATGGTATTGGGTCAGGCACTTATAAATCTATTCTCTGTCAGAATTTATAGCATGACAAATACCTTCCAACTTATATTAGTAAGAATGGATACTTCCATGGGTTTTACTTTAGTAAATATGTTCAGAAGTCAGAATTTTAAATTTTTCTGTCCCCCTTGTTAAAATAACTGATTTATTTATTACTAACTATGTATGTGACATTATGACACCAGGTGACTGATATGTACTGTTTGAAAATGGTGGGTTGGCTAAACTTACATAAATGTCTGTTTTGAGTCTTTATTTCATGACTAACTAAAAAATGAACTTTCCCAACAATTTATGAGTCTACTTTGGTTTAAGTTCAATATTAGGGTATAGATGCAGGGTTAGGGTAAGAGTGTGATGAGCGTTACAGTTTGGGATGAGATGTTGTTAAAGGCATAGTATGTGATCTTTTCCAGGGGTTGAAAATAGATTGTCAGTTCATTTTCACTCTATTTTCACTCTAAAAACCATAATTTTGAAGTAATTAGGAGTCGTATCGCTCTGTAACTCAGAATATATTCATGATTTATGACCAGAAATGTAAATCTGCAAGAAAATCTACTTAAAAAAAAAAAAATCAAGGATAGAGGGCGCCCCTGGAAAGATCGTAGGGGAAAATTAATTCGAGTATTTTCAACTCAATTTGGTTTTAAAGTCAACTTTTCCTGCACGTAAAACACATGATCCTTTACACACTTGTAAAACAAATCACAACACCTGGCCCAAACCAAACGTATTAAAATAATACAAATATAAATCTCAGTAAAATATGTAAAGTAGGGTTTATCAATGCACACAATCCTCTTGAAGCATTGTTTTTATCACATATTATGAGGGTTGTAATTATTGATGACCCCATATATTAGATATACCCTACCTTTATTTATTGGCCACACTTTGTTGATTTCTTTGGAATTTGGACTTTATAAATCAACTACAAAGTCAACAGAGCAGAAGATCATCCTTGAATTAGGCCACACAAAAAAATTGTTGTGTTGCACTCAGCGACCGACCCTAAAATCTCAAAAATTAGGGTCGGAATTAAGATTTAAATATTACCCAATTTGTCAAAATATTACTATTTTCTGCTTGAAATGAATAAGTTTGCTTGAAATGAATATTGCTTTTAGACTATATTGCTTTTAGACTATTATCACTCTAGAAACATTAGTCAAATTGACATTTACCAATTTTGTCTTGTAATGAACCACGGTCTGTCAGTAATATTTGTCAGCCAAAAAAAGGAAAGAAAAAAAAAAGAAGGAAAATCGACCGCCCACCTGACTTCAAGATTTTTGGCACTTGAGGTCTATACAACATTTTTGTTGTTGGCCTTGTTGTATATAATATGTTAGCATTTTCATGGCATTTTAATGGTTGCACATTTTTGCAGGTAGAATAATATGAACCCGAAATGATGACCCAAACCAAAAAACACACCCCATGATGTAGTTATCTTTTCTAATTGAGCAACACATTTTCATGTTACATCAATTTTGGTTTCGCAAGTGTCGTTCCATAGAGATGAAGAAACACACAAAGATTTTTTGGTCATGTATTAAGGTTTATTATTTATAAAAAGGAGTACAAAATTGCAAAAACCAACAGCACTATAACCCTATTCTTACCATATACCACAAAATACCACGATCCAGTAAGTTTGTATCACCCGGCGTGGAAGTTTTTTGATGAAAAAATGGACCCAGCCCATAAGCCAA
This sequence comes from Ophiura sarsii, assembly GCA_035610835.1. Lineage (NCBI taxonomy): Eukaryota > Metazoa > Echinodermata > Ophiuroidea > Amphilepidida > Ophiuridae > Ophiura > Ophiura sarsii. The sequence goes on from CM069448.1 coordinate 56,260,358, forward strand.
GTAGCCTTGACACCTGGTAGCCTCGACACCTGTGGTGTAGTGGGAAATCACAAGCCGCTGGTGCTAGTGGAGGTCCGTGGTTCAAATCCGGGGGGGGGGGGGGGGGGGGGGGGGAGGTAGGGTGTTGGGGGGGGGGGGGTATTTTGGGTCGCTTTTCGACATTGAAAAAACAATTTTGACATAAAGTGGGTTAATTTGTCTAAATGGTATAGAACAA